>CM037091.1:41872984-43095122 GCA_020916435.1 Oxytropis ochrocephala
GTAACCGAGGTGAATGAAATAGAGGCTTGTACCTAAGTGAACGAGGTGAGGCGCTTGGACGCCATTGAAGATAAGATGCGTGACTAAGTGTAGGGCGTAGCCGAGGTGGTGAACCGGGTGATTAAGGGTGAATTGAAGTAAAGTAACCTAGTTGGCGCGTTATGACTAAGGTGAAGTATGGTAGTGTGGCATAAGTATAGGTGCCGGAGTGAGTGTGCGTGTGTCACTAGCCGAGGTGTGTTGGCGCCTGTGAGGGGCGCCAAGGAAGGCACCAGTACGCGGGTGTAGTGTGTGTGCGTTGTGTGCAGAGATGGATGATCCGGCGTGTGCATGTGTGAGTGTGAGTGCGCCATTGGGCGTGATATGCGCCGGATGGGGCGAGTGTGTGTGCGTTGTGTGCCGAGGTGTTGTGTGGAGCTGAGGTGCTTAAGTGTGCCGAGGTTCTTGCGGGACGAGGTCTTGTGAGGTGCCGAGGTGCCTTGTGGACGCCAGGAGTCGCTTTTTTAGCGCAGAGTGGGCGGAGTCTTTGCCGAGCACTGGTTTGGGGTACTTGTTTGAGTGCCAATATGTCTAAGTTGTGGACTTGTGGACGATGTCTAGGTGAAATAGGCATTTGTTGTGAATCACGGTGAGCCAAGAGGCTATAAATAACGGCGGTGTAAGACGGAGACAGAGCCGGCCTTAGATATTGTTGACTTGGTCTTCAGTATCATTAAAAGACGGTGTAAGAGGATTCGAGACAAAGCCACTCCTAGATATTGTTGACTTTGGTCTTCGTATCATTAAAGGGCGGTGTAAAGAGGCGAGACAGGCTTACGCCTAGATATTGTTAAAGGATCTGTGACGGTGCCATCACGCCGGTGATGGTACTCACGCATTAAACATTGGTGTTGGGGTTGCATCCATGCTTTTACATATGAGTTTGTTGTTGTTTTGACTAGTATGAGTTCTTGTGTGTTTTAAGCGTGGTTGAGTGAGAGTTCTTTGTGTTTTAACCGGGTTTATTTGGAGTTGAGGATTTGTGGTTTGATGGTGTGTTGGTTTCATGTAGCCGATGTGTTCTAGGTGTCTACCTAGTATAACCTTTATCATACTTTATATTATTTATGCAAAGAGACTCACCCTGCTGCTTTTATGTTGCTTGCTCTCGTGGCAACTTGCAGGTACTCCTGAGTAGAGGTCCGTCCTTACTCCTTTGGTAGTCGGCGTCAATTGCTCACAGTAGTGTAACACTTTGGGTGGGGCCGAGAGTAGAGTAGTAGTCTTTGACTTAGTTCTTGAGTTGTAACATATTGATGTTTTAAAACTATGTTTATTTCATTGCGTTGTAAATCGAGAATGTGTAAATTGGTGGGCCTTGCCCCTTTGGCGAAGTGCCTTTATATGAAGGTATTCTCGTTGTTTTTGCGCCATAGTTGTTTTGGCTTGGTTTAAAATGGAAAATGTAATGCTTCCTTGTGAGCGATTTAAAACTCGATTTCAATTAATTAATTAGTAGTGTAGAAGAGTTTGGAAGGCATGACGTTTGCTTTACTGCTTTGCTTTGGAAGCTATGGCGGCCGCTATAGGAATCGACCTCAATGAGGGTAGAGGACGCTTTGGGCGAAAGAGGTTGGCTACGTTTGGAGGAGAATCCTCCTACTTTCAAAGGGAGGTATGATCCCCGACGGAGCTATGGCTCAGTTAAAGGAAATAGAAAGGATCTTTCGTGTGATGGAGTGTTCGACTGCACAAAAGGTGAGGTTTGGTACTCACATGCTAGCCGAGGAGGCAGATGATTGGTGGCTTGAAAATCTTCAAAGGTTAGGGATTGCTGAAGAAGAAATCACCTGGGATATTTTTAAGAGGGAGTTCCTGATGAAGTATATTCCTGAAGATGTTAAGGGAAAGAAAGAAAGAAATGGAATTTTTAGAGCTGAAGCAGGGGAGTAAGACAGTGGCCGAGTATGCGGCAAAGTTTACCGAGTTGGTGAAGTTCTACCCCCATTACACTGGAGCTACTGCTGAGTTCTCCAAGTGTATTAAGTTTGAGAATGGTTTAAGGCCCGACATCAAGCAGGCCATTGGGTATCAACAGATAAGGGTGTTTGCTCAGCTGGTGAACAGTTGCAGAATCTTTGAGGAGGACCGTAATGCGCGTTCTAGGGTGATGAGCGACAAGAAGAATAAGTCTCAACACTGTGGTAGGCCTTATGACGTCTCTGAGGGAAGAAGTAAATCGAAGGTTGGTTTGGGAAAGGAGCCAAGTGGGGGAGATGCTCTTGCAAGTGTAGTGTGTTTCCAGTGTGGGTTGTCTGGTCACAAGAGGATTGACTGCAAGGCTGAGGAGAAGAGGTGCTACCGGTGTGGCAGGGAGGGTCACATAGCTGCTGGATGTGACCGCAAGGGCGTAGTTTGCTTCAGGTGTGGCGAGGTGGGTCATATTAGCACTAAGTGTTCTAAGCTGAAGCGATGAAAGAGAAAGGGGTAGTGGATAGGTGGTTGCTCTCGTTGGATCCGAGGTGGTTAGTAAGATAGGATATACATGTTTTGTAATTATATTCTTTTATTGTTATAGTAGAGATGGATGTTATCCTTGTTCTGGACTGATTAGTGGGTAGCTATATATATGTTAATTGTTTTTAATTTTTGTGATGGTTGTTGGTATTTGAGTTATGTGTAAATTTGAAAAGGCGTAGTTATGTGACCTCAACTAATTGGACGAGTGAGTAGGAGGGACTGATCACCCCAATAACTCATCTCCAATGAACGAGGCGACAGTAACTCGTGGATAGCATAAATTTTAAATATGTATTCATCTTAACTTGATTAATCGAGTAGTGTCTTTGTTTTGGAGAATTGATAGTAGATGAAAGGTTAGGCGCCATTCTAAAGTGAAGTATTCTTGGTGTGTGTTCTTTGTTTTTGGTGTCTTTGGGTGACTTGGTGTGCGCGTCTCGGGCGTGGGCGCCGAGGTGTGGCGTGTCGCCTGTGCGTATGTGTGTTTTAGGCGTGGGGCGCGAAGTGTGCATCTTTGTAACACCCCATTTCTACCCGGTGATTAAAATCAAAATCAGAGTTTATAAAAATCTATTCTGGTCATCTTTTGGTTTAGTGTGTTATAAAATGTGAACTGATTGACTATGGGATTACTCGAGTGGCGATACTACTACTTGCAACAGCATTGACCTCCTTTGCAAGGCTCTCCGGTGATGCCCTTGTAAATACACGATGAAAGAAATTGTGGCCTTAGCGAACCACAATTTAGCCATAGTCATTCAGCACACTAATAGTATAACATAAATCATTCCTCAATAAAATGGAGCGTCACACCTCTCTCTTAAAACACTCAACAGTTAATTCATCTCATAAACATAATCAAAAATACGTAACACCATAGATCACGTGGTAAACAATCTCATAACATGCAACGGAAATCAAAGTTATATCTCAAGTATACATAGAGAATCATATATGAGAGCTCAACAGTGAGCAAAACAAAGCAATAACGATCAAACCCCAACCCCTAGGTGCTACGTATCAGAGCAGACCGACTCGGGGAGTAGTGAAGGTAGAAAGCCCTCACTCGTGACTACCTGTGGTAAACAACAACAGAAAGGGTGAGTCTCGAACTATATAATAAAAGTGATAATACGCAATATATACAATCACAGTTCATAGCAACATCAAACACACCAATACTCACTCAATAGCATTCATGTACTCATGAGAATGTATGCAATGTAATCATGCATGTGGTACCATTTGCCCTCCGGCGTTCTCAATATTGCCCTCCGGCATTCTCATCAATAATGGAGTCCTCATGACTCTGGCCCTCCGGCCGCCCTCAGGCTTCACAATTCATTTTATAAGCTCTACGACCGCAGCCAAATGTATGCATGAGACTCCATGTAACCACACAAACACATTCTCAACAACTCAATACACACACATTACTCTTACCTCAGTATTAATCTCATTTTGTAGCCCTCATGGCTTGGCCCTCGGCTTAATGCCCCCATGGCATTCTCGGGTCATCTCATTAAACACTCTCAACCTCATTAAGTCCCAAGGACTAATCTCATCTAGAGGACTCAACCTCACTCAAGGACCTAAACCACCATTTAGGACCAAAACAATCATCTAGGGACCCAACTGTCACCTAGGGACCAAAACAGCACACTCTTAGGCACTTGGCAGCACTAGGCGCCATTTCCCACTCTGGCGCCCCACGGTGCAACACGTGAAGACTAGGCGCCGTAAACTCAAAGATTCTCGCGCCCGTGGCAACACAGCCTGAGGCGCCACTTTTCTAGCAATCCGCGCCTCAGGGCAACACGAGACCTGAGACACAAACTCGAACACGCCTGCATACGCCTGAACACAGTGCGGCCAGACTAGCGCCTGGCAAAGCGTACTGATTTAGCGCCCCCTCACTCCACCAGCACACTGACACTTTAAAACCAAAAACCACCCGAGCCAAAATGTTTAAAAATGTTTTTAGGCGAGTAAATACAAAATTTGGCACGATGAAATATGTTCGTAAAAGTAAGTTTCACCCAAGCCACCCCTTTACACACGCAAAGTCACCCCCACCGAGACATTTTTAAAATAAGACCTGTACTCAGAAACCACTCGAGCCAAAACACTTAAAAATGAATTTAGGCGGTGAATACAAAAATTGGCACATAAAATATGTTCGTAAATGTGAGTTTCCCTCACCACCCCATTTACACACACAAAACCACCCCCACCGGACATTTTCAAAATGACACTGCAAACTGAAAAACCACTGAGCCAAAACACTTAAAAAGGAATTTGGGCGGTGAATACAAAAATTGCACGGTAAATATGTTCGAAATACAAGTTTCACTCCCCGGCCCCAAAATGCCCACATTCGCGCCCAGACAAAGAAACACACCTCACAAAGACTCAGCAACAAGGCCTCGGGCGCCAGACACAAAGAACTTGGCGCCTGCGATACCCACACACTCACTCCACGCATCAAGGTGACACAGCGCCATTTCTCTAGGAAATTGGCGCCTGCACAAAGAACACAACACCAAAACTTCTCACATAAATTGCACGTGGCGCCAAATCCCTAGCACCTTGGCGCCCCATGACCCAAAAACCCCCAATTCACAAACCCTTTCAATTCCAATCATCATATACTACTCAAATACACTGTATAACAATATTAACACGTTCAATTTCACGGTATATCACTCAATCATGCATCAAAACTCATCAAGAACACAAAACACCCAATTTAAAACCCTAATTCGAATTCTATCATGCAATTTTCTCAAAATCACTAAAACAATCATCAATTCACCCAAAAATCAAACCTATGACCTACATAAAACGAATTATCTCCTCTATTATAGAGTGAGACTCCCCTTACCTCAAATTAACCGTAGAGAAGGACCTTTATGGAGTCACGAACAAAACCACTGCAACAATCCAAGCCTTCAAGTCACGAATTCTTCTTCTCCTCCTCTTCTCCTAGGGTTTTGCGCCGTGCAGCTCTTCTCTCCTCTCCCTTTCTTTCGTTTTCTTTTTCTTTTTCACACAAATGAGAGCAAATGCCTAATTTGGCTATATATACATTAGACCAAACGCACTTGGGCCCTTTTACACCCCCTCTCCATTTCTTCCACCATCCCCTTCAATTAAAAATAAAGGACTAAATTATAAGGCACTATATTATAATTTAATATAATTAAAAATAGTGCAACACTTAAACAATTTAATCAATTTCTTAATTAAATTATTTGGGGTGTTACAACTCTCCCCACTTAGGAGATTTCGCCCTCGAAATTCATACCGATTCAAACAACTCGGATACGACTCGCATCCCCGCTCTCACCAAAGCAGCCTCCCAACCACACTACCTTGACCAAGGCAATGTCCTTCCTCTCAACACCTTCACTTCTCTATCATCAATCCTCACCGGCATAGTCTCCACAAAGGAGGTTCTCACGCACCTCCACATCATCCATGTGAATCACATGAGACGGTTCGAATATACTTAGAAGCCGTGACACGTGAAAAACATCGTGCAAGTTCGAAGAGATTAGCGGCAAGGCCACCCTATAAGCAACCTTTCCAACCTCTCGATGATGCAGTGCGGTCCAATAAACCTTGGAGTTAACTTCTTTGCCTTCAGAGCACGCCCAACACCGGTCATAGGCGTGACCTCGTGAACACATGCTCACCACTGAAACTCCAAGTCCTTTCTCCTCCTATCGTGATAACTTTTCTCGGCTGGCCTGGGACTCTTTCATTTTCCCCGATCATTTTCACCTTCTCCGTAGTCTCCCTAACCAACTCGGGTCCAAGAACAACACTCTCACCGACTCATGCCAACACAAAGGAGTTCTCGCACCTCCGCCCATACAATTGCCTCAAAAGGAGCCATCCCAATGCTCGAGTGATAGCTGTTATTATAAGTGAACTCAATCAGTGGGAGATGTGTATCCCACGCACCTCCCTGCTCTAGCACACAAGCTCTCAAAAGATCCTCCAAAGACTGGATGGTTCTCTTTGTCTGACCATCAGTCTGAGGATGATAAGCTGAACTCAACCTCAGCTTGGACCCCAAAGCCTCCTGCAAGCTCCCCCAAAACTCGGATGTAAACCGCGGGTCTCTATCCGACACAATACTCTTCGGAACCCCATGAAGCTTCACAATCACCTGAATGTATATTCTAGCCAACTTTGGCACTAGATAGGTGATGTTGATAGGAATAAAATGAGCAGACTTAGTCAACCTATCCACAATCGCCCAAATGGTGTCAGACCCTCTCGCAGTATTTGGCAACCCAGTCACAAAGTCCATGGAAATGCTGTCCCACTTCCATTCCGGAATCTCTAAAGGTTGCATCGACCTGCCCGCAGCTTCAGTGCTCAATCTTTGACTTCTCGCAAGTCAAACATGCATATACAAACTGCGCAACATCCCTCTTCATACCAGGCCACCAAAATAGTTTCTTCAGATCATGATACATCTTAGTAGCACCTGGATGAATGCTCAACTTACTCCTATGGCTCTCCTCAAGTATCATCCTCTTCAACTCAGGATCATCCGGAACACGATTCTCGTCTCCGAATCTCAACACACCCCGGGAATCCAACTCGTAATCCCCTCTCGCTGCGCTTGCTCACCAAAGAACCAAAGAAGTCTACCAGTTTCACATCTAGTTAATGGGCGTCTCTGATACTAACCAAGAAATCATTCCCAATCCTCAGCATACCCAATCTGACACTCTGGGGTGTCACCTCACAAACCAGACTCAAGTCGCGGAATTGCTCAATCAACTCCAATTCCTCACCATCATAGTTTACGACATATGCAAAGTCTTCCGACTTAAAGCATCACCCACGACATTAGCTTTGCTTGGGGTGATAGTTCAAGCCGAAATCATAGTCCTTCAAAGACTCTAACCAACGCCTGCTGTCTCATATTCAAATTTCTTCGGTCAAACAAGTACTTCAGACTCTTGTGATCACTGAACACTTCGAATCTAGTACCATAGAGATAGTGCCTCCAAATCTTCAGCACAAACACAATCGCAGCCAACTCTAAGTCATGAGTAGGATAGTTCTTCTCATGTGTCCTCAACTGTCGGGACGCATAAGCAACTACCTTCCCATCCTGCATCAATACACCTCCCAAACCCATCTTGGAAGCATCGCAGTACACAACAAATGGTTGCTCTGGCACAGGCAACACTAACACTGGAGACGTGGTCAACCTCCTCTTTAGCTCTTGGAAGCTCTCTTCACACTTTGCATCCCACACAAATGCCTTTCCCTTACAGGTCAGTCGGGTCAATGGAAGGGCTAGTTTAGAGAACCCTTCAATGAACCTCCTGTAATAACCAGCCAACCCCAAGAAACTCCTGATCTCAGTCACAGACTTTGGGCTCTCCCACTGCAACACTGCATCAACCTTGGCTGGATCCACAGCTATACCATCACCAGAACTCACACTTTGACAACTTGGCATACAACTTCCTCTCTTTCAAGACCTCTAGCACCAACCTCAAGTGCTTTGCATGCTCTTCCTCAGATTTTGAGTACACCAGAATATCATCAATGAAAACGACCACAAACCGATCCAGATAGCTATGGAAAATTCGGTTCATGTACTCCATAAACACCCCTGGTGCATTTGTGACACCAAACGGCATTACAGAGTACTCATAATGCCCATACCTCGCTCTGAACGCTTTTTTTCGGATATCCTCATCCTTCACCTTAACTGCGTGATACCCGACCTCAAGTCAATCTTGCTAAACACTTTAGCACCCACCACCGTGATCCATCGGATCATCTATCCTCGGAGAGGATACTTATTCTTGATAGTTACTTTATTCAATTGTCTGTAGTCCACGCACAGACGCATGCTCCCATCTTTCTTCTTTACCAATAAAACCGAGCTCCCCATGGTGACACACTAGGCCTCACAAATTTCTTCTCAAGAAGCTCCTCTAATCGCTTCTTCAATTCGCATAACTTCGAGCGGACATCCGTGCGGTGCGTCAGTGAGACACGAGCCTAGTACTGAGCACAAGCTCAATCCCGAACTCAACTTCCTCTCCGGGGCACACTAGGAATCTCATCCGGAAACACTTCAGGGAACTCACACACCACCAGTAACCCATCAACCACACCTCGGTTCTCGCAGACATAGACGCCATCAAAGCAAACAACCGACCACCCTCTTTCATTACCTCCTCACGCAATTGCTCGTGACAGACAAATAGAGCGTACTCTTCCTCTTGTAGTTAAGAAAACTAATAGACTTATCGAATCGCTTGATGTGCACTTGGTTATCTACTAACCATCCATGCCCGAGAATCACATCTAACCCACCCAAAGGCAAACAAATCGAGATCAACTTGAAAAATCCTCGCATAAGACCGACAGAGGACACCTAGCACACATTAGAGAAGTAGTTCACAGGACCCTTAGCCGGAGTGTCGATAACCATCCTCTCTCCATAGTAGACAATACTAAATTTAACTTTTCAAAGACAAACAGATGCAATAAAAGAGTGTGTAGCACCCGTGTCAACAATAGCAACTAAAGGTGTACGGAGATGAAACATGTACCTCTGATATCATTAGGTCCTCTGAACTTTGCCAATGCAAACACCCTCCCGATGAGATCTTTCCTTCTTAGGCTTGGGGCACTTGAAGCTAATGTGACCAAATTTCACCACGATTGAAACATACTGACTTCCTTACGATCACACTCGGATGCCATGTGACCAGTCTTCCCACACTTAAAACATCTCTTCACTTCCATCTTACAATCAAAGCTCTTGTGACTGGGCTTGTCACACTTGAAACACACAACATCGGATGGGGCGTCTCCCACTTGGCTTCTTGCCCTCATGGTACCTCCTACCTCGGAGACCTGCTTTCCACCATTATACTTGTTACCACCCGAATACCTTTGCTTTCCCTTGTCGCAGACGCCTCATAAGGCTTACCCTGTTATGAAATTTCCCCTCTGGTCTCTCATGACCCTAGAGCGGGCATTCTTTGTCTTCCTCATAAATCCTGCGCAAAGAATCAACGGATCGGCAAATACTCTAATCTTCTGATACCCCACACCGCTTGATATCGACCCTCACCCATTCTTCTCAAACTTAATGCACTTTGAGAATTCCGCTGACCTCGGCATAGTGGGGATAGAACTTGGCCAACTCCGTGAACTTGGCGAAGATACTCGGTGATGACATACTTCCCCCGCCTCGATTCAAGGAATTCCGGCTCTTTCTTACCTCTAACGTCCTCCCGAAATACTTTCTCAAGAATTCCCTTCGAACACAAACCCATGTAATCTCCTCTGCGCAAGAGACCCAACCTCTCACCGGTCTCCACCACGGTCCCATCGCCTCTTCGGATAAAGTATGAGTACCGTGACTGACTTTCTCGCTCATCGGTCAAATAATCACCACGAAGATCCTCTCAATCTCCTTCACCAAGTCAAGGCACCATCCGGTTGTACCTCCCTTGAAGGTAGGGGTTCTCACTCGGAATGTTGCGGCATCATGAGTCTCGATTTTTACAGTTGCGTCCCCATAGCTTGTGCTATGGCTTGCAATGCCTCGCCAAGTGCAAAGATCAACTCTTCTTGCCATATCAACCTAACACTGCGCAAAGATAAACAACCATTCGTAACTAATTCAAGACTCCTAACTATCATACACAACATGACAAACAGACACACTTGGTGGACAGGACCGAACTTTGCTCGATACCACTAATGTAACACCCCATTTCTACCCGGTGATTAAAATCAAAATCAGAGTTTGTAAAAATCTATTCTGGTCATCTTTTGGTTTAGTGTGTTATAAAATAGTGAACTGATTGACTATGGGATTACTCGGTAACCGATACTACTTGCAACAAGCATTGACCTCCTTTGCAAGGCTCTCCGGTGATGCCCTTGTAAATACACCAGTGAAAGAAATTCGCCTTAGCGAACCACAATTTAGCCATAGTCATTCAAAGACACTAATAGTATAACATAAATCATTCCTCAATAAAATGGAGCGTCACACCTCTCTCTTAAAACACTCAACAGTTAATTCATCTCATAAACATAATCAAAAATACGTAACACCATAGATCACGTGGTAAACAATCTCATAACATGCAGCGGAAATCAAAGTTATATCTCAAGTATACATAGAGAATCATATATGAGAGCTCAACAGTGAGCAAAACAAAGCAATAACAGTCTAAACCCCAACCCCTAGGTGCTACGTATCAGAGCAGACCGACTCGGGGAGTAGTGAAGGTAGAAAGCCCTCACTCGTGACTACTGGTGTGTGGAATATGCCACATACACTTGAGTGCAAGTATACACTGTCCAAAAACAAGTAGTAAAAAGATCGAACCCACAGAGATTGAAAAACTCACTTTTAAAACAAATAGAAAGTAATAAAGTGTAAAGTCACAAAGTAATAAAATAATTTTGGATTTTGGTTGATGATCACAACTAAGTTAGAAAACTAAGAAAGAATGTTGATAGTGTAAAAGAGAAAAGCTAGTTGGAATGTCTTCATCAAGTAATTTACTTAAAAGTGTATGATGCAAAGATGTGATGCAATTGCAGACCGAATCTTCATTGCATTAGCTATGTGCCTTTCGGTCACTTTCTTCAGAGTATCATTACCAGCTCTTATGATCCTTGTTCTATGCAGTAAAGAAAGGGGTGTTAGTGCCTATCTTGCCTCCTAACAAGTATTCATTTTGCTTAAGTGAATCCACTCTTGTATTTTAAGTACCCACAATTATCCTATGGACTATACTATCCCATGTCTAGGACTTAGCATGGTTTTCACAAAGTTTTCTTTATGTAAAACACTCACCCATATTAGTTCTTGAGTTCTTAATTGTAAGCCATGTCTGGTCATTTACAATTCATACTTATTCTAAGTGATCAAGTTTAAAATAAGTAATAAAAATATTATCAAGCAAGAACTAAAGTACAAACATACATACATGCAACATACTTACTTAAAAGCTCATTAAATGATTAGAACATTCCAACTAAGAAAGGTTTAGCTAACAAGAGACATTGCAAGATATATATAAACCGAATAGACCATGTTTATATATATAGAAATCACTAAAGAGAAACAACAAGAGTAAAGTTACAAATGTTGAAAACCTTTATATGAAGTCTTCTAGCAATGCACTAGCATTACTCCTTAGCACTATACAAACACTATGAAAATGAGTAAAGGAGGATTTGTCAATTCCTTCCTCTTCCTCTAAAAATATAAAAACTAACTATGTATATTGAAATTTTGATCTAACTTATGGATTGTGATATATTTCCAAATGAAGATGTGAGGTCCTTTTATAGCCTTCAAGTGAGGTGCTTCCTTCCTTCATGTTGAAGTCATCTTGAGTGGATCATAGCTGTAGTTGCTTTTCAGAAGTTAATCCCATGTTGAAATCTTTGACTTGATATATAGGGCGGTTCCATGGTGATAGAACATGTGTCCCTATGTTGGTGACTCTTCAAAGCTAAGCCTATAGCTATGTGTGAATGGTAGGCGCCTACTATACATTGTTGGATGGCATCGGGGAAGCGGCGGAGGTCATCACATTGCATGTGGATGCATATGAAACAGTGCTTATTCACCAAGTTGCGCGAGAATTGATGCGGATCGGTCAGGGGAGCATTGATGCAGACAGCATTGAGACTGCACTGAACAAAAACATCAAACATACCACAATATATCCAAAATGGCCTATAACTAACTATAACCATTCAAATCACTCAAGATATCATATATCACACTAAATACTATATAAACTCTTTATTATTACTTGAAAGAGAGCAAATACTAAGTTTAAACATATGAAATACTCTATATAAAATAGAGTTATCACACCCCCAAACTTAAACCATTGCTTGTCCGCAAGTAATGACAAAGACAAACTATTAAAAACTATAATTCTAGAAGATAGATCAGTTTGATTTGGATTTTCATGAGGAGTTCCCTATGAACTTCATTTATCAACAATTTTTCTTGTGCCTTTATTTCTTCAAAACTACCAAAGCTATTTAAACTCTTTTGTGTGTGTGTGAACCCACTGAGTTGAGATTGGTTCCAAGACTAAATGAAAAAATTTCCTCCTAGCCTTTGAAAGGATTGGTTCATCTTTGGTCACACCAAAATATTTTTCAAAAGAGAGTTTAGACTCACAAAATTTTCTCAAGTGTTGGGGAGTTCTAATTTCAAAGGACTTGATTGAATCTTTCAAAGCTTTTGAGCCAATGCAATTTTCTATTTTTTTTTTTTTTTTTATGTGGATCTTTTTGTGCAAATGCAATACTTCTTTGAAGTGTTTTTGTGCATTGATTTTTTTCTGCATTTTGCTTTTCTTGATCACGCTTTACATTGATGCAAAATTGCACTGATGATGCTTTTTCTTTTCTAGCTCATACCTTCCTCACTTGACCTCCAGATGCAAATGCACTTTGGCACAGGTCTTTGACCTCCAGATGCATATATTTTTTCTTTGCACTTTGGCACAAGTTCAGTTTATTGAACTATCCTCCAGATACATTTATTCCTGCATGGCACAGGTCTTTGACCTCCAGATGCATTCATGTACTTAAACACGGTATAGTTTCAAAAGATTCGAGGATATGGCTTGTCCACATTTTTGTTTTCTTTTTCTACATTGTTTACTCTTATACTTTTGAAATTCAGCCTTTGTTTTCATAAAACACCCCCAAACTTAATTCTTTAAGCTCTTCTTTCTTTTTAGTAAAGCTTTGTTTTGACCTAAGCTTACCAAAAATTCCCTGCATCAGATTGATCTTTTAAATAGCAAGGTTCTTTTCACAAACTCGCTTTTGAAGTGTTGAAGTGAAAATAATTTTGGTTTTTCTGAGAAATAAGGCTTCTTTTTCTCTTTTTCATCATTGAAATTCCATCCATAGGGCTTTCACCATATTTTTGAAAAACTGATCTTTTCTACTAAAATATTTAGATACTACTTTGTTAAGTACATCTAATATTTAAACATACTAAAAACTATTTAAAACATATATATTTACTATCTAAAACATATTAAATAAACACACAACATATTAGATAAAAACATATTTAAAAACATAACATAACATGCAAATCCCCCCCCAAACTTAAGGGGTTGCAGTGTCCTCACTGCAAATTTGTTCAAAACAGACAAATCATTTGTTCAAAAATAGGGGAGAGGGATTAGTACAACCAGGGAAATAGTTATAAAGAAACAAAACAAGCATATAGCAGTTGTAGGTGAAAGCTTGTAAATTGATACTCATGGTTTGGCTCCACTCCTGATTCTGGTGCTATGTCTGCTTGGAGGAGTGTGTTTCACCTTCTGCTTCTTCTCCTTGGGCTTGCTTGGTGTTGCTTCTGTAGGTGCAGATGCACCTCCTACTTCTGGTGTAGTTGCAGGAACTTGTTCTGTAACTGATGCAGGTGCATCAGTCTTGACTGCATCAGATTTCTTCCTTTTTGGTGTTAATTTTGCTCGCCTTCCTGCAGTTGCTTGAAGAATTTACGAGTATTGTGCAATGCTTCCTCTTCTGCTTTGCCATTTCTTCCGAACCATTTTGATTGTTGCCTCATCATGCCTGAGTTGTTGTGCATTGTGATGCAAAGAAGAAGTGATGCGAGAGCATCACTCTGCATTGCAACAGATTGAGCTAGAGGCTCCTTGGCGGATGATTCTTCTCCTTTTGTTCTTTGTTGAGTCCTTCTTCTTCTCTTCCCTGCAAAATCTCTTTCTCAAGAGCAGAAATAACATTAGAAGTAATGTTGCTTGGGTCAGAAGGTACTGCTTGGTCTGTTGGCATAACAGGGGTTGGTTGTTCTGTGTGAGTTGTTTGTTGTGTTTCTTTTCTTGGAGAGGGTGGTGGAGGGGTTGTTTGTGGTGGTGATTGTGATAGGACTGGTGGATCATTGAGGGAGGGTAATGGTGATTTTGGAATGGAGGAGGACTCTTGGTTTGGTGAGATGATGGGTGTTTTGGTAGCTGGTGAAGTGATAGGGGTTTCTGGTTGTTGGGTTGATGCTGAGGGTTTGGCATATTTCTGCCTAGCAATTTCCTCTAGGATCACACCTCTAGCTTGTTCCTCTTCTTCTTCATCAATTTCCTCATCACTTTCTTCCTCCTCTTCTTCTTCTAACTCTTTATCCATTTCTTTTAATTCCTCATCCTCAGCTTCAGATTCAGAATCATATAATTCTTCCACAACAGGTTCTACCACAACCTTCTTCTGTACTTTGTATTGCTTCCTAGTCAATTTCTTCTTAGTGCTAGGTTCCTCTACTTTCTCCTTTCCTTTCCCTTCTTCTTCAACTTCTTTTTCTTCTTCTTCTTCACCTTCACTTCTCAGTACCCAACTTGGGAATTCAGGGGCATTCACTTGGCCCACAAGATCAAAGATCTTGTCAAAGACCAATTGAAGCCACCATGTTGATCATTCTGAAATTTCGGATCGCCTCTCTGCTTACGCATGTAATGCTCTTGCATTGCAGTGCGGGGCCTCTTACATTTCTCAACTTTTCCTTCACTTCAAAGACTCAAATTACTGTGGGGAAATTTTCTTTGTTCATTAGCGACTATAGGGACTCCTTCTTTCATGCATAATTCAGTTATAAGACAAGGGAAAAACAGAAATCCCTTTGATTTTGTTGAGCATGCAAGAATTTCCTAGCTATCAATCTGCCTATGTCTACATGTCCTCGGAGAGAATTGTATCTAGCAAGATCAATCTCTCTTTGGTCATAGCATATGTATGTGATGTAGGCGCAATTGAATTGGCTATGAACAAATGCCAATTACCTAATGCATTTACCAAATAGTTACTTCTAAGCTTAATCTCATTAGGTGTGAATTTTTCCCAAACAGGACCACTGTATAGCAATCCTACTCCTTATTTCTTCCATTTCTTTCTTAAAGGCATTTGCCACTCTATTTTCAAATTCATTCCCATTATATTTCAAATATAATGTTCATTCAATTTCTTTGCATGGAAGTGTACAAGTTTACCTCTCACCATGGAAGTGTAGGAATGTTCTGCTCCTTCTTGTGGTGTGATTCCAAAGATAGAATTCTCTCACCAAATCTTCAATGTAGCCTCCTCGTGGTAGCACAAAGTGGTCCCAATTGAGATTGGCCATCGTTGACATGAATGATGGGCTTGCCTTCTTCAAATCATACCTCTCTCGGGTAGTAGATGCATGTTCCACAGATGAACATTGTCATCGGTTCGATTGATGATTCTTTGGCTTTCCTTTCCTTGATGATGATGATCCTGCATGCATGGCTTTTTCTCTTTTTGGGGAGTTTTGGCTGCTGCTGCTGATGATTTCTGTGGCGATTGCTTCTTCACCATTGTAATGAATTTCTAGGTTTTTGATTGCTTGTGTGTTTTGGAAAAGATTGGATTGAGAATGAGAAGATTGATTTGTGTTTTCGATATGAGAGAATTTGTGAGAATTTGCGAATGAAGGGGGTAACGTAACAATGAAGGCTTTATGTTTCGTGAAGAGGAAGTTAGTGGATTTATTAGGTAGCCGTTAGCATTGCGTCTTTGCGCATGCATCTTGCCAAGTGTCTTGCTTTGGCTACCAATGTGTCATTTAATCTTGCTTAACCTCTTTTGATCTTCCTGAAGCCTTATGATTCACACTTAACCAATTTTCTTCAAGTTTATAAATTTCTGATGCAGGGCACATTTTCCTTCAATGCAGGTGCACTTGATGCAGCTGCATTAGTTTCCTGCATTTCTGCAAAACAACTAAAAACATAAAATTGCACAAAATAATTAAAAACAATGGGTTGCCTCCCATCAAGCGCTTGTTTTAAGAGTCTTGTCAGCCTGACTACCTCTTTTCACTTAGAGATTTTGCAAATGGGTGGTGGTTTTGTCTCTCACCACATGTTCACCATAGTACATTTTAACTCTCTGACCATTCACCTTGAAGACATTTGAGGTTTTATCAAATAAGTCTCTTCGCTCCATGTGGATAAACCTTTATCAACTTAAATGGTCCTGACCACCTTGACCTTAGTTTTCCAGGAAATAGCTTCAACCTAGAGTTGTATAGCAGAACTAGTCCTCCTTCTTTCAATTCTCTTCTGAGAATTTTCTTGTCATGCCATTTCTTAGTCTTAGCTTTGTAGATTTCAGCATTCTCATAAGAGGTTTGCCTAATTTCTTCTAACTCATCAAGCTCTAACATTCTCTTTTTACCTGCCTTGTTCAAATTGAAATTGAGCTTCTTGATAGCCCAATAAGATTTGTTTTCCAATTCTACAGGTAAATGGCATGCTTTTCCATAGACTAATTTGTAAGGGGACATTCCTAAGGGTGTTTTGAATGCTGTTCTATATGCCCATAAAGCATCATCCAAATGTAAAGACCAATCTTTCCTATTTGGACTAACCATTTTTTCTAGCATTCTCTTAATTTCCCTATTGGATAATTCTGCTTGTCCACTAGTTTGAGGATGGTATGCTGTAGCTATCTTATGCTTAACTCCATACTTAGCTAGAAGGTTTTCTATGATCTTATTGCAAAAGTGTGAACCTTCATCATTAATGATAGCTCTAGGAGTTCCAAATCTAGTGAATATATTTCTTTGCAGAAACTTACTCACTGATTTAGCATCATTATTAGGTAATGCTACTGCCTCTACCCATTTGGACACATAATCAACAGCTACTAAGATATATAAATTGCCAAAAGAGGGTGGAAAAGGTCCCATGAAATCCATGCCCCAAACATCAAATAATTCAATTTCTAAAATATTTGTTCTAGGCATTTCATGCTTATCAGAAATATTTCCTGCTCTTTGACATTTATCACAGTATTTGACCAATAAATATGAATCTTTAAATAAAGTAGGCCAAAAATAACCGTATGTAATACCTTAGTCTCTTGTTCTAGTGCTTCCAAAGTGTCCTCCATAAGGTGCGAGAATGGCAATGCGTATAATCGCTTTGCTTGTTGCTCCTCTTCAGGTATGCATTTCCTCATTAATTGATCAGGGCACATCTTGTAAAGGAATGGATCATCCCAATAGTATTGTTTAACCATGTGGAAGAACTTTCTCCTTTGTTGATATGTCATACTCACTTGGTACCACTTTGCTTGCAAGGAAATTTACAATATCAAGAAACCATGGTGCGAGATGCATTTGATGCTCTGCATTGCTTATAGCAAATGCGCTTTCATGTTTTGCATTGATTGTGATTGCCAATAGTTTTCATCCGGAAAGCTTTCCTTGATTTCTTCTCCTTGTGTACCAAGTGATTCTCTTTCAATCCTTGATAAATGGTCTCGCTACTTGATTTTCTACTCCTTTCTTGTCTCTAATTTCTAGATCAAATTCTTGTAGGAGTAAAATCCACCTTATCGACCTTGGCTTTGCATCCTTCTTTGAAATTAGATACTTAATGGCGTAATGATCGGTATAGACAATAATTTTAGTGCCAACTAAGTATGATCTCGAATTTTTCAAATGCAAATACCACGACCAATAATTCCTTTTACGTGGATCAGATAGTTCACTTGAGCTTCAATTAATGTTTTGCTAGCATAATATATGGAATGAAAGACCTTATCATACCTTTGCCCTAGGATGCTCCTCTTTGCAAAGTCACTAGCATCACACATTAATTCAAATGGCCTGCTCTATGCTGAGTTACTATAATTGGTCTTTGTCACCAATGCCTTTTAAGCTTGTCAAAAGCTTCTATACAAAAGTTATCAAAGATAAATTCCACATCATGTTGCAAAAGCATGCATAATGGTTTTGAGATTTTTGAAAAGTCTTTGATAAACCTTCTATAGAAACCAAAGATGGCCTAAGAAGCTCCCGATACCTTTAACTGTATTTGGTGGTGGTAGATTCTCAATGACATCAACTTTAGCTTTGTCTACCTCTAGACCTTTCTTTGAAATTCTATGTCCTAACACTATGCCTTCTTGTACCATGAAATGGCACTTTTCCCAGTTTAAGACTAAATTTGTTTCTTCACATCTCTTGAGAATTTGTTCCAAGTTTGTTAAGCAAACTTGAAATGTTTCTCCAAAGATAGAGAAATCATCCATGAATACTTCCATTGATTGCTCAATGAAATCTGAGAAAATAGACATCATGCATCTTTGGAATGTAGCAGGTGCATTACATAAGCCAAATGGCATTCTCCTAAAAGCAAAAGTACCATAAGGGCATGTAAAGGTGGTTTTGTGTTGATCCTTAGGCTCAATGGCTATTTGATTATAGCTCGAGTAGCCATCTAGGAAACAATAAAATTCTTTTCCCCTAATCTATCTAACATTTGGTCTATGAATGGTAAAGGAAAGTGATCCTTTTGGTAGCTTTGTTGAGTTTTCTCGTAATCCATACTGCATTCTCCACCTGTGATGGCGATTCTAGTTGGTATCAACTCATTCTTTTCATTGGCTATTCTTTGTCACACCCCCTTTCTTTGGTACACATTGGACAGGGCTTACCCAAGCACCGTATGATATGGGTATATGATTCCAAAGATCTAGCCACTTAATTATTTCCTTTTCACAACCTCTTTCATGATAGGATTTAGTCTTCTTTGACTCTCTATGTCAAGTTTTTGGAATTTTCTTCCAAAATGACTCTGTGCATGCATATAGAAGGACTAATTCCTTTGATATCTGCCATTTGCCAACCTATAGCTTTGGTATGCTTCTTGAGAGTACTAATGAGATCACTCTCCTGTTTTGATGTTAAATCAGAAGCAATGATAACAGGTAAAGTCTCATTTGTTCCTAAGAATGCATACTTAAGGTGTTCAGGCAGTATCTTCAATTCTAACTTAGGAGGTTGTTCTATTGAAGGTAAGTTCTTCTTGAGAGTTGGATCCTCAAGATTGAGTGGTTCATAAGTCCTAGCCCATACTTCCTTACAAGAGTTTTCTATTGGCGATTCTCTTTTCTAGTATTTCAGCATCTAGCAATGCAGATGCATCTAATGCATCTGCATTGGCTAAGTGATCTCATACTGCTTGTAAAATTGTTTTTCTACCAATTGATCTAGAGAGAATAAGGATGAACACTCTTCTCTTTTCCTCCGAAGGATACTTCATAGCATTCATTACATTGAATTTGATCTCTTGATCATTCACTCTCATAGTGAGTTCTCCTTTCTCGCACATCAATTATGGTTTTACCAAATATGCTAAAATGGTCTACCTAGGATAATAGGCACTTCCTTATCTGCATCAAAGTCAAGGATAACAAAATCTACAGGAATACAAATTTGTCTACCTTAACTAGGATGTCTTCTATGATACCTTCGTGGATAGGCTATTGATCTATCACCTAATTGAAGTGTCACGATGGTTGGTTTTGCATTTCCAATTTCTAATCGGTCAAAAATAGATTTAGGCATCAAGTTGATGCTTGCACCTAAATCACATAAAGCTTTACTAGTATAGGATTTTCCTATAGAAAATGGAATTGTAAAACTACCTGGATCCTTCAATTTCCTAGGGATCTTATTTTGCATAAGCAAACTACAATCTTCATCATGGCAATCGCTTCAAACTCACCTAATCTTCTTCTCTTAGTAAGCACATCCTTCATAAATTTTGCATAATTTGGCATTTGTTGGAGGGCTTCTACTAAGGGAACATTGATGTGTAATTGTTTTAGTACCTCTAAGAATTTACCAAACCGCTTCTCCTCATGTGCTTTTTAGGTCTTTGAGGGTAAGGAGGAGGAGGGTATTCAGTACTAACTTAGGTAGTGGACTTTGAACTTCTTGTGATGCAGAGCACTAGATGCTTCGCATTGGTTTCTTTTATTTTTGGTTTTTCTCCTTATCTACACTTTCCTTCTCGATTAACTCTACCAAATCCTTACCACTTCTTAATGAAATAGCCTTAACCTCGCTCTTTTCCTTTGGTTTGAGAAGGTGTAGCTTCTGTGATTTGAAGGTAAGGCACCTTGTGGCCTTTGATACAGTGTGGCTAATTGACCAACTTGATTCTCTAAGTTCTTGATGGAAGCATCTTGGGTTTGTCTAGCGCTTCTAGATTCACCTATGAATGCTTTAAGCATGGTTTCTAGAGAATTATCGATGGTAGGTTGAGAGTTTCTTTGGTTATTTTGAGCTGGGAATCTGGTGGGTTGGTTGGTGTAGTTGGAGCAGCTTCTAGATGCAGTGCACTATTATTGTTCCATCTAAAATTTGGGTGATCTTTCCAACCAGGATTATAAGTGTTGGAATAAGGGTTGTTATTCCTATTATAACCTACATAATTTACAGAGATAGGGTTGCTAGAACACTCCTCATACAAGTGACCTCCTCCACAAGTACACACAACTAGGTGTGCCCGAGGTACTTGTTCTCTTTTGAATGTCTTTGTCTGGTGATGCAAACTGCATTAGATGCAGAGAGCATTGCTGTAAGTGAAGTTTTTCATCAAATTAGCTAGAGTGGCTACTTGAGCAGATAGAGCGGATATATCATTGATTTCATGTACCCGATGGTTTCTTTTGGGCACTTACCCTCTCAAGATGGGCCAACTAGAGCTATTAGCTGCTATTCTATCAATTAATTCACATGCTTCATTGTATGACAAATTTAATAACACTCCACCAGATGATGCATCAAGCATTATTCTGGTTTGAGGTTCTAAACCATTATAAAATGTTTCCATTTGAATAATAACAGTAAAACCATGATGAGGACATTTTCTTAAAAGTTCCTTCCATCTTTCCCATGCTTCAAATAAAGACTCAAACTCTTTTTGTCTAAAAGATGTAATATCATTTCTTAACTGGCATTTTTGATAGGTGGGAAATATTTTCCTAAAAATTTTTCAGCCATTTCATTCCATGAATGAATAGAGTTAGGCTCTAAAGAATTTAGCCAAGCCTTGGCTCTATCTCTCAAAGAATATGGAAATAACCTTAATCTAAATGCATTTTCACTAACACCGTGTAAAATAAAATTACTACATACTTCTAGAAATTGTCTTAAATGCAAATGAGGATCTTCATGAGGAGATCCTCCAAATTGACCAATAGTTTGAAGCATTTGAAACATCATAGGCTTAAATTCAAAATGCATGGCATCAATATGAGGTCTGTTTATACTAGTTTGCATGTTTTGATGATCAAACTGAGCATAATCCTCATAGGTCTATCTCTATCATTAATCATACCTATGTGATCCATGTGGATGAGATTTTCTCTATGAACTTCTTCTTTAGTAGCATGTCAGTGATCCAGGGGCCTCCTCTCACCGAGTGTGGCCTTGAGCTTTGTTCTTCACCGAAAGACATGTTCTTTGGCTTGTTGATTCTGCTTTTGGAGTCTTAGCAATCTCCGAATTTTCTTTCTATTTCTAAATCTAAACTATATTCGGAGTTCTGCTTTCAGTTCTGTACATATACTAAGTATCATGTCTTGTTGTTGACAGTAAACTCAAAACTGCAATTTATATACAACACTAAATTACTCAATATCGAAATTTTAAAAGAATTTACTTCAATCCCAACAACGGCGCCAAAAACTTGGTGTGTGGAATATGCCACATACACTTGAGTGCAAGTATACACTGTCCAAAAACAAGTAGTAAAAGATCGAACCCACAGAGATTGAAAAACTCACTTTTAAAACAAATAGAAAGTAATAAAGTGTAAAGTCACAAAGTAATAAAATAATTTTGGATTTTGGTTGATGATCACAACTAAGTTAGAAAACTAAGAAAGAATGTTGATAGTGTAAAAGAGAAAAGCTAGTTGGAATGTCTTCATCAAGTAATTTACTTAAAAGTGTATGATGCAAAGATGTGATGCAAACAGCACCAATGTTTGTTGCATTAGCTATGTGCCTTTCGGTCACTTTCTTGAGAGTATCATTACCAGCTCTTATGATCCTTGTTCTATGCAAGAAAGAAAGGGTGTTAGTGCCTATCTTGCCTCCTAACAAGTATTCATTTTGCTTAAGTGAATCCACTCTTGTATTTTAAGTACCCACAATTATCCTATGGACTATACTATCCTATGTCTAGGACTTAGCATGGTTTTCACAAAGTTTTCTTTATGTAAAACACTCACCCATATTAGTTCTTGAGTTCTTAATTGTAAGCCATGTCCGTCATTTACAATTCATACTTATTCTAAGTGATCAAGTTTAAAATAAGTAATAAAAATATTATCAAGCAAGAACTAAAGTACAAACATACATACATGCAACATACTTACTTAAAAGCTCATTAAATGATTAGAACATTCCAACTAAGAAAGGTTTAGCTAACAAGAGACATTGCAAGATATATATAAACCGAATAGACCATGTTTATATATATAGAAATCACTAAAGAGAAACAACAAGAGTAAAGTTACAAATGTTGAAAACCTTTATATGAAGTCTTCTAGCAATGCACTAGCATTACTCCTTAGCACTATACAAACACTATGAAAATGAGTAAAGGAGGATTTGTCAATTCCTTCCTCTTCCTCTAAAAATATAAAAACTAACTATGTATATTGAAATTTTGATCTAACTTATGGATTGTGATATATTTCCAAATGAAGATGTGAGGTCCTTTTATAGCCTTCAAGTGAGGTGCTTCCTTCCTTCATGTTGAAGTCATCTTGAGTGGATCATAGCTGTAGTTGCTTTTCGAAGTTAATCCCATGTTGAAATCTTTGACTTGATATATAGGGGCGGTTCCATGGTGATAGAACATGTGTCCCTATGTTGGTGACTCTTCAAAGCTAAGCCTATAGCTATGTGTGAATGGTAGGCGCTACTATACATTGTTGGATGGCATCGTGGAAGCGGCAGAGGTCATCACATTGCATGTGGATGCATATGAAACAGGCTGCTTATTCACCAAGTTGCGCAGAATTGATGCAGGATCAGTGCAGGAGCATTGATGCAGACAGCATTGAGATTGCACTGAACAAAAACATCAAACATACCACAATATATCCAAAATGGCCTATAACTAACTATAACCATTCAAATCACTCAAGATATCATATATCACACTAAATACTATATAAACTCTTTATTATTACTTGAAAGAGAGCAAATACTAAGTTTAAACATATGAAATACTCTATATAAAATAGAGTTATCAACTACCTGTGGTAAACAACAACAGAAAGGGTGAGTCTCGAACTATATAATAAAAGTGATAATACGCAATATATACAATCACAGTTCATAGCAACATCAAACACACCAATACTCACTCAATAGCATTCATGTACTCCTGAGAATGTATGCAATGTAATCATGCATGTGGTACCATTTGCCCTCCGGCGTTCTCAATATTGCCCTCCGGCATTCTCATCAATAATGGAGTCCTCATGACTCTGGCCCTCCGGCCGCCCTCAGGCTTCACAATTCATTTTATAAGCTCTACGACCGCAGCCAAATGTATGCATGAGACTCCATGTAACCACACAAACACATTCTCAACAACTCAATACACACACATTACTCTTACCTCAGTATTAATCTCATTTTGTAGCCCTCATGGCTTGGCCCTCCGGCTTAATGCCCCCATGGCATTCTCAGTCATCTCATTAAACACTCTCAACCTCATTAAGTCCCAAGGACTAATCTCATCTAGAGGACTCAACCTCACTCAAGGACCTAAACCACCATTTAGGACCAAAACAATAATCTAGGGACCCAACTGTCACCTAGGGACCAAAACAGCACACTCTTAGGCACTTGGCAGCACTAGGCGCCATTTCCCCACATTCTGGCGCCCGGTGCAACATGACAGACTAGGCGCGAAACTTCAAGATTCTCGCGCCCGTGGCAACACACAACTCATCGGGCGCCACTTTTCTAGCAATCTGCGCCTACGCAACACGCACCTAGACACAAACTCGAACACGCCTGCATACGCCTCGCACACGAGCAGCAGACTAGGCGCCTGGCGAAGACAGCTTGGCGCCTCCTCCTCGACCCAAAAGACACCCAACACTTTAAAACCAAAAACCACCCGAGCCAAAATGTTTAAAAATGTTTTTGAGCGTAAATACAAAATTTGGCACAAAGAAATATGTTCGAAAAAGTAAGTTTCACCCAAGCCACCCCCTTTACACACAAAGTCACCCCCACCGAGACATTTTTAAAATAAGACTGTACTCAGAAACCACTCGAGCCAAAACACTTAAAAATGAATTTGGGCGGTGAATACAAAAATTGGCACAATAAAATATGTTCGAAATGTGAGTTTCCCTCACCCACCCCATTTACACACACAAAACCACCCCACCGGACATTTTCAAAATGACACTGCAACTGTGAAACCACTCGAGCCAAAACACTTAAAAAGGAATTTGGGCGGTGAATACAAAAATTGGCACGGTAAAATATGTTCGAAATACAAGTTTCACTCCCGGCCCCAAAATGCCCACATTCTCGCGCCAGACAAAGAAACACACCCTCACAAAGACTCAAAGCGGCTCCTGGCGCGAGACACAAAGAACTTGGCGCCCCAGACAGCCACACACCCACCCCACATCTCATGGTGACACGGCGCCATTTCTCTAGGAAATTGGCGCCTGCATGCAAGAACACAACACCAAAACTTCTCACATAAAGGCACATTGCAGGCGCCAAATCCCTAGCACCTTGGCGCCCATGACCCAAAACCCCAATTCACAAACCCTTTCAATTCCAATCATCATATACTACTCAAATACACCAGATAACAATATTAACACGCTCAATTTCACGGTATATCACTCAATCATGCATCAAAACTCATCAAGAACACAAAACACCCAATTTAAAACCCTAATTCGAATTCTATCATGCAATTTTCTCAAAATCACTAAAACAATCATCAATTCACCCAAAAATCAAACCTATGACCTACATAAAACGAATTATCTCCTCTATTATAGAGTGAGACTCCCCTTACCTCAAATTAACCGTAGAGAAGGACCTTTATGGAGTCACGAACAAAACCACTGCAACAATCCAAGCCTTCAAGTCACGAATTCTTCTTCTCCTCCTCTTCTCCTAGGGTTTTGCGCCGTGCAGCTCTTCTCTCCTCTCCCTTTCTTTCGTTTTCTTTTTCTTTTTCACACAAATGAGAGCAAATGCCTAATTTGGCTATATATACATTGGGCCAAACGCACTTGGGCCCTTTTTACACCCCCTCTCCATTTCTTCCACCATCCCCTTCAATTAAAAATAAAGGACTAAATTATAAGGCACTATATTATAATTTAATATAATTAAAAATAGTGCAACACTTAAACAATTTAATCAATTTCTTAATTAAATTATTTGGGGTGTTACACATGCCCCTTGCGTATTGTTTTAGTGGCGTGTTGCGCGCACACTGTACTGGACGCAACTCACTGAGTAAGAGGGCTCTCTTCCACGCGTAATTTAGTGTTATGTTGAGTGTTTTTGCATGAATAATTTCTGAGTTAGGTCACGTAAGTAACCATGGAGAGGAAATGAGAGCTGAGAACTCTCAGTCTCAGTGAGCGTGAGAGTTTAAGAGTGTGTTCTTGAGCTTAATCCTAGTCAGGAGCACCTAAAGAGAGGAAGGAGAAGTTAGGCGCACGTGATCATAGAGAAAGCTGAAGTGCATGAAGGTTAACGCACGACGTAAGTGTTAAAACGTAGTTCCTAGACTTGAGAGGACGAGTTGAGCTGTACTTGATGGACGAAGGTGCGTAGGTGTAATTAGAACCCAGTGCGAGTGTCGTCAAGTAGTTGCCGAGGTATAACATGGTTATGCCGAGGTGTTTGGGTCAAGACGTAGGGCATAGGTAAATCTGCGTATGATAGCCGAGGTGGAGGAGTCGACTTGTAACATGTTATACTGAGGTGCGAGAGTAATGAGATAGGGCGTGGACTTAGGCGAGAGGCATAAACGGGTATAGTGACGAGATGGTGTGAGCTCGGATGAGACGGGAGTCAAGCGTAGAGTTACGCAACGCTACGTTAAGTCTAGGCGTGAGTTGGGACGAAGTGGCGCGTGGTGTCTAGTCGAGGACAGTAGGCGTAATGTAAGACGGGATGAGGCGAAGGTGTAGTCGAGAACCTTAGGCATAAGATGAGACGAGAGAAGTAGTGGGACTAGACGAGATCCTGAGCGTGAGGTTCCAGGACGAGATCGAGAACTTTACGAGTGGAATGCCAAGTGAGGTGCCACCGAGTTGAGTATTGGTGACGTAATGGGTAGCGATACTTCATCAGCTTAGCGTGCCGAGTTGCGTAGCCGTGCGTGTGTGCTAGAGAAGTCTTGGCGCAGAGCAGGGCGCCATGCCGTGCTCAAGCCGCTGTGTTTGCGTGCATGCTGGAGCCCACCGCCGCGCCAATTCTTTCTTTTAGTTCTGAGGCGAGTTGTCGTGGCTATGTGCCGAGGAGAGTAGATGGTCAAAGAAATGTAAGTGTGTGATGAAGTGTAGCTACCTAAGTGTAACTTTGAATGATTAAAGGATTAAAATTTAGTATGAGAAATAGGTGAAGGGATGAGGAGGATATTATTTGTAGCTTGGATATAGATTAATGTAAGAGATGAACATTTGTGCCTTAAGTAATTGCTATAGTGTGGTTTCCTAATGATAGGGTAAGGGTGTTTGGATAGATTAAGTGGGATTTTGAGGATCCCAAAAGGTGTGTATGTCCTAGTACTTAGTGTACGGGGAGGAGTTGTTGATAGTTAGGAGCAGAAATAAGATTGATGGAGTAGGTGTGTTCATATAATTGGTGAGATTTTCGAGGACGAAAATGTTCTAAGTGGGGGAGAGTTGTAACACCCCAAAGTAATTCAATTATTTATTTAATTGGGTTATTTAAGGTTTACAACATTTTAATTAAGCTAAGTGAGTAATGTAGAGTGTTTATTTGATTTAGGAGGCGTTTAAGTAATGGAGAAAGTGAGTGTAGAGGCCCAAGATTTAAATGAAGTCAAAGCTTCATTAAGGCCCATTAAGGCTTGCCTTAAGAGTGTGTCGACCACACATTCATTTCCTTCCAAAAATATCTAAGTTGCTAAAAGAGGAAAGTAAGAGAGAGAGAGAAGTGAGAAGCTTAGTGAGAGAGGGAAAGAGTTAGGTGGAATAGTGATTCTGGAGAGAAGAAGAAGGGAATCCGATCGTAGGAAGCTCAAGATCAAGGGAGACCGAGTTAATTGTTGATAAGTCTAGAAGTCTTGGTGAAGAGAGTGATCCGTCTTCTACTATTTGAGGTAAGGGGAGCTCTCTTTCATCTATAATAAATTATATGATGAATGTTGTGCGTGAGTTAGACTCTAGGGTGATTTCGGAGTTGTTTGTGTTGCATGTGGTGTGATGGTGGTTGTGTTTAATTCCCTGTTGTTGAAGTTGTGTTTGTGAGCCATGCATGTTTTGGGTGCGTTGTGTGTTTCGCTGGTGTGTGTGTGCATGGGTTAAATTGTGGATGATCTGGTCGTATGGGAGACCTAGGAGAGGAATGGGAGCTGAGGAATCCTCAGTCCCAGTGTGTTATTGTTGGTGTTGTCACCTTCGTTGAGTTCTTGAGGAGTGTTGCGTGTAAATTATGGGAGTGTTGTGTGCCTTGTTGAATGTAGGCGTGTGTAGAGACGCTGTTTACGAGAGTAACTGAGGTGGTAACCGAGTTGAATGATGCTGAGGTGTTATCCCCTAGAGAAACCAAGTTAGCAAAGTGTAGAGGTGAAGGGGGACGGGGTGTGGTCATTACGAGAGACCGAGGGATAGTTGCCGAGATGTAGGTATGTATGTGGAGGGGTAGGAGAGTCGATCCGTAGGATGACAAGGAGTAGATGTTACATGGAGAGTAAGTGAAACAGAGTGAGTTGGAGGATTGTAGAGGACGTAGTATTGGTGACGAGGAGTAAAGGTGTGAGAGCTGGAGCGTAGGGTCGACTTGTAGTTGCCGAGGTGTAGCATAGGTATACCGAGGTGATTACTGCAGTATGGCGTGTATTTATACACCTAAGTGTAGTTGCTGAACTGAGGTTGCCGAGATGGTATGGTAACCGAGGTGAATGAAATAGAGGCTTGCACCTAAGTGAACTGAGGTGAGACGCAAGGACGCCATTGAAGATAAGATGCGTGACTAAGTGTAGGCGTAGCCGAGGTGGTGAACCGAGGTGATTAAGGGTGAATTGAAGTAGAAGTAACCTAGTTGCGTTATGACTAAGGTGAAGTATGGTAGTGTGGCATAAGTATAGGTGCCGAAGTGAGTGTGCATGTGTCACTAGCCGAGGTGTGTTGGCGCTGTGAGGGGCGCCAAGGAAGGCAGCCCAGTACGCGGGTGTAGTGTGTGTGCGTTGTGTGCCGAGATGGATGATCCGGCGTGTGCATGTGCGAGTGTGAGTGCGCCAGTGGCGTGATGTGCGCCGGATGGGGCGAGTGTGTGTGCGTTGTGTGCCGAGGTGTTGTGTGGAGCTGAGGTGCTTAAGTGTGCCGAGGTTCTTATGTGGGACGAGGTACTGTGAGGTGCCGAGGTGCCTTGTGGACGCCGAGGTGCTGTTTTTGGCGCCAGAGTGGGCAGAGTGCTGCCAGGCACGGTTTGGGTACTGTTTGAGTGCCAATATGTCTAAGTTGTGGACTTGTGGACGATGTCTAGGTGAAATAGGCATTTGTTGTGAACGACGGTGAGCCGAGAGGCTATAAATAACGACGGTGTAAAGGACGGAGACAGGCTTCGGCCTAGATATTGTTGACTTCGGTCTTCGTATCATTAAAGGACGGTGTAAAGGACGGAGACAGGCTTCGGCCTAGATATTGTTGACTTCGGTCTTCGTATCATTAAAGGACGGTGTAAAGGGCGGAGACAGGCTTCGGCCTAGATATTGTTAAAGGACGGTGACGGTGCCATCACGCCGGTGATGGTACTCATGCATTAAACATTGGTGTTGGGTTGCATCCATGCTTTTACATATGAGTTTGTTGTTGTTTTGACTAGTATGAGTTGCTGTGTTTTTAGCGTGGTTGAGTGAGAGTTGCTGTGTTTTAACTGGGTTTATTTGGAGTTGAGGATTTGTGGTTTGATGGTGTGTTGGTTTCTGTAAGCCGATGTGTTCTAGGTATCTACCTAGTATAACGTTTATCATACTTTATATTATTTATGCAAAGAGACTCACCCTGCTGCTTTTATGTTGCCTGCTCTCGTGGCAACTTGCAGGTACTCCTGAGTAGAGGTCCGTCCTTACTCCTTTGGTAGTCGGCGTCAATTGCTCTGGTAGTGTAACACTGGGAGGGGCTGAGTAGAGTAGTAGTCTTTGACTTAGTTACTGAGTTGTAACATATTGATGTTTTAAAACTATGTTTATTTCCGCTGCGTTGTAAACTGAGAATGTGTAAATTGGTGGGCCTTGCCCCTTTGGCCGAAGTGCCTTTATATGAAGGTATTCTGTTGTTTTTGCGCCATAGTTGTTTTGGCTTGGTTTAAAATGGAAAATGTAATGCTTCCTTGTGAGCGATTTTATAAAACTCTGATTTCAATTAATTAATTAGTAGTGTAGAAGGGGGTGTTACACCTTCTACTACTTACTATTTAATAACTAAAATCAGAGTTTTCAAAAATCGATGCAAGAGAGTGTCACATTTTCATCACTTTGAAGAAACCAATGAACAACAAATGACACGAGGTCAACAAAACAGCATGATATATAGCACAATAGTTTAGGGACGAGCCCAGCACACTGCTTAGTTACATCACATAAAAATAATCTCCAGCACCACAGAATAACAACAAGTCTAGAGAACATAACAACGATGCACCAAATAGTATCAGTCTAATACATTAAAAGAAAAACAACAGTACTACGACACCCCTCCCCTGGTGCTACATATCAGAGCTGACACGACCAACCAAAGAAGGCATGAATACCTTCACTCAAGATCACCGCACGCGCTCGCGACATGAGAAGCAACATAAAAGCGAAGAGGGTGAGTCTCTTTACATAAATAATAACAAGTAGGATAAGCATTACATTAGGAAGGCAACTAGTAACACCAATCCACAACAATTAATGCATTTATCATTTAATTATAACATCAAGAAACCATATTAACGGATCAACTAAGCATCACCAAGATTCACCACGAAGGCATGGGTATATGTATGTATGCAATATGCATGTGTATCCATCATCACCGCAATAAGCCTTGAGGGCACACACCACTTTGGCCGAAGCCTACACACCGCAATGGCCGAAGCCTACATCACCACTGAATGCACATGATTCATGTGACACCATGACAATGCACTGATAACTCATATTTATATGAGTTATTTATGCTCTTATTACTTAAATTAATTCAAGTTCTTAAGTAATATTGTTGTTTAATTAAGTAAATATATGTTGTTTAGTGTAAAAGAGGGTTAGGAACTGATTATGTGACAAATTGGCACTTTTGGTGCTTTCTTGTTATTTTTAATGTGTTTGTTCGATTTACTGACATTAGCGCTATAATGCGGCAGACGCTATAGCGTTGGATTCTGCGGTGATGAGAGAAAAAACGGTTCTGCGGTTCATAGCTTTCCAAAACGTGTCGATCACCAGTAGAAGCGGTGAGAGAGATAGCTTCTGCATCACCACCCACCTTTTGCTTTATAGGACACTTGTCTATTTTGTAATGGTAGTTGGTAATAGTTGGTGGGATGGCTTTTCACCTTTTTTTGAGAGATATTTTCTTTATATTGAAGTCTTAAAACTTCATCTTCAAGCTTGTTTTGGCTGGTTCAGAAGAGATGAGAGTTAGAAATAACTCTTAAACTCCATTTTCGTCCAAGCTCCATTTTCACAATAAAGAGTAGATTTTCTGCAGTGCTGCGAGAGACGCTATAGCGGCAAGCGCTATAGCGGCACGGGAGCGTCATCATTTGGAGTGTTTTCCACCTCTTGGTGATTTCGGTTTTATGGCTTTAGGTAACACTTTTATGCTGTATTTCTTGTGTTGTTGCTCATCATGAGCTAATTCTCTTGTAGTTGGATGCTTAAAGCTTTGTAATGAACCTTTAGTATCGCGTATATAATATTTCACGTTTTGCGTTTCAATCTTTGTGTGTTACTTCTTTCAACCAATGTTTTAGAAATGATCAGCTAAAATAGGTATATTCATGGGTACAGACATGGTCCATGATTCGAACTCAAAGATTGATATGAACGAAAGGTTGTTTAAAGACATTTAACCAATGTTTGCTAAATCTAGACATAGAAAGGCAATAGTTCATAGGGCAAAAGTCGTGGGTTTTTATTATACAGAGGTGAACTTATTTAGAACCTAGACATAGGCATCTTGTAATGAAACCACGGCGTTAGTGGACCTAAAAGCACAAAATCATTTGCAACAGTGCTTGACGCTATAGCGTGAGACGCTATAGCGCTTACTTCGGAAATTACTTAGCAAAGAGCATTCCAACTACTCTCACTCTGAATTTCTACTTATAACCTATCTTATTTGCTTTTGTACCTTTATGTTGATAACATTAATGATTTGACAACTTGTTATTGTTATTTATGTACTCACTAGCTAAATTACTAATTTAAATATAGAAGTAAACTCAACAATCCTCGTGGGAACGATCTTTACTTATCATTATATTACTTGTTGCGATTGTGTACACTTGCACATCACCTTTTCGCACAACAAGTTTTTGGCGCCGTTGCCGGGGATTGTGAAAGTTAATTTCTATTATTTAGTTAGTAAGTTTAGTTTGTTTTTTTTAGTGTGTTCTGTTTTTCAGCAATTTTTTTTTTAATTTTTTAATTTGCATTGTGCTTTGTGTTTGTAATGTATTCTCTTTGTTGTTATTAGTGTTACTATTTGTTTTTAGTGTTTTGTGAAAAAAAAAAAACCACTTTATGCCATGGACCATTGGAGTTTTGACTTTATGCAAGAAATGAATGAATTGAATGATCAACAACAATGTTTCAATTATGATTTCCATGAGAGTGAACATAAAAGGGGTCATGTATGAGACAAATTTCATGCCCATGACAAAATTTAAAATATGGATTATAGCATGGGAATTGTTGTGTATGAGCAAGATTCATATTCTCAAGCTCAAACCAAAGGACTACATGAGGACAACTTTGAATTGAAAGAACTCTTAGCTCAATTCCTTGAGGATATCAAAGTGGATAGAGACAACTCTCAAGTGTCATGCAATAATATGGAAGAGAGTTGTATTGAAGAGGTGGTTGAGCAAAATGAAGAAAATTTCAAAGAACTCTTAGCTCCTTTCATTGAATATATGAAGGTGTATCATGACAACTTTGAAGCTTCATGTAAGAATATAGAGGCTCACATTAAGACAATTATGGAGCATCTAAAAGAAGAGAGTTGTGTTGAGGAAGTGGTTGAGCTAGAAGAAAAGAGTTGTATAGAATATGTGGTTGAGCAAGAGGAAGAAAAAGAGAGTCTAGAGTGTGAACTTGAATGTGGTCATTTGGAAGTAGTGGTAGAAAACCAAAAAATTGTGTAGTTGTAGAAAAACAAAAATTCAAAAATAGTGACAAGAAAGAAAATCCAAGGTTGAGGTATGAAGAGAGTCGGTGAAAATTGAGATTCAACCTTTGGTAATTGAAGAGAAGATCCTCCGCAAAATGAGCTTCAAAATTTTCAAGAAAGGGAAATTCCTATCCCAAATGCTTGTTGGTTGGTGCATGGGAACACTTGCTTCCATATGCCAAATACATGGGATTTCGACCAAAAGAGAAAGCGGAAGGATGATATTTTCTTCTTGTCCTATTATCCACCCTAACTTGGGGTTTGAATTCCAAGTCCAGTGAGGACTCTTAAACCAAGCGCTCATCGGGAGGCAACCCAGAATTTTTATTCTAATATTTGTTGTTTTTGTTTCTATTTTGATGTTGCAGGGTTGACCAATTGCATTGATGAAGTGAGCTTTAATTGTGAAGCGCTATAGCACTGACGTGTAGAAGCGCCAATCACTGCAACAATTTTAAATCGAACAAGAAAAGAATTGTGTTTTGTTCGCCAACCAAGAACTCTCTTCCTCTTGTGTTGTGTTGTGTTGTGTTATTTTGTGTTGTGGTGTTAAGTGTTTCCAAATAAACTTGTTGGATGTTGTAGCATTTGTAATAACATCTAGCAATTGTGTATGATTTCAAAAAGTATGTTGTGTTAAATGTTTTTAATTTCAGTATTGTAGTGTCCAAAAGGCCTCTCCCATTAGAATTGCATGAGAAGTAAAGACACTGCTGAGTCTTAAGTTTGGGGGAGGACCTTAAATGTGTTTAATGTTATGTGTAAAATGTTAATATTATGTGTTTAATATTATGTTTGTTGAATAGAAAGCATGATCAGTTGCAATTCCTAGTCTTTCAATAATAGAATGTGTATCTTCTTGGCCTAAATTTAATGATGATTAAGTGTATATGTGAGTGTAGCCTTGTTTGATTGATGACTAGTCTTATTGCTGCTGCTACACAAAATCTCTGTGCTTAAGTAGAAACTTAGTTAGCTAAGGACTATCTGATGCTTAAGTTAGTCCTGGTTAACCAAGGTGGAATCAAATCTTGAATAAAAACCTTGAAGAGCTTTTGAAGCTAAGTTTGGGGGTGCACAAGTTATATAAAGGCTAGGTATCAAGATCCTAGGGTGGTTAGTGAATTAGGACTTCATTGTATTCATATGTATTAAAGATACTTTTGTAATGGTCAGAATTCACCCAAACAAAAGTTGAGCTGCCCAAAAGCAAATGTATATATGTAAAAAAAAAAAAAAAAAAAAAAAGAAGAAGAAGAATAAATGCTAAAGGAGCTCAATGAATGAGGGGTTGCGATCAAGAATTATGTTCATCAAAGTTCCAAATTATAGCATCAAACGTTATAACGTTGTTTGATTTATATTCAATAGTTAGAATCACTTGACCATAGATCCGAAATACCTAATCAAGCCCTTTGTCATGCTTGAAATCCTCATTTCTTGTGTGAAGTTGTTAGTCTATTCACTGCTTTTGAAAAAGTCTTTGATTTCACCAAAAGAAAGCCATTCTTTCCGAGGCTAAGAGAAATCTAAATCTAGCTAGGAATTGAGATGAGTCGAGATCACACACTCACAAATGAGCAAGTAATAATTCTAGATGTTGTGAAAAACAATGGTGCGTGTGTGTGTGTGGGTGTGAATTTGAAAGTTTGGCCCATTAAGAACATTTTTGGAAAAAGCTTGTTTGATTTAGGGAAGCAACTGGTTTTGCCTTTCTATCTTGTCATTGTTCTGTTTTCTATTTATTTGTTTGTCTTTGTAAATAGTCATTACTTGAGGACAAGCAATGGTTTAAGTTTGGGGGAGTGATAACTCTTATCAATAAGAGTTATTCATGCTTTCAAGACTTAAATAAATGTGAGTTCTAAAGTAATAATTTTTTTTAGAGAGATATTGTTATTGTGTTGTTTGTGCAGCTAATTTATGTCATTGTTTCTTCGATGTTGTGTTGTTTGTTCTTTGTCAAGCGTCATTACTTGAGGACAAGCAATGGTTTAAGTTTGGGGGTGTGATAACTCATATTTATATGAGTTATTTATGCTCTTATTACTTAACTTAATTCAAGTTCTTAAGTAATATTGTTGTTTAATTAAGTAAATATATGTTGTTTAGTGTAAAAGAGGGTTAGGAACTGATTATGTGACAAATTGGCACTTTTTGGTGCTTTCTTGTTATTTTTAATGTGTTTGTTCAGTTTACAGCATTAGGCGCTATAGGACACTTGTCTGCAGCTGATGAGAGAGAAAACGGAAAAGCAGTTTCTGCAGTTTCCAAAGCGTGTCAGATCACTGTAGAGCAGTGAGAGACAGTTCCTGCATCAGCCACCCACCTTTTGCTTTATAGGACACTTGTCTATTTTGTAATGGTAGTTGGTAATAGTTGGTGGGATGGCTTTTCACCTTTTTTGAGAGATATTTTCTTTATATTGAAGTCTTAAAACTTCATCTTCAAGCTTGTTTTGGCTGGTTCAGAAGAGAGGAGAGTTAGAAATAACTCTTAAACTCCATTTTCGTCCAAGCTCCATTTTCACAATAAAGAGTAGATTTTCTGCAGATCTTTGCGAGAGAGACGCTATAGCGGCAAGCGCTATAGCGGCACGGGAGCTGTCATCATTTGGAGTGTTTTCCACCTCTTGGTGATTTCGGTTTTATGGCTTTAGGTAACACTTTTATGTTGTATTTCTTGTGTTGTTGCTCATCATGAGCTAATTCTCTTGTAGTTGGATGCTTAAAGCTTTGTAATGAACCTTTAGTATCGCGTATATAATATTTCACGCTTTGCGTTTCAATCTTTGTGTGTTACTTCTTTCAAACTTGTTTTAGAAATGATCACTAAAATAGGTATATTCATGGGTGCAGGACATGGTCCATGATTCGAACTCAAAGATTGATATGAACGAAAGGTTGTTTAAAGACATTTAACCAATGTTTGCTAAATCTAGACATAGAAAGACAATAGTTCATAGGGCAAAAGTCATGGGTTCTTTATTATACAGGGTGAACTTATTTAGAACCTAGACATAGGCATCTTGTAATGAAACCACGGCGTTAGTGACCTAAAAGCACAAAATCATTTGCAATAGCGCTGACGCTATAGCGTGAGACGCTATAGCGCCTTACTTACTGAAATTACTTAGCAAAGAGCATTCCAACTACTCTCACTCTCGAATTTCTACTTATAATCTATCTTATTTGCTTTTGTACCTTTATGTTGATAACATTAATGATTTGACAACTTGTTATTGTTATTTATGTACTCACTAGCTAAATTACTAATTTAAATATAGAAGTAAACTCAACAATCCTCGTGGGAACGATCTTTACTTATCATTATATTACTTGTTGCGATTGTGTACACTTGCACATCACCTTTTCGCACAACATGCACCACAACACAATACATTTACCACAACAATTATTAAAGGTCACAATATAAGCCTTGAGGGCACTCACCGCTTTGGCCGAAGTCTACACACCGCTTAATCATCACCGCAATACAACACACCTCATCATTGGACTAAAGGTCCCACCAAGGACCAACTTGCCATACGAGGACCAAACTGACACCTGAGGGACCAAACTGTCACATAAGGACTAAATTCACTCACCGAGGACCAACACAACACACAAGGCGCACGGGGCTGCCACATTTGGCGCCCCTGCGCAACATACCCGCGTGCCACGCCATGACACAGGCGCACGGCTAGGCGCCAAGGGCAGCCACATATGGCGCCCTGTACCGTGCCACTCACAAGCACACACACGCACACAGGCGCAAGGTGGCGCCTCACTTGGCGCCCGCACGACACAACACGCACATACACGCACCACACGCCAACCAACAAGACACGGGCGCACAAGGGCCGCCCAGTTGGCGCCCTGCGCCTTGCACTCTCGCACACATACTCGCACGCAGGGCCGACAATCTTGGCGCCCTGCTCCAGCACGCAACACGCCCACACTGTGGCGCCTTCCTTGGCGCCCTTGCTCAGCAGCACACGCGACACCAGCGCACAACATGGCGCCACCCTTGGCGCCTTTACTCACACACTAGGCGCACGGTTCCTAGGCATTTGGCGCCTAGGCCGTGGCCAACTTCACCTACACCACAAACACTTCAACAACACTTTTATTCAACAATTCAACACCCACTTCAACAACACTCACTTAGACATTTTATCAACATCATGAAATCAACATATTCTCATATTTCATCACAATGGAGCATTTTGTCAAACACATTGCATGCACATTTAACAACACATTTATTTCCAACATCAAGCATCATAGTATCACCAAATTAAACTCAAATACAACAACAAACATAAGATTAACACAAAACTCAAACAATCAAACCATCCTAGAGCTATTCCACACATAATGCATATCATACAACTTATTATAAATCTAAATGAGAGCCCCCTAACCTTGAATGAGCTAGGAACTTCAGTCCAACACCAAAAACCAACAAAATGAAGTGCTCCTACCCTCCTTTCAGCTAGAACCCGAAACTTCACTCTTCTTGGGGTAAAAATGAAGAATCAAAATGAACAAGAATTAGGAAATGGAGGCTACAACACTTAAAAGAGGAAGCCAAAATGGTGAAGAAAGGACTAAGAATCATTACCTAGTGGAAACTTGAGAACAAAACCTATCCGCCCCTTTCCTTTCCACTGCAGGCCGTCGGCCTCCCTATCTATCCCTTCTCTCTATTTCTTTTTTTTCTTTCTTTGTTTGGTTCAAAATGAGCACTATCCTAAAGGCCCCTTAGGTTAAAGACTAGGAATTGGGCTCACTAATGGACTTGGGCATTATTTACACCACTCCCATTAATTTTATTCCCCTCCTGTAATAAAATAAATCTCATCTTAATTATCCCACTTAAATAAATTAGACCCCTTTTAGATAAAATAAACTCAACTAATTAATTGACTTAATTAAATGTTGCAAGCCTTAAATAACTTAATTAAATAAATAATTAAATTATTTTAGGGCGTTACAAATAATTAAATTATTTAAGGGCGTTACACATAATATCATGAATACCCATCTCAATATGCTAACGAATAAATGAGATGGTCATGTCCACTAGTTCTTCATCAACGGGCTGAGATTGATCATTGGGCTCCATAAATACCGCATGGGCAATTGCCCCCGAAGTACCTGTATGCTCTGGGTTCTTAGGTTTGGATTGAGTTCCTTTATTGGAACCTGAAGATGACTCCATACTTAGGTTTCGACTAGAGCGTCAGTACATTCGCCTGCACTGATAGCCCAAAAATGAGAATCAAACTCAAAGTTTGTTTAACTGTGTTGGTCCCACTGGGAATGCCACTTTTGTTGTTGTCAAACACTTCTAGCCACGAATCGGCTAGAGGTTTGAAAACTTACGATTCCTCTATTTCTTCAAGCAATTGTGTCGAGGACGAAACTTTGTTCGTCGACTATGTGTTCCCTAACTCCTCCAAGGAGTGTTAGGATAGGTGAGAGGGACAAGTGGTTTGGACTATCTTGAGGCGGAAAACATGAAGAAAGAGAGCAAAAGGATAAAAATAAAGAATTTGTGAGAAAAATAGTAAGTGATTGATTGATGTGTGTCTTTTACAAATGTATAGCCTAATATATATATATATATATATATATATATATATACAAATGAGCTTTCGTTGGCCACTACTCGAGCATACAATCGCTAAATGTTGGATCAACTTAGACCGATGCCTCTGGTTGTCCCTAATCCCTAGAAACTCAGAGCCACTCCTCCCCAACCTCACTAGCACAGGGTAGTGGGGTGATAACTCTTATTTATAAGAGTTATTTATATTTATTTTTTTAAATTTTAAATTTGGGGTTTAGTTTCAGGGAAAAGGGATGAAATAAGGAAGATGATAATTTAAATTTAAAATGTAAAATTAGGTAAATTTAATGTCATCCGTACCTCTTCCACGTGTACAAGTCAGCGAGAGGGTGAGGAACCGATTAAGTGATCATTTGACACTTTGGTGCCCCATCTTGTGTTTTAACATGTTTGTTTAGTATGTTGCAGCATCAGTCTTTGCGTCCTGCGTTAGCAAGAGAGAGAAAAGAAAAAAGCACAATTTTGGAGCTCTCACTTTATGTCATTTCAGCGCATATTTAGGCGACATTTTAGTCTTTGAAGCCACCAAATAAAAGACTTTATAGGGACACTTATCCACTTGCTAGTGGGAGATCATTTTGGTTGGTGGGTTTTCAAATCACCTTTTTGAGCAAGTTAGCTTTATCTTTTGCAAAGGTTCTTCTTCTCCAACACACTTCATACTTGCTGGTTCAGTTGGAGGGAGTTTTTAACACCTTCTCCTCTCCATTTTCGTGCAAGTTTCTTTCATAAAAATCAATGTAAAAATTATGCACTTCAATGCTGCGAAGTAGTGCTATAGCACCACGGGACAGATTCATGCAAAGAAGTTTGAGTAGTGTAACTTCTACGCTTTTTTATTTCTTTTGTACTTCGTTTATATGAACCTGGTTTCCATCATAGTTTGTATTTCCTTGTTGATTCTCATCATGAGCTAAGCCTCTTGTGGTTGGGATGCTTGTACCTTTGTAATGACTTTTTAGTAGTTTTAATATAATCATTTGTGTGAAACTTCTTTCAAACTAATTTTTGCATTGATCAACTAGGATAAGTGCATTTAAAAATTCAGACATTGTTTCTATTTCAAACTCAAGGAGTAATATGAGTAACTGGTTGTTTTAAGGACACTTAGAACAATCCATGCTTAAACCTAGACATAGGAAAGCGTAGTTCATAGGGTGAATAATGTGGGAGCTTAATAGACAGGGGTACCCTATTTAGATCTTAGACATAAACCCTTGTAATGAAACTCTGGCGTTAGTGACTGAAAGACACACTTCAGATGCTGCTGCGCCCAGTGCTATAGCGTCGGACGTTACGTTGAATTATTTTAAAGGATTGACTTAGTGAATGGCATTCCAACTATCTTTTCACTTTGAAAAAAATCTTCATACTATCTTAAACTGTTTACTTACATTTCTGTTATTCACAATACTTGTTGACAACTTGTTATTGTTACTTGTTTTTCCATCACTCGTTGCTATCATATTAACTCTAAAATTAACATCAATCCCTGTGAGTACGATATCTACTTTATCATTGTATTACTTGTCGCGATTGTGTATACTTGCACATCAGCTTTCTGCACAACATGGTGTAATACCTCTTCACTCCTATTTCAAAGGTGTTCTCTGTTTACCTTAATCGTTTCAACGCTATGTCCACGTGCATTGAATACTTGCACTCCAAGAGCAAGCTTTCTTCGCTAGAGCTACAATTCTCCTCGGACATGTTTCTTCCTCGGTCGTCGGCCGTAGGTTCCTCGGCCGAGTCATCCTATAGTCGAGGCACCATCTAACCATATCTAACATTTCCTCGGTGCACTTTATCATCTTCTCGGCGCCAAGACCCCTTTGATATATTCCTTACACTCTCAAACAGGGTCTGGCACCACAGTTATTTATATGGCAAATAGCTATTTTGCCTAAACCTCTAATGTCTCTATAGCTCACATCGGTTTCACGCTAGGAGTGACCTCTTTTTCTTCCATCGATCAACACTTCAATTATTTTGGGTGACAACAAATTATTATTAAAGTAATAAAATACTTTTACCTAAGGAGATGTGTTCCATCACTAGAACTGGTGGTGCGCATAGACCATGTCACGTCAGTTAAGTGAGGACCATGTCGGCCTAAGCTTTGATTAGTTTTGAATCGGACAAGCATTTCAAAAATTGTAAAAATGTTGGATCAAAATCGTGAAAAAAAGGAGGGCTAAAATCGCTGACACCTGATTATAAGGGGGATTAAAAGTACTATTAAGGGCATGTTTGGATCATCAATTTAATTAAGTGCTTAATGCATAAGTGCTTATGCATAAACAGTTTATATAATAAAAGATAAAATAACGTTAAATGATTTTTCTATCAGGCATAAACTATTTTCATAAGCTATAAACACGTCATAAGCTGTTTTCATATGTTCTCCCAAACAGTTTCACAAATACTAATGCCTATAACTAAGCCTAAATAAACAAACAGTTTCACAAATACTAATGCCTATAACTACTAAGCCTAAATAAACCAATTCAAAACGGCTAAGTCTATTCAAATACAATAGATATTTAACTTTCATATATATATTATGTAAAAATAGGCATTGTCGAATACAAGTGAACTAAACTACTACAATCATACCAAATCTTTTTACTCCTGTTTTTACTCATGCTCAACATTTGCATTTTGTTTTTTTGGAACATTGGCAACTTGATCGTTAAATATCTTATCGTATCTACTACGCAAGATTTTCCCACGTCCTTCACAAGATTAAGACAACAATCTTTGGAAATTGTTTGGTTGCTTTCAAATAAACTATTGATAAGTGGTTCAGAACAATTTTCTTTTATCTTGCTATTACAATTATTTATGTAATTTTCGTATGCTGACAGTGGCCTCCGTGCATAGTTAAAATCATTTAAAGGACTTTGGGATGGCTGTGAAATTTCACCACTAAGTGATGTATTGATCAACATGGTAAAACTCATTGCAAATGTTAAAAGAACAAAAAAGTTGTTGAACAAAGCCATCGTTAATAGAACAATTGTATCTCAATTGTATCTGTGATGCAATATTTATAGTTTCAATTACAATTGTCACCTTGCATTATTTAGTAGACTATACTAACTCCATTGATACAAATGCAAAAGTAACTGCACTTTATTAAATAGTAGTAAATGCGAATATGATATTTAATTATAATATTAATACCGTAAAATTTATTCTCTTATGATCGACATAAGTTTCACAAAAGACTATAACTCCAAGAGGTTGGCCATGTATGCATAACGCTGTTTGTTCATTTTAGGTTAAGATTTCCATTTTATATTTCTTTCCCTCTCCAATTAGTTTTAATGAAAAGGGCATATGCATGTGCTGAAAAATGCAAAGCAACCCTAAAGCAAGGATGTTTTTGTTCTGTAGTGCCCCATTAATTCGAAATTTTCTTTTTGTTGTGTCTATCCAGAGTTTTGACAATGAACCCGCCGCCACTACCCTCACTGTTGGAGGATCCGTCTACATGGATGGTCAATAATAACTCTATGGGCCTAGAAGGAGCGGTCATGATCATCTCTGCTAAGAAACAGGACAATACCTGCATTCAATGTCATTCTTGCTTGGGGTCTGATCTCGAACTCGGACAACTCGACAACCCACTTGATCACTCTTTCGCCAAGTCGGGTCGATGAAGAATCTATTGTCTTGGTTGGTTCGCCTAACAACACTTGGTGTGCTACTTAACTATGGCCTTAGTCGCCTAACACTCACGATGTCAAAGTCAGCAATCAAAAGTAAGTGAGAGGTCCAAATGAGAGATGTGTACCTGATTTCTGGGGATAGTGTCGTATTTATAGACGCGGGAGAGGGTTTCCCCTCAAGTGCTCACTTCGTTGGAGCCGTTGGATCCACGAGGGTCGATCTCGGTCGTTCATGGGGGCGGCACGCAGATTATGCACTGTGGGCCGCTAGATCACTTGTTGAGTCGCTTATGGGCATCAACAGATTAGGGTGGGGCCAGTCTAGTTTCCCCCCAAGTCGTGTCATCTCTTCATGAGCAGGCTCGAATTGTTTGTCTCTCGCTTGCTTGGTCTGAGACTCAACCTCGACACAAGGCGTTAAAAAGCCTTTGTCTGAGGTCATCCTCCATGATATCCTAGAGATCCCAGCGCTGTGATACCATGGCTCTGAGGTTTCCCCCAAGCCAACTTGCGTTGTTTTGGGGTGTGATTTTTCTCGAACTCGCGGCCTTGGGCTCGTGACACATGGCAATTGTCATCATTGATGTGACCATTGAGTCAGGTGTCATAACTGATGTGACCTTTGGCTGAACCGAGGCATCATATCATAATGATTTCCTCGTTTTCAGCATTCCATCATTAATTTCCTGGGGAGAAGTGCATCGCTTCGACAGCGAGCCCTTTGAGCATTATCTTCCCTTATAAACACGGGAAAACCTCAATTATGTTTAATTTAGAAAATTTGTCGAAATCGCTCTGACTGCGGCGGTGAAAACCTAGTGATCCGAGATTGAGCACTTTATTTCTGACATTCTTCCTCCACCGTAGATCCTTGTTTTTTTGTGATGACTCGCCGTAGACGTTCAACCGACTTCGTCCGAGTTCATCCATTTCAAGGTCAATGTTCTTTTTCGTCCTTCTTTTTATTTTCTTGATTTCCCATCGATATCTACCTCTGATGTGGTCCGACCTCAAGGAGGGAGATTTTCAGGTCCGGGTTCGACATTGTCAACGGCGAGTTCATCTTTTGTAGTTCTTGACAGTTTCTTCCCCTCCTTGCATGTCAGACTGGAAAAGACCAAGACAACCGCGAAAGCTCGTCAATCGTTTCCTCCCAAAAATGCGATCTTAAAGATGTCTGAAGACGGGGATCATGTTCCTGCTGGCAAGGCCGAGTCAGCGTCAGCGTCGAACTTTTCTGTCCACCTTTCTAGTGAGAGCGGTTCTTGTGAGAGAGGAGGTTGTCTTCCTGTGGCTGACTTCGAGAGTTAAGGGAGGGTTCATCGTGGTCCTTACCATTGGGTTTCCAATCAACTTTGCCAGATTAGGTCGATCTGGAATCCCAACGCCGACCTCTCCGACTTCGAGAAGTATGTCGATGACGAGGGGCAAGAGTTGATACTTCAGGGTGTGTAGACGAACAAGCTGATCTGCTATACTCCGAACGAGTTTAAGTTCTTCGTCTACTCGGCAATTCTAGAGAAGATGACAGTCCGACCTCCATTCCCACATTCAAGAGGCAATTTTTGAGGTACTTGAAGTTGGCCCCCTCCAAGCTGCATCCAAATGGATGGGAATTTTGAACAAATTTTGAGATAATCATGGGGGTGTTGGGGTGCCAGTGTAAAATAAAAATTTTCTTAACTATAGTTGAAGTCTTTAGAATGACCAAGCTCAGGAGTGACAAGGAGAGGCAAGGACTCGTGGGAATTAGGGGAAGTCGACACTATGGTCTGTTTGAACCTGCTTCCAAGTCCATCAAGATCTTCAAAAACAAGTTCTTTTATGTCTCCCCGATGAATGATGTTGCGACCAAGGTGGTGGCGACTCATGACGAGAATGGGAACATCTTGTCGCACAAGTTTCCAATGGTTTAGAGTGGTGTGAGGAAAGCATGTGCAAGTATACACAGTCCTTAACAAGTAATATAGTGTTTAGAATAGGTCGAACCCTCAGGGATTGATGAACTCTTCCAAAACTCAATACTATGTAATTTAGTGAAGAGTAACCAATTAACAATTTATAGTGGAGTTGATATGATCACAATCAAGTTAGTAAAAAGCAAACACTACAAGAATAAGCTTGCATTGCCACTAAAGTTTGCCACGGAGGATTGGCCGTCGCTAATTTGCCACGGATTTGCGATGAAAAGGGTTTTATGGACTAGGCGCTAAAAATACCGCTCAAATTTGCCACGGGAAATGATTTTGGTCGCTAATTTTGCGACGGACAAGTCGTCGCAAACCCGTGGCAAAAAACAAATCCCAAATAAAACCCACGACTCCTCCCACAACCTCAGTTTTAATTTAACAACTGAGTACAGTTTTCCTCCTCCTCCCACGACCTCAGAGTACAGTTTTCCTTCCTCTCCTCCCACGACCTCCGTCTTCCACGGTCCTCCTCCGTCCTCCACGGTCCTTCTCTGTCCTTCACCGCCCTCTCCCATCGCGCCCTCTCTTTATCCCTCACGCCCTCTCTTTCTCCCTCGCGACCGCAGTTTTAATTTGCGACGTTGATTTTGTTCCGTTGGCCACCGTTCTCCGATTCGCCACCGTTGTCCTCCACCGACGTCTTCTGTACTACAGGTAAGACTTGCCATTATCATTAATTTGTTGCTAATTTCAGTTATTGTTAAACCCTAAATCCTAACTCTCTCTAAACCCAAGATTTCTCTCAAACCATAAACTTCGAATCCCCTCTCTCTCTCAAAACCCTAACCCCAATTTTTGCTTTTCTTATGATTTATATAAGGTTAGGGTTTAGATTTAGATTTTGATATTGATTTTGATTCTGATTTTGTTTTGGTCTTCTTAGGTTTTGTGGTTTCCTCTAACTTGAGGTAAGATTTATGCATCTGATTCTAAATTTTGATTTTGTTTTCCCTATTTATAGATTTTCAAGAAAAACTTACTCTCTTCTTGACAGATTCTTACCTCTGTTTTTCCTTTTTGGCAAAGCAAAGAATGATCATATCTCCGAGTTCTCAGTTATACTTAATTTCGTTATTTCTTCTTTCAATTTCTCTTTTCTTTTCTCTATTTCCGGCTTACACTATTTTTTTTACACTTTTTATTTTGATAGGGAAGACGTTGGAGTAATTTTTTGTTGGGTTTGGGAAAATAGCTGACAAAAGCAACGATGAGAGTGCATTGGCTCCAAATCTTCCTAAGGTTATAACTTATGGTTAATTTCTTATTCTATTATGATTGATATGGGTGTGTTGGAGCTGGTCAAATCCTCCAGTTTTTTTAAGTAATTTTTTTTTGTTTAGTGTCTTTAAAAGTGTTGTGGTTGTACTCATCTTTATGCTAAATTCCTTGCAAATGATGTCAATTAATGAAGTGCTTGCATGTTTCGAGGATAATGTGGTTGTTAAACAGAAGCTCCAGTGCAATCAACTAAAATAGGGAAAGTTTTATGCTGAGGAAAATCGTAATGAAGTTAGATTTTTCAAATCTGGATAGAAAAGATGTGTTAATACTTTTTCTGAAAGATGTAGCGATTCTTTTATTTGTCTTTGTTTCCCACTAATCTGCTATCATTTTGTTTTTCAATTTTGACTTTTCTTTAATTAATTCAAGCAAATATTTGATATCATTTTAATTTGCTCACGGGTATGATGCAGTGCAGAGACATAATTGAAAGGGTATGGTGCAGTAGTAGGAAAATCTTTGATTCTCGCAGGTCTCAGTACCACATCTTGAAATTTTAAGTTTATCTTTGCAGCTTGAAATGTTTATGTTTGCAAAATAACAGATTTGCATTTTAATATTAAGCCACATTTAGCTCCTAAATAATTTGTTCATAGCACGCAGAAGTTCACTCTCATTAGTGTTCTCTCCCTTGCAAGCTCGAAGCACACAGAAGTTCATTCTGTGAATGCGACGCACGCAGTAGCTCCCTCGGTTCGCGTCTTCACGAATCGCGATCTCCGACTATAGCTCAACCTCTGTCTCACACTATCTTCCTTTTCAAACTGCGAACCTGAACTGCGAACCCTAAATCCTTGCAAGCCTCTTTGAAACCGTGAACTGCGAAGTTGGAACCGTGAACTGCTATTCTACAAACTGCGACTCTGCAAATGGGTATTGTTTTCTTCACCTTTATTGTTCACATTCCTTGATTTCTTGTTCATCTTCATTCAGTTTTTTTTCTTAAATAAGTATTGTCATTTACTCCATTTTTGTTAAATGGGTGTTGAATCACACAAAACCATGGTGTAAAGTATGCTTTGCTGAGTATCCTCAAATTTATATCTTTGGAAATGATTTGAACTTGGGCATATAGGAATACCCTTTTGTGAGCAGAGTAAAAGGAAAAAGCATAACTGATTTTCTAAGCCATTTCTGAAGTCGTTATGTTGAATGTTGCATTTCTTTTTCTATCCTTTCTATCAAGTTTTATACTAGCTTATGAGCTCTGTTATTTACATGCAAATTACATACAAAATAATAGTGTTTTTTGATTGCTTATAGTAAATATATTTCAATAGTTTGATAACAGAACTATTTGGTTGGTTTAAGTTTAACCCTTTTTAGGCGTTTAAAATGTTTTGATGTTATGCTTTTTAGTGTTTACAATAAATGTTTCTAGACTTAGAATGAAACCACTTAGAAGCAGTACATAAGATTTCTCTTTGGTTTGAGTACAATTCAAACTTTCGATTTTGTTGGCTATTGAAATTTCAATGAGTTGGGATTTCTCTTTGGTTTAAGTACAATTCGAACTATTTTTTGATGAAGTTTATATCAGTCTGTTATAGTGTTATGATTCTTATGGTGTTGAATGTCATGCTTCATGCATTCTTATACAATGACAATTTGAGTTACTCTTTTCCCATCCAGAAATTTGATAATGCCCTTTGCTTTTATTTTTCCATTTAATTTCATTAATACATTTGGAGATAATTCAATGAAGCTCTCACTTGTAACATATCAAACTCAATATTGTATCTTGCTAGTTCATTAATTAGTTCATTTGGCTGTATTAAATGTTTCCCTTTTGAATCTTTTCACCTGTTTAGAATTTTTCATTGTTATAATGACTATGATTATGATTGTGGTCTCTTAATCATATCACAATTACTTCAACTTTTGTATCAATATTTTACATATATACTCCACTGCATACCCATACTCATACATACACTTATCTATGGAACTTGTGTGATCTGAGGTGAAAATGTTTTATATGGATGGAATAGAGGCTCTTTTGGTATTGTTTTGACTAAATGATATCAGTTTAATAGTTCATAGGGATCATTTCTATCTACTAATATTAACTTTCAATATATGCCATTTCTATTTTGACAAGTTGCAATATATTAATAGACAATGAGTAAGAAAATCTTTTAAGTTTATTGTTTAATTTGACTTAAATGCTACTGCTGCTCACTGTACAATCAAACTTGGTATTGGATGCTTCAGTTTTGGTGCTGCAACTGCACTTGACTCAGCTACATGTAATGTTGGCCACTATGGGAGTCTTCATTTGGACTTAATGCAACCACAAGCCAAAGGCTTGGTATTAAGGTCTCCTTTAGCTCATCCAAGTTGACAAAGGGAATATTGGAGCAGAGGATTAATGTAGTAGTTGTTATCTTTCCATTAGGCAGGACATAATCTGGCTATTGTACATGACATAATCATTTATTTTACTGATGATTTAGATTTCTAAGTAAGAGATATTGCTTATAACAAGTTGTTTTAATTCATAGCTTCATTTATAAGTATAGATATTGTGATTACTTGATTATAGTTAGGTTGGGATTATTTGATTTAAAATGGTTTAAACATTATTTGGTCATCTGTTTATGTTAATTGGTGGATTGTAGTTTATGTATGGTACCATTATGAGTATTTGTTATGAGGACAATGCTTGTTAAGGAAATGCTTATTTTTAGCTAGCTTAATGTTACTCAGCATGTATATATGTTTGAAGATTTATTTTTTTTTAATTTTTTTTATTTTTGCGACGGATTTGCCATGGATTTGCGATGAAATTCGCGACGACTTTGCCACGGATATTTGCGACGGATTAGCGACGGCAAATTCCGTGGCAAACGATTTGCGACGAGCGTTTTTGCCACCAATTTTTATCCGTGGCAAATGATATTTTGCCACGGAAATTGGCCCTTTTGCTACGGAAATTGCCGTGGCAAACCAGCGATTTTCTTGTAGTGAAAGTGTAAGGATTTGTAATGCAAATGAGAAAAGCTAGTTGGAATGTCTTCACCAAGTAATTCACCTTTAAGTGTTTAATGCAGTATGTGATGCAGTTGCACTGAATGTTGTTGCATTAGCTATGTGTCTTTCAGTCACTTTCTTCATAGTTTCATTACAAGCTTCCTATGTCTAGGCATGCTAAATAAGTTCACTCTTGTCTTTTGAAGTACCCACAGTATCACCCTATGGACTATACTATCCTATGTCTAGGAGTTAGCATGGACTAGAACAGAAAAGGAAATAGGTAGCGCTTTTTTTGGCCATTTGGTAGCGCTCATGAGCGCTCCTAAACAGTGTGCTCCTGTTGCCAAACAGCCAAAGGTAGCGCTCCAAAAGCGCTACCAATGAACAGGTAAGAGTAGCGCTTTTTAGACTAAGCGCTCCTTATTTGAGATGCGCTTAGACCAAAGGGAGCACCTGTTATACAAAGCGTACCTTATTCCTACACTCAAGAGTAGCGCTTCTGGGCACAAGCGCTCCCTATCTCAATATGCGCTAGTACCAATGGTAGCGCCTTTTAAACGAAGCGCTACCTATGCCTATTTTTTAAAAAAAAAAAAAATTTCTGTTTTCCTAGCTCCCTGCTCATAATCATCAAGCAACAATACCAGCAAACCAACAACAAATTCCAAATCAAAAACCCATATTTCAAATCAAATTCCAACTAATTTATAAATCCACCAAAATTACATAAATCATCATACACACCAGAAGATGAATATCAACATAGACAACAACAAAACAACATATCCAATATTATGACGTACTACAAAATTACATCAATTTCGATTTTGCATGAATCAAACCGACAACATGACGACACCAGTCTTCTTTGACCTCTGTAAGTTCCTCATCAGAAAATGGAGTTCCAAACGGATATCCAGGGAAATACTGAAAAAAAATAAAATGAAATGAAGTTAGGAATACAACAAAATTACTACATATTACTTGTCAAATCAAACTATGAAATTACATACATCGATTGGGATTTCCATTTGATTGTGAGTAATGATGTCCTTCATAAACTTCATTACATAGTACCATGATCATCAAAGTTTGGTTGTTTGGGAGTCTATAAAACAAAAGATTAGTTTGTTATTACATTTACTTAATTACACATGCATAAGAATATTGATTATTAACTTACCCTTATTCCTATCCATTTTGTAGAAGATGATGATTTTCTGTACACAGTCCTGACATCACTCAATCCCCAATAAGTTGTCAAAGCCCTTAAACAACATCATATATATAACTACATTAATCAAAATACATATACACAATTTAAATTATGAAATATGCGAGGGATCTAAATACACACCTATTAACAAGTCGCACCAACTTTGGGTAGTTGTTGTAATGAACACGGAGTGAATCCAAAAAGAAAATTGTATCTCTTTTAGGATCAATCACCAACAATATCCAATGTTGCTTAAGAAATTTTTGAATAATCAAATTAATGACAATTATTTCACAAATACATGTTATATACTATTGATATATATATATATATATATATATATATAGAGAGAGAGAGAGAGAGAGAGAGAGAGATTAAGATCATTAAGATCGTCTTCAACCGCCTTTGCCATCTCTTCAAATTGGTCGCCATAAAATGTATGTGTCTCGGTTTCAAACGACACACATCTCTCAGTACTATTATTCATATTTGAAGATTCACCTCTTTTCTCACCGTGCATTGTTCAACAAGTATAAGTTTGATCAATTCCGTAAGCCTTTAAATGTCCTGCCATCTCAACTGCAGTAACTGGATTTACATGACAACACCGTAAACAAGGACATTTCATATTACTAGAAGTTCCTAAACGTCGAACAACAAAGTTAACAAAATCTTCCACTCCATCGGCATATTAATTCCTTCGACAGACGATTGGCAGACATCCACTTTCTATCCATATTTTCTAAGAGAACTTCCTAATATGGACAAAGATGTATCAATTTCAAATACTTATTATCAACCTTGAGCGATCAAGCATATATCAAATATAATGAAGAATCAATTCATATCCATATTTGACACTATTTTCAACACCAATGGGAAATGCAACCACAACAAAGCTAGTGATCTTGGTCAATCATTTCTCTGTGATAAACATCAACCACATAACAAGTTTGACATTCAAATGTAACCACACCCAACTTTATCACTTAATTTTCATCAAGTGAGTGAGATAAATCTATCTATCAACATCACCCTTGTCTCCAGAAACTGCAGGAGTTGATGCATAACTCAGAAAAGCATTATAAGTGACTCTATCTTTGCTCAAAGGCCTCATCAAGTTATGGTTCTACTTACTGATATTGCCAGTGCACCATATGGAGGCAGGCTATTGGAAAAAGCTAATAAAAATATATATGCTCACAACAACTTCTTTGCACCAAACGTACGTGTTAGATCATTTCAAGCTATATATAAGGGAATTCAACACTAAAACTTCTTTCTGGTATTCTATCTTCAAATTTTTACTACCTACTTTTCTTTAAGACTAGTTTCCATATTAATTTCTAACTATCTATTTATCTTTTTTCTTTAACTCTCTAACTTCAATTGTAGCATCTACAAAATACAAGCAATATGGCACTGTATCTATTCTTGACAAGGCAATTATAAAGGACAAGTGTACATATAAGGCTTAGATCCAATTCACTTCTGGTTCTTGACAAGGCTATTTGTGATCAAAAGGCAAAGAGAGTCGAACTAACTCAGAACCACAGCAAACGAAAATATAATATGTGAGTAATAGTATTACTTAATTGAATGTAAGGTGTAGCATTCTCACCAAAAAAATATGTAAGGTGTTGCCCTGATTGGAGGGAGCACAAGTTTGTGGGAGCAGAAAAATCTTGAATCTAGGCAATTCTCTCCAATTTTGTTCCTATTTTTTTTTGCACATATTTCCTCCATAAAAAGTAATCATTGAGACACTCTCGAGAAACTCTGCCACCTGATATTTGATGCCAAGGAAATAAATGTATATTAAAGGAATTAACATAGAAAGAGAGGATTAGAATATGATTAGGAACAATGGCATTTAATATTACAAAGAATCAAATATCCACTGCACATGAAATAGAGTTATATACTATGGAAAAATTGGGAGTCCATAAAACTACATGACAACAACTCAACAACTATAGGCTAAAACATCACATTGCACTCCATTCGTATTCCTATACAACACCAGATTTGAAACTCTAATTTTAGGCTCGCTCTTATATTGTGGCTATATGGGCACCACTTGCAATACCAAATATATAAATCAAACTCACCACTTATACCATGCATCAGAACGCCGCTACTTGGTGTTGTTGCTCCTCCTCTTAAGATGATAAATATTCGTTCACAAATTGGTAGAAGCAAAAACCACAACCTTCTCCTTTCACAATTATTTCAAACAATATTTAACTTGCAAATATAAACGGATACCTCCCTGACTCTAACCAATAAAGGCAGGTTTGCGAAGCTTCTTTGATAAGAATTGTGGTGAAGGACAGTCCCATAATTTTTGTGCCTTATTTATTTATTTATTCATTTATTACTTTTGACTCTAACTAATAAATTGGGTCAGCTAATAGAATTCAGGTGATAACTTGCAATCTCCATTTTTATTAATAGTATAAAGGCAAACCAGAAACATTCAAAGCCACACCAACATTAATTCCAGTGAGATTAACTACATAAAATTTTGATAACTGAGGATTTTGAAGCATTCTGGTGTAAGCAATTGGTGTATGATTCTTGAAAATTGAAGAATAATTACCCATAACTATTAATTTCCATTATTTTCTTTTCAGAAAATTAGTTATGCTTCAAAAGCTAACTTTAAAGATAAACTCAAACCAGAACGAAGCAAACAAGAGCGCAAAAAAGGGTACCTGCAAGGTCCAAACGCAAACCAGAACGAAGCCAAGGTCCAGAAAGAAAGGGTGAGTCATTGCTCGTAAAGAAAGAAAGGCAAGGTCCGTAACGGCGAGTTGTTCTTGTTCTCAGTGAAGTGATGAAAACGAAACTTCCGTACAGATGAGGGTGAAGCCGTGTTAGGGTTTGACGGTGATGGGTGGAGGAGGAGCGACAACCAGAGATGTGGAGGCAGATTTGACGGTGTGGTTGCAGAGAGAGGGGAGTGGGTTAGGGTTAGATCGATTGAGAAGTGAGAGTGGAGTGGAGTGGAGTTAGCGCGCTGGAAGAGAAGAGGGAAAAAATCAGGATTAAAATAAATTATTAATCCATAGGGAGCGCTCGTTTAGAGGCGCTACCCATTTGTGAACGGGCCTGGGCCAAAGGGAGCGCTCGTTAAAAGGCGCTACTGTTTGAACCTCCGTATTTATCTATAGGGAGCGCTCGCGTACCAAGCGCTACTTATCGAACGTCCATCTTTAGTCATAGGGAGCCCTTGTGTATAAATCGCTACTTATTGGGTGTGCGTGTTTGGAATAAGGAGCGCTTATCTAAAAAGCGCTACAAATCTTGGCGATCTTTTTAGAGAATTCTGTTGTAGTGATGGTTTTCACAAAGTTTCCTTAATTGTAAACCATGTCTGCTTTTACAAATCTTCTTACAAATCTACTTATTCTGAGTGATCAATCTCAAAATAAGTGTTGGAATTATTATCAAGCAAGAACTAAAGTGCACACATTACATACATGCATCATATTTACTTCAAATCTCATTAAATGGTTAGAACACTCCAACTAAGAGAGATTTAGCTCAACATAGACATTGCAAGGCAAATATTAACTGAATAGAACAAGTTTATATAATTGAAATCACAAAAGAGAGACAACAAGATAGAGATTACACGAGTTGAAGCTCTTTGAATGAATTCTCCTAGCAATGCAGTTGCATCACTCCTTAGCACTATATAAAAACTACTAAAGTGAAGTAAGGGGGATTTGTCAATTCCTTCCTTTCCTTCTTACAAAATAGAAAATAACTATGTATATTGAAATTTGAATCCAACTTATGGATTGTGATATATTTCCAAGTGAAGAAGTGAGGTCCTTTTATAGTCTTCAAGAGAGGTGCTTATTTTCATCATGTTGAAGTAAACTTTAGAGATTGAGCTGTAGTTACTTTTCAGAAGTTGTTTCCCAAGTTGAGATCTTTGGTCAAGTGTATAGGGAGGTCCAATGAGATATGAACATATGTCCCTATGTTGATGACTCTTCAAAGCTATCTTCAAAGCTATGTGGGAATGGTAGGCGCCGAAATATAAAGTGGTCTTGCTTTAGGGGACCAAGCAGGAGGTCAGCAATGCAAGTGGATGTGCAAGTGGATGTGCAAGTTGCTAGCTGCTCTCTCCAAGTAATGCAGATGTAGTGCTGAATCAATGCATTAGCATTGATGCAGGAGCATTGATGCAGAAGCATATGTAGACTGCACTGAACAAAAACATCAAACATACCACAATATATTCAAAATGGCCTATTAACAACTATAACCATGTCAATCACTCAAGTTATCATATATCACACATAATACTATATAAACTCCTTATCTTTACTTGAAAGAGAGCAATTTACTAAGTTTAAACATATGAATAACTCTTTTTAAAATAGAGTTATCACACCCCCAAACTTAAACCATTGATTGTCCTCAAGTAATGACAAAGACAAACTATTAATACTATAATTCTAGAAGATAGATCAGCTTGATATTTTGGATTTTCATGAGGAGCTCCCTATAAACTTCATTTTTCAGCAATCTTTCTTGTGCCTTTATTTCTTTAAAACTACCAAAGCTATTCAAACTCTTTTGTGTGTGTGTGAACCCACTGAGTTGAGATTAGTTCCAAGACTAAGTGAAAACTTACTCCTAGCCTTTGAAAGGATTGGTTTACCTTTGTTCACACCAAAATATTTTTCAAAAGAAAGACTAGACTACCAAAAATCCTCAAGTATTTGGAGAGTTTTAAGTACAACAAAGGACTTGGTTTGAATTTTTCAAAGCTTTTGAGCCAATGCATTTTTTTCTATTTTTGTGGTTCTTTTTGTGCAGATGCTTTTGAAGTGCTTTGTGCATTGATTTTTTCTGCATTTTGCTTTTCTTCAGTGCAGTTGCATTTGTGCTTCTGCACTGATGATGCTTTATTTTCTTTTGATAGCTCATATTGCCTTCCTCACTAACCTCCAGATGCAATTGCACTTTGGCACAGGTCTTTGACCTCCAGATGCATATATTTTTTTATTTTTCTTGCACTTTGGAACAGGTACGGTTTTGAACTATCCTCCAGATGCATTTATTCCTGCATGGCATAGGTCTTTGACCTCCAGATGCATTCATGCACTTAGGCACAAGTATAGCTCAATTGAGTCAGGTCAATATGGCTTTGATCTTTGATCTTTTGTCCACATTTTTGTAATCTTTTTGTGCATTGTTTACTCTTTCACTTTTCTTCAAATTTAGCCTTAATTTTCTTAAAACACCCCCAAATTTAATTCTTTAAGCTCTTCTAACTTTTTAATAAAACTTTGTTTTGACCTAAGCTCACCAAAAATTCCCCTTGCATTAGATTGATCTTTAAGTAGCAAGGTTCTTTTCACAAACTCAGTTTTGAAGTGTTGAAGTAAAAATAATTTTGGTTATTTTGTAACAAATAAAGCTTGTTTTTCTCCTTTTCATCATTAAAATTCCATCAATAGGGTTTACACCATGAAAACCTTTCAAACTGATCATCAACTAATATATTTTAAACAATGATAATATTCTTCATACATAACCACTATTTCTATAAGATCTTTTTAGAAATAGTTTAATGTATTTAGATAATACTTTGTTAAGTACATCTAATATTTAAACAAAATATAATACTAAAAATATTTTAAAACACACATACTTGATAGAATAAAACACACATATTTAATTAAACACACAAACATACTTAATAGATAAATCCCCCCACCCCCGCGAAACTTAAGGGGTAGCAGTGTCCTCACTGCTAATTTGTTCAGAAAATACAAACCATATTTGTTCAAAATAGGGGAGAGGGATTAAAAACAACAACCAGGGAAATAGTTTTGAATAGTAGAAACACAAGCTATAGCAAGTGAACATATGAAATGATACTCATTTCTTTGCTCCACTCCTTGTTCTGGTGCTCTGCCTGGTAGGAGGAGTGTGTTTCACCTTTTGCTTCTTCTCTTTTGGTTGCTTCTATGGTGTTTCTTTAACTGGTGCAGATGCACCTCCTTCCTTTGGTGTAGTGGCAGGAATTGTTTCTGTTACTGATGTAGGTGCATCAGTTTCAACTGCATCAAATTTCTTCCTATTGGGTGTTAATTTTGCTTGCTTGCCTGCTGGTTGTTTGAAGAATTTTTGAGTGTTGTGCAATGCATCTCTCTTCTTTTGAGCCGTTTCTTCTAGAACAAGTTTGATTGTTGCCTCATCATGCTTTGTTGTTGTTTGGTGTGATGCAGCAACATCTGATGCAGGTGCATCACTCTGCATCTCCACTGCTTGTTGCACAAGCTGCTCTTCTGTAGCAGATGATTATTTTCCTTTGTCTTCTTTGTCGAGTTCTTCTTCTTCTCTTTCCTGCACAGACTCTTTCTCAAGAGTTGAAACAACATTAGCAATGATGTTACTTAGGCTAGAAGGAACAGTTTGTTCTGGTTCTATTTCAGGTATAACACGGCTTGGTTCAGTGATATTTTGTTCTGTGTGAGGTGTTTTCTCAAGTTCAGTTATTGGAGAGGGTGGTGAAGGGGTTGTTTGTGGTGGTGACTGGACTGGTGTATCCTTTAGGGAGGGTAACTGCCACTTGTTTTTGCATGTGATGCTCTTGCATTGCAGGCATAGGGCCTCTCACTTTCCTTAGTCTCTCTCTCATCTCAGCATTCAAATTTCCAGGTGGGAATTTTCTTTGTTCATGGGGGGCTATGGGAACACCTTCTTTCATGCACAATTCAGTGATAAGGCAAGGGAAAAACAGAAATCCCTTTGACTTAGAGGTGCATGCACAAATTTCCCTAGCAATCAATCTACCTATGTCAACATTCCCTTCACAGAGAATTGTATCTAGCAGGATCAATCTCTCTTTGGTCATTGCATATGTGTGTAATGTGGGTAGAATTGATGTGGCTATGAACAAATGCCAATTTCCTAATGCATCTATCAAATAAGTACTTCTAAGTTTGATCTCATTAGGTGTGAACTTTTCCCAAACAACTTCTGGTGTAGCTATTCTACCTTTCACTTCTTCCATTTCTTTCCTAAAGGCCTTTGCCACTTTCTTTTCAAATTCATTTCCATTATATTTCAGCATATAATGTTCATTCAATTTCTTTGGATGAAAGTGCACAAATTTACCTCTCACCATAGAAGTGTAGGAGTGTTCTGTTCCTTCTTGTTGTGTAATTCCAGCATAAAACTCTCTCACTAAATCTTCAATGTAGCCTCCTCTTGGAAGAACAAAGTGATCCCAATTGAGATTGGCTACTGTTGTCATGAATGATGGACTTGCTTTCTTCAATTTATAGCCTCTCTCGGGTAAAACTTGCATCTTCCATAAATGGGCTTTGTCATCATTCTTCACTGCAGGCACATTAGTTTGATCTTTCTTGCTTTGTTGCGACGATGATCCTGCATGCATGACTTTCTTCCCTTTCTGTGGAGTCTTGGTATGCTTGCTTGAAGATTTTTGGGCTGATTGCTTCTTCACCATTTTGATTCTTCAAATTCTAGGTCTTTGAGTAATTTTAGATCGAAAATGGAGATGGACTGTGAGGAGTAACTTTCTTTGAATGAGATAATTCAGTGAGATTTGCAAGGAAAGGGTAACGGTAATGAGAGTGAGGGTTAATGTGAAGGAAGAAGAAGTGGAGTTTGATTTGATGGGAGTAGCCGTTATGTCTTGCGTGGTGAACATGCATCACGCCATGTGTCATTTTTGGCTACTAAACACATCATTATCTTTCTTAACTCCCTTTTTATCTTTCTGATGAATCAAAACTCACACTTGATCAAATTCTTCAAATTTTTGAATTTTTGATGCAGGGCACATTCTTTCTTCAATGCAGGTGCACTGATGCAGCTGCATTACTATCCTGCATTCTTACAAAACACTTGAAAACATAAAATTGAACAAAAATTATCAGCATGACTACCTCTTTTTGTTTAGAGATTTTGCAAATGGGTGGTGATTTTGTCTCTCACCACATGTTCACCATAGTACATTTTGACTCTTTGACCATTTACCTTGAAGACAGTATTTTAGGTTTCATCTAGTAAATCTACTACTCCATGAGGATAAATTTTTACCAACTGAAATGGTCCTGACCACCTGGATCTGAGTTTACCAGGAAATAGCTTCAACCTGGAGTTGTATAGCAGAACAAGTCCTCCCTCTCTCAGTTATTTTCTTTGAATTCTCTTGTCATGCCATGCCTTAGTTTTAGCTTTGTAGATTTCAGCATTCTCATAAGAGGATTGCCTAATTTCCTCTAGCTCATTAAGCTCTAACATTCTCTCTTTACCTGCCTTGTACAAGTTAAGATTGAGCTTCTTGATAGCCCAATAGGATTTGTTTTCTAATTCCACATGTAAATGACATGCTTTTCCATAAACTATTCTGTAAGGGGACATTCCTAGGGTGTTTTGAATGCTGTTCTGTATGCCCATAAAGCATCATCCAAATGTAAAGAACAATCTTTCCTATTTGGACTCACCATTTTTTCTAGCATTCGCTTAATTTCCCTATTGGATAGTTCTGCTTGACCAATAGTTTGAGGATGGTAAGCTATAGCTATCTTATGCTTAACTCCATACTTAGGTAGATGGTTTTCTATGATTTTATTACAGAAATGTGAACCTTCATCATTAATGATAGCTCTAGGAGTTCCAAATCTAGTGAATATATTTCTTTGAAGAAACTTACTCACTGACTTGGCATCATTATTTGGTAACGCTACTGCCTCTACCCATTTGGACACATAATCAACAGCTACTAAGATATATAAATTGCCAAAAGAAGGTGGAAAAGGTCCCATGAAATCCATTCCCCAAACATCAAATAATTCAATTTCTAAAATATTGGTTCTTGGCATTTCATGTCTATCAGAGATATTTCCTGCTCTTTGACATTTATCACAGTTTTTGACCATAAAATAAGCATCTTTAAATAAAGTAGGCCAAAAATAACCAGACTGTAATACCTTCTCATACCCCAATTTTGTCCGACTAGTTGAAAATCAAATAAAATTGTATTTTTGTAAATACCCAATTTTAATAAGTATTTTTCTCGTTTTCAGAAAACCTCAAGATATATGTCTCGTTGTGTAGGTTTCAACTGCACAAATGTGTTCAAGTTGCGTTCGTTATCAATCTAGCATTTCTTATTCTCATTGTGCGCGTGTATCATTTCGAATCGTGTGCTCGTACTTATTCTCGTTGTTGCGCGTATTATTTCTATTCGTGTGCGTGTTTTGATTCTTGTTGTGCGCGCTTGCGTCTTCTCGTGTACGCATATTTGTTTCGATACTTATTATTATTATTATACTTATTATTATTATTATTATTATTATTATTATTATAAACAGTTTTAATTTGGTACAACACAAATAGTCAAATGTTGCTACACATAAAGACAAAAGTTTCAAAAAAGTAAAATAAAAAACAATAAGCATATCTGTAGCTTTGCTCTGCTGCAAGGAGGGAAATCTTTTTTGGCTACAAACTTAAGCTTCTTTCTTCTTGTCCAATGCTTTTCACATTTTGGGCAAAAACATGTCAGCCACACCTTGCCTCAGCTGCTGCCTGCCCTCCCTGCTCCACTATGCCTTAGCAGTTGCTGCATTGGTCCCCCATGAGTTTTGCTTCTCTGCTCAACACCCACACCTACACCACACCAAATCCATTATAAATACAGTCACAAGACACTGAGACAGGGGGGTATTCACACAGAAATTAGAAAAAAGATTAGGGTTTTATATTGAAAAACCAAGTCACCAAATACCCAAAACTCAGAGATAGAGCAGCTAGAAGGAAAAAAACAGCAGCAGTGAACAAGCAAGCACATCAGAATCTGATTTCACAGGAGCTGAAACTTAGGTTTGCTTCACTTTTTTCTCTTATACGAAAATGTAGAGGCATGTAGGTGTTAAATCAGATTTTTCTTATATATTCATATGTTTAAGTATATGTAAATGTTGTGACTGTAATTTATACTTGCTTCTTTGTTAACTGCAAGCTCAAAGAGTGGTCTAGTTTATAGGTTAGGAACTACCGGAGACCAAAGTTTTGAAAAATGTAGTTGGAAACAGAAATGGAATCAGAGAAGAGGAGAAGACAGAATTGATCAGTGAAAACAAAAAAAAAAAAACAAAAAAATAGAGTTTACCTTTGCCGGAGCTCCGTTCGTCTTCTCCGGCAGACGCTCCGGCGAGCCACGCATGTAACCAGAATCACCATTAACAACCTTCACCGCGGCTCCTCCTCGACACGCCACAATCGCTCCTTGTCGCCGCGCTGCCCATCCACCATCACCTTCCATTTTCCTCTATCTCTCTTCGTCTTCCTTCTTTCTTTCTTTCCTTTCTTCTTTTTCTCGTTCTCTATTTCTCTCTTCACAAGTTTCTCTCTCTTCGTTTCTGTTGTGCGGCTGTGTGAGTGAGGAAGAATAGCGATTAGGGTAAAATCAGATTTTGTTTCCCTTGTATATCCCTTTTTATTTATTTTAATATTGATTGATTGTGTTTTAAAATTTTAGTTCAGATTAATAATACACTCTCGCTTTTTACTTACGTGTACCCCGCATAAGACCATCACCCCATCCTTCTGTTAGCCAAAAAAGCATAAATAAATAAAAAACAATCTGTGCTTTGTAATCTCCTTGATTGCTCACGCATTGTGTCATAAAGGCCTAGTTAGGTTCATTCCTTTCCTAGCATCTTCAATAAGATGTGCAATTTAGGCTCATTCACTGGCCCATTCATACATTTTCGGCAAAATGTTCAACTTGGGTTCATTCTTTGACTGTCGTATTGTGTCATAATGCGTGTAGTCTAGGTCCACCTTCAATCAAAAGCCTTTTCAAGCATCAAAATCATTCCATAAACAAGAATCAATCCAATTGCGAAAACTCTTCAAAATCAAAATTTGTTAGTCGTCTTGCGAAGCCTTTGCTTGCATGATTATTAACAATGAGGAATTAATGATGATCACTTGGAGCCTTTGCTCAATTGATCATCATGAATGCCTAATTTTCCTAAAGATTTTCATTAAATCAAAAACTTTGTTAGTCGTCTTGCGAAGCCTTTGCTTGCATGATTATTAACAATGGAGTGCTAATGGTGGTCACTTGGAGCCATTGCGCAATTGATCATCATGAAAGCTCAATTTTTACAATTAAACAAGATAAAAAACAAAAACCTTTTTCTAGACCACCCAGAACTACTTAGCTTTGAATTCTCCATCGCACCGGGAGATACGTAGGAGCGGATCCCCTCCGTCAAGCGCGAAAACTAAAGATTTTTCATTAAGTCATTCATAAACAAAAGAGGTGAAAACAAAGCATTTTTCCAAATCAACTTTGCAAATCACATATTTACTTAAAGTAACCCTTCTTTGAAGGGACGTTGTGGGGTGCTAATACCTTCCCCGTACGTAATTAGACCTCCGAACCCAAATCTAATGGTTCCAAAGAACATTGCTTTCCGAAAAAAGTTTTTTTCAATGTTTTACCTTTAAAAAATATTGGTGGCGACTCTAAAATCCAGTTGTACGAAGAAAAGTCTCTCTGAGGATTTTTCGGGGTGCGACAGCTGGCGACTCTGCTGGGGACCTTTTTCTTAAGTGGTTCAAGCCGATTAATTGAATGTGTGATTTGCTTTGCTGATTTTACATTCTTTGTTTTACCTCCCTTCTTCCTACTTTTGTTCTATTTTCTATGCCATTTGTTTGTTAGATTTTAGAACACTCCTTCTTCTTCTCCTTTCCCTCGTGTCTACTTGATTGCATCTTTGCAATTCCATTGCATTCTCACATTGTCATGGTGCATTCATGTGTATTTATTCATTCTTCTTCTATGTTCGCTTCTTGCTTAAAGTGGTAGATAGTCTTTCCTCTTATCCTCTTTGCTTATATGCTTCTTAATTTCTTTCATGCATTCCCCCAATCTTATCATGTTCCCTCTTCTTTGCTCCCTTTGCATGTAATTATTGTTGACTTCTTAGGATGGTTTGTATATTGAAATGATGTATGCATGTTGAACCCTAGGGTAGACGATCTTTTGTCTGGACTGTTCATGGTTTTTTCTTGTAGATGGGGAAGGGTAGTTATTTCTAGGTGTTGTGCCCTTAACACACACTTAACACCCTACACTTGTGAGCATTGAGTGGGGCCTAAAACCCAAGGTTTGAACAGAAACCTAGGAGAGCGGGAACGATTAGTGACTGCCATTCGTAGACCTTTGTCTGTATGGCTTTCATGAAAGTTTCGCCCAAGAGCACGCTTTGTCAGGATGCCTCACACTCGGTAGCTTTCTACGATTGTGGGTGTCATCGTGAGAGAGACTTTAGCTCTTGGTTGCCATTGTGAGAAAGTGATTAGAACCAACATGGGAGGATTACCCTTTTCGTCTACTTTAGACCCTAGGATTCCCACCCCTTTGTAGGACACGGGGGCACGCTTTTGTTTGTTGCATTAGCTTAGGCATTCCTTTTTCTCAAACTCTATTTCAAAAATTGTAGAAAGTAATTTTTCTTTTCCCCTCATAAACACCTACATGAGGTGGCATGTAGCATGTATCTTTGAAAATGTTCAAAGTACCACCAATAGCCTCATTTTCTTACCATTTTTCCACGTAAATAACACATCATTTCGCATCCACATCATTTCGCATTGACATCATTTTGCATCTAACAAAATTCTGAAAAAAAAAACTTTCGTCATTTGCATTCTTCATGCATTAAAGCTTGTTTGTCGGAGATTGTTGTGCGAAAAGTAGTTGTGCAAGTGTACACAATCGCAACAAGTAATATATTGATAAGTAAAGTTCGTCTCCACAGGGATTGGTATTAAATTTAGAGTTTAAAAAGGAATTACACTTAGAGGAACAAGTAACAAGTAATTGAGCAGCAAAGTTCAGTTGAACAAGAGTTGTTTTAAGGTAACAAGTTAAAGTAAGTTAAACTATGAGAGAAATAAGTTGGATTGCTTTCACTACGTAACTTCCCAGAAATAAGACGCTATAACGTCACACGCTATAGCGTTAAGCGCTGTTGCAAATGTTTTGCACCTTTCAGTACTAGCGCCAGGGTTTCACTACAAGATGCCTATGTCTAGGTTCTAAATAGGTTCACCCACAAGGATTAAAACACAAAACGTGAGAAGTTATATACGCAATATTAAAGGTTCATTACAAGCTATAGCAACCCAACTCAAGGAGTTTAGCTCATGTTGAGCATCATCAAAATAACACAAATAAACATACTTGCATTACCGTAGGTAGAAAGGAATTTACAAGTGCAAAAGATACAATCTTGATGTCTCCTTATCATCCACGCAATGATGATACAAATCAGTAGCTTTACACCGTGAGAATACAGAAAATCACAAACGAAGAAAATAAACTTTAAAAGCTTTAAAAGTGTATCAATGGAGAGAAGAAAATGTCAAGTTCTATCTCTCTACCAATACTCTCTCTAACTCTCGGTTACTCCAAGGCAAGGGAAGGAAATCAACATATCTAGTCTCCCTAGCATGAGGTACAAATCTTCTCAAAAGTCAATAAAGGTGATGTTTGCTTTTTCACCAACTCCACTATTCCTCACTCATGCGATGCCAAGTGTCCACACAAATCCAATAAAATCCGCACATGTCAGCAAGCACAGTGGACACAAGATATGGAACATGGATTAATGAGCTTGGCGCCAAAATTGCACTTTTCCTATAGATGCTCAGCTGATCTGCCTTCTTGACGCTATAGCGTTAGATGCTATAGCGCTAAATACTGCACTACTTCACAAAATACATCAAAACATTCACAAGGGCACCAAATGTGCCAATTTCATAGCAAAGCAGTGTTTAGCCCGTCCTCACCTAATATTAACAGAAATGCAATAAATACTATACTAATATTACTTGAGAACTTACTTAATTTAATGATTAGAGGCATAAATAACTCATATAAATATGAGTTATCACACCCCCAAACTTAAACCATTGCTTGTCCCCAAGTAATGACACTTGCAAAGACAAAACAAACTGACACTTATTCACAAACACAAGACCTGATCAGCACTTCACTTCTAAGCACACTCATTCAAATATATTCTCAGTGGGCTAATAATTCAGATTCATACTCACGCCAACACACCAATGCATTTTACTCAACTTCTAAGCTTATTACTGCTCAATAGTGTGTGTGTGATCTCTGACTTATCTCAATTCCTAGCTAGATTCAGATTTCTCTTAGCCTTGGGAAGAGTGGCCTTCTTTTGGTGACACCAAAATTTCTTTCAAAACAATGACTAGACTAACATTTTCACACAAATTTGAGGGATTTCAGACATGACAAAGGGATTGATTAGGTACTTCAGGCCTGTGGCTAGTGTTCCTAACCTAATGACTAAACAGAGACGCTATAGTGTTTGATGCTATAGCGGCTGAACAAAATTTTGATAAAAATTGACAACTTTACAGACTGCAGCCCCCTCATTACTGAGTTCCTTTGGCACCTTTTTTTTTTTTTTTTTTAACAATTGCGGCCTTTTTGGAACAACCCACCTTTGTTTGTGTAGCTACAAACCTTTTACATATATATACTATATTTACAATGATTTCCTTCGTCACTAACCACCCTAAGACCTTTGTACCTAGCCTTTATGCAATCCAAGCACCCCCAAACTTAGCTTCTAAAGCTCTTCAAGTTTTTAATCAAGTTTTGATGTCACCTTGGTTAACCAGGACTAACCTAAGCATCAGATAGTCCTAGGCTAACTAAGTTTTTCCTTAAGCACGGAGATTTTTATGTGTGGGAGCAATAATAAACAAAGATTTTTTCTAAAAGCATGGCTCTCTTACTCACTCACACAATCATCACTAAAACTAGCCCAAAGAGAATGCATTCAATGATTATACTTAAAAATGAAACACTTGAAACAGAACATTGATAACTCTAACTCTAGGTCCTCCCCCCACAACAAAAGTGAGCAGTGTCCTCACTGCTCTAATGGACTAGGGAGAGGCCTAAGATAAAACAGAAACAAGATAAAACAAGTCTTGAAACATTTGTGAAGCGCAAGACAGCCACTATAGCGCTTCACAACTTATTGGAACATACAACACAACTAAAAACTACTACAGCAGAATGTTAAAATCATTTCTTTATTAGACCAGACCTGGTCCTTGAACTGACACGAGTTGGCTGAGGAGGCTTTGCAGCATTTTTCTTCTTCTTCTCTTCCTTCTGGCCTTGCTCAGACGCTATAGCGCTACCACTTGGGGCTTCCTTCTCTTTAGCGGCCTTCATCTCTGCTAACTTGCTAGCAGCTTCTGCCTCTTGTTCAGATACCTCCTTTTCAGCTTCTTGTGCTTCTGGCTGCACACTTTCTTGATCATCTTCCTCAATCACAGCAAGCTTTGCACCTGGGCTCCTTCTTGCAGATACATATGTTGGCCTCTTTGTTGCCACGTGCTTCTCCTTCAGACTACGGCTTGGTGTGCCAGATGGCAATGGGCCTTGCACTACCTCCCTGGGAGGGGTATCACCCATGGCCTGAGCTTCTTCTTCAGAACCTGCAAGAATGTTAGCTTTTGATTGAGGGCTCCTTTGGGCTTTTTTGCTTAAGCCTAGGAGATTTTGTTGTACTTGACACAGATGATGATGGACTTTTCTCATACTGCAGCGCTATAGCATCGACGCTATAGCGCTAGCGCATTCTTCAATGAGGATTTTGGGGATTGGGTTCTTTGTGGTGATGCGGTGTGGTGGACTTGGTTCTTTTCTTGCTATGGGAGATTGGGCAGTGGTTCTGTCAGTCTTTGGCTCATTTAGATTTGGTGGTTGTTGTGTAGGTGGGGGTGATGTTTCGTTGGTTGAGATGGGTGGAGGATAGTGGTTTGGGATTGTGGGGTCTCGTGAATGATTTGGTCTTGGGCTTTTGGTGAAGGTATTTGTGGTGAAGGTATGTGTGGTGAAGGTTGTCTAGTTGGGCTGGGTGTGGGGTCAGCATGCACTTCCTCCAATTCTTCACTCTCTGACCCTTCCTCCTCTTCTGGGCTCTCTTCACCAGATTTCTCCTCACTCTCGTAATCTTCCCTTCTTGATTCATTAACTTCTTTCATCACCCTCCTTGTTTCCTCTTCATCTTCTTCACTGAGTTCCTCCAAATCTTCAGTATTCAAAGATTCTTCACTGCTCACCTTTGTTTTCTTCTTAGCAGGACTCTTTACCTTCTTCTTGGCAGGGCTCCTTGCTCTCTTTTTGAGTGCATCAGCAGAAACCTTTTTACTCACCCCTTCTTCTGCTTGAGGTGGCTCCTTCACACCCTCTTCCTCAATCAACCACTCTGGGAACACCGGGGGTTCCAGTAATTCCTTTCCCCTGGATAACTTCTCCAGAACAGCTTTCTCCCATTCAAACTTGGCCTTCATAAACTTGCACAGTGTTTGTTGGTTCTTTTTCAACTGATTAAGCGCTATAGCATCAGACGCTATAGCGCTAGAACTTCTCTGCCTGGGTTTGAACACAGCAGGAATGTCTCCTTGAGGAGTCCTTCGTTCATCACGAATCTCAATTTCTACCTCACCGCTTGCACAATTCAAGAATTAAACAAGGAAAATACAGATTACCATCGGCCACCGCTCTTCTCAATTTCCCTTGCAATGATCTTGCCCACGTCAATGCTTTCACCTTCCAAAATAGCATCCAGCACTATTAATCTATCCTTCTCCACATTGGTTGTGTGAGAAGTGGGCATGAGTGAATCCCTGATTAAAGTAAACCGCATGACAGCCTCATCCACCAGAAATGCTTTCTTTACCTTGAATTCTGATCCAAACCTTTCCCACGTAGCTTCCTCCACACAGATTCTCTTCTTGACCTCCTCCATTTCATCACAGCCCCATGTATCAAGCTTTTTCTCCAATGCCTTCCCAGAATAACCTAACTTGAAGTGCTCATTGATTGCACTTGGGCTGAAATCAACCATCTCACCCCTAACCATGGAATAGGTTTGGGGTTTTCCCCCTTTTGGAGGAGGAATACCTTTGTAAAACTCCCTCACCAATGGCACCACAAATTCCCCTCTGTGCTTGATGAATTTCTGCCACCCTAGTGCTATAACAGTAGACGTGAACACATCAGGGGCTTTCTCTGTTTTAAAACCCCTCTCAGCTATGAAATTCATTTTCCAGTAACGCGCAAGATCGTCCTTTGGGTCCACAGCCCTAGAGGAACCTGGTTCTGAGGCTCTGGGCTTTCTAGAGGGTTTTTCAACTGAGTGCTTCTTCACCATTTTGTGATTTTTGAAAGGAAGAAAGGGATTTGTGAATTTCTGAACTGGATTGTAAGATCTGAGTTGTAGAGATAGAAGGAATAGGAGTTATGGCACGGTGGGGGTTAGAGAAGAAGAAGGAACAACGGTTAGAAAGAGAGAAAGGAAGGGAGTGGTTGAGTGAGAGGCTATTGGGAATTGAATGAGGTGACCGTTGTTGATGGGGCGGAGTGACTGAAGTGATTGGGCTTTTTCACACGTGGGCGCATAGGGTGAAGCAGTTGAATTGCACAGAGCGCGCGTGCCACGTCATTGACAACCGTCCCATTATTTTCAATTAAAACGTTTCCTGCTGCCAGCTACCACCTCTTGACGCTATAGCGTCAAGATCACACTCCAGACCTTCCATTTTCCAAATTCCTCAACACAATAATTTTCCCTCCTGCACAATAAAATAAAAATAAAAGAGATGTTGATTAGTAAAACCTTGGGGTGCCTCCCAAGAGCGCTTGTTTTAAGAGTCTTCAGCCTGACTTCTTCTTTTGATGTTAGGGATCTTGAAGATCAATTGAGGTCTTGTCCCTCATCACATTGTCACCATGGTACTGCTTGACTCTCTGTCCATTCACTTTGAAAGTGGTGTTGGTTGCTTGATCATATAAATCCACAGCACCATGAGGGTAGACCTTGACCAATTTGAAAGGTCCAGACCACCTGGACTTGAGCTTGCCAGGAAACAATTTTAATCTTGAATTAAAAAGAAGCACTTGACCTCCTTCAATCAGTTCTCTATTCTGGATCTTCTTATCATGCCACACTTTGGTTTTCTCTTTTGTAGATAGTTGAGCTTTCATAGGCAAAGATGCCTAATCTCTTCAAGCTCATTCAACTGAAGTAGCCTTTCCTCACCAAAATTTATCATACTCAAAGTTGAGCTTTTGATGGCCCAATGAGCTTTGTGTTGTAGTTCAATAGGAGGTGGCAAGCTTTTCCAAACACAAGTCTATAGGGAGACATTCCCAAAGGTGTTTTGAAGGTCATCCCCTGTAAGCCCATAACGCATCTTCCAAATGGATTGACCAATCCTTTCTTGAAGGTCCCACCATCTTTTCAAGCATCCTCTTGATCTCTCTATTAGACAATTCAGCTTGCCCATTTGTTTGTGGGTGATAAGCGTTGGCAATTTTATGCCTCACCCCATATTTTCCCAAGAGAGACTCAATCAATTTGTTACGTGTGAGAACCCTCATCAGTGATAATTGCTCTAGGTGTCCCATATCTGGTGAATATGTACTTCTGCATGAACTTGCTAACTGACTTGGCATCATTATTGGGGAGAGCCACCGCTTCAACCCATTTTGAAACATAATCCACAGCCACCAATATGTACAAATTCCCATGAGAAGGAGGAAAGGGACCCATGAAATCCATGCCCCATACATCAAAGAGTTCAATCTCTAAAATGTTGGTTAAGGGCATTTCATGCTTGTTTGAAATGTTCCCAGTCCTTTGACACTTTGCACAGTTCTTCACCAATTCCTGAGCATCCTTGAATAATGTAGGCTAGTAATACCCACATTGCAGCACCTTTGCAGCTGTTCTAGTTCCTCCAAAGTGTCCACCACATGGTGAAGCATGACAATGCTCTAACACTTGAGGTTGTTCTTCTTCTGCAAGGCATCTTCTTATCACTTGATCTTGACACTTTTTTTAGAGAAAAGGTTCATCCCAATAATAGTCCTTTACTACATGGAAAAACCTTTTTCTCTGGTTGATAATTCAGATCTGCAGCACAATTCTGGCTCACCAAGTTATTCACAATGTCTGCAAACCAAGGAGCAGTATCATCAGACGCTATAGCGTCTGGCGTTATAGCAGCAACCGCTATAGTGTTACACTTTTGCACAGATACTGTCAACAATTTCTCATCTGGGAAAAATTCTTTAATTTCACCCTGTGATGTACCTGCACCTTCAAGCCTAGACAAATGATCGAAGAACTGGTTCTCCACCCCTTCTTATCACGAATTTCCAAGTCAAATTCTTGGAGGAGGAGAACCCATCTAATTAGCCTTGGTTTTGCATCTTTCTTAGAGATCAAGTACTTGATGGCGAGTGGTTCTGTAAAAACAATAACTTTTGTGCCCACCAAGTACGATCTGAATTTGTCAAATGCAAAGACCACAGCCAATAGCTATTTTCTGTGACAGTGTAATTTAATTGTGCTTCTACAAGTTTTTTGCTTGCATAATATATAGAATGAAAGATTTTGTCATACCTTTGGCCAAGCACAGCTCCCACAGCATAGTCACTTGCATCACACATTAGCTCAAAAGGTTTACTCCAATCAGGAGTCACAATCACAGGTGCAGTGACTAATGTTGTCTTTAATTTCTGAAATGCTTCAAGGCAGGCTTCATCAAAATTGAATGTGATGTCATGTTGAAGGAGTTGACAGAGAGGCTTTGAGATCTTTGAGAAATCTTTAATGAATCTCCTATAGAACCCAGCATGCCCCGGGAAACTTCTTATACCTTTGACACTTGAGGGGGGTGGCAATTTTTCAATAACTTCAATCTTGGCCCTATCCACCTCTAAACCTTTCTTGGAAATCCTGTGTCCTAGCACAATTCCTTCTTGCACCATGAAAACTATCCCCAAACACAGAGAAGTCATCCATAAAATCCTCCATAGATTTTTCAATGAAATCAGAGAATATGGACATCATACATCTCTGAAAAGTTGCAGGGGCATTACACACTCCAAAGGGCATTCTTCTAAAAGCAAATGTGCCATAAGGACATGTGAATGTGGTCTTCTGTTGGTCTTCAGGGACAATTGCTATTTAGTTATAGCGGAGTAGCCATCAAGAAAACAGTAATAGTCCTTACCAGCAAGTCTGTCCAACATTTGGTCAATAAAAGGGAGGGGAAAGTGGTCCTTCTTTGTGGCCTTGTTCAATTTCCTGTAGTCCATGCAAATCATCCAACCAGTCACTGTTCTTGTGGGAATTAATTCATTTTTGTCATTTGTGATCACAGTTACACCACCTTTCTTAGGCACACACTGCACATGACTTACCCATGCACTGTCAGAAATAGGATACACAATTCCTGCATCTAACCACTTGAGGATTTCTTTCTTTACTACCTCCTTCATTATGGGATTAAGCCTTCTTTGTCCTTCAATGCTATGTTTAGCATTTTCCTCTAACACAATCCTATGCATGCAGATTGTAGGACTTATCCCATGTATGTCAGACATTTGCCAACCTATTGCCTTCTTGTGTCTTTTCGAGTTGAAATGAGCTCCACCTCTTGGTTTTGATCCAAACTAGCGTAAAATGATGACAGTGAGAGTCTCATTCTCCCCTAAATATGCATACTTCAGTGCTTGGGCAATTCCTTCAACTCTAGATCAGGTGGTTGAATAATGGAAGGCACACTCTTCTTTAGGTTTGAGTTCTCTTGCTCTAGTGACTCATATCTTCTAGCCCAAACCTCATTCACAGCTTTCTTTCCTTCTTGAAATTCCTCTTCTTCCAACAATTCATGTTCCTCAAGATCATTAAGTACCTTTCCTAAGTGGTTGCTAGTTTTTTGAAAATGTTTTGAACCACTTGGTCAAGAGAAACCACAAAGGAACACTCTTCAAAGATTTGACATCCGGGAGCTTTAATGCATTGAACATTGATCTTAACTTCTTGATCATTAACTCTCATTGTCAATTCTCCTTTTGTACATCAATTAGTGTCTTCCCTGTAGCTGCAAAGGGGTCTACCTGAATAATAGGTACCTCTCGCATCTGCTTCAAAATCTAAGATAACAAAGTCAACAGAAAAACAAATTTATCAACTTTAATTAAAACATCCTCCAAGATTCCTCGGGATAGGCAAGTGACCTGTCGCCTAACCGGAGGCTTACGAGAAATAGGCTGGCGGTTCCTATACCCAATTGTGTGTAAATGGACTTGGCATTAAGTTGATACTAGCCCCTAAGTCACATAAAGCACGACTGAAATAAAAATTTCCAATGGAACAGGTGTATGTGAAACTACCAGTGGTCCTTTAATTTTCTCGGGAAGTTTATTTTGCATCAACATGCCGCATTCCCGATCATTGCCACGAGCTTTCAAATTCTCCCAACCTTCTTTTCTTTGTCAAAACACACTACAAGAATTAAGGGTATTACTGGCTAACTCAATCCCCCAGTAATGGTATAAATCAGCCAGAAATTGACTTTCATCAAGTGGATTTAGTCCGCCATAATCAACCGTAAAAACGCCGCATAGTAGCTCCAAGCATCGGCCGAATTTCACCAAGAATGTAATATATATTTTTTTAAAAAAATATTTTTAAAAAGCTTTTTTATATTTAATTTTTTTTTATAAAATGCGTTTTTTTATTTAATTTTTTTAAAAACTAATTCTTAATATTTAAAAATGTGTTTTTTTATTTAATTTTTTTTAAAAACTAATTCTTAATATTTTTAAAACTATTATATATATTTAATTTTTTATTTAAATTAATTTTTTTATTTAATTTTTTATAAAATGCGTTTTTTATTTAAAAATATTTTAAAAATGCTTATTTATATTTAATATTTTAATCCTCTATGTGGTGGTGGTGGTGGTGGTGGTAGTGTGGTTGGTGGTGGTGTGGTGGTGGAAGAGAAGAATAGAGAGTGGTGTTGGTGGTGGTGGTGGTGGTTGGTGGTGTGGTGGTGGAAGAGAAGAAAAGAGAAGAAGAGAGTGGAAGAGAAGAAGAGAGTAAATGAGAGAGAGTGGAGTGAAAAGAGAAGAAGAGAGTGGTGGTGGTGGTGGTGGTGGTGGTGTGTGGGTGGTGGTGGTGGTGTGGTGGTGGAAGAGAAGAAAAGAGAAGAAGAGAGTGGAAGAGAATAAGAGAGTAAATGAGAGAGAGTGGAGTGAAAAGAGAAGAAGAGAGTGTGTGGTGGTGGTGGTGTTGGGTGGTGGTGTGGTGGTGGAAGAGAAGAAAAGAGAAGAAGAGAGTGGAAGAGAAGAAGAGAGTAAATGAGAGAGAGTGGAGTGAAAAGAGAAGAAGAGAGTGGTGGTGGTGGTGGTGGTGGTGGTGTTGGGTGGTGGTGGTGGTGTGGTGGTGGAAGAGAAGAAAAGAGAATAAGAGAGTGGAAGAGAAGAAGAGAGTAAATGAGAGAGAGTGGAGTGAAAATAGAAGAAGAGAGTGGTGGTGGTGTTGGGTGGTGGTGGTGGTGTGTGTGGTGGAAGAGAAGAAAAGAGAGAAGAAAGAGAGTGGAAGAGAAGAAGAGAGAAGAAGAGAGAGAGAAGAAGAGAGTAAATGAGAGGGAGTGTGTTTGGTAATAGATAGAAATGGGAAAGCTGTGTTGATTTAAAATGTGGCGCGAATTACTGGCGGAATTGAAACATTACTGGTGGAACTCGTGTCGAGTGTCTCACGACATTCTTGCGAATCAAACATTACTTGGCGGAACTAGTCATTTACTGGCGGACATGTCACAGGCTTGAGACGCGTGAAAGCTGGCGCGGATAATCATGTCCATTTCTAGTGGAAATTGCGATTCTTGGCGGAATTTCACCAAGATCATGCGGCGGAATTTCACCAAGACTCTTCGGCGATTTATCGGGTGAAATTCCGCCAATATTCTTCGGGTGAAATTCAGCCAAGAATCATCGGTAATATTCCGCCAAGAATCGCAATCTTGGCGGATTGCCTTATTGATAATTTTTTATTTCCTAATTATATTCCGCGATAGAATCCGCGAAAATGTTATGGTATTCGCGAGAATCGTCTTCGCGAGACTAAATCCGCCAGTAATCGCCAAATTATGCCAGAAAATTTACTGGTTGACTGATTCCGCCAGAAATGTTTAGCCAGTAATGCAAGTAAATCTTGTAGTGACATCTTTCATGAATTTGGCATAGTTGGGCATTTGTTGTAATGCCTCAACCAGAGGAACATTAATGTGCAATTGTTTTAACACCTCAAGGAATTTATTGAATTGTTTGTCCTCATGTGCCTTTTTCAACCTTTGAGGGTAAGGTGGAGCAGATATATTCGTGCATCAATTTAGGTTCGTGTTCTGTTTGCATTTGACGCTATAAGCGTCGGTGCTATAACGTCTGAAAATTCTTTTCATTTTCAAAGAACTCTTGACTCTAAATTCTTAGGTGCGATTTACCTCCTTACCACTTCGGTGGTTATTGCTTTCACATGCTCCTTGCCCGGTGCATGAGATGAAGAAGGTTCGATGAGTAGATGGGAGTCCACCATTTTGCCTTTGGTGAGAGCGGATGCAATCTGTCCCACTTGATTCTCCGAGTTTTGATGGATGCTTCATGAGTCTGCATTGTTGTTTTACAATCAGCGATGAATGACCTTAGCAGAGACTCCATTGAGTTATCCATAGCAGAACAGGAGCCGCCGTCTGCTCTGGGTTGTTGTTGTTGTTGCCTTGGAAAACACGGGGAATAGCGAGAACAGGAGCATTTGTGCTTGTGTTAGCATTATTTCCTCCCCACCGAAGTTAGGATGATTCCTCCAACCGTGGTTGTATGTATTGGAATAAGGGTTGTTACCCTTGTTGTAACCTACATACATAATTGATGTAGCGGGATTTGTTGTGCATTCTTCATACGCAGATGAGCCCTCCACAATATACACAACTCGTTTCTCCGGTGGAGCTTGTTCAATTGCTACTGCAGCTGACCTTTCAGCGCTATAGCATCGGGCGCTATAGCGCGTTGGCGATTTAACTCCTTTATCATATTTGTCGAGTAGCCACTTGGGCCGAGAGAGCGCGAAACCTCACTCACTTCATGAACCCCACTATTTTCCTTGTAGAATTCAGCCTTTCAAAGAGCCATGAAGAATGGCAATGGCAATGCGCTCTATGAGCTCACAAGCTTCATTATATGATGAGTTAAGAATCACCCCTCCAGATGAGGCATCTAGCATAGATCTAGTAGGTGCTTCCAGCCCATTGTAGAAAGTCTCCATCTGAATTACTATAGGAATTCCATGATGTGGACATTTCCTAAGCAATTCCTTCCATCTCTCCCAAGCTTCATGTAATGATTCCCCTTCTTTTTGCTTGAAGGATGTGATGTCATTCCTCATCCTAGCATTCTTGTTTGGTGGGAAATACTTCTCCAGAAACTTCTTTGTCATATCTTCCCAAGTTGTGATAGAATTGGACTCCAAGGAATTCAACGAAGCCTTTGCTCTGTCTTTTAAAGAATAAGGGAACAACTTCATCAAGAAGGCATCCTCACTCACCCCGAATAATGAAATTGCTGCACACTTCAAGAAAGTTTCTCAGATGAGCAAAAGGATCTTCTTGAGTGGAACCTCCAAATTGTCCAGTTTGTTTGGAGCATTTGGAACATCATAGGCTTAAACTCAAAATGAGTAGTAGTCACAACAGCCCGGTGATGCTTGTTTCCATGGAATGTGGATCAAACACGCGATAATCTCTCATTGGCCTGTCTCTCTCATTCACACCATTTGATTAGGTCCTTGATTAATGAATATGTCTCTGCACTCGGATTCCTCATCAACTTCAGTATGGGTAAAAGGACCTTGCCTTCCACCTCTTGGACCTCTTCCTCCAATTTGTGAGGGTGTTCTTCCACCCATTGAACCTCTAGCAGTAGGATGAGTGTGCTCAGACATAGTTAGTCTAAGTTGTTGTAATCTTTGTTGGCGTCTTAGCCTTCTGAATCTTCTTTCAGGTTCTGGATCAAATTAAAAAGTGGGTGGTTCTGATCTGGGCATAAGCTATAACGTCAAACGCTATAGCACTACCTGTAACACACCACAGACAAAACCAAGGTAAAACCTCCCTAAGGATGTAATAATTTCTAAACAATAAAAATTAAATGCAATCCCCGACATGGCGCCAAAAACTTGTTGTCACGAAAAGTAGTTGTGCAAGTGTACACAATCGCAACAAGTAATATATTGATAAGTAAAGTTCGCTCTCACAGGATTGGTATTAATTTTAGAGTTTAAAAAGGAATTACACTTAGAGGAACAAGTAACAAGTAATTGAAAGAAAAAGTTCATTGAACAAGAGTTGTTTTAAGGTAACAAGTTAAAGTAAGTTAAACTATGAGAGAAATAAGTTGGATTGCTTTCACTACGTAACTTCCTAGAAATAAGACGCTATAACGTCACACGCTATAGCGTTAAGTGCTGTTGCAAATGTTTTGCACCTTTCAGTACTAGCGCCAGGGTTTCACTACAAGATGCCTATGTCTAGGTTCTAAATAGGTTCACCCTTGTATAATCAAGATCCCACAGCTTATGCTTTATAAACTATTGCAACTTCTATGTCTAGAGGACGCAAAAATTGATTAAATGTATTCAACCAACCTTATCATTTATATTAACCCTTGAGTTCTTTCTATGGTTCATGTCTGAATCCACAGAGGTACTTGTTTTACGTGGCCAAATATAAAACAAGTTTGGAAGAATTATAACACAAGGATTAAAACACAAAACATGAGAAGTTATATACGCAATATTAAAGGTTCATTACAAGCTATAGCAACCCAACTCAAGGAGTTTAGCTCATGTTGAGCATCATCAAAATAACACAAATAAACATACTTGCATTACCGTAGGTAGAAAGGAATTTACAAGTGCAAAAGATACAATCTTGATGTCTCCTTATCATCCACGCAATGATGATACAAATCAGTAGCTTTACACCGTGAGAAATACAGAAAATCACAAAGGAAGAAAATAAACTTTAAAAGCTTTAAAAGTGTATCAATGGCGAGAAGAAAATGTCAAGTTCTATCTCTCTACCAATACTCTCTCTAACTCTCGGTTACTCCAAGGCAAGGGAAGGAAATCAGCATATCTAGTCTCCCTAGCATGAGGTACAAATCTTCTCAAAAGTCAATAAAGGTGATGTTTGCTTTTTCACCAACTCCACTATTCCTCACTCATGCGATGCCAAGTGTCCACACAAATCCAATAAAATCCGCACATGTCAGCAAGCACAGTGGACACAAGATATGGAACATGGATTAATGAGCTTGGCGCCAAAATTGCACTTTTCCTATAGATGCTCAAATGATCGCTTTTCTTGACGCTATAGCGTTAGGCGCTATAGCGCTAAATACTTTGCACTACTTCACAAAATACATCAAAACATTCACAAGGGCACCAAATGTGCCAATTTCATAGCAAAGCAGTGTTTAGCCCTTCCTCACCTAATATTAACAGAAATGCAATAAATACTATACTAATATTACTTGAGAACTTACTTAATTTAATGATTAGAGGCATAAATAACTCATATAATTTGAGTTATCAGAGATCGCAACGTAACACCAAACCTTGTCATAGGTGTGTAAGAAGCAATATGGAATCAAAAAGCAAAACCGCATTCAATTCGAGGTTCCCCATTGTAAAGAAGATTGATGTAACTAGTTTGAAGGAGTATGCTTCCCTATTAGGTCCTATTGAGCTTCGGTCCTTCGATAAGACTTATGGGAACATCCGCAAGTTATTACAGTTAGAAGTACAATAGAGTGTCATCGCTGCCCTATGTTGGTTCTATGATTCAGAGGTTAGGTGTTTTCTTTTCAAGAACTTCCAAATTGCGCCTACCCTAGAGGAGTATGAGAAGATTATGGGTTTTGATCGCTCAGAGGTTAGACCTTACCAGTATCAGAGGCAGTATTATTCAGATGAGAAGTTTGCTTCCTTGTGACAAATCAGTGTAGAAGAAGTGCGGTCCCACAAAGTTAAGCGTAACAAGATATTTGGGTTTCCTCAGGAGTACTTTGAGAGTTTGATGACTAGTTATGTAGTATCAAATGATTGGGTTTCTTTCAAGCAGGTACTAGCTTTGATCATCTTCGGCATTGTTCTTTTCCCTCAGATTGAGAAACATATAGATGAAACTGCTGTTGGTGTGTTCCTAGCTTTCAAGAGTGCAAAAAGTCCCATCAATCCGGTTCCCTCTATTCATGCCGAGACCTATCGTGCCCTCACCCACCATCATGTGTTCCGAAAGGATAAGATGTGTTGTTCCTTCCCTGTGCTATACGCTTGGTTGATCAGAGCAAGAGGCCACTGAATTTTTGAAGATCATGCGGCAGAGTGATTACAAAGTGGTGGACCAGCTGCACCACACTCCTGCAAAGATCTCTATCATGTCCCTCTTTGCTTTCAATTCTCGAGGCCCACCGTGCGCTCTCTAATGAAAGTATTAAATGAAGCCCATGTAGCCCGAACATCATCATGTTGACCACCGATGGCATCGTAGGGAATATTGTTGCATCCAATTATATTACCTTTATTGATGATGAGCTCACCCACAGAGGAAGGGGCATAATCGGGCACTTCACATTTCAATCGGATGTGGTGAATATACACTCTCTCAGTCCTCATCGACAATGGATCCTCTTTGAATGTCATGCCCAAATCTACTATGAGCAGACTAAATGTAGACTGTTCGTATATGAATCCTAGCTCAACACTAGTTACGGCATTTGACGGATCCAAGAAGGAGGTTATAGGAGAAATGGAGTTCCAGATGCAGATAGGGCCAGAAGTATTTTATGTGAATTTTCAGATCATGGACATTGCATCATCCTACAGTTGTCTCCTGGGGAGACCCTGGATTCATGTTGTCAGTGTTGTTCCTTCATCCTTCCACCAAAGGCTTAAGTTTGTAGTCGACGACAAGCTGATAGTCGTTTGTGGAGAAGAAGAGTTCATAATTAGCAAGCCCCATCCTTCTCAATACATTGAGGCTGCAGAGGAGTCACTTTGTAAACCCCCTTCTACCTAGTCTATTATTTAATCAATTTGAAAATCAGAGTCTACGAAAATTTTTAGTGCGACCACTTGAGGTGCCACATTTACACAACTGCATTAAGGTTCCAAAAATAATAATTAAAATAACTCCAATTAGAGATACATAGCACCATAATCCGTACGAGGATAAACACCGTAGCAGCGGAAATAACAACTGCAGTACAGAAAATACAATTATCCAAATAAGAGTCAATTCATAAAATAAACGACAAAGACTAAATATCCCCCCCGGTGCTACGTATCAGAGCTGACTAGACCACACTAGCAGAAGGTACTCACGTCACCTTCAGTCAATGTCACCTGCAGTTGCCGACATGAGAAGCAACATAATGCAGTAGGGTGAGTCTCGTTTCATAGATAATAGCAAATAAAACAAGTAACGCAATAAGACAAGCATTAGTACACCAAAACAGTACAATCCAATCAATTTCACCCATAGTTATACACACCCGGACAGCCACCAGAAAATGTATGCAAGTGCATGATATGCAGCCCAACGCCAAAGGCATATGCATGTGGATCCATCACCAAAAAGGCCCAGAGGGCATTCACCATTCACCAAAAAGCCCAAAGGGCATTCACCAAAATATTTTATGAGGCCGAGGCCTATTCACCAAAAATGCATATGATTATGCAACACCATGACTATGCATCACCACATCAAAAACAACACCAAAAATCATGCATAGAATACTCACCATTGATTTATATACTCACCATTCACCAAGAGAGGTCCTAGCCCCTCAATCACCCAATTTACATACTCAGCATTAATACACCTCACCATTAAAACAGCCCACAAGGACTAAATACAACACCTAAGGGACTAAATTGAACCCACCCTAGGCACCCTTGCACACCTAGGCGCCAAAACAGCGCACAGAGGCGTGAAATGGCGCCCCAGAAGACACACAGGCGCCACCAAAGCGTGATTGGGCAGCAGCCAAAATGGCGCCACAAGCATCACAACACAAAGAAGACAATGTCTGCACACCCAGGCGCAAAACTCCCAGCAAGTTGGCGCTCTGCTCTGCACGCCCTACCCCACCACACCACACACACACAGCGCCAAGTTTACAAAGAACTGGCGCCCCACCCCCTGCTCGCACTCTCCAAAGAAGCCACAACAACGATAACTCGGCGCCAAATTCATGCACTGGCGCCCCACCGCCAAAGACAGCACTCCAAACCGTAATACCAAGAAACCTCACAAACAAACACACCACAGCAACCAGGCGCCAAATTCCTTGCAATTTGGCGCCCTTGGCACGGTTCACCCACACACTGATCCTAAAACTCTCCTAAATGCCATGGATTTGTTTTTGTTCAAGCCACCAATCTAACACCTATCACCCACCATCACTCCCTTATTCTACTAGAATAAATTAACTACAAACCACCTTGATATACTAACAATCATCAATATCTTCAACACCCAATTAATAACACCATTCACATGTACAAATAACATTACCAAAAATTCACTCAAGCACATCACCAAACACCTAGCCATCATTCTAAATTCTCCCTATTATCTTCATCCAAGCCATACCATTAACATGCCAATACCACTCAAAATAAATTTATCAACTCAATTATCACATAGAAATTCAATTCAATTATGTATTCATCCCATTCATCACCAAATCAATCAATATAGCATATATTAATTCAACCAAACATCCCCTAACACTTAATCCTATGGTTCCAAGTTTTATAAGCTATTAGCCATGGAAGAGAGCCCCCTTACCTTGTTAGTTGAAGAAGAAGACCACACCTTGAGAAATTCTCCCAAAATCACCAACTCTCCAAGCCTTGTTTTTCTTCCAAGATTCACGCCAAACCCTTCTTTTCCAGCCCTGCCGTCGCGTTTTCTTCCCTTTCTCTCCTTTCTAATTTTTTTTGCAATTTAGTTTCTAATGAGGGTTTCCCTAAAACCCAAGGTTTTACTAGTTGGGTTTGGGCCACTTAACACCAATGGGCCCTAATTGCACCCCTAGTTGTTTTTAAACACCACCTGAAATAAAATAAACTCCTAATCAATTAATTAATTTAAATAATTATTGTAAACCTCTAATAACTTAATTAAATAATTAATTAAATTATTTCGGGGTGTTACAATCACTTGAATCTGCCTTTCAGTCGCTGGAAATTGCAAATACCGCTTTCGTGGGGGAAGAAGCCCCATTCCCTGCACCAAAGATATCTAATGCCGCTATCATGGTAGCCAAGGTCATGCTGAAAAATGGTTACCAGATTGGAATAGGCTTGGGAAAGTCCGAGCATGGAATTCTAGCGTCGGTTCAGCTGCAAGAGTACAAGGATAGGCGTGGGTTAGGATATTGGCCCACTCAAGCATAAGAAGAGAATGGCTGAGGAAAAGCGAGGAAGGAGGCTAGCTAAGCTTCAGGGGCGGGAACCAAGCTTGAAGAAGGTTCCTATCTATGATCTCTCCCAGAGCTTCAGGAGTGCGGGTATGCTGGACCCCAATCAGGTGGCCGTCATTGAGGAAGAATTGGTTGTGGAAGACAAAGGTGTTGACTTGGTTCGTCGCAGTGCTGCAGATGAAGAGCTATAATTGGAAGATCATTGATTTCCCTGTTATTTTCATTCCAAAGTAATGATTTTGTAATGCAAATTCTTTGGCTCTGCCTAAAGCCTTAGAATATTTCATAAGGGCATGCATGTTTTTCCTTCGAATATCATCTATCAATAAAATGTTATTGTGGATTCTCAAATGAATAAAATTGCTTTTCATTATCATGTGTCTTCATCTTGTGTTTCTATTTCGCAAATGCAGATCTAAAATGAATATCTTTGAGAATAATGATGCCAACGGTTCATATGTTAATTTTGATCACCCCATTAATCAAGCTGAGGAGGATGTTGAGGATGACTGGGAAACTCCTCCAGAATTGGTGAGAATGGTTGAACAAGAGGAAAAGGTTATTCAGGCGCATGGGGAATCTGTTGAGATAATTAACCTAGTCACAGAGGACAGTAAGAAGGAAGTAAAGGTGGGTACTTCAAGGAAGGAAAGTGAGCGCAAGAAGCTAATCGAACTCTTGCATGACTATGTCGATGTCTTCGCATGGACTTATCAGGATATGCCAGGTTGATCATCGACATAGTGGTGCATAAGTTGCCGGTCAAGCTAGAATGTCCTCCGGTAAAGCAGAAACTGAGAAGAATGAAGCCAGAAATGTCCTTAAAGATTAGAGATGAGGTGAAAAAGCAGCTTGACGTCGGGTTCCTAGCAGAGAGCTGGTATCCACAATGGGTTGCTAACATCGTGCTTGCCCAAAAAAGGACGGGAAAGTTAGAATGTGTGTTGATTACAGAGATCTGAATCGTGCTAGTCCCAAAGATGATTTTCCCTTGCCCCATATTGATGTCTTAGTGGATGGTACGGCGCAACATTCACTGTTCTCCTTCTTGGATGGGTATTTAGGGTATAACCAGATCAAGATGGCTCCTGAGGATATGGAGAAGACAACTTTCACAACTCTTTGGGGAACATTCTGTTACAGAGTCATGTCGTTCGGGTTGAAGAACGCCGGTGCTACCTATCAAAGGGCTATGGTCACATTGTTTCACGACATGATGACAAAGAAATAGAGGTCTACGTGGGCGATATGATCGCAAAGTCTAAAACTGATGAGGAACACATTGTTAATTTGCAAAAGCTCTTCGAGCGGTTGAGAAAATTCAAGCTCAGATTAAATCCAGCCAAGTGTACCTTTGGAGTGCGATCAGGAAAGTTGTTGGGATTCATCGTCAGCCAAAAGGGGATAGAAATCGATCCAGATAAGGTGCGTGCGATTCTTGAGATGCCAATTCCTAAAACAGAAAAAGAGATTCGGGGTTTTCTTGGAAGACCGAACTACATCTCTAGGTTCATATTCCAGTTGACTACCACTTGTGAACCAATCTTCAAATTATTGTGCAAGAATCAAGAGACCAAATGGAATGATAATTGTCAAAGAGCATTTGAAAAGATCAAGAAATATCTTCAGAATCCACCTATCTTGATGCCTCCTGTACCCGGCAGACCCCTGATCCTATACCTAACCGTGCTAGACAGCTCAATGGGTTGTGTGTTAGGGCAATACGATGAATCTGGGAAGAAAGAGCATGCCATTTACTATTTGAGTAAGAAATTCACTGACTGTGAAACAAGGTACTCGCTGCTAGAAAAGACTTGTTGTGCTTTAGCTTGGGCTGCTCATCGTTTGAGGCAGTACATGCTAAGTCACACTACTTGGTTGGTATCTAAAATGGATCCTATCAAGTACATCTTCGAGAAGCCCGCACTTACAGGGAGACTTGCCCATTGGCAAATGCAGTTATCAGAATATGATCTCCTATATGTCACTCAGAAAGCAATTAAAGGTAGTACGCTGGCTGAGTACCTGGCACACCAGCCCGTTGAAGATTATCAGCCTATGTAGTATGACTTTCCAGATGAAGATATCATGGCCTTGTTTGAAAAAGGGAAATCCCCAGAAGATGAAAGATGTAGAGTGGTGTTTGATGGTGCCTCCAACATGTATGGGCACGGAGCCGGGACAATGTTGATTTCCCCTGATAATCGCTTCATTCCGTTCACTATCAGACTAAGCTTCTACGTCACCAATAATATTGCAGAATACGAGGCATGTATTCTTGGTATCCATGCAGCCATTGATTGGAAGGTTAAAAGACTTTATGTGTATGGAGATTCAACTCTAGTCATTCACCAAGTGAATGGTGATTGGGAGACCAGAGACTCCAAGTTGATCCCTTACCGAGATTACATTCTAGAGTTGGTTGAGCCTTTTGAGGAAATCACGTTTCAGTATCTTCCTCGCAATGAGAATCAGTTGGCTGATGCACTAGCCACTTTGTCTTCAATGTTCAATATCAACTGCGACAAAATCTTGACTCACATCAGGATTCAGCATCGAGATTTGCCAGCACATCATTACTGCGCGGCAATTGAAGAAGAGTCGGATAACAAGCCCTGGTATCATGACATCAAGCAGTACATCTTGAACAGAGAGTACCCTCCTGGAACATCATAGAATGACAAGAGAACCCTCAGAAGATTGTCAAGGAATTTCTTTTTGAACGGTGAAGTTCTATACAAAAGGAATTATGATATGGTCCTCCTGAGGTGTGTAGCAGAAGAAGAGGCAACAAAAATCATGAAAGAAGTCCATGAAGGCTCATTTGGAGTTCATTCCAGTGGGCACACTATGGCAAGGAAAATCTTAAGAGCTGGCTATTATTGGTTGCAAATGGAATCAGATTGCTATAGCTTCGTGAGAAGATGTAACAAGTGTCAAATCTACGCTGATCACATTCATGTGTCACCTGCTTCCCTAAATGTCCTGATTGTATCTTGGCCATTCTTAATGTGGGGCATGGACGTCATAGGTCCTATCGAGCCTAAGGCATCAAATGGGCATCGCTTCATCTTGGTCGCTATTGATTACTTCACCAAGTGGGTTGAAGCTGCTTCATACTCCAGCATTACTAGCTCTGTGGTTGCTAAGTTCATAAAGATCTGGTATGTCGCTATGGGATTCCAGACAAGATTATCACAGATAATGGCAGCAACCTGAACAGTAAGATGATGAAAGAGTTATGCGAGGACTTCAAAATCCAACATCATAATTCTTCTCCATACCGTCCTAAGAAGAATGGGGCAGTCGAAGCAGCCAATAAGAATATCAAGAGGATTGTGCAAAAGATGGTAGTGACCTACAAAGATTGGCATGAGGTGCTTCCCTTCGCTTTGCATGGGTATCGTACCTCAGTACGTACTTCAACCGGGGAAACCCCTTTCTCTTTGGTGTATGGGTCGGAAGCAGTCCTCCCTATTGAAGTTGAGATACCCTCCCTACGGGTGCTGATGGAAACCAAGTTGGAAGAAGCAGAATGGGTCCAAGCTCGTCTGGATCAGCTGAATCTCATTGAGGAGAAAAGAATTGATGCCTTGTGTCATGGCCAGTTGTATCAACAAAGGATGAAGACAGCTTTCGACAAGAAGGTTCGTCCCCTAGAGTTCAGCGAGGGAGACCTTGTGCTCAAGAAGATCCTGCCTATTCAGAGTGACCCCCGGGGGAAATGGACTCCTAGCTATGATGGACCATATGTGGTAAAGAAAGCCTTCTCTGGACGAGCATTGATACTAACCAACATGGATGGTGAAGAACTCAGAAACCCAGTCAATTCAGATTCAGTCAAGAGATATTACGCCTGAGAAAAATAAAAAGAAAAAAGAGAAAGATGAGCCAAGCAAGAATTATCTTGCTACGTTGAAAACCCGAAAGGGTGGCCTAAAAAGAGCGACCCGGTGGACTGAAAACTCGCAAAGAGCGGTCTAGGCAAAAATTAGGGTCAGGAAGGTTGGACTTAAAAAAGTAAAAGAGGCAAGCAGCGCCTCCAAAAGCTTGGATAAAAGGGTGATCAATGATATAAGTATGGGTGATTGGCATCAACACTCCAAAGACAAAGAGCGCTCATAAGATCGGTTGCGTCCATTTTTCTTGTTTTTTTTAGTTTCAAAAATTCTCAATGTGCTCTTTTTAGTCGGCGCGACTTTTTGCGCGTTCGATTTCTATATGAATAAAAAGTCCAAATTTCCCACTCTGTCTGCTTATCGTTCTATCATTGCTTCCTTTTTCATTTGTGCTTTAAAATGATGTTTTATGATAGATGATAAATGAATTATGAAAATGTGCACAAATCAGAGCATTAAAATCATTGCGAAACTTTTGAAAATCATGAGAAAAGAAATGATCTCTCAATCAGGTAAATTCACAAGAATCAAACAAAAGCGCTGATCGCGTCAAAACAATTCTCAAAAGGCTGAAGCGTGACTCTCGCACCATTATGGACGACCATCGCGCCTCATAACGCAAGTCCTACGATTTGGTCGAACCAGCGGAAAAAAAAGGGGACTAGAAAAAGAGCAAAAGAGCAATAAAACAAATAAAATTCATGCATTGCATTCATCAAACATAGACAAAAAAATCATGCAACCAAAAAGAAATTCCTGCATCACATCACATTCATCCCATCAAAAAGCAACCATGGCATTTGCATCGCATGCATTTGTTCATCTCACTTTCAGATACAAGGACAGATAAATACTTCGGTGTTAATCCTCGCACTCAGTTCCCAGATAATGCTCCCTTAGTTCGGAGTTCAAATGATTTTCAGTTCGGCGCTCAAGCATGCATTGCAGTTGGAGTTCAAATCGCTCTTATCAGAGTTCAGCGCTCCCTTCTGTTCATGGTCTCACATCGTGTACGAGCAACGCGATGGACCGCAGCCCCATGTGAGGTTCAACAGAATAGTTGTATCAGCCTAAGATTGGATGCCGTGCATTGATCAGTATATCAATTCCGGAGCTGATAACGATCACCCCGGTCGCTCGAAGACCAGATATTCTCAGGATGCGTGCTCCTCAAAACCATGTGCAAACTCGGATTCGCAAGGGTTCGTTTACAGGTTTTAGGCAGCCTGACATTTTACCGCTTTCTTTATCGATTTCTTCATTTAGCTCTTTCCTCGCCTCTCGCAGTTAGCGTGCATATTGTTAACCACATCGTTTATTGTGTCCTCATCGACACTCCAAGTGTTGATTCAAAAAAAGAAGAAAAGAGAAGGAAAAAAAAAGAAGAAAAAGAAAAAGAAAATTCGGGTTTCTCCAAGTAGACAAAATTGGTATAATTTCTGAATTCTTTATTTCTAATTTATCTTCGAAATATGTCTCGGCCAATTCATATTTCTTGGTAAAATTCAAATAAAGAGGGGCAGCTGTCATACCCCAATTTTTTCCGACTAGTTGAAAATCAAATAAAATTGTATTTTTGTAAATACCCAATTTTAATAAGTATTTTTCTCGTTTTCAGAAAACCACAAGATATATGTCTCGTTGTGTAGGTTTCAACTGCACAAATGTGTTCAAGTTGCGTTTGTTATCAATCTAGCATTTCTTATTCTCATCGTGCGCGCGTATCATTTCGAATCGTGTGCTCATACTTATTCTTGTTGTTGCGCGTATTATTTCTATTCGCGTGAGTGTTTTGATTCTTGTTGCGCGCGCTTGCGTCTTGCCGTGTACGCATATTTGTTTCGATACTTATTATTATACTTATTATTATTATTATTATTATAAACAGTTTTAATTTCGTACAACACAAATAGTCAAATGTTGTTACACATAAAGACAAAAGTTTCAAAAAAGTAAACCAAAAAACAATAAGCATATCTGTTGCTTTGCTCTGCTGCAAGGAGGGAAAGCTTTTTTGGCTACAAACTCAAGCTTCTTTCTTCTTGTCCATCACTTTTCACATTTTGGGCAAAAACATGTCAGCCACACCTTGCCTCAGCTGCTGCCTGCCCTCCCTGCTCCACTATGCCTCGGCAGTTGCTGCATTGGTCCCCCATGAGTTTTGCTTCTCTGCTCAACACCCACACCTACACCACACCAAATCCATTATAAATACAGTCACAAGACACTGAGACAGGGGGTATTCACACAGAAATTAGAAAAAAGATTAGGGCTTTATATTGAAAAACCAAGTCACCAAATACCCAAAACTCAGAGATAGAGCAAATAGAAGGAAAAAAAAGCAAGCAAGGAACAAGCGAGCACATCGTAACTGATTTCACAGAGCTGAAACTTAGGTTTGCTTCACTTTTTTCTTTTATACGAAAATGTAGAGGCATGTAGGTGTTAAATCAGTTTTTTCTTATATATTCATATGTTTAAGTATATGTAAATGTTGTGACGGTAATTTCTACTTGCTTCTTTGTTAACTGCAAGCTCAAAGAGTGGTCTAGTTTAGAGGTTAGGAACTACCAGAGACCAAAGTTTTGAAAAATGTAGTTGGAAACAGAAATGGAATCGGAGAAGAGGAGAAGACAGAACTGATAAGTGAAAACAAAAAAATAGAGTTTACCTTCGCCGGAGCTCCGTTCGTCTTCTCCGGAGGACGCTCCGCGAGCCACACACAGAATCGAATCACCATTAACAACCTTCACCGTCAGCTCCCCTCCTTGGCACGCCGTCAACCACCCTTGTCGCCGGCGCCGTCCATCCACCATCACCTTCCATTTTCCTCTATCTCTCTTCGTCTTCCTTCTTTCTTTCTTTCCTTTCTTCTTTTTCTCGTTCTCTATTTCTCTCTCTCACAAGTTTCTCTCTCTTTCGTTTTACATTTGTGTACAAAGTGTGAGTGAGGAAGAATAGCGATTAGGGTAAAATCAGATTTTGTTTCCCTTGTATATCCCTTTTTATTTATTTTAATATTGATTGATTGTGTTTTAAAATTTTAGTTCAGATTAAAAATATAGCTCCCAGTTTTTACTTCGTGTACCCCCTTGCATAAGACCATCAGCCCATCCTTCTGTTAGCCAAAAAAGCATAAATAAATAAAAAACAATCTGTGCTTTGTAATCTCCTTGCTTGCTCACGCATTGTGTCATAAAGGCTTAGTTAGGTTCATTCCTTTCCTAGCATCTTCAATAAGATGCGCAATTTAGGCTCATTCACTGGCCCATTCATACATTTTCGCCAAAATATTCAACTTCGGTTCATTCTTTGCCTGTCTATGTATTGTGTCATAATGTGTGTAGTCTAGGTCCACCTTCAATCAAAAGCCTTTTCAAGCATCAAAATCATTCCATAAACAAGAATCAATCCAATTGCGAAAACTCTTCAAAATCAAACTTTGTTAGTCGTCTTGTGAAGCCTTTGCTTGCATGATTATTAACAATGAGGAACTAATGATGATCACTTGGAGCCTTTGCTCAATTGATCATCATGAATGCCTAATTTTCCTAAATATTTTCATTAAATCAAAAACTTTGTTAGTCGTCTTGCGAAGCTTTTGCTTGCATGATTATTAACAATGGAGTGCTAATGGTGGTCACTTGGAGCCATTGCTCAATTTATCTTCATGAAAGCTCAATTTTCACAATTAATAAAGGTAAAAAACAAAAACCTTTTTCTAGACCACCCAGAACTACGTAGCTTTGAATTCTCCATCGCACCGGGAGATACGTAGGAGCAGATCCCCTCCGTCAAGCGCGAAAACTAAAGATTTTTCATTAAGTCATTCATAAACAAAAGAGGTGAAAACAAAGCATTTTTCCAAATCAACTTTACAAATCACATATTTAATTAAGGTGACCCTTCTTTGAAGGGACGTTATAGGGTGCTAATACCTTCCCCGTACGTAATTAGACCCCTGAACCCAAATCTAATGGTTCCAAAGACCATTGCTTTCCGAAAAAAGGTTTTTTTCAATGTTTTACCTTTAAAAAATATTTGTGGCGACTCTAAAATCCAGTTGTACGAAGAAAAGTCCCTCTGAGGATTTTTTGGGGTGCGACATACCTTAGCTGCTGTTCTAGTGCTACCAAAATGTCCTCCATAAGGTGCAGCATGGCAATGCAGCAGCACTACTTGTTGCTCCTCTTCAGGGATGCATTTCCTCATTAATTGATCATGGCACATCTTGTAAAGGAATGGATCATCCCAATAGTATTGTTTAACTATATGGAAGAATCTTCTCTTTTGTTGATATGTCATGTTCACTGGTACTATATTACTTGCAAGGAAATTAACAATATCAACATACCATGGTGCAGATGCATTAGATGCTCCTGCATTGCTTATAGCAAGTGCAGTTTCATTTTGTGCATTGACTGTGATTCCCAATAATTTCTCATCTGGAAAGCTCTCCTTGATTTCTTCTTCTTGTGTACCTAGTGATTCTCCTTCAATCCTTGAAAAATGGTCTGCTACTTGCTTTTTTACTCCTTTCTTGTCTCTGATTTCAAGATCAAATTCTTGTAGGAGTAGAATCCACCTTATAAGCCTTGGCTTTTCATCTTTCTTTGAAATCAAATACTTAATGGCAGAATGATCAGTATAGACAATAACTTTAGTGCCAACTAAGTAAGGTCTAAATTTTTCAAATGCAAATACCACAGCTAATAATTCTTTTTCAGTGACTATATAGTTAAGTTGAGCTTCAACTAAGGTTTTGCTAGCATAATAGATGGAATGAAAAACCTTGTCATACCTTTGCCCAGGACTGCTCCTACTGCAAAGTCACTAGCATCACACATTAGTTCAAATGGCATGCTCCAATCAGGTGTTACTATCACTAGTGTTGTCACCAATGCCTCTTTAAGTTTTTCAAAAGCTCCCATACAAGAATCATTAAAGTTGAATGATATATCATGTTGTAAAAACATACATAATGGTTTTGATATTTTTGAAAAATCTTTGATAAACCTTCTATAGAAACCAGCATGGCCTAAGAAGCTCCTAATACCTTTGATCAGATTTGGTGGTGGCAAATTCTCAATCACCTCAACTTTGGCTTTATCTACCTCTAGACCTTTCTTTGAAATTCTATGTCCTAGCACAATGCCCTCTTGTACCATGAAATGGCATTTTTCCCAGTTCAATACTAAATTTGTTTCTTCACATCTCTTGAGAATTTGTTCCAAGTTTGCTAAACACACTTGAAATGTTTCTCCAAAGATAGAGAAATCATCCATAAACACTTCCATTGATTGCTCAATGAAATCTGAGAATATTGACATCATGCATCTTTGGAATGTAGCAGGTGCATTACATAATCCAAATGGCATTCTTCTAAAGGCAAAGGTTCCATAAGGGCATGTAAAAGTAGTTTTGTGTTGATCCTTAGGCTCAATGGCTATTTGGTTATAGCTTGAGTAGCCATCTAGGAAACAATAGAACTCTTTTCCTGCTAATCTATCTAACATTTAGTCTATAAATGGTAAAGGAAAGTGATCATTTTTTGTAGCTTTGTTGAGTTTTCTGTAGTCCATACATATTCTCCACCCTGTGACAGTCCTAGTTGGTATCAACTCATTCTTCTCATTGGCTATTACTGTTACACCTCCTTTCTTTGGTACACATTGGACAGGGTTTACCCAAGCACTATCTGATATGGGGTATATGATGCCAGCATCTAGCCACTTAATGATCTCTTTTTTCACAACCTCTTTCATAATAGGGTTTAGTCTCCTTTGACTCTCTATGCTATTCTTGGAATTTTCTTCCAAGATGATTCGATGCATGCATATAGAAGGACTAATTCCCTTTATATCAGACATTTGCCAACCTATAGCTTGAGTATGCTTCTGTAGAGTACTAATGAGATTACTCTCTTGTTCTGATGTTAAATCAGAGGCAATGATAACTGGTAAAGTCTCATTTTCTCCTAGAAAGGCATACTTAAGATGTTTAGGTAATTCTTTCATTTCTAGCTTAGGATGTTGTTCTATGGAGGGTAAGTTCTTCTTGAGAGTTGGGTCCTCAAGATTGAGTGGTTCACAAGTTCTAGCCCACACCTCCTTACAAGAGTTTTCTATTGGTAGATTTTCTTTTTCTAGTATTTCATCATCTAGTAATGCTACTGCATCTAATGCATCTGCATTGGCTAAATGATCATACTGTTTGTAAAACTATTTTTCTACCAATTGATCTAGAGAAGCTAAAGATGAACACTCTTTTGTGTTTTCAGCGGGATACTTCATAGCATTCATCACATTGAATTTTATCTCTTGATCATTGAGTCTCATAGTGAGTTCACCTTTCTGCACATCAATTATGGTTTTGCCAGTTGCTAAGAATGGTCTACCTAGGATAATAGGCACTTCCTTATCTGCATCAAAGTCAAGGATAACAAAATCTGCAGGAATAAAAAAATTTATCTACCTTAACTAGGATGTCTTCTATGATACCTTCGTGATAGGCTATTGATCTCATCGCTAATTGAAGTGTCACGGTGGTTGGTCTTGCAATTCCAACTCCCAACTGGTTAAAGATAGATTTAGGCATCAAATTGATGCTTGCACCTAAATCACATAAAGCTTTACCAGTATAAGATTTTCCAATGGAAAAGGAATTGTAAAACTATCTAGATCCTTCAATTTCCTAGGAATCTTATTTTGTACCAACAAACTACATTCTTCTGTCATAAATTCCCCTAATCTTCTTCTCTTAGTAAGCACATCCTTCATAAACTTTTCATAGTTTGGCATTTGTTGGAGTGCTTCTACTAAGGGAACATTGATGTGTAATTGTTTTAGTACCTCTAAGAATTTGCTAAACTGTTTCTCCTCATGTGCTTTTTTCAACCTTTGTGGAAAAGGAGAAGGAGGGTACCCAGGTACTAACTTAGGTGTTGAAACTTGAACTTCTTGTGATGTAGGAGCATTAGATGCTTCTGCATTGCTTTCTTTTTATTTTTTTCTTTTTCTCCCTTTTCTACACTTTCCTTCTCAGTTGACTCTATAAGATCCTTACCACTTCTCAAAGAAATAGCCTTAACATGTTCCTTTCCTTGTCTTTGGGAAGGAGTAGCTTTTATATTTGAAGGTAAGGCACCTTGTGGCCTTTGATACAAAGCTATGGCTAATTGACCTACTTGATTCTCTAAGTTCTTAATGGAAGCATCTTGGGCTTGTCTAGCTGTTCTAGATTAATTCATCTGTGAATGCTTTAAGCATGGTTTCTAGAGAGTTCTCAGTGGTAGGTTGAGAGTTTCTTCGATTATTCTGAGGTGGGAATCTTGGTGGTGTGGTTGGTGCAACATTAGGTGTAGGTGCACTATTGTTGCTCCATCTAAAATTTGGGTGATTTTTCCAACCAGGATTATAAGTGTTGGAATAAGGGTTGTTATTTCTATTATAACCTATATAATTTACAGAGATAGGGTTGCTAGGACATTCCTCATATAAGTGACCTCCTCCACAGTACACACAACTAGTGGTGCCTGGAGGTGCTTGTTCTACTGCTGTTGCAGTGCTGTCTGGTGATGCAGCTGCATTAGATGCAGTTGCATTACCTAAAGTGAAGTTTTTCATCAAGTTAGCTAGAGTAGCTACTTGAGCAGATAGGGCAGATATATCATTAACTTCATGTACCTCTGATGGTTTCTTTTGGGCACTCACCCTCTCATTAGGCCAAATAGAGCTATTAGCTGCTATTCTATCTATCAATTCACATGCTTCATTATATGACAGATTTAATAACACTCCACCAAATGATGCATCAAGCATTATTCTGGTTTGAGGTTCTAAACCATTATAAAATGTTTCCATTTGAATAATAACAGGTAAACCATGATGGGGACATTTTCTTAAAAGTTCCTTCCATCTTTCCCATGCTTCAAATAAAGATTCAAACTCTTTTTGTCTAAAAGATGTAATATCAGTTCTCATTCTGGCATTTTTGATAGGTGGAAAATATTTTCCTAAATTTTTTTCAGCCATTTCATTCTATGAATGGATAGAGTTAGGCTCTAAAGATTTTAGCCAAGCCTTAGCTCTATCTTTCAAAGAATAAGGAAACAACCTTAATCTAAATGCATCTTCACTAACACCAGGTATGATAAAGTTACTACATACTTCTAGAAATTTCCTTAAATGCAGATGAGGATCCTCATGAGGAGTTCCTCCAAATTGACCAATAGTTTGAAGCATTTGAAACATCATAGGTTTAAATTCAAAATGCATAGCATCTATATGAGGTCTTGATATGCTAGTTTGCATGTTTTGATGATCAAACTGAGCATAATCCCTCATAGGTCTATCTCTATCATTAATCATACCTATGTGATCCATGTGAATGAATTGTTCTCTCTGATCTTCTTCAGTAGCTTGATGTGAGCCAGGGCCTCCTCTTACTGAGTGTGGCATTGAACTTTGTCCTTCACTGTGAGACATGATGCAGGCTTGTTGATTTTGCTTTTGGAGTCTTAGCAATCTCCTATATCTTCTTTCTATTTCTGGATCTAAGTTATATTCTGGTGTCTTGTTTCTGGTCTTGTACATATGCTAAACCACCATGTGCTCATGCATAACAGAAACTACAAATACCAGAATAATAAAACACTAAATTACAGTATATCAAATTTTCAAAAGAATTTAACTTCAATGCCCAGCAACGGCGCCAAAAACTTGGTGTGAGGAAAGCATGTGCAAGTATACACAGTCCTTAACAAGTAATATAGTGTTTAAAACAGGTCGAACCCACAGGGATTGATGAACTCTTTCAAAACTCAATACTATGTAATTTAGTGAAGAGTAACCAAATAACAATTTATAGTGGAGTTGATATGATCACAATCAAGTTAGTAAAAAGCAAAGTGTAAGGATTTGTAATGCAAATGAGAAAAGCTAGTTGGAATGTCTTCACCAAGTAATTCACCTTTAATTGTTTAATGCAGTATGTGATGCAACTTGCAATGAATGTCATGCATTAGCTATGTGCCTTTCAGTCACTTTCTTTAGAGTTTCATTACAAGCTTCCTATGTCTAGGCATGCTAAATAAGTTCACTCTTGTCTTTTAAAGTACCCACAGTATCACCCTATGGACTATACTATCCTATGTCTAGGACTTAGCATGGTTTTCACAAAGTTTCCTTTATGTAAAATACTCACCCATATTAGTTCTTGAGTTCTTAATTGTAAACCATGTCTGCTTTAACAAATCTACTTATTCTAAATGATCAATCTCAAAATAAGTGTTGAAAGTATAAAGTGCATGAAGTGAATAATTTGCACAAGAAAGGGGGGGATTGAATTGTGCTATCTTTTTCGTTTTTAATTCCTGCAACCTTCTGTATGGTTTCTCAAGATAACTTGGATATCAGAAGGTTGAATGTTAGTTGCACAAACAACAAGCAAATGTGACAGTAGTGAAAGATAATTAGCTTTGATGATTTTAGATGTCTTTTCTTTTCACAAGGAGTGCAGTTTTCAAAAGATGATCAAAGTTGAGCTTATTTAAAATTAAGATTTTGACTTCAGAAGGTTGGTGGATTTAACCTTCTAAAGTATTTGAAAACTTTGGTGATTGTTAGACAGTTAAAACAAATGATAAGTAAAGCAGAAAATAACACAGTAGAGTTATAGAGGTTCACCAAACTGTGGCTACTCCTCTCCCCACGTCCACGTGAGAGTTTCCACTATTCTCCAAATAGATTTACACTTGCTTTAGCTTCAACTGCCAAAGACTTTTCACCTCCACTCACTTTTGATCACACACAAAAGACAAGTGCTAACTTACACAGCTTCACCAAGCTGTCTCAACCTACTAGAAAACTCTCTTCTAGTTTCCTAAAGGTATTTCCTTAAGATCACCAACAACACTTACTTTTCACTAGGTAGTTTGCTGAGACCCTTTCAACTAGGATCACCAACACCACTCACCTCTTACTAGGTAGTTTGCTGAGAACCTTTCAACTAGAATCACCAACAACACTCACCTTTCACTAGGTAGTTTGTTGAGAAACTTACACAATATTTCTTACAGTAAGGAGTTTTGGGTTTGGGATGATTTAAGAGCTTGTTGATAGATAAATACAATGTGTTTCAAAGAGCATAACAAGCAAGCACACACTCAAGATAGTATTTCCCAATTCTGAACTTGTAGTAGCTTGAAGTGTGGATGAGAAGGTTGGATTTCGTTTAGAAGCTTGACTTGAAGGATCCAATATCAACTCACAGTTTGCATTTGAGTAGAGCAGACCCTCTATATAGACTTTGAATCAAAATATGGTCATTGGAAAGAAGGAAAGAGCCGTTGGAATTTGTTGTAGCTTTGTAGATAGGTAATGATGATTTTTGAGCTTTAGGTAGTAGCCTTCAACCTTACAAAGCAACATTTTTGCTTTGTCTTGTGCTAACATCATTTCATGTCAGCACTTTACATCATTCCTGTCAATTCAGTCCCTATTCATGACTTAACACAACATTTTTCATGCTTTTATTTGAAGCTTCTGAAGCTCCTTAAACATGAACAAACATGCTTTTACAATACAACTAAAAATCAAGGAGTTCCTCTTTACATAGGATAATATTTCTACAACTTTAATTCCTTGAAACTTCATTTGATGCATTTCAATTTAAGATTTCGAGTATGAATATGTTTCCCAGAAACAGAAGCTTGAAATCTTCAATTCTCTTTTAACCTTCTTGAACTTTAACCTTCTGAACTTCTTTAAGAAGTAAATCAACCTTCTGTTGACTTCAATCAAACTTTCTGTTGACTATTGGTCAACCTTGTGTTGACTTTTAGTCAACCTTCTGTTTGACTTTCAGTCAACCTTCTGAAGGAAGTTACTTTAACTTTTAAGCTTCTGTAGTCAACCTTCTGATGGTGTATCTTTCTTTATTCAACCTTCTTTAAGGTAACCTTCTGAAGGCAACCTTCTTTTGGCATGTTTGGACTTAAAAGATCACTTAGTTTATTTTGTAATGCCAAGATCTTTGCTATGATTCTATTTCCTGTTCTTTCATACACTTGACAGAAACTTGTTATAATATAATAAGTGTTTTGGAAAACTTAATTTATTCCTTTAAGTTTGTATCATCAAAACATGGAAAGAGATTTTTATTTCTACAATCTCCCCCTTTTTGGTGATGACAAACTTGAGAATATATTTTAAGTTTTCTGTTTCTCAGGAATAGACATTTCAATCCACAATAAATGCATTTAACACATTCATAGCAATAGGATAATTATCATGTATAAGTGCAGAAATAATGCAAAGTGATAAATGCAAAGAATCATGCAGCAGACAGTAAACATACATAGTTCTGATAATTATCAATTACAAACCATACCATAACACAAATTAAATATGTCCAAAAGATAATTAAAATGTCAATAGAAACCCCAAAATATATCACTTATAAACTAAGTAGAACTAAGTAGCTAATAATCTCCATTCTCCCCCTTTGTCAACATCAAAAAGGAGGGAAGAAAGGGAAATTAGCTTGCTACTTTGTTGGAGAGGAATCATCTGAAGAGTTTGATGATGAAGCAGGCTGAGGAATGTCCTGGAAGGGTTGAGGAGGAGGGAAGTCAGGAACTGCAACATTAGGAACCATAGTAGGTACTATGTTTTCCATCACCCAATGTTGATAGGCATAGTTTCTGTGTGCTTCCAGCCTATTCTCCTGCTGAAGTATTCCAATGCTCATTAGAAGTTTGTTGTTCTGTACCCTCATCTTCTTCATTTGTTTCTCATGGTGTGCTCTCATCTTCTTCATTGCCTCTAATACTTCCTTCTTGTCTGCATAGGTGAATGAATCTTCCTTGTTCTCTAAAGGTTTGCTGCTACCAGGTGCCTTGTCTGATGATGATAGAGGTGCATTCATAGTTTGACAAAAGGATCCTAGAGATCCAAATTGTTTTGGCAGATCAGAAGGTAGTTTAGAAGGTCCTGAACCTTCAGGTACCTTTGGTGTAGAGGAGTCATACATAGGAGAGAACATGAATCTGTGAATGTTTTCAGAAGCAAGAGTATTGCCAGGTGAAGTTCTAGGATTTTCACGCCATTGGGAAAATAAATTTGCTATTTGTTCAGTAGATCCTTGAATGTCATGATGAAGAGGAGCAGGAGTTGATTGTGTATTTGGACCAATTGAGGGATCAGGAGTAATTCAGTGAGAGCAATAGAAGCTATGATTTCAGGGCTAGTGGCTTGATTCTGAGGGTTTTCAGGTGTAACTTGGTCCTCAATATCCCTAATTACCTCATGAACAGCTTGAGTGATAGGAGATAGTGGTTGTGTTTGTTCATTTTTCTGTTCCTCATTCTCTTGGGATTGATTTTCTTTTAGCTCCCCCTGAGCTATACCCTCATGAGAAGTGGTATATGGCAGATAAATGACTCCTTGAGAGAATGGGTAATAGATGGCTCTATCAGAAGGTAGAGATTCTATAGCAGAAGGGATGGTTTCAGAAGATTGATTCTCAGGTTTCAAAGGCTTTCCTAGGTCTGTGCTGAGGTTCTCATCAGAAGCTTCTTCGTTTTCCATTTGTTCAGGTTGGTCTTTTTCTATTGGAGTGTCATTCAAGTTTAAGGTATTTTCAAAAATTTCTCTCCATTCTTGAGATGGTTCTGATTCAACTAAATTTTCAAATGTGGATTTTGGTGGGGCTAAATTTATGGGTTCAGCCTCGATAGCGATTCTCGATCCTAGTGGCTCCCCACGAGGGGTTGATAGAGGTGTGTTTTTATCAGACTTGGTTCTAGGATAGTTCATCATGAACAGTTTTGTTTCTGGAAATATTTCTATTTTCTTGCTAAAAGGTTTCAAATCCCATCTGCTTAGCACTCTTGGACCGTAAGGTTGTTTTTTCATGTATTGATTCTTCCCAGCCACGAGATTTTCTTAAATCAAATAATTTGGTCAAGAACATACCATAGGGTAGGGATGAAATCGCCTAATGGTTTTGCACATGTCTATCATATAATGAAAGATAATGTATGGAAGGTTAATCTTATTTCTAGTGATCATGTGATAGACTAAGAGTAGATCAATAGGTTTTACTCCTCCAAAAACTTCCTGCTCTAGGAATCAGAGAGTGGACTACCATATTGTGCATGATACGTGCTTCGTCCTTTAGTGCTGATGATTTAAGCTTTTCACTAGGATTCTTCATCAGAAGCTTCAGAACTTCCTCCTGTGTAACTTCAGTGTGATCATACCAATCTTTCCCATACAAACATACTTCATTCTCAGGAATTTTCAGGGCATTAGCTATTATGGTTGGTGTTACCACAATGGTGGTTCCTTTTACTTGAGTAGTAAAAGAGGATTTGGTTTCACACACATTCATGTATCCATAGAATTCTTTTATAAGGTTGGGATAAATAGTTTCCCCTTGGGACAGAATGTTTTGCCAACCTTGATACTCAATGTGTTCTTGTAGATTCCAACCAGAAGCTTTCAGTTCTTCCAACAGATAAATTCTCCCAATGAGAACGTTCCTTTTGCCCCATTTTTCCTTATGAAATACTTGTACAGGCAGGGCTTGTTCTTCAACTTTAAGATTTCGTTCCTCATCAATCTTTTCTTTTCCTTTACTTCCTCCAAACTTAATCTTAAATTTTGGCCTTTTGGAAGAAGATTGTGGTTGAAGAGATGCTTTCCTTTTCAGTTCCATTTTCGATTCTGCCATCATTTCAGACAGAGTAGAGTCATCATCATCGAGGGTGATAGGTTGACTCTTCCTTGTTCCAGGACCCTGTATTTCTTTGAAAGAACTGGTTTTGATTCTAGTTGATCTTCGAGAGGGAGTGGGTGAAGATTTGGAAGATCTTTGTTCAGATGGAGCATCAATCTGGGTAGGTGGAGGTTTAGAAGCATTCAGTAATGCAGGTGGAAGATTATGGGTTGTGGGAGTGCTGGCATTCTTCACACATGGAATCTAATAAAGGAAGAGAAGAAGAAAGGAAGAGAAGAAGAGAATCGGTTTGAGAGAGAAGGTGTTCAGTTGGATTGGCGTGCGTGAAAGAGAGAGAGAGAGAGAGAGAGATAGAGAGAGACTAGCCGTTGTGACTTGATGTTTGCAGTTATGACAAGACATAAGTGTCATAGAAGACAGTTTTTAGTTGCTTTAATAACCGAATTCCCAATGTTGACTTTAATTTATCCTTCTCAAATTCAACCTTACGAATTTGATCCTTTCTAGTTTAACCTTCCGAAGACTTGAGAAGGTTGGGGTTTTTGACATATTTTTCTCCTAAGGACATTTTAAAATGTGCAAAGCCTTTTTAATAAAATTAAAACTTTCTTCTAACAAAGGCTTAGTAAATATATCAGCTAATTGATGCTTGGTGTCAATAAAAATGAGTTCCACATCCTTCTTTTGAACATGATCTCGATAAAATGATGTTTAATATCAATGTGTTTAGACCTAGAGTGTTGGATGGGATTTTTGATAAATTGATAGCACTAGTATTATCACAATAAATGGGAGTGCATGTGTACCTTAGAGTAGTCCTCCAATTGATTCTTAATCCATAGAATTTGTGAACAACAACCAAAGAATGAGATACATATTCTCGCTTGATGAGTTGATAATGCAATTGAATTCTGCTTTCTCTACAAGACCAAGAGATTAAGGATTCCCCAAAATTTGACATGATCCACTAGTACTTTTTCTCACAATTCTATCACCAAAGATAGTCGATCACAAGAGCTAATTAGGTCAAAATGAGTATTCTTTTTATACCATAGACCAAGATTAGTTGTTCCCACTAAGTATCCGAATATTCTTTTGACTCAGCAGTGAGATGAGATTCTTTTGGAGAAACTTGAAATCTAGCACATAGGCCAACCGAAACACAATGTCGAGTCTACTAGCGATTAAATATAACAAAGTGAACCTATCATACCCTCGTATTCTTTTTCGTAAATTGGTTTTCCTTCTTCATCCTTCTCAATTTGTACGTAAGGATGCATAGGAGTTGCCATGGCTTTAGCTTCATTCATCTTATATTTCTTGAGAAGATCTTTGATGTATTTTTCTTGACTAATAAAGATACCTTCATCAAGTTGTTTAATTTGAAGTCCTAGAAAGAAACTTAATTCTCCCATCATACTCATTTCAAATTCACTTTTCATAAGTTTCCCAAAATCTTTGCATAATTTTTCATTTGTTGATCCAAAATGATATCATCAACATAAATTTGAACAATCAACAAATCTTTATCAAGAGTTTTCTTAAACAATGTAGTATCAATTTTTCCTCTTGTAAATTTGTTTTTGATCAAGAAGTTACTTAACCTTTCATACCAAGCTCTAGGAGCTTGCTTAAGCCCATATAGAGCTTTGGTGAGTTTAAAAACATGGTTTGGTTTCTTTTGATCAACAAAACCAGGAGGTTGATTGACATAAACTTCTTCATTTAAAAAGCCATTTAGAAAAGCACTTTTAACATCCATTTGAAATAATTTGAAATTTTTGTGTGCAAAGAAATGCAAGTAAGATTCTAATAGCTTCTAACCTTGCTACAGAGCAAAAGTTTCATCATAGTCAATACCTTCCTGTTGATTATACCCTTGAGCAACAAGTCTTGCCTTGTTCCTCACCACCTTACCATTTTCATCTAGCTTGTTTCAACACCCATTTGGTTCCTATAATAGATCGATTTTTTTGGAGGTATCACTAAGTTCCATACCTCATTCTTTTCAAATTGAGAGAGTTCTTCAGTCATTGCTTCTATCCATGATTGATCTTGTATGGCCTCATTGATTGACTTAGGTTCTATTTCGTAGATTAAGGCCATTCCAAAGAAGATTGTCTCTAAATGAAGTTCTAGTTCTAACAGTATCTGAAGTGCTACCAATAATTTGATCTTGTGGATGATGTACCACCATTCTCCAACTTCTTGGTAATTGAGAAGGTTCATCAGAAGCTTGAGTAGCTTCATTTGATTGTTGAGAAGGTTGAATGTAAGCTTCGGTTCATTCTTCTCCAACCTGCTTTCATGTTCTCACACCTTCTTCTTGGTTCTCGATTGGTCTCATCAACATCAATTACTTCATTTGAACTGTTAGTTTCATTAAATACAATATGCATGCTTTCCTCTACAGTTTGAGTCCTAAGGTTATATACTCTATAAGCCTTTGATGATGTTGAATATCCCAGAAAAATTCCTTTGTCTGATTTAGAATCAAATTTTCCTAGATTGTCTTTGTTATTCAAAATGAAGCAAGTACAACCAAATACACGAAAGTATGCAATGGTTGGTTTTCTATTTTTCCAAATTTCATAGGGGGTTTTCTCAACAGTTTTTCTAATGGAAACTCTATTCGAAATATAGCAGTCAGTGTTTATGTTTTTCTCACGCCCAAAAATATTTTTCAATTTTTGAATCTTCTAAAAGTGTTCTTGCCATTTCTTGCAAAGTTCTATTTTTCCTTTCTACAACTCCATTTTGTTGTGGAGTTCTAGGACAAGAGAAATTGTGAGTAATTCCATTTTCATCAAAAGAGTTTTGAAAAGAGAAGTTTTCAAATTCTCCCCCATGATCACTTCTTACAGAAATAACATTAGTTCCTTTTTCATTTTGAACTTTCTTTAGAAACACTTTGAATGCTTCAAAAGCTTCATCTTTGTTTTTCAAGAATAGCACCCATGTGAATCTAGAGAAATCATCTACAATTACAAAACCATATCTTTTTCCATTGAGGCTAGCAGTTTTGGTAGGACCAAATAAGTCTATGTGAAGCGCTTCTAGTGATCTTTGGGATGTGATCATGTTTTTAGGTTTGAAACTTGATTTGACATGTTTACCATGAACACATGCTTCACATATTCTATCTTTTTCAAAATTGATTTTTGGTAGTCCTCTGACTAGTTCCTTTTTGGAAAGCTTTGAAATGGTTTGCATGCTTATGTGACCAGTTCTTCTATGCCAAATCCATTTGTCATTTTCATAAGACATAAGACAAGTTTCTTGAGAAAGTTCATCAAGACATAGGCTATATAGATTTTTATTTCTAGATGCAATAAACAAGACCTTACCAGGAGGAGATTTCTTTAATAAAACATTTATCGATTTGAAAGAAACTTTATGACCACTATCACATAGTTGACTAATACTTAACAAGTTATGCTTTAAACCTTCTACATATTGAACATTCTTAATTTTAGGGGATTTAGAATTACCTATAGTACCTATACCTTTGATGCAAGCTTTATCATCATTGCCAAAGATGACATAGCCTCCATCTATTCTCTCCATTGAGAGAAATTTATCTCTTTCCCTGTCATGTGCCTCTCGACATCCACCGCCTAAGAACCACAGACTTTTCTTGGATGCTAAGAGGCATTCCTGCTTTCAGATGTTAGTAATGATTTAGGTACCCAATATCTTTTGGGTCCTTCATGGTTAGTTTTCTTCCTGTAGAAGCTTCTTTTCCTTTTATAACATACATAAATATCATGACCAAAATGTTTACAATATGTGCATTTTGTCTTAGGCTTTCTAGTCCTATGATTCTTCTCAGTTTGTTTTTCTATAGGTAGCTCAAAAGTATTCTGTATAGACATAGCTAATTCTTTAGTTAAAACAGACACTTTTTCTTTGAGAAGGTTATTTTGTTTTTCAAGGTCAGAGTGTATAAGGTTTGGTTGCTCTAAGACCTTATCTTTCAAAAGTTTGTGTTGTTCAGAAAGTTTAAAGTGAGAATGTTGAAGAGTTTGAACTGTTCTTATCAAATATTCATTTTGTTTTTGAAGCTCTTCATTCTCCCTTTTTGAATTCAAAAGTTGATTTTTGAACATCACACATTTTTGGGCTAAAGTGTTTGAATCAGATAATAGGTTTTCAAAAGCATGTTCAGTATCTTTGCATGAAACACAAGTTAGTGATTTAGAAGTGCTTACCTCTTCTAGGTCAGTATCTCCTACGAAGCATGAGTTGATTGATTCCATACTTGATGCAGGAAATATTTGAGAGGGTTCCTCAGAGTCAGCCATGAGACAAAAATTTGCAGTCTCTTCATCATGGTCTGAGTTGGTTTCTTCTGAGTCATCCCATGTTGCAAGTAGAGCCTTTTTCTTAGGTGTGAACTTTCTGTTGCTTCCTTTCAACTTTGGACATTCATTTCTGAAGTGTCCAGGTTTGTTACATTCATAGCACACAGGTCGGTTTTGTTTGGTTCCTTTCACCTTTAGGTTGATCTTTCTTGAAGAAGGGTCTTCATTATTTTTCTTTCTAAATGCCCATCTTCTCAACCTTCTGGTGATTAGAGCCATTTCATCCTCATCATCAATGTTACTTTCATCATCTTCACTTTCTTCTTGAGTGTCCTCTTGAGCTTTTAGTGCCATAGCTTTAGAAGGTTGTGAAGATTTTTGAGAAGCTTTGAGTGCAATAGTTTTAACCTTCTTGGGTTGAAGTTCATCCATGATTTCTTGTTCATGCACTTTTAGAGATCCAAGTAGATCTTCTATTTTGAGAATAGAGAGATCTTTAGCTTCAAGTTATAGCAGTCACTTTAGGTCTCCATACCTTTGGAAGGCATCTCAGAGTTTTCTCACTTTGGCTTGATTTGAGTAGGTATTTCCCAGAGAGTTCAAATCATTTGTTATTGTTGTGAATCGCTAAACATTTCGAAATTGTTTCTTGCTCCTCCATCTTGAATGTTTCAAATTTAAGGATAAGAAGGTTGATCTTTGCTTCTTTAACTTGGTCTGCTCCTTCATGGGCGGTCTTCAATGTATCCCAGATTCTTTGGCGCTTTCTTTCCCATTACTTTATCATATTCACTTCTACCTAAAGCACATGTTAGATAAAATTTAGCTTTAGAGTTTAGAAGTACCATGCGTTTATCTTCAGGTGTCCAGGTGTTTCTTGGTTTAGTCAGAGTGGTCCCATCATCAAGAGTTGTAGTAAGCTCAAAAGGACCATCTTCAACAATTCCCCCAAATGTCGTTGTCTTGAGATTCTAGGAACAATCTCATTTGATCTTTCCAATAATAGTAATGTTCACCAAGTGAATCCTGGTGGTCTATTTCTTGAAGCTCCTTCAGGAAGGAACATCACAGAGTTGGAATGATGACTCATCACTTCTTCCGTGATCTTTCCTCTCACACCGCAAAGTGTGCTCACTTCCCTAGAGGTGAGCTCTCGATGCCAATTGAAGTGAATAATTTGCACAAGAAAGGGGGATTGAATTGTGCTATCTTTTTCGCTTTTAATTCCCGCAACCTTCTCAGATGGTTTCTCAAGATAACTTGGATATCGTAAGGTTGAATGTTAGTTGCACAAACAACAAGCAAATGTGACAATAGTGAAAGATAATTAACTTTGATGATTTTAGATGTCTTTTCTTTTCACAAGGAGCAAGCTTTTCAAAAGATGATCAAAGTTGAGCTTATTTAAAATTAAGATTTTGACTTCGAAGGTTGGTGGATTTAACCTTCTAAAGTATTTGAAAACTTTGGTGATTGTTAGACAGCTTAAAACAAATGATAAGTAAAGCGAGAAAATAACACAATAGAGTTATAGAGGTTCACCAAACTGTGGCTACTCCTCTCCCCACGTCCACGTGAGAGTTTCCACTATTCTCCAAATAGATTTACACTTGCTTTAGCTTCAACCGCCAAAGACTTTTCACCTCCACTCACTTTTGATCACACACAAAAGACAAGTGCTAACTTACACAAATTCACAAGTGTCTCTCAACCTACTAGAAAACTCTCTTCTAGTTTCCTAAAGGTATTTCCTTAGGATCACCAACAACACTTACTTTTCACTAGGTAGTTTGCTGAGACCCTTTCAACTAGGATCACCAACACCACTCACCTCTTACTAGGTAGTTTGCTGAGAACCTTTCAACTAGAATCACCAACAACACTCACCTTTCACTAGGTAGTTTGTTGAGAAACTTACACAATATTTCTTACAGTAAGGAGTTTTGGGTTTGGGATGATTTAAGAGCTTGTTGATAGATAAATACAATGTGTTTCAAAGAGCATAACAAGCAAGCACACACTCAAGATAGTATTTCCCAATTTTGAACTTGTAGTAGCTTGAAGTGTGGATGAGAAGGTTGGATTTCGTTTAGAAGCTTGACTTGAAGGATCCAATATCAACTCACAGTTTGCATTTGAGTAGAGCAACCCTCTATATAGACTTTGAATCTGAAATATGGCTGCTGGAAAGAAGGAAAGAGCCGTTGGAATTTGTTGTAGCTTTGTAGATAGGTAATGATGATTTTTTGAGCTTTAGGTAGTAGCCTTCAACCTTCTGAAGCAACATTTTTGCTTTGTCTTGTGCTAACATCATTTCATGTCAAGACTTTACATCATTCCCGTAAATTCACCCTATTCATGTACTACACAACATTTTTCATGCTTTTATTTGAAGCTTCAAGCTCCTTAAACATGAACAAACATGCTTTTACAATACAACTAAAAATCAAGGAGTTCCTCTTTACATAGGATAATATTTCTACAACTTTAATTCCTTGAAACTTCATTTGATGCATTTCAATTTAAGATTTCGAGTATGAATATGTTTCCCAGAAATAGAAGCTTGAAATCTTCAATTCTCTTTTAACCTTCTTGAACTTTAACCTTCTGAACTTCTTTAAGAAGTAAATCAACCTTCTGTTGACTTCAATCAAACTTTCTGTTGACTATTGGTCAACCTTGTGTTGACTTTTAGTCAACCTTCTGTTTGACTTTCAGTCAACCTTCTGAAGGAAGTTACTTTAACTTTTAAGCTTCTGTAGTCAACCTTCTGATGGTGTATCTTTCTTTATTCAACCTTCTTTAAGGTAACCTTCTGAAGGCAACCTTCTTTTGGCATGTTTGGACTTAAAAGATCACTTAGTTTATTTTGTAATGCCAAGATCTTTGCTATGATTCTATTTCCTGTTCTTTCATACACTTGACAGAAACTTGTTATAATATAATAAGTGTTTTGGAAAACTTAATTTATTCCTTTAAGTTTGTATCTCAAAACATGGAAAGAGATTTTTATTTCTACAGTGCACACATTACATACATGCATCATACTTACTTAAAATCTCATTAAATGGTTACAACATTCCAACTAAGAGAGATTTAGCTCAACATGGACATTGCAAGGCAAATATAAACCGAATAGAACATGTTTATATAATTGAAATCACAAAAGAGAGACAACAAGATAGAGATTACACGAGTTGAAGCTCTTTGAATGAATTCTCCTAGCAATGTAGTTACTTTTCAGAAGTTGTTTCCCAAGTTGAGATCTTTGGTCAAGTGTATAGGGAGGTCCAATGAGATATGAACATGTGTCCTTATGTTGATGACTCTTCAAAGCTATCTTCAAAGCTATGTGGGAATGGTAGGCGCCGAAATATAAAGTGGTCTTGCTTTAGGGGACCAAGCAGGAGGTCAGCAATGCAAGTGGATGTGCAAGTGGATGTGCAAGTTGCTAGCTGCTCTCTCCAAGTAATGCAGATGTAGTGTAGGATCAATGCAGTAGCATTTATGCAGGAGCATCTATAGACTGCACTGAACAAAAACATCAAACATACCACAATATATCCAAAATGGCCTATTAACAACTATAACCATGTCAATCACTCAAGTTATCATATATCACACAAAATACTATATAAACTCCTTATCTTTACTTGAAAGAGAGCAATTTACTAAGTTTAAACATATGAATAACTCTATATAAAATAGACATAGAGCAAAGCTCACTTCAAGTACGAGGGTTCGAGTATGCTATTCGTGAGGATGTGATCGAAGGCGAGGATGCTGAGACCCTAAAATTGTTGAAGGGATGGGTGGCCAAGTTTACCACTAAGATTAAGAAGATTGATTGTCTTGTCATTCTCAATGCCGACTCCCAGTCACCTACAACCCTGGCGGCGGATCTAGGTAGATTTTATTTTTTTGGTATGTCTGTTTGATGATTGTCGGTGTTCTGACCTCGTATGTGTTTCTTTCTTTCCAAATAAGATAACTGCCCCCAAGTCCATTTCCGACTTCATGGACCTGATCGAGTAGGAGGAGGAAGAAGTTCCAACTCGCGTCCATCATCAGAATCTTTTTGGGTCGAGTTCGGGCCCTGCTACATCCACCATGGTAGCTGGAATTCTTGTCAAAATGTTTTTCGGCCCCCACCAACAGAACTCTGACCCTGGCTCCCCCCTCAAAGAAACTTAAAGTCGGGCTGACCAAATGGACCATGGTCGACATCACTCTGAAAGACTTTGAGTTGTGCATCATGGTGGGTAGGCTCGGAGAAGATCTCTTCATAAAGTGGAATGAAGATGTTGCCAACCGTGAAGCAGGTAACAAAGTCGAAGCCAAAATACTCTGGTTGGAGGGTAATTTATTAAATACAACCAAAAAATTAAAGTATTGATATGATGTTCGTCTTTTAGAGTTGCGGGAGAAATGGGATCTGCTCCAGAGTGAGAAGGACACATTGGCTAAAAAACTGGAAAGCTTGGGATCAGCGGAGCAGGACTTGGAGAAGATGCAAAAAGTTATATTTGAAGGCGAGTAGAAGCTACCGGAACTAGAGCCCTAGCTTGAAGAGGTGGGAAGAGCCAACAATGGGTACTAGAACCAAGAGTCAAGGCTCCAGACTCAGGTCAAGACTTTGGAGGGGGAGAGGGATGATGCGATCAAGGAGCGGGAGGAAGTCAGAGCGTCCAACAAGGAGACGGACAGGGATTGGGTGAGGCTCGGTAAGGACGTTTTCAAAATGCTCTTGATCAAGTCTGGTGCTGAACCCTGACCTTCAGGTGGAGCCTACGATAGTTAGAGCCTTGCACTATGTCCAAGATGGGAAGATCGTGATGTATCACAAAGGTCAGATTAAGTTCGACGTGGTGTTCAATCCCTCCTCCTAGTCTTTTTCTTTTGTAATATTGTGGTTTTGTAGCAGCGGCCTCGGCTTAGTCCGGGGTCGTCCCTTAACTATTCGTACTTGAGGCCCCCAGTCGTATTCGGGTTATATTTAACTTCCTTTAGTTTCCCCTTTTTGGATATTTGTTTGTGCGTATTGATGTCGTGGGAGGCCTTTGATAACTTTATGTTTACACAAAACTCGCTAAGTTTAGGCAAAACTCGCTAAGTATTTACACGATGTTGGGGTCGACCCAGCTTTTATTTACAAAGTCGATTCTTGCCTAATCCGACTTGCCAGGTCTCAACCTATATCGAACTCGGATTAAAGGAAGGGGCGACTACTGCTAGTGTCGCCCATACGTAAGATTGTCACGAGATCGACCTTCTCTTGATCCAGTTTACCAGGTCTCAGCCTAGGCCTAACTTGGACCTAAGGGAGGGGCGACTTCCTTCGCAAGTCGCCTTCATGTGGGGTGGTTGTTAGACTTGTCCTCGATTGATCCGGTTTACCAGGTCTCGTCCTGGATCTAACTCTGATTCAAGGGAGGGGCCGACTACCGTCAAAGTCGCCCTTACGTAAAATGGTCACGAGACCGGGCCTCTCTTGATCTAGTTTACTAGGTCTCGGCCAAGGCTTAACATGGTCCAAAGGGAGAGGGGGACTTCCTTTGCAAGTCGCCTTCCTGTGGGGTGGTCGTAAGACTTGTCCTTGCTTGATCCAGTTTACTAGGTCACGGCCTGGATCTAACTCAGATTCAAGGGAGGGGTGACTTCCTTGTTAGTCACCTTCGTGTAATGTTTGAGTCTGGATGAACTTGCATGAGATAGAGAGGGGGTTGTGTTGAAGTCAATTCATTAATCATGCTTGTATTATTTTCTATCAATTTGCTTCAAGGAAGCTAAAGTATTTTCTCAGCTTGGTGGCAGTCAATTACTGGAAGTTGGACCCTTGCTAAGCGTCTCCAACTTGTACGCTCTAGTTTCTGTCTTGGAAGTGACCTTGTAGATCCCTTCCCAATTCCGAGCAAATTTTCCTTGGGCGGCGTTTTTCTGTCCGACGTCAGTGCGTCGGAGGATAAGATCTCTAACCTCGAACTCCCTGGGAACGACTTTAGCATTGTATTGGGTTGAGATCTGCCTTTTGATCACGGCTTCCTTGGGAGAAGCTTGATCTCATATTTCTTCTAAGAGGTCCAAATCTTCACGAAGAGCTCGTTCATTCTCGAGAGGGAAACTTGGGTGGGAGGTCCTCCATGTTATCTCACATACCTCAACTGAGCTCGTTCATTCTCGAGAGCTCGTTCACAGCCTTGATTCGGTAAGTGAGTTGGAACAGAGTCTCACAAGTAGTGGAGTGAGGCATCGTGCGATAAGCCTAGAGGACCAGAGGTATATGGTTGGCCTAGTTGCCATTGGCTTCATCGAGTCGCCATTTTAGTCCTCGAAGTAGTAAATAAACCATTCATCTCCGTCTAGGGGCGAACCTATGATCGAGGTAACTAGACCAATAGTCAAAAACTCACACAATCTTGAAATATAAAGGGCCTGTTGTTTGAGAGTTTCGAGGGGAGGGGAGTGCTTGAAAAAAAAGGAAGGATGAAAGGTAAATAGAAAGAAGGATGTACCATAAACTTCATTAAGAAGTTTACTTTTCTTCATAAAACCAAACCCTCCCAATTTGGAGAAACTCAAAAATTGTACTAGAGGAGGGTTTCAGAGGGCTTAGGCAAATTCTTCAAATCATTTACATCCTTTTATAACAATCTCAAAATTAAAAATATATTAAGCATAAACATTTTCTTATAATTATATGCAAAATTACTCTCCCAATTTTAGTGAAACATATCTATATCTATCACTCTAATTCACTCCTCTCTAAGCCCTCCCCTCCCCTCCCAACTCCCAAACAAAACCAAAGAATTAATTTGTTAAATTGAACATGATAAGAGGAACATTGCAAAATCTAAGTACTCATTCCGTTTCTTATAGTTTGATGTTTTTGCAAAAATAATTTGTCTCATTTTAATTGTCTTTTTCCAATATCAATGAAGCATTAATAATTTTTCCTATTATATAGCCTTGAAACATTAATTTATTTATTTATCAATACTTAATTATTAAGAGAGAGATGACGTGCCCCACTAGTCTCTTTGTGGTGAGTTAAATGTAATTTTCTTCTAACTGCTCGAAGAGCCCGAAGGCTTTCATTATTTGGATTAGGGCGTCATCCTCTCACCCTAAAATTTATTTAACAAAAAAAAGAGAGAGATGAATTAACAAAATGCATATTAAAAAAGTTTGAGATAATTTTCATAAATGGCTAAAATGATGTTCCATCCCTTTAAGTTATTTTAAAAGTTCACTTTGGTGCTTTAATTAGTTTCTTTTTTTCTTAGTTCGCTCCTCTTTGTTTCAAATTCATTATACATAAATCCCTTTTTAGACATTCTGTCCATTTGAGTTAATAGATGCTATTGTGTCTAGGGATAAAAAAGCTGGCCAGCCCTCCCCGCCCCGCTGTGAACCCGCTAAAAATTGGGCGGGGCGGGCTAGCCTGCGGAAGGATAGTGGGTTGAGAAGTTGAGCCTGCCCCTCTCCTCGGCGAGTTGGCACTCCGGCAGGCTAGCTTGCCACTAAAATAAATAATTACAAAATGTATTTGAATCTTACTTTTTTGGCTTAAAATAGGCGGATTGACGGGTTAGACCTGCTACAACCCGCAAAAAACATCAAAAAATATTTTAAAATAGTTAAAAACAAGGTGAAACATAAAATATAGGAAAAAAAATAAAGTTGGCGCGTTGACCCACCCCGCCCCATCTGTGGCCACCGAGTTGGCGGGTTAAGCGTAGTGGGCTACAATGGGTTAGCGGGGTGAAATCACCAACGCACCCCGCCATTTTTTGGTGCGAGTGGGCTTGTCGACCGGGTGAAGCCCGCTTTGCCATCCCTTTGTGTCTGTTACGTTGATGCCTAGTAGCCTACGTGACTTTTACCCATAGATTTATATGGTTTTACAATGCAAAAATTGCACTTCCGCCCCTTTATGTTTATTTTACATTTCATTTTATTTATTTATAGTTATAATCATCATATTCTTTATCTATCATCTTCTTCCTTAAAACTAAACTTTAATTTTCAACACCATTTCTAGATCTGGAAACCATTCATGGTGAATGTTAGTTGCCGACTTGTAGCTTCAATTTTAAGTGTGAGGAGAGAAGGAGAACGAACAAAGAAAATGAAAAAATGTATGGCGTTGAGGGAGAAATTTCAAGGAGAATCAACTATAAGAAACAACCGAAGAAACAACGAGAAAGAGCAAAAGTGAAAATTTTAAAAAATTTAAAAGGGCCAAACTGAAACTAAGCAAAAACTTTTAGAACCAAAATGATACATATTTAATTTACAGAAACTCAAATCTGCATGTCAATCCCTAAATCCAACCCCAAATCTCCATGGTGTTTTATAGAAACTCGGGTCTCCTTGGTTAGTGGTGAGGGACAAAGAGTGATCACTACAACAGAATTAGTATATAGGCAGCGCTTTTTTTCATCCATGGGCAGCGCTTTTGAGCGCTGCTGAACGTGGCGCTCGGTATTCCACTCCAACAATGGGCAGCGCTTCCTAAAAAGCGCCACCCATTGCCCAAACACGTCCTCAAATAGGCAGCGCTTCCTAAAAAGCGCTGCCCATTGCCCAAACACGTCCTCAAAGGGCGCTTCTTCTAAAAGCGCGCCCATTGCCCAAACACGCCTCAAATATGCGCGCTTCCTAAAAAGCGTTGCCCATTGCCCAAACACGTCCTCAAATAGGCCGCGCTTCCTAAAAAGCGCTGCCATTGCCCAAACTTGCCCTTCATATAGCGAAGACTTCCTTAAAAGCGCTGCCCATTGTTTAATTTTTTTTTCGCTTTTTGTGTATTTTCCATTTTATATTTGCAACAAAAAAAATCCACATCATATGTGAAGGGAATTCTCTCAATTACCCCTCATCTTGAATTTTGCTCTTTGTTTATCTTTTTGATGGAGTGTGTTTGCAAATTAATACTTTGTTCAGCCAAATGATACTAGAAGCAAGGGTAAAGGCATAGATTAAAGGGGTAAAATTAGTTGACTGGCATTGACTAATAAGTTCAGAAGCCCTTAGTACTTACAACTTAGAAGGGAAATCATCAGTTTCAAAAGAAGGTTACAACTACAAAGTAGTAATTTAACATTTTCAGATCAATACCAATACTTTACAAAATAAAAATTCCTTCCCAAAAATAAAAACAAGTACTGATATATTCCATCATAGCTTTTTCCACCTCCAAAATTCTATCTATCCTCTTCTTTACTGCACATGAAGTAAACTGAGCTGAGCTACTACCTTGAGATGTTACACTCTTCAGGAAAAGCCAGTTGTTGTTCCATCTGCCAGCTCAACTTGGAAGCAACACCTTCGTGACAAGGAACATAATCCTGTGAATCAAACATACAAATATATATATAGATATATCATTTTCTGCAGAAGAAAATGTGATTGCATAATGATGGAAATATGCTTATTGTTGTCATACCCCAATTTTGTCCGGCCTAGGTCAAAACCCTAATTTTCCCCAAAAATAATCAAATTTAGAAAAGTAAAAAAACATCATGCATTGCATTTAGGTTTTAAAGTCATTTCAAAGTTTCTAAAATCATTTTTGGAGTTGGAATGCACTTTTAGACAAACTAGGGTTTTTCAAAGACAAACAAAGTATTTTGGTCATTTCACAAATAAGGGACAGTTCCTCAAGACAAGTCATCCAATATGCATTTCAAAGTATTAGAGGTCACTCCTAGGGTGAAAAATCATTTTTGAAGTGAAGATGTGTTTCAGGCAAAAACTAGGGTTTTTAGAGTGAAAGGGCATTTTGGTCATTTCACAATAAAAGCGGTATTTCATCCCAAATCCTTGAATAATCATCAATGATTTATTTGAGGGATATTTGTGCTCCATTGTGATTATTTTTGTGCATGAATATTAAACCTTTTGGCCTAAAAACCTAGTTTTTGGATAGAAGGTAAAATGGTCTTTTCCTTTGAGGTGGGGTAAATAAATCAATTTTGGGATTGATGAGATCATAAAATTCAGAGCCCAATCATTGAATCATGGATATAGCCCAAAATGGCATGAACTAGGAAGAATAATCTAGAAGGGAATATTCTACATCTTTTGAATTTTGAAAGGATAAGGATAGTACAATAGTACAATTTGCAATTCCACTCACTCTCACACTCCTTGCTGCGCATAAACAGCCCATAATCACCCCATTTCCATTTATTTTTATTGCTTGCAAATTGTATTAGATCATGGCCATCCATTCAAGTGTGAAAATCAATCCTCACCTTTCATTTGAATCAAAATGACACTTGTGTAATAAGCTTTGTAGAAAATTACATTTTTGTAAATGAGCTTAACCTTCACCACCCTTCTTAGGCTGCGCATTCCAGCCCTCTCTCTCTCCCATTTTATGATTTTAATTACCCTCAATCCATGTGATCTTGCATCTTGACCCTTGATTCAAAATTTATCTCAAATCCTATTGGTTTGCAAGAGTTACATTGTCCTAATTACCCTTTAAGTTTTCACTTCATATAAAAGCCTAAAATAAGACCTAGCTCACACACACTCTCATTTTACCCTAGCTAGAAAACTCTCCTCTCCTTCTCCTCCCAAAACCGTAGCCTCTCCCTCACTCTCTTCCATTGTTTTTCAAGTTTCATCCACCAAATCACCTTAAACCTACTCCACCTTCACATATCTTCTTCTCTTCACCTTTGATTCTATTTTTACACCAAAAAGGAGCTTGCTTTCTTGAAGTGTGCGTGGTATTGTTGGTGTTCTTGGTCTTGATCTTCATTTTTCTACTCTTTCTAGTTGATCTTGAGGTAAACATCACATCTTTTGCATTTTTTTTAACTATTAGCATGTAAATCTCTCTTCTACTCCTCTATCCTCTCCAAGAGGCTTAGAGGGTTCATTTCAAACACTATGTCAAGGACATTGGGAGCCTTGGGTGTTTGAAGTGAACCCTTGGCCTTGAGGAGAGGTTTCTTGTGTTTTCACCATAGTGTTCTTGCATTTTTCATACTCATTTTGTCATTTTTGCATGAATAAAAATTTCCATGTGATATATGCATCTTATTGTTCATGTCATAACTTGCAAGTTTGAATTTTGTTTTGATCTAGAGGGGTGTAATAGGTTCGGTTTTAGGCTTCTAAGATTTAGGGTTTTTGCCTTCCTTTTACTCTTTGATTTTGGTGTAAATAAATGCTTGATATGCCTAAATTTGCTATGATCTTGTTCTATGTACTAGTTATGATTTCAAACATGAAATAATGTGGTGTTTATGTCATGTGGGGTTTCGGCCTCAAGCTTTAAAATTAGGGTTAGTAGTTGTTTCCTTTACTTCTTGATTCATGTGAATAAAATGCTTGATTTGTAACTTGTTTCATGTGTTGATCTTGAATTTAATCATGAAACAACTTGATGTTTTGCATACATGGTTTCGACCATAGAGTCATTTTAGGGTTCATCTTAGTGCTTAAAATGTATGTTTGATCTTGTGTAGAAGTGTGTAATAGTGTTAGCATGTTTCTTAACCTTTTACCAATCATTTTCATATTTACTTTACCACTCACTAGCATTTTACCATAAGTAAAAAAGAGAAAAACATTTTTACTTTTTACTTTACCATTTCATTAAATAATTACCATTCACCTCATGCATTTTTTACTTTACCATCTCATTAAGTAATTACCATTCACCTCATGCATTTTTACTTTACCATTCACTAACTTTTTACTAAAAGTTTTACCACTTACTAATTTGCAAAAATACCCAAAACATGTTCTCACTTGCATTTCCCACTTTTTATCTTCATAAAATAAACCCCAAAACATTTTTACCACTTTCAAAACAAAAACATTTCATCTCATTTCCTAAACACTAAAAACCCAAAAACATTTTACCACTTTCTTACTTAAACCTTTTACCATTCCTTACCAAATTACTTTCACATTCATACATCCTCATTCACACTTAGTCTATGTGACACTCTCATGCATCCTCATATGTTCATGTTACTTGCTTCCTTTTATATGATAGTCATTCATTCACTTGTATGCTTTGCATCCATTCTTAAATGCTCATGCATCCCTTAACACCATGTCTTGCATTCAAACATGCATATTCATTCCTTGTATATCCATGCATCCTCATATACTTACTTAATCATGTATGCAAGTGTTCATGGCAACTTGTAAATATTCTTCATGTTTGCTTTGCCTATGCTTTCATTGTTGTCTCGGTTTTGAATAAAAAAGGATTTGTAATGTTCTACTCTCTTTTCAAGTCCAAAATCAAATGTTTTCTAATAAAAACCCTAAGGCATTTTTCATAAACAAAATCATTAGCCATCACTCGAAGCCGATGCTTGTTTGATCGTTAATGATGGGGTTATTAATGGTAGTCACTCGAAGCCTTTGCTTGTTTGACTATTATGAAAGCTCCCACACATTAATTAAACAACCAAAACCCAATTCAAATTTCCTAAAAAATAATATGAGCCATTAGTGGTAATTATCACTAAGACTCATCTTTTCCCAAAACATTTTCAAAAGGATAATAAAACGTTGCGACTAGTGATCACTTGAGTAATTGCTCGATTGATTATCGGTTCCAACACTTTTCTTTCAAGTTAGTAATGAACGCCACTCGAAGCCATTGCTTGTTTGGTATTCATGAACGCTTGAGTCATATTTCCAAAACCCAAAAGATAAGATAAAGACAAAACACAGATTTTCTCAAGATTAAGAACCGAGAACTACGTAGCTTTGATCCCTCATCTCATTGAGGGTACGTAGGAGCGGGTCACATCCCGTCAAGCACTCTTTTAAAAAATCTAAGTTTAGTTTCAATTTTCAAAGATCCCAAAAAGATTTCTTTCTCTCTTGTTTTCTAAAAAACTCTTTCAAATAAAAAGGAAAAGAAAAGAAGTAGAACAATTTATTTCAAATCAAACAATCCAAACCACACATCGAATTAATGGTTCCCTTTCTAGTAGAAAGGAGGTGTGGGAGTGCTAATACCTTCCCACACCTAACCGAATTCCAGAACCTACATCTCAAAGTTTTCGAAAGACCAATTGCTTTCCAAAAGGTTTTCCTAATATTTTCCTTAATAAATGTTAGTGGCGGCTTCATTGAAAGATTTATTTTTAGAAAAGTTGTAAACGAGGAAGGTTCTCCTCGAGGACTTTTTCTATAGCAATACCGGCGACTTCACTGGGGAATTTTTTTTAAAAAAAAATAAGTGGGTCAAGCCTAATTAATCTGATGTGTGGTTCAAAGTGTTTGATTTGAATTATTTTTCGCTTTACTTCTTCATTTCCTTACCTTTTTCCTTTTCTTTCTTCATATGCTTGTAATGATGCATGCTTTCCCCCATCTATTATAATCCCTTCTTCTCTGCTCCTTTTCTTGAGGTAAGCTATATATGGTTGTTGATGACACCTTAGGTTAGTTCATTTGTTTTGAAGTGATGCTAAACCTTAGGGTAGACGACATGTTATTGTTTGCTTCTATCTAGACTGGTCTGGCTTTTTCCTTGCAGGTGGGGAGGGTAGATTTTAGAAAGTATATCCTCAATCACACACTTTCACACCTTATGAGTTATGTTCTATGAGTGGGCTCCTATACCCGGATCCAACAAACACCTAGGAGAGTGGAGACGATTAGTGGATCGTCATTCGAGACCTTTGTCCATGTCTGATACTCATGAAAGTCTCAACCAGTACACTTTCTCATGACGCTTCACACTTGGTAGTTCTCTACATTTGTGAATGTCGGCATGAGGATTCTATAGCTCTGGTAGCCATTGTGAGGGTGTGAATTAGAACTACATGGAAGGAACCTTTGAAGTTGCCCTAGAACTTAGGATTCCCGCCTTTGTAGGACACGAGGACATACAAATTGTGTGTTGCATTGTAGTTTAGACATGTCTTTCTTAAAAAAAGATTTTCAAAAAAAAAGAGAAAGGGTTGCCGTTGTAGCCTTTTCTTTTGCCGTTCCGTACAAAGCGACATATGACCCACTTTATTTTCAAAAAAAAAAAAGGAAAGAAAGAATTACCTTTGTAGCTTTCTTCTTACTTAGGCCTATATGAAGCGATTATGCAGGTCCGTACTTTCAAAAAGGAAACCTGAGTTATCGCAAATAAAGTTTTTCCTAACCTTGCATTTGCATAAAGCATCATCGTCATTTGCATACATCCCCGCATTGCATAAAACTTAAGTTTCTGCAATTCATGCATTCATAGTGCATCTCATTTGCATTTGCTTGTCGAGGACCACCGAATAATGCATCATATTGTCATAGGTGTATCAAAATGGAATCAAGTAGCAAAGCTTCACTTACTTCTCGCCTCCCGATTGTGAAGAAAGTGGATGTTGGTAGCCTGAGGCAATGTGCAGCCCTTATGGGTCCAATTGAGAGGGATTTCTTCGATTTAGCATATGGGAATATCCGCAAGCTCTTACAGTTGAATGTTCAAGAAGATGCTCTTGTGGCTTTAAGCCAATTCTATGATTCTGATATGAGGTGCTTTTTCTTCAAGAACTTTCAGCTTTCGCCCACATTAGAAGAGTATGAGCAGCTTTTGGGATTCTCCCGGTCTCATGCAAGACCCTACCAATTCCAGGGACTGTATTACACTGATGAGAGGTTAGCAACGTTGTTGAGGATTGGTAAGGATCAGTTGAAGTTACAGAAGCTGAAAAGAAATGGTGTAGCCGGGTATCCACAAGAATACTTCGAAGACCTGATGCAATCTTATGCTCTGGCCAAGAATTGGGGTCCATTCAAGTTGGTATTAGCTCTTACCATATTTGGGGTCGTTCTTTTCCCTCAAATAGAGAAGTATATTGATGAAGATGCAATTGGTGCGTTCTTAGCTTTCAAAGATGCCAAGAACCCTATCAATCCCGTGCCTGCTATTCTTGCTAACACGTATCATGCCTTCACTCGCCACAGTCAGTTCCGTACAAAGAAAATATGCATTTCTGCTCACGTCCTCTATGCCCGCTCATTCTTCATGTGGTCCATAACCGCCTCTAGATGTCAAAGAGTTAATTTCCTATCCTCTAAGTTGTGAGGTGAAGGTCGAAACTACTTGAGAATGGTTTGAGTTTCAAAAAACTTAACGATCTCCAAATCCGATGGTATACCGCTGCATGTTGGAATGACAGACCTTTGGTGTTGTTCAGTTGTGGAAGCTTTGAGCGTGCCACTCATGGGGACTCAAGGGTGTATCAACTATAACCCTTCATTGACTTTAAGGCAACTTCGGTTTCGCAGATGAAGAACTCACCCTCCGAAAGCATGCTGTCCCGTGTTTACCTCTATAAGGGGATGCCTAAATGCGGTGATTTGCTTCGAAGAGTTCAACAGTCATGGGAATCCGTAGTGCAAAAAGGAAGTGAAGAATTGTCAAAAAGAACTAGTGACGTCACCTTCAATCAATGGCTTAAGGACAAACTTCAAAGTGTGAGATCACCGAGTCAAGGGATGCTTACCCTTGAGGAGGAGATTTCAGAACCCTATGTCCCTACTTATGAGGAGTTGAATGAAGCCAAATTCACTTTAGCAAAGGTAGAAGAAGAGAAGAGAGCCTTGCAGGCCAAGTTAGAAGAGATGACTCTAGAGAAGGAAAAGTTAGAGGAAGAAAATGCTATCAAGATGACCGCTGTGGAAGAGAGTGTCAAACGATTCAAGAGAGAAGAACAGAGCAAGATAGAGGCCTGTGGATTTCGAAAAGAGCTAGAGAAGAACTCCGTATACAAACAGAAAAGCAAGGAAGGCGCTGAGGAGGCCCAAGAGTGGAAGACACTAGCCCATCATCGAGAGCAAGAATCACACTTGGTGAGGGAGTTGAAAAGTCAGATTAGGAACCTTGAGCAAGAGAAAAATGCTGTTGAGGAGATCCTCAAGGAATATCAAGCAAGCCTTGAGTTTTGAGAGAGAAATATTCGGTGAATTAAAAGGTAACCTTCGCGATGCGGAGGAGGCCTACAGCAAGTTCGAGCCGAGAGTCGATGATTGGGAAGAGCGCTTCTTGGAATTGATAGGAAAAATTGAGGAGCAAGAGATCATTAAAGAGCTAAGAGAGAGATCCGGATGTGGAAGGGTAAATTCTCCAAGTTATCCGAATCGGCTAGTCAAGCTATGGCAGGAGTTCCCGTAAATCTAAGGCGGCGTAGAGGCCGAAATGTGTTTCTTCAACACCTCCCGAGGTGCACAAGTTTGTGCAGTATTGCCGGGCATTGGTCATGGAGTTCAAGGAACAATCTCAGGGAGCAAGAGTCAACAAGAAAAGGAAGAGAGTCGAAGAATTTAAAGCCATTTGTAATTGAGTTGATTAGATGTACTTCTTTATCTAAAGCATTCACTCTGAATATTGTATTCTGAAGTATTGTATTCCTTTACTTTATTTCATTATGAATATGGTACCACCTTTTCCCTTGGCAAAAGTCGTTGAAGCTCTTTGTCCTTGATGAATGAAGTGTTTGGTTTGCTACTTTGATTCCTCGTTCCTTTCACTTTCTAAGAAAAAGAATAGTAAAAAAAAATAATAATAAATAAGAAAAAAAAAAGAGAAAAATAAAATGAATAAAAAAAAAAGAAAAGAAAAGAAAAGAGAAAGGAAGGAAAGTTGACGCACCTAAGACAAGATGAGGCATTACGCGGTTCTTGACGTCGAGCAAACATTATGCATACATTCATGCATTCATTCATGCATTTTTCTTTTTCGCTCTTATATAATAAAAGTCTAAATAAATGAAAAGGCAAGTCAGTGCGACAACATCCGGTATTGGACACGCTCACGGGCGGAGGGATGGCAATCTTAGCGAGATATCGATCCACCTCACCCCGGAAGCGAGAGAATCAGAATCCTCCTATTCCGTGCTCGGCAAATGGAAGTGGAGCAAACCCGACTCTCTCACGATGCACGTAATCGAACGATCGGCTCTGGTAGCTCCAATCAGAGTGATCCCGAAATGAGGAATGAGATGAATGCTTTAAAAGCGCAGATGATGAGTGAGGTGATGAGGCTTCGTTGTCCTTGAAGAATGGGAATGACTTTCGGGATCGCCCGATGGCTCGCTACGGCCTTCCTTTGGGATACACTCCCCCAGTCAAGAAGCAAATCGAGATGCCTTTGGTCCTGTGTCGACGATTGAGAATGTGCGCCCAATGTCCGTTGGACCGTAGGAGTAATCTGAACCCCGGTCCGATTCCCCATCCAATTGTTATACCTCGGTCCACTCCTCGAATCTCACTACACCGCCACCGCTTTTTCCGCACTCTCGTGGCTTCGTGTCCGCAACTCGCTTATCCCCGTGCTCGATGACTCGGCGCCGCCACCGCAATATGTTGTAAGCAATTCTCCCCGGTTTTTCTGTTTGAGCACCAACGGACCAAGGAACAATTCCAAATGTTAGAAGAAAGGCTAAGGATGGTTGAAGGTTTTGGCTTGAGCTAAAAGAGGCTAGAGATTTATGCCTTATCCCCGATGTGGTGCTACCCCCAAAGTTCAAGGTTCCCGACTTTGACAAGTATAGAGGTGCTACTTGCCCAAAAGAGTCATCCGACGATGTATTTGCGCAGAAAATGTCTACTTACTCCCGGGATGACAAACTGCTAATCCATTGCTTCCAAGACACTTAGCCGGGCATCTCTTAATTGGTACATGAAGTTAGAGCCATCCCAAATCCATTTCTTTGGAAGGATTTGGCGATGCTTTTCTCAAACAAGATCAATACAATGCGGATATGGCGCCGGATCGGACACAACCGCAGAAACATGAGTAAGAAAGACGATGAATCATTCAAGGAATATGCCTAGAGATGGAGGGCTTTGGTCGCGCAAGTTACACCCCTTTCTTCGACAAAGAGTTGGTTTCTATGTTCATGGAAACCTTGCCGTCGTTGTATTATGACCGCTTTGATCGTGTGTCTCGTCCAACTTTTCGATTTGGTGATTGTGGGAGAGAGGTTGGAAAGTGGATTGAGAAGTGGAAAGATCGCACGAGGATTCACCAATGTGCAAACCCCGTAAAAGTCATTCTCTGGCTTTCCCAAAAAGAAGGAAGGAGAAACCAATGCCATCACCATCAACCCACCATATCGACCACCCAATATTCCGCTTCCCACCCCGCATATGCACTGGCCGTCCATTCCAAAACACCACCAAAACAACTACCAAAAGACCTACCAAAATGTAACCTTTGACCCAATTCCCATGTCCTACATGCACCTTTTAACTACCTCATCACCAACAAGCTCATTAACACAAGGCCCATGAAACCTTTCCAACAACCTTACTTCAAGGGTACAATCCCAATAAGACTGTGCTTTCCATGAAGGAGCAGATGGGGCATGTTGTGGAAGACTGCAAAGCCTTCAAGATAGTGGTACAAGATTTGATAGATGCAAAAGGCATAACTTTCAAGCAAGAGGATCCAAATATTACCACTAACCCGTTGCCGGGTCATCAGAGGCCAGCTACCAACGCTATAGAAAGTTCTGGTGGGCGATTGATAAAGAAAGTACACGAGATCAAGACTCCTCTAAGTGTCATTTACGCTGAATTATGCCGGGCTGAGGTTGTTAAAAAGGGTGTTGCCATGAAGAAGGGTGTCTTGACTCTTTATGTGAGGAGGTTGTGAAAGCTTCACCATGATCCTGCGCAGGACTTAATGGATCGATACATGGTCCGGTAGGAACTCATGGTATGGAAGATGAAGTGTTGACTCTATATTCCAACGGGCGGTAGAGAGACCAAAAAGCCGATTGAAATTCTGCGCAAATCTGATCCAAGAATGGTTCAAGTCGATTCACTCGACCAAATCATTAAAGACCCGTTCCTTTCTCATGCAAAGAAGAAACCATTAAGGACATAACAGTAGTGCCTACAAAGGAAGGATGTTGGGATACTCTAGGGGAGCCCAGTGGAAAGTTTGATTACTTGGTCAGATATGATGCTCCGGTGAGCGCTCAAATCCGAATAGAAGACATCCAAATACGGGGATGGGGTGAGGAAGATGAACAATACAACCGATAGTCAGTGCCGTCGAGGAAGAAGAGTTAGCCAAGAAGAAGAAGAGGGTCGGGATATGGTTTGTCGCAGTGTTGCGGGAGAAGAGAAGTTGGCAACCGGAAGATCGTCGATTTCCCTGTTGTTTTCATTTCAAAGTAATGATTTTTGTAATGCAAATCCTTTGGCTCGCCCAAGGCCTTAGGACATTTTCATAAGGGCATGCATGTTTTCTTTTAAGATATCATCTATCAATAAAATGTAGTTTTGAATTCTCAAATGAATAAAAATTGCTTTTTGTGTCTTCATTTTGTGTCTCCATTTTTGCTTGTTCATTGCTTTTCTATTCCCGCAAATGCGGATCAAAAATGAATGTCTCTGGAAATAATAATGCCAATGGTTCATATGTTAATTTTGATTACCCCGTTAATCAAGTCGAGGAGGATGTTGAGGGCGATCGGGAGACTCCTCCGAGAATTGATGAGAATGGTTGAGCAAGAAGAAAAGGTTATTCTACCATATGAGGAAACTGTTGAGACCATCAATTTAGGCACGAGAGGTGAAAAGAAAGAAGTTAAGGTTGGCACGTCAATGAAAAAGGGAATATGAGAGGTTGGTCCAACTCCTGCGTGATTATGTTGACGCGTCTTTGCATGGTCGTATGAGGATATGCCCGATTAGATACGAGATATATAGTGGTGCACAAGTTGCGAGTCAAGCTGAGTGCTCTCGGTAAAATGAAGTTAAGGAGGATGAAGCTCGAGATGTCTTTAAAGATCGAGAGATGAAGTGAAGAAACAGGTTTGACGGTTTCCTAGCCGTAGCTAAATACCCACAGATGGGTTGCTAACATTGTGCCATAGAGCCCAAAGCGTCAAATGGGCACCGCTTCATTCTAGTTGCAATTGATTACTTCACTAAATGGGTTGAAGCGCCTCATATTCCAAAGATAACTAGTTCCGTGGTTGCCAAGTTTGTAAAGAAGGACTCGGCGTGTCGCTATGGTCTCCCGTATAAAATCATCACGCATACAATGGTAGCAATCAATAGTAAAATGATGAAAGAGTTGTGCCAGAGTTTAAGATTAAGCATCACAATTCCTCTCCCTACCGTCCAAAGATGAATGGGGCGGTTGAAGCGCCAACAAGAATATCAAGAGAATTGTGCGAGAAAATGGTAGTGACTTACAAGGATCGCACACGAAATGCTTCCTTTTGCTTTGCACGTATCGTGATTGATCACGCACTTCCGACCGGGGCAACCCCTTTCTCTCAGTGTATGGGTCGGAAGAAGTTCTTCCTATTGAGGTTGAGATACCATCTCTCCGAGTGCTCATGGAAGCCAAGTTAGAAGAGGGTTGAATGGGTTCAAACTCGTCTAGATCGGTTTGAACCTCATTGAAGAGAAGAGAGTTGCAGCTACGTGTCATGGTCGGTTGTACCAAAAAGGATGAAAACAAACATTTGACAAGAAAGTTCGTCACCGAGAATTCAAATGGGAGACCTTGTGCTCAAAAAGATTCTCGCCTATTCAAAGTGACCCCGTGGAAATGGACTCCTACCTATGACGGACCATATGTGGTAAAGAAAGCCTTCTCGGAGGAGCATTAATACTCACCAAATGGATGGTGAAGAACTCGAAACCCAGTCAATTCAGATTCGGTCAAAGAAGTATTACGCCTGAGAAAAGTAAAAGGAAAAATGAGAAAGATGAGCCAAACAAGAATTAGCTCGCTAGGTTGAAAACCCGAGAGGGCGACCTAGGCAAAATTGAGCGACCCGGTGGATTGAAAACCCAAAAGGGCGATCCAGGCAAAAATTAGTCGAGAAAAGTTGGACTTAAGGAGGTAAAAGAGGCAAGCAAATGCGTCTCAAAAGCTTGGATAAAAGGGTGATCAAAGTTATAAGTATGAGCAGTTGGCATCAAATGCTCCAGAGACAAAAAATATTCATAAGATCTATTGCATCCATTTTTCTTTTTTTTTTTTTTTTTTTTTAGTTTGAAAAAATTTCCAATGTACTCCTTTCTGGCCGTGACATTCTGCACGTCTGACTTCCATATGAATAAAAGTCCAAATTTTTCACTTTATCAGTTTGTTGCTTTCTTTTCATTTCTGCTTTAAAATTACGTTTTATGGTAGATGATAGATAAATCATGGAAATATGCATAGGTCAGAGCATTAAGATCATTGCGAAATTTTTGAAAATAACAACAAAAAGAGACGATCTTTCAGTCAAGTAAACTCACAAAAATCAAATAAGAAGCGCTGATTGCGTTAGAACAAGAAGGCGGAGCTCGGCTCTCGAATCGTTATCATAGATGGTTGTGGTGTCGCAGGATACAAGTTCCGAGTTGGTCGGGCCAGCAAAAGAAAAGCCAAAAGAGAAAAAGAGCAAAAATATATAAAAAAAAAAAAAAGTCATGCATTACATGCATCAAGCATAAAATCATACACTCATCAGTCATGCATCATAAGGTAAAGAAAATTCAGGCGTTTGCATTACATTCACCATGAGGAAAAGAAAAAGAAAATAGTAATCATGGCATTTGCATTGCATGCGTTTGTTCATCTCACTTGCAGGTACAAAGATGGATAGGTACTTCGGCATTAATGTTCGACTTCAGAAGGAACTCCCTCAGTGGAGAGATTAGAAAGAAAGAATGAGAAAAAGAAAAAGAGCGTCCAAGCGCGCAAAGGAAGAAGAAGAAAGCGCGCCCAGCGCAAGCGAGGAAGAAGAGAGAGCGCCAGCGCGCAAAAGGAGAAAAGAGAAAAGAAGAAGCAGAGCGCCAAGCGCCGCAAAAAGAGAAAAGAGCGCCCTGGCGCGCAAAAAGAGAGGTCTCACATCGTATACGAGCAACGCGATGGACCGCACCCATGCGCGCGGCGCAACGGAATAGTTGTATCACCAGAGATCAAGTGGACACCGTAGATTGATCGTATATCGATTCGGAGTCGATAACGATCCCCCCCGCTCGAAATACGAGAGATTTCAGAAACGTGCTCCTCAAAGCCGCGCGTGCAAACTCGGATTCGCCAAGAGTTCGTTTAAGGATTACAGGTTTTAGGCAACCTGGGCATTTTACCGCTTTTTGCACGCCAAGTGCCCATTTACTGCTTTCAGCACGCCAGGTACCCCTTTTATCTTTTCTGTCAGCATGCCAAGTGCTCATTTAAATGCTTTTTCAAAAATATAGAAGGATAAGTAGTCATCACAATAGGACGCTTGAATTGATCACTCAAGAATCTAAAAAAAAAAAAAATCCAAAAGAGAAGGAGGAATAGAAAGGAAAAAAGAAAATTCGGGTTTTTCCTAAGTGGACAAAATCGGTATAATTTCTGAATTCTTTATCTCTATTTTGCCTCGGAATATGTTTCGGCCAATCCATATTCCTTGTTAAAATCTAGATAAAGAGGGGCAGCTGTCATACCCCAATTTTGTCCGGCCAAGGTCAAAACCCTAATTTTCCCCAAAAATAATCAAATTTAGAAAAGTAAAAAAACATCATGCATTGCATTTAGGTTTTAAAGTCATTTCAAAGTTTCTAAAATCATTTTTGGAGTTGGAATGCACTTTTTAGACAAACTAGGGTTTTTCAGTACAAAATGGTATTTTGGTCATTTCACAAATAAGGGACAGTTCCTCAAGACAAGTCATCCAATATGCATTTCAAAGTATTAGAGGTCACTCCTAGGGTGAAAAATCATTTTTGAAGTGAAGATGTGTTTCAGGCAAAAACTAGGGTTTTTAGAGTGAAAGGGCATTTTGGTCATTTCACAATAAAAGCGGTCTTTCATCCCAAATCTTGAATAATCATCAATGATTTATTTGAGGGATATTTTTGCTCCATTGTGATTATTTTTGTGCATGAATATTAAACCTTTTGGCCTAAAAACCTAGTTTTTGGATAGAAGGGTAAAATGGTATTTTCCTTTGAGGTGGGGTAAATAAATCAATTTTGGGATTGATGAGATCATAAAATTTAGAGCCCAATCATTGAATCATGGATATAGCCCAAAATGGCATGAACTAGGAAGAATAATCTAGAAGGGAATATTCTACATCTTTTTGAATTTTGAAAGGATAAGGATAGTACAATAGTACAATTTGCAATTCCACTCACTCTCTCACACTCCTTGCTGCGCATAAACAGCCCATAATCACCCCATTTCCATTTATTTTTATTGCTTGCAAATTGTATTAGATCACGGCCATCCATTCAAGTGTGAAAATCAATCCTCACCTTTCATTTGAATCAAAATGGCACTTGTGTAATAAGCTTTGTAGAAAATTACATTTTTGTAAATGAGCTTAACCTTCACCACCCTTCTTAGGCTGCGCATTCCAGCCCTCTCTCTCTCCCATTTTATGATTTTAATTACCCTCAATCCATGTGATCTTGCATCTTGACCCTTGATTCAAAATTTATCTCAAATCCTATTGGTTTGCAAGAGTTACATTGTCCTAATTACCCTTTAAGTTTTCACTTCATATAAAAGCCTAAAATAAGACCTAGCTCACACACACTCTCATTTTACCCTAGCTAGAAAACTCTCCTCTCCTTCTCCTCCCAAAACCGTAGCCTCTCCCTCACTCTCTTCCATTGTTTTTTCAAGTTTCATCCACCAAATCACCTTAAACCTACTCCACCTTCACATATCTTCTTCTCTTCACCTTTGATTCTATTTTTACACCAAAAAGGAGCTTGCTTTCTTGAAGTGTGTGTGGTATTGTTGGTGTTCTTGGTCTTGATCTTCATTTTTCTACTCTTTTCTAGTTGATCTTGAGGTAAACATCACATCTTTTGCATTTTTTTAACTATTAGCATGTAAATCTCTCTTCTACTTCTCTCTATCCTCTCCAAGAGGCTTAGAGGTTCATTTCAAACACTATGTCAAGGACATTGGGAGCCTTGGGTGTTTGAAGTGAACCCTTGGCCTTGAGGAGAGGTTTCTTGTGTTTTCACCATAGTGTTCTTGCATTTTTCATACTCATTTTGTCATTTTTGCATGAATAAAAATTTCCATGTGATATATGCATCTTATTGTTCATGTCATAACTTGCAAGTTTGAATTTTGTTTTGATCTAGAGGGTGTAATAGGTTCGGTTTTAGGCTTCTAAGATTTAGGGTTTTGCCTTCCTTTTACTCTTTGATTTTGGTGTAAATAAATGCTTGATATGCCTAAATTTGCTATGATCTTGTTCTATGTACTAGTTATGATTTCAAACATGAAATAATGTGGTGTTTATGTCATGTGGGGTTTCGGCCTCAAGCTTTAAAATTAGGATTAGTAGTTGTTTCCTTTACTTCTTGATTCATGTGAATAAAATGCTTGATTTGTAACTTGTTTCATGTGTTGATCTTGAATTTAATCATGAAACAACTTGATGTTTTGTGCATACATGGTTTCGGCCATAGAGTCATTTTAGGGTTCATCTTAGTGCTTAAAATGTATGTTTGATCTTGTGTAGAAGTGTGTAATAGTGTTAGCATGTTTCTTAACCTTTTACCAATCATTTTCATATTTACTTTACCACTCACTAGCATTTTACCATAAGTAAAAAAAGAGAAAAACATTTTTACTTTTTTACTTTACCATTTCATTAAATAATTACCATTCACCTCATGCATTTTTTACTTTACCATCTCATTAAGTAATTACCATTCACCTCATGCATTTTTACTTTACCATTCACTAACTTTTTACTAAAAGTTTTACCACTTACCAATTTGCAAAAATACCCAAAACATGTTCTCACTTGCATTTCCCACTTTTTATCTTCATAAAATAAACCCCAAAACATTTTTACCACTTTCAAAACAAAAACATTTCATCTCATTTCCTAAACACTAAAAACCCAAAAACATTTTACCACTTTCTTACTTAAACCTTTTACCATTCCTTACCAAATTACTTTCACATTCATACATCCTCATTCACACTTAGTCTATGTGACACTCTCATGCATCCTCATATGTTCATGTTACTTGCTTCCTTTTATATGATAGTCATTCATTCACTTGTATGCTTTGCATCCATTCTTAAATGCTCATGCATCCCTTAACACCATGTCTTGCATTCAAACATGCATATTCATTCCTTGTATATCCATGCATCCTCATATACTTACTTAATCATGTATGCAAGTGTTCATGGGCAACTTGTAAATATTCTTCATGTTTGCTTTGCCTATGCTTTCATTGTTGTCTCGGTTTTGAATAAAAAGGATTTGTAATGTTCTACTCTCTTTCAAGTCCAAAATCAAATGTTTTCTAATAAAAACCTAAGGCATTTTTCATAAACAAAATCATTAGCCATCACTCAAGCCGATGCTTGTTTGATCGTTAATGATGGAGTTATTAATGGTAGTCACTCAAGCCTTTGCTTGTTTGACTATTATGAAAGCTCCCACACATTAATTAAACAACCAAAACCCAATTCAAATTTCCTAAAAAATAACATGAGCCATTAGTGGTAATTATCACTAAGACTCATCTTTTCCCAAAACATTTTCAAAAGGATAATAAAACGTTGCGACTAGTGATCACTTGAGTAATTGCTCGATTGATTATCGGTTCCAACACTTTTCTTTCAAGTTAGTAATGAACGCCACTCGAAGCCATTGCTTGTTTGGTATTCATGAACGCTTGAGTCATATTTTCAAAACCCAAAAGATAAGATAAAGACAAAACACAGATTTTCTCAAGATTAAGAACCGAGAACTACGTAGCTTTGATCCCTCATCTCATTGAGGGTACGTAGGAGCGGGTCACATCCCGTCAAGCACTCTTTTAAAAAATCTAAGTTTAGTTTCACTTTTCAAAGATCCCAAAAAGATTTCTTTCTCTCTTGTTTTCTAAAAAACTCTTTCAAATAAAAAGGAAAAGAAAAGAAGTAGAACGATTTATTTCAAATCAAACAATCCAAACCACACATCGAATTAATGGTTCCCTTTCGGTAGAAAGGAGGTGAGGGGTGCTAATACCTTCCCCACACCTAACCGACCCCCGAACCTACATCTCAAAGTTTTCGAAAGACCAATTGCTTTCCAAAAGGTTTTCCTAATATTTTCCTTAATAAATGTTAGTGGCGGCTTCATTGAAAGATTTATTTTTTAGAAAAGTTGTAAACGAGGAAGGTTCTCCCTCGGGGACTTTTTCGGGCGCAACAATTGTTAAATGTTACCTCCAGTTTCTTCACTAACTCTTTCGATGTCGATGCTGATACGATTATGTGGCGAGCGTTTGGGCTAATGAATCCCTCTTCCACAGCTTTGTCGATGAATGTCAGCAACGAGTTAAAGTATCCATCAACATTGACTAATCCAACCTGCAAGTTGTGGAGTCCCATAACCCCCTGCATGCATGTGTGTGGGAATGAGAAATTACATAATTCAGAAACATAAGAGAAATTACACCTCATGTACTTCTTATTTAAGCATCATTTAAATATGCCAAATAACAACATTTCATCCACTATTATTGGTAGAGTCGATCAACACCAAATTCAAGTATCATCAAGATATTAGAGAGAGAAAATATATATTACAATGTTATAAGGCACACAAAGAAGATGATGAAAAATGCTTGCAAAAAGGTTGGGAAAAGGAGAGATAGGCTTATCACATGGATACATTTGCACCAAGAGACTAGTTAATAGACCATCTTTCCGAAATCTCAACTAGAAGGAATTTTACACAAGCTACCAAGCAAGCGATGCACAAAAGCAAACGGAAGAATGGATGAGTCCATGCATTAAAGAGTAACAAGCTTGAAAATATATATATATATATATATATATATATATATATATATATATATATATATGGAACCCCCACCATAACACTACCAATATCATATCCATCTATATAAATAGTTTCAAGCATTCATTCTCCTATTTTACGGCATAAATATTACACATTATATTCTCCGACTAATCCACAAACAAGGTTTTGGAACACATTGTTCCTCCTCTAACCACAAACATCCCTTATCTTATCCAAATGAAAAAACACAAAAATTGATATCTTAAATAGCTCAGGACGGCGTGTTAAAAGTTGATTGAAACACATAAGTAACCCTTTCTTTATGGCTTATTATTATCGAGTTGAGGAGCGTGGTGGTGTGTGGCCAATCCAATACCTTCATGGTGATTCTGATGCTTCTCCCAAAAGCCGATGCTCGGCCTTAGTGTGTGCCCGATAGTACAAAATGGAAGCCAACATAGACAACAATGTTAAGGCACCTCCAAAGAAGAAACACACCCTTGCGAAGTGTAGCGCAAAGACAAGTCATGCGACACGAAATACCCTCTATTTTTGTGTGGTATGCGTTCTAGCCGACCGCTAACAAACACGCCTCTGCTCCCCAAAACTTATCCCGATTTTACAATAATAAAAATAAATCAACAATTTTCAAGAGTAAATAATCATTTTGATCTCTAAATGTGTAAGGCAATCGTCATTGTAGTCAATGAACTATCAAAATTGCAAATGCGTCCCAACTCTTTTGTTAGAAGTTTTGTGGAATAAATTGACAAAAAAAACATATTTGAAGACGAAAATGACTTGAGAGATACTTGAAAATGCATTTGCAATTTCAATATGGACACTCACACATTCAGATAGTAAAATGATTGTTTATCCATTTTTATCCAATCCAAAGACTATCTAATTATCTATCTATCTCAGTACAAAGTTCAAACCAAAAGCCAAATTCAAGTCAATTCAAAACACTTTGTTAGGGATTTTAGGGCGAAATTAGATTACCAAGAGAGAATGAAGAAGATGACGGCGGTGGTGGTGGAGCAACCAGAAACGAGACCTTTACCGCAACAAAAGCATCTGGTGATACCGTTGAGGACGGCCTGGCTGAGGAGTAGGAGTGCAAAGGCGGCAAGGCCGTAAACGGTGGAAGCGCTTGGTGTAAACGCAGAAGAGAAATGCGGTCGTCGTACTCATCGGGGACCACTTTAGCTTTGAAAAAAGGAAAAAGGAAGCGGATTTGAGAGGTGGATTGCGGAAAGAGAATAAGAGTAGTGTGAGATAGATAGATAGATAGGGTTACCTCGCTACGACGTCGTTCGGCTCCAATGGCGAAGACAAAGGCTAAGAGATGCAAATAACACACGATTCAGCATTCACAACAAGAACAAAAAACTGAAACTTCAATTTCATTCTCAAGGAAGCGCTGCGGCGTGGAGGAGAGAGCAGAGAGATCCGATTTAGGGTAAGCTCGGCAAAGTGTGTGTGAGTGAGAGAGAGAGAGAGATGCGTTGTGAGAGAGGAAACGAACGGGCCAAAAAAAAATTAAAACAAATACTCGGTGTTTCTAAAAACGCCAATATGTGGTTTTTCGTTCTAATATACGTGACGTTTTCTAAAAACGCCGATTATTTGGCTTTCGTCCTTCTCATACGCAGCGTTTCCTCAAAAACGCTGATTATTTGGCTTTCTCCTCCTCTCTATCGCAGCGCTTTCTCAAAAACGCTGATTATTTGGCTTTCGTCGTCTTCTCATAGCGGCGTTTCTTTGAAAAAAAACTGGGTATTTTCCTATCTCGTCCTCTCTATCGCAGTGTTTTATTAAAAACGCTGGTTATGTGCAATCTCTTCCTCTCTATACGCAGCGTTTATTAAAAAACGCTGGGTATGTGGCGCTCTTTTTTAGTCATTCTGGCGTAGTGGATGGAGATCCTTGAGTTTGAAAGAGATGAAGGAGGACGATGATAACATCCAGTGTTGCGGTAGTGGATGATGGCTGGAGACAATGGTGGTTACTGGTTCTTGAAATGTGATTGATGTTTCTGAAAATCTAATTTTAGGGTTTAGTTTTAGGAAAGAAAATGATGAAATGAGGAAGATGGTGATTTAAATTTTAGATGTCAAATTAGGTAAATTCAATGTCACCCAAAGCTTTTCCACGAGCACAAGTCAGCACAATAAACCACATCACAACTTATTGGTTAGCTCATCTTCAGTTAAGAATTTTGAATGCAGTACTGTAGAAAAAAACTTAAAGGATCATAATGATTATTAATTGTTATTTATTTTATCTCAATTTTAAACGTAAATAAAATGAGATGAACGTAGAACTATCTAAAAGGAATTTTTTTAGCAAACAAGCAGATTTGGAATTTATTATTAAAAAAAGGAAGAGGAAGAAACATAGAAAAGCGAAGGAGACTGTAGGCAAACCCTCACAACACAGAGAATAAAACAATAATAGAGAGCCACTAATAGAGCCCCCTATAATACCGCACCTACAAGCTAGACATAAAAACCTAAATAGTCAACCTAACTAATGAGGCTAGAAGATACTCAAGCAAACTGCAGATTAAAAGGATTCGATGCACGAAATTAGCTCTTGGCGAGTATTGTAACTAACAACCAATTGTCGCTGTTGTCTTAATTTCTTCATTTGAGACTTGAACAAATGACCAACTGGTACATACGCAGTTGGTCCATGCGATTCAGAAGTCACAGGATCACCAACATTATCTGAAGACCCACCCCAGAGCTTTCTTAAAATATTCATGTCAGATTCAACTACCGGGTTCAATGTAGCAACTGAGTTGAGAAGGCATGCACATCCTCTTCACTTGAGACATCCCCCCACTTCTTCCCTAGAATTCTCATGTCAGGTACATCCACATCGTTAGAAGATGAGGCATCTAGCTGAGTCGCTGGAGATTGAGTTGAAGAAAAATGAACCTCCTCCAAAGAATTATTAGTAACGAGAGGCGAATCTGCTCTAGTGGTGGGAGCGGACCAATCACTACTAGCTACTTTGGCTGCAGATATGCAAGCCGCAACATAGAAGAAAAGGAATTGCATAAGAAAAAAATCTAGAAACACAACATAGAAAACAAACTCGAATCGAACAAATAACAACAACATCTTTGTCTAGGGTTCAGATCCTCTTCAAATACTAAATATTTTCGATAAGAGAGAGAGAGAAATAAACCTTAAAAAAATATTATTATTTTATTCAATATGTCTTTCTCTTTCCTGGTACCATCTTCCATATGCTAAATGCCTTTCCAAATAGCAGCCACATCTGAAAGAGTCTTAGTAGAAGAACCCGTTTCCTTTACGGCATTAGCAGCATCATTCTTCAAACATTCCATTCTTTTACGAATCTCCTTTCCTTCTTCACCATCCATCAACTCTCTTACAACCTTAGCAATTTCCCCTCTTTCAACTATCCCACAATCATTGACTTTAGTTCTAACAGCCACTTTTAAACCCTCACCTAACATAGAAGCATTCAACCCTTGTTCAGCAAATAATGGCCAAGCAATAACCGGAACACCAAAAACAACACTTTCAAGCACAGAATTCCAACCACAATGAGATAAAAATCCACCCGTTGAATTGTGTTTAAGTACCTCAATTTGTGGACCCCACAAAGAAACAACTAATCCTTGTTCCTTAGTTCTTGCTAAGAAACCATTTGGTAAGAATTTCAAAGGATCTTCATTTTCATTACTAAGGTAAGCTGAACTTGCCACGTCACTAGGTGCTCTAATAACCCATAAAAATTTCTGTCCACTAAGTTCTAATCCAAATGCTAACTCGTTTAGTTGCTCTTGAGAAAGTGTGCCACCACTTCCAAATGAAACAAATAAAACAGATTTAGGTTTTTGTTTCTCTAACCATGTTAAACACACCACCCCATTTTCATTTTCATCACCACTTGAACCTTTCTGAATAATAGGTCCCACAGGATAAACAACCAGCTTCTTCTCTCTTATCTCTAACTCTTCCTGTAAAGACTTTATTGTCCCTGGCTCCAATTCAACAAAGCTATTCACAAAAACACCATCAGCAACATCAAATCTTTTAGCACGTTCTAGAAATTTCTTATAACCTATGTTAGTTCGAAATTGAAATGGAAGAGGAAGATCTCTTCTATGAATAGCTACACAACCAGGTATCTTTAAAGCTTCTTCAGGATCTCTTGACTCAGAAGAAAGAATCTCATCAAGTTTTGAAGCATAGAAGTAAGTAGAAAGCATCATAGCAGATTGTGGGAGATATATATAAGACAAAAGATTAAGTTCCTTTGCAAAATCCAAAGCTCCATGTGCAAAAACATCAACAACTAAAGCTACAACGTTGGATCTAGAACAAAGGGAAGTTAATTCCTTTTTAATGTAAGGTAAAGAGAGGGTAACTGAGAGTTCTATTTGAACTGCAAGAATTTTAGCATCTGGGAGTTGGTCAAGGTTTATGGAAGGGAGGAAAATGGGTGTTATGGTTGGTGGGAGGGTTTGAAGGTAGGATTTTGAGGAAGTGGGTGGTGACCCAACTGAAGGGATGATGCATGTGATTTGGAATTGTGGGTGGAGATTTAGAAGGTGTTTGGAGAATTCTAGGATTGGGACTAGGTGGGTGAAACCTGTACTTGGGACTACTGCTATGTGAGGTTTTTGGTTTTCCATTGAATTGAATTGATTTTGCTGTTTGTAGAGTTATACTAATTTATTTATATTGATTAAGTTTTGCACAAAAAAATTGTGGAATGGTAGTTGAGACTTGAGAGTGGAGCGGCCAGCGGACTGGTATGTCAAACTTTGTACCCAAAAAAAAACATTTCAAACTTGAGGTGTCTTAGAAGGTGGGTTGGATCTAGTTTAATCTTACAAAGTCAGTTTGTAAAGTGAGGGATGTCTAACAATAAATTCTTCTTGAGTAAAATTGTGGTTGTATTGGCAATTTCATTGATATGATAATGTTGATTCCCAAGTTCGAATCCAAGTGTGTGTCGATGCCCCTGATGGCTTTTACTCTATCGACACTTAGGGTGTGGTAGGCCATTAATTCTCTTTTTGGTTGCTTCACACATCTATTAGTATTCGATTGAGTACCTTATTTCAGCCTATATGTAGCTCTTTCCCTAGACAACCCTAACAATTGTTAGAACTTAAGCACGTGAAGAGAGTCCAACTCAAAAGATTAGTTCATCAGGTGGGAGAGCCTCAAGGTTTAGGTACCACACTGAGTCTTCTTATTTTCTCTATGTGGGGCACCTAACAGTGTGATCATCAGATGGTGTGTGTGGTGTTTAATTCTAATTTTGTTTAAAATAAGAAAAAATTAATGAGTTTAGCGGAATTAATTATGAAATTAAACATTATTAATTAGGGATAGTAAAGTGGACCAGTCCACCCAGTTTTATTGTGAATGCAATGTAAAAAAATTGGTTGAGCAAACTTACTCATCGAAGAGTAGTTACGTGAGAAGTTGAGTTTGCCCTGCTTTGCTATAAGTCAGTAGGTCAACAACTAGCCCGACTCGATCAAAAAATAAAAGCTTAAATATGTTTTTCCTCCCAACAAATATAGCAATTTTCTAAATAAATTCCTACTAATTTATTTTTTTTAAAAAGTCCCTGGAAATTTTAATTTTTTTATTTAAAAAAGTTTGTATATTAAATTAAGACTTACACGCGTTTTATTTTTAAAATACGATACGAACGGTTTACGATTTAAATAACAATACGTCAATCAGGGCACAATCACAAACAGAGAAAATGGTGTCCATTTCGAGAGTCCAAACCCCATTTTATGCAGGCTTAACGACGACATCACCTTTGAAGCTCTGAAAGAAAAAATAACAACGAAGGTGCAGCTGGAGGGTGACGAGCAAGATGTCACCCGGATCATTTATCGCTACTCCACTATGGGCGATAATAATCGTGTTCAGTGGTCCACCATGGATGTGAAGAACAACGATGGCGTTCGAGTAATGATGGACCGTTTTGACATATTTCAGATGCGGAGTCCTATTCAGCTGTATGTCGAAACCAGAAGGACCGTTGCTGAGGTCCTTCGACGTCTCCAACCACAGCTCACTAATTTCTACCGTCTTTTCATTTTCTTTGTTCTTGTGTTTTGTTGTTTCCGTTCAGAACTTTCATGTATTATTTTGTTTCGTCATCAAAAACGCGTCTTTAATTAATTTTAATTTGTTTTTAATTAATTTTATTTTTTTTCCGGAAATACCCTAAAAACCACGTAAATCCGGTAGGGGTTTGGGGTTTTCGAATTACTAAAATCGAGATAATTCCGGTTCACATTGTGAACCGTAATTACCTCGGTTTTTGATAATTCCGGAAAACCCCAAACCCCCCTACTGGATTTACCTCTTCTCTAAGGTAATTCCGAAATTTTCACTATTACTGGGAGCATTTTTGTCCGAAACGGTATTTATGGAGGTGGAAGTGATAATGAGGCGGGTGTAAAAAAAAGCCAAGGAAAAGGTGTTGTACGCAAGCAGCAACTCATCAATAATGAAAACCATATACATTAACCAAAAAATTTACAAAACAATAGAAGGACAAGCTATGTGTGATTATGCGTGACCAACAGGACAAGAGAAAGAAGACAAAGCAGCAGCTAGGCTTCACAGCCTATATCAAAGCTCCAAATGGGATCGAGGCTCTCCTTTTTGATATACAACCTGGTTCGAACAGTTACACCCAAATAGAAAAATAGGCATCAGATAATAGTCAAACAATGAAATAAGAAGGCCAAAATCATGATAGAGCAGAGGCTTGGGAGAAAGAAAATTGGGATCCAAATACTTTATACATCAAAGCATGAAATACTTGAACAAATACACAAAGCTGAGATGCAGAAAAACGGACAGCACATTACAACAAGCAAGGCAAATCCTTCTATAAATCCAACTCCAAAAACAAAGCAGGAGGGGGGTTTTCGGTTCCATTTTTTTAACAAGTCAGTTTCCCCTTCACATTCCTATCTTCACTCCACACAACAACAACAACACATACACTATACTGCCAACCAAAGAAGCAGTCATTATCCTCTCCTCTAATTTGCTCACCACTCACTCCTCCTCCTAAGTCCTAACTATACACAAACACCATTCCCACAAATATCATTCCCACAACCCCACAACCACCACACAAGAACCACAACTACAACACCACAACCACCTCATAACAACAACAACCACCACTCCTACAATTCCAAAACCACCACCAAACACCACATACACAACACCACCCAAGCTAGTAGGAACATACAAACCAAAATAGAGAATAAAAAATCAAAAAAGAAGGAGGATGAACAAAAAGCAACTTGAAAGAAGGAGAAGACTCACTCGTCATCACCACCAACTCTCCGCCGCGAACCACCATACGCCGCCACTACCTCCGCCGCCTGAACCACCGTCGCTGCCACCCTTCTCTCACTTCGCACTCCTCTTTCTTTTTCTCCCTCTCAGCGTAAGCCTTTTTCTCTCTCTCCTAGAACTCTTGTTCTCTCTCTTCTGGAACTATTTCTCTCTCCCTTCAAATGAAAAGAAACGGCACATTGGGGGGGACAGATCAGAGAGAGTTAAAATTAGGTATAGCTGTTTACTACACTACGCCATAATTGTAAAAAGAGAACGCCACCTTTAGTAGCGTTTATAAAAAAACGCTACCCATTTTAATAACACGCTACACCATTAGTAGCGTTTTAAGGTAAAACGCTACCCATTAGGTAACACGTTAGACAGATCCCTAGCGCTTTTATTCAAAACGCTAGCCAATTAGAAAACACGCTAGACAGATCCCTAGCGCTTTTATTCAAAACGCTAGCCAATTAGAAAACACGCTAGATAGATCCCTAGCATTTTATAGAAAGCGCTAGGTATTTAGAAAACACGCTAGACAGATCCCTAGCGCTTTTATTCAAAACGCTAGCCAATTAGAAAACACACTAGATAGATCCCTAGCGTTTTTTAGAAAGCGCTAGGTATTTAGTAAACACTCTAGACAGATCCCTAGCGCTTTTAATCAAAACGCTAGGTATGGTTAAATAATTTTTTTTCGTTTCCCATTGAGCTACTTCCCTCTCTCAGCGAACACTCTCACCCAGAAACGCAAAATCACTCACCTAGAAACGCAAAATCACTCACCCAGAAACGCAAAACCCTAACACCCTAACGCAAATTAACATCATCTCTCTCAACGAAAATCATTTCTCTCAGTGAACATCATCTTTCTCAGTCTCTCACTCAGACAACATCAGTGAGTTTTCTGTTCCTTTCTCTGTTTCGGGTTCCTTTATTAATTCCGTTCCTTTCTCTAATTACAATAGTCTCTTGTTGCAATTTTTTCTTGTAAATTACAATTAGGAAATTTGTTAGATATTAATTGTGGGTTCTAGTTTAGAAATATATTAGTTTTGTCACTTGTGCACACTAGACTCTTCTTTTTTTTTACCACTAGCCTCTTCTTGTTACACATAAATTAACACTACAAGAATAAGCCTGATTTGCCACAAACTATTGCCACAACCTGATTTCCGTCGCCAATTTGCGACGGGTTTGCCACGGACTTGCCACGGAATCTGTAATGAGAAAAGTGTTCGTAAGTTTGGTAAGGATTTGCCACGGACTTTGATAATTTGCCACCGAAATTCCGTGGCAAACCCGTGGCAAATGTTTGAATCAGAATTAATTAAAGGGAGTCTAGTCGATCCCTCTTTCTTTCATGCTCACTCTCACTCTCACTCGGTCGTTCCTTCTTCTTCTCCCTTCCCTTTCTCCTCACCTCCGCCTCCTCAACCTCCACCGCACATCCTCAACCTCCACCGCACCACCTCAACCTCCATTGCACCACCGCGCCTCTCCTCACTCTCTCACTCGGTCGTTCCTTCTTCTTCTCCCTTCCTTCTTTTTCTATTCTCGCCACTTTAATGAAAACGGTTTGAGTTTCTTTCTCTCTTCCTTTCTTCTTCTCTCAGTGCCTCCTCAGTTCTTCTTCTTAAAGGTAAGTTTGTTGCTTCTATTTTACTTCTATTAGATAGAAAACCCCCAATTTTTGGTAGAATCAAAAACCCTAAATTCCTCTTTTCAGATCTTAAATGAAAGAGGATATACTTTTTCCGTTGTTTTACTTGATTTTGCTGCTAAAACGTGAAGCCACACTTCATGTCATGATTTCGAGCTTTATTTTCAATCGCAGTAATGTGCTCTTTGTTCTGAGAACAGAAATTGTCTTGTTGTTGAGAGGATGCTTGCTTTCGTTTCTTATTTGAGACTGCTTTAGAATCAGGACGTATTGGAAAAACTATGTGATTTGATTTTTGAATTTACTATAGCTTCACTGGTTCTGTGATAATGATTTGTTGGGAAGAAAGTGATTTCTGAATTCTATATTATTTGAGGTGATATATATTACTAGCTGATTGATTAAGTTAATTAATTAGCTAGACATTCATTATGTCTTTCATTTAAATTATTTGGCATTAGCAGGGAAAATTTGCTGCGATAGTTGTTTGCTGGCTTCTTGGCAATGGGTGTCTTTTCTCTTGGAATAGTATGCTGACGATAACAGATTACTATGTTTACTTGTTTTCGGTAATTATTACAACTTTCATTATGTGGTTCTCAATTCTCAGTTAATTGTTATGAACTTGAGATAGAGCTTTGTTAATATCCCTTTCTCCTTGTGCAGGATTACCACCCTTCTATAGAGTACTTACTCTTGTATATCAGCCATTTGCATTTGGAACACTAGCAATACTAACTTACAATGAGGCCAAAATCAATACAAGGCTGCGGAACTTGTTTGGATATAGTCTCTTTTTCTTGACGACTTTGGCAGTGTTACTTGTAAATTCTCATTCTCATTTGTTTCTAAACTTTGATTCCTCTAGTATAATATATATGTAGTATTTGGCTTGTAATGTCATTTTTCCTATTTATTTTCCATAGTTGAATTTAGCAACATCTGGTAAAGGAGGGATTGGAACTTTCATTGGCATATGCATAATCAGTGGTGCATTTGGAATAGCAGATGCTAATGCACAAGGTGGAATGGTAGGAAACCTGTCCTACATGCTTCCAGAATTCATTCAGGTCAGAATTAGCATCACGAAGTTCAATTAATTCCTTCAAAATGTCCATTCTTAACGGTTTCAATTCATTGCTGCAGTCTTTCCTTGCTGGTTGTGCAGCATCAGGTGCCCTTACATCTGCTTTGAGGTTAATTACAAAAGCCATATTCGAGTACGTTCAATCCTTCAATGCTTAGCATGGAAACATTTGATTAACAAGGAAATGGTTTTAGCCAAATTATGCTGATCATTTGTAATTATACTCTCCTTGCAGTTCTGTTCTTTAGCATATCAACAATCTTTGAGTTTCTCTGTTATTCTTTATGCCTTTGTGTTTCCTAAATTACCATTTGTCAAGTACTACCGATCAAAAGCTGCGTCCGAAGGATCCAAAACTGTTTCAGCGGACCTTGCAGCATCTGGCATCCAAACCCCACCTGAAGCAGTACTGATTAATTTCTTTTATTACTTTCCTTTTGAACTTGCCATGGATTTTCCTAGTTGTTGAGATTCAGATTATATATTCATTCTGTTTTTACAGGGGTTATTTGTTATATTCAACTTTATTTGTGTTGCCATTCTTTCTTGTTTTCATATATTTCTCTCACTGATTGGTAATCTGACAGTTGTTCTTTTATGGCTCGCTCGTAGGTTGGCCAAGATGTAGTGGGAGAACTAACTAAGTCCTTGAAAAAAAGTGGCCTCGATATGCGGGTTCAAAGACTAGTCGAGTCTCACTCTCCTTTGTTAGGATTTCTTTTATTTCTTATAGTGAGGATTTGTGAATGATCAAGTTTCGATCTGTCTCTCGATGTAAAATTTTGGGTTCTAAGGTTTTAAGGTGTCATTTTTATCTATCTTTAGCAATTATTGGTTGCTCAATATCTTAACACAAAACAGAATCTAACTTGATGATGTGATGTAGGTTAATGATACCATTGGAACATTGGTTGGAGGCGATTCTACAATCGGGATGTCATTGCTTCTTTGTAATTCTTGGTACTGGGACAAACGCAACATATGTAGAACGTGCACATGCTATTCCAAATATGAGTTGTATGGCTCCAATTTGTTGATTTGTTTTCATTCTCTTCTTTGTGTGATTTGTTTGATTCAAACTGCATGTTGTCAACTTATTTTAGGCCACTAGTCCTCAAACCGTGGAAGCATGAAACCAATGAAGGAGGAGAAGGATAAGGAAAAGGACAAATCGCCAGCAGAGAAAGAGGGGACAGAAGGCTCCGGTTTAAAGACTGCTGGTCCTGAAGGAGAAATTACAGCAGGTTTGTCTTGTGATGTATGCTACTATGATTTTTTCATGGATGTTTCATGCATTATCACTACCCACTTGAGTGCTGTGAAGTTTACTGTAGGAAATCTACTTGGGCCATTGCAAGTCAGATGGCATCTCTTAGTGATCATGAGAGTAGTCATGAGAGTGGTGATGGGGGTGGTCATAGAAACACAAAGAAGTTCACTCCCCGTGGAATGACAGCGAAAAAGAATATCATCCATCGGATAAGTAAAGGACACAAGAAATATTCAGTAAGTTACTAGTTATTAATGTTGTTCTCTACCTTTCAAAGTTATCTAATTATTTAATGATTTAATGCATGTCAGATGGAGTGTTAAAGTTTTGCCTATTGGAGAGAACGACACAAATTTGATTAGTTTTATTGGTACTAAGGTGAAGCAAATGTTTCCAATTTCGATTAAAAGTTGGAATGAGAAAGATAATAGAGTTTTGCCTAGACTGAAAGATGATTTTTGGTCCTTAATACAGGTATATAATTTTAGACCTCTTTAATAATCTTATTTAGTGATTTTTTAGTTATATTTATTTAATCCATTTTTATGTATAAGTAGAAACACTTTGATGTGGATGATGCCCGAAAAGATTGGATACTCAAGGAAGCTGGAAGGTTGCATCGGACTTATAGAACTGATGTAGGAAAAAAGTATCTGAAACTTCCTGATGGGACCATCAGACAGGAGCCTCCATCATTGTATTCCAGAATTATAACTAAGGAGGATTGGAGCAAATTTGTACATATACGCACTACAGATCCGGATTTCTTGGTTAGTATATTAATTATTTAAGTTATATATATATATATATATATATATATATATTTGACAACTAGATATCATTCATTAATGTATACTTATCTTTTTAAATAGAAAAATACCAAAGCGAATAAAGAAAGAGCTTCTAATCCCGAGTACCCTTATAGAGGAGGTTCTAGTGGATATCAAATTCTCGAAGAAAGATTGGTAACACACAATTAGTTTAATTTATTATGATTTAATGAATCTTTTAATTTACTGCTTGATTAACAATTATTAAACTTAAATAGTTCTTGCAAGAGAGGAAAGATCCAACTCAATAATCCCTTGATCGTTGTACTGTGTGGTTAGAGGCCCGACAAAACAAAGATGGTGACATTGTGGATTCCAAAACTAAGGAGGTCAAGGACAAAATTGTAAGTATTCCAAAATTCAAGTATTGTAATTTTAATTTTATAATTCCTAGCAAGTTGGAATTTGTGTCTCATTATATACATCCATATGATCATCACTTCTGATCATTATATACTTATGTTTGTGCATCAGGAAAGCATATCACAATCTGTATCACAAGGAGAGTTAACAGATTGCTCTGGTGAACAAGATATCCTTGCTCGTGCCTTGGGAAGGGAAGAGTATAAGGGTCGTATAAGAGGTTATGGATATGGCATTCCTCCTACCACTGTGTTTGGGCCAAAGAGCCATAGCGAGGGGTGCGGGCAATGTAAAGTGATGGCGTACAAGATGTATGACCAAATTATCCAAGAATGTTGTTGTATTAATGGAAGAGAGACAGATGTATAAGCAGCTCTTGGCACAATCCATTGGTGCACAATCTATTGCTGCACCATCCCCTACTGCACCACCCTCTACTGCACCACCCCCTGCTGCACCTATATTACCTGCTGCACCCTCACCTGCTGTCATACCCCAATTTTGTCCGGCTTGGGTCAAAACCCTAATTTTCCACAAAAAATAAATAAATTGAAGAGTGAAGAGCCTTATGCACTGCATTTTGGATCCTAGAAGGCATTCCAAGGCTCTTGAAATCATTTTTAGGGTTGGAATGCACTTTTCGGGCAAATTAGGGTTTTAGAGTCAAAAAGGGTATTTTGGTCAATTACAACGGGTATTTTTTCTCGCTTTCAAAAAGGCTCAAAAATATGTTCTGTAGTGCGTGCGTGTTATTTTTAACAATCTTGCACCATTTTGTTTTCGTTTGGCACGCGTGTTAGTCCTAATTATATACGTGTGTTTATCTTAGTACTCGTTAGCGGTTTTACGTTATTTTATTATTATTAGTAGAACTTATTTACTTTTTATTGCTAGAAAAAGAACTAAAAAATCTGTTATTAGAGTTCAATCTTAACTATATCTTTGGATTCCATGAGTGTTTATTTTCAAGTATCAAGTCAAGTCATTTTTAGTGTTTATTGCTTTATCCCATTTTTGCCATTTTTACCCCAATTTACAGTCAAAGTCATTGTTGCAAGCAACAACAACAGTCACCATCACCTCTCCACGCCACCCCCCTCTAAACCCAACAACATTCAATACACAACATGTTATTTGCCTTCCTTCTCTCTACACCACAACATAACACAACATTTCTTTTGCTTCCTTTTCACATCCTCCCATTGTAATTTAATAACAACAACTCACTCCTCTCCTCCCACACACACACAAACCGTAGCCTCTTCTCCTCTCCCTCACTTTATCTTGTTTTTTTTTTCTTTCATCTCAAATAAACCTTCCCATTTTTCCTACACTAAAAAACCCTAACACACAACTCACCCCTCTCCTCCCTTCTCCAAAACCGAGCCACCATCACCTTTCCTCCACCCATCTTCTTCATTTCCTTTCACCCAAACACCATTACTCCACCTCATTTGTATCCCTCTTTCACATACTCCCTCCATTTCTCATTCAAAGTTCAAGCATCATCATCAAGTGAGTACTTCTTTGAAGAACATTGGAGTTTTGTTGATTTGTGTCTAGTTTCATCTTCTCATTTCACTTTCTAGCTTAGAGCTAAGGTAATCCTTAAAACCTTGCATCATATTTGAGTATTTCCTCAAAAATATAAAAAACATTCATCCTATCATCTCCATATTCTCATATTGTTGATTGTTGTTGGTGAGAAGTGTCATAAGCACTTTGACAAGCACTTAGGGAGGCTTGGGTGCTTATGGTGCTTCTCAACCTTTAATAAATGTTGATTTGTGTTGATTTGGATCTTAATCCTTGCCTTTCATGAAATAAAATGTTGTTTTATGGCATGTTGTATTTCGCATACTCTCATAAAAATGTGATTTGCTAGTTGTTGTTGGTGAGAGGAGCCTTAAACACTATGGACAAGCACTTAGGGAGGCTTGGGTGTTTAGGGTGCCTCTCACCCTTGAATAAATTGATTCATGTTGTTTTGTGTTGATTTTATATCTTGTTGAGAAATAAAATTGTTGTTTCATGTGTTATTTAGTTCGCATATTATGTTGGAATTGACTTTAATAAGATTTTGTTAGTATTTCATTAGTGTTAAATGTTATTGTAGTTGATGATGATAGGCAAGTTGATTCTCACTAGTGCCTAGTGCACTTTTCTCAAAGTGAGAAGATTGCTCTATGTGATTCAACCTAGTTTTTGTGTTTATTTAAATCTTGTTTTAGCTTGCTTATTGTTAGTTGTTGATGATAGACAAGTTGATTCTCACTAGTGCCTAGTGCACTTTTCCCCAAAGTGAGAGGATTGCTCTATGTGATTCAACTTGGTTTTAGTGTTTACTTACTTGCTCTTGTATTCTAGTTTTATTATTGTCCATTGTTGATGATAAATCATATGATTCCCACTTATGCCTAGTGCATCATGTTTTAAAGTGGTGAAGATGATTTTAGATGATTCAACTTTCCCCTTTTAAGTTCTTAGTGAATAACAAATGAGATTGTATGTTTAGGGTTTGGGTTTGTTCCTAAATGCTTGCTTTAATAAACTTGTATTTGTTGATGATTGGCAAGAGGATTCACACTTGTGCACTTGTGCTCTCTAATTTAAGTGTTGAGGATTGACCAAAGTGATTCAACATACTTTGATGCTTTGATTGCTAAGATGACTTGCTTGTTTATGGTTTTCCAATGATCATACTTGAGGCTACTCTTTTGAATTCGTTTGTGCCTATAACTTCCTTGTCTACTCTCATGTGGTATCATCAACACTTAGATAGGTCCACTCCTTACATTGCATCTTCCACTAGATGTGCATTTAGATTCTCTTGCATTTTTGCTTAATGCCCAATTCAAGTTCCTTCTTTGCCTATTTATGTGTTGTGGTCTAATATGTGTAGTCTAGGCTAATATTTGCTCAAGAATTCAAGTGAGATTAGTTGCAAGTTATGTCCATGTTGTTTCTTGCCTAAGGATTCGATTTCAATGATTGTGCTATGCTTGGATCTCCAAACCTTCTTGCATTCATTGTTTTCTTTTCTAAATAGCTTAGCATGAAAATGGTGACTAGTGACAATCACCCATAACCTTTGTTAGTTTGGTTGTCATGAGAGCCTAAATTTCAAGAAAAGATGTTTTCATATGCATAAGCTACTAGTGACAATCACCCATAACCTTTGTTAGTTTGATTATCATGAACGCTTTCAATTTCAAAAGATATTTTCCTAAGCATCAAAAGTCATGGCAAGTTGTTAGTGATGACCACTCATAACCCTTGTTAGTTTGGTCATCATGAAGGTTTTCATTTTTCAAAAGAGATTTTTACATGCATTTAAGTGAGTTTTTAGTAATGATCACCCATAACCTTTGTTAGTTTGATCATTATGAACACCCTTCACTTTTCAAAACCAAAGCAAAAAGACTTTCACTTTCGAGGCACATTAGAACTATGTCGCTTTGATTCCCATTTGGGATACGTAGGAGCGAGCCACGTTCTCGTCAAGCGCAACAAATAAAAATCCTTTTCGCAACCATAAACATTAGCATTTTTCATAACAAAAAAGAATCGTTTTTAAACCCATTGTTGCTAGTGGCTAATCAGAACCTTTGTTCGTCTAGCCATTGGTGGCAATGTCTTTTTCCAAAGGATCACCCATAACTTTGGTTAGTTTGATCATTCGTGCCAATTAATCTCTTTCGAAAATCATTTTCAAAGGATCAAATAAAAAACGAGTCGCTACTAATGGTCAATCAGAACCTCTGTTCGTCTGACTAGTGATGGTGACTCCCTTTTTTCAAGAGTACTTAGCGATGATTAGCCATAACCTTTGTTAGTTTAATCATTCGCTGAATACTCGTCCTATTTCGAAAACTCACTAAAAATATAAAAAACAAAAACCTTTTCATGATAACCGAGAACTACGTAGCTTTGAATTCTCCATCGCACCAAGAGATACGTAGGAGCGAGAAGTCAACTCTCGTCAAGCGCCAAAAACAAAATTTTCATTAAGTTTTTCCCATTAATCTTCAACAAGAAATAAATAGGCAAATCTAGGTATTTTTCAAATCAAACGTAAACCACACACTTAGTTAAAGGTTCCCTTTCGGTAGAAAGGACGTGTGCGATGCTAATACCTTCCTCACACATAATCAACCCCCGAACCTATATCTCTGTTACAAAAAACACACACAAACTCCTACTCGACCTGTTTTTTGTACATATGTATTTGATCAAATTATCATGTATAGTTATTTTTCTTTATAATTGATTTAGGATAACTGTGAATGTGAGCTATATATTGCAAACCGACATCGAAAGGTTGCAGTGGGCATGTTATGTAACCAATTGAGTGCCACAATGCACAATTTACCCATGCCTGAAAACCATTTGAGAGTTAGAGTAGACTATTCAATTAAGTGTGCACTCATTGCCTGTTCCAATTGTTAGTGCAGATATATTTACTGTGGATCAAGCACTTAGTACTTTTGTGGCATGGCCTGCACAACTTGTCGTTGTAAGTGACAATATTTTTGTTAATAAGTTAATGACTCATTGTTATATATAATGTGTGCTAACTAACTAATTAATCATTTTTTTAATATATACAGGTACCCCAAGTGTCCCGACCGTCTCCTTCTATTAAAGTGTCCCGACCTTCCCCTTCCACCGACAATACCAAAGTGTCCCGACCATCTCCTTCTATTAAAGGAAAGGAAATACACCCAATCCAACATGTTAAATCTCCCAATGATGAATTCGAGGAGTTCATCACTTATGTAAAGGTCTACGTCACTAAAAAAATGAAGCCCGATGACATTATTATCTTACCGACCGATGAAATTGTGGGAGTGGAACAGGATATGATTCTCAATGTTGAGGATCTGAAAGCTGTATATGACATGGAATGGGCCACTGTGGTTGTTATTAGAGTATATATGAGGTATGTATTAAATTATTTGTACACAATAGTTGTATATATTAGAGTATATATGAGGATCTGAAAGTTGTATATATATTATTTATAGGTTTTTGTACAATGAGTTTCTGGTCCCTTCGCAACGGACACAAAAGTTTTTGTTCTTGTGCCCAGAGTGTATCGTTGTGTGGGATCAAGGTAAACCAGAGGATATTATGGCTAGGAAGAGTCAAATTGAAAGTTATAGTCTTTCACGCTTCAGGGATGTCCAGCATTTTGATCACGAATCTTTATTTTTGGCACCACTCAATATAAGGTGAGAAATTTAGTCTTCAATCACTTGGTTATTTATTTTGAGGATTGTATTATAGTGTAAATGTGTACTCATTCGTGATTCATTTACTTGCAGGCAACATTGGGTACTCTTTGCAATAAACCCTAAGAGAAATGTTGTCTACTATCTGGATTCACTTCAAGGCCATTACAAAGTCTACGTAGACTTCGTACAGATAGTTGACAGGTGTGTATGTGTAACCCTCTCATTTTGTATAATTTAATATATGTATTTTGTTTAACTTAGTTATATATATATGTATGACGTTACAGTGTTTTGAGACAATACTGTGGATACTCTACGAGTAAAACAAAATGGATACCCATAACTGTAAGTTTTTTATCAATATTCTTATAATTTTAATTGAATTTTTGGTCATAAAAATGTGACAATTAATTAACTAATCTTTTGCTTTGTAGTGTCCTTAAACAACCAAATAATAATGATTGTGGGTACTACACTATGAGGTATATGAGAGAGATTATCACTCACGACAGAGTAGTAATCCCAATCAAGGTAACTACTTAGATTTCTTTTTTATATTGATATTATAATACTTACTCACATTTAATAACAATTTTAATTCTAATTTTATTTCATTTTATTTTTCAGTATTTTCCCCACTGTAATCACATCCAGCATTACTCTGATGAACAACTTACAACAGTAAGGGGGGAGTGGTGCCGTTTTGTTTCTAGCTTTTTCTAGCAAGTTTTGAGTTTCATAATGTTAGTTAGTTATTATATATGTTGTATATATGATTTGGATGTATATTATGTTGTAAGTACTTCTTAGAATGATATTGGATTGGAATATTTGATGAATTTTGTTGACTGAATTTTGTTGGAAAGATATTTGATGAATTTTGTTGGAAGGGAATGAATTTATAGGTTGTAATTAAAATGGAGAATAAACAAAAATAAAAAAATATTTAAAAAAAATTCGTTCAATAGGTAGCGTTTTATAGAGAAAACGCTAGAAATGAAATTAAAAAATCCATTCAATACCTAGCGTTTTATAGAAAAAACGCTAGCAATGGACAAAATGCACTAGAGGATCCCTAGCGTTTTGTAGAAAACGCTAGGTATGGACAAAATGCACTAGAGGATCCCTAGCGTTTTGTAGAAAACGCTAGGAATTGTAAAAAGGCGCTAGAGGATCCCTAGCGTTTTACAGAAAACGCTAGGAATTGTTAAAAGGCGCTAGAGGATCCCTAGCGTTTTACAGAAAACGCTAGGAATTGTAAAAACACGCTGGGTCAATGGCTAGCGTTTTTTAAAACGCTACTAATGGGGTGTACGCATCCGTAGCGCCAGCTTCTCTAGCGTTTTAAAACGCTACCAATGCCCAAAAAAAAAACGCTGCAAATCCTTAAATCTGTTGTAGTGCTATCTTGGCTTATCTATATTGTATTATGTTGTATTTATTTGTTTTAGAAAGAATTATGCTATTATCTTTAGGATAAATAGTCATTTTGGTCCTTCAAAGTGTAACTCCCTGTCAATTTGGTCCCTGAATCAAGTAAAAATGCAAAATGGTCCCTGAAAGTTTAATTTGTCTGTCACGTTAGTCCCTCTCGTCAATGTGTGTTGTAAACAAAGAGGAATTAAAATTAATAACCGTAAGTGACAGTAAGTGACATCTTTTAGGGACTAGACTGACAGTAACAGATGGATTAACGGAGTTAACAACGCGCATTAACGGGAGGGACTAACGTGACAGACAGATTACACTTTCAGGGACCATTTTGCATTTTCACTCGATTCAGGGACCAAATTGACAGCAAATTACACTTTTAGGGACCAAAATGACTATTTACCCATTATCTTTATGTTTAGTTTTATACTCAGAATCATTTTTACACTCCTCCCTTTCATTATCACAACCCTCTCACTAAAAGCCTACAACCATGCAAGCCTGCTCACTACCAAAATGAAATGGGCCTACTTTCTGCACCCCTTTTTAATTATACAATACCGCTTCTTACTAACTACACCCTATTTTACTGTTGTACCTCATTTCTCTTTTTTTTACATCCTTCTCCAAAAAATATGTTCCTTTACAATACATATATTTTCTTTTATAAAAAATACTATAAATAAATTCTTTTTCTAAAATACAAATAGGGGATTAAGTCAGTTATACAACTAGGTTAATCAGCGTTCTAGGACGAATGAGCTGTACAGTTCAAAAGTCCTAGAATATCTATTCTAAAATCAAACAACCTCACACCAAATCAATTTTTATCAAAACTCAAAATCCTTTTTAAAAAGTAGGGGATTAAGTCAGTTGTACAATTGGGTTAGTCAGTGTTCTAGGACGAATGAACTGTACAGTTCAAGAGTCCTAAAACCCCTACATTAAAAAAACACCAACCAACAAACTTTTTCAGGAAAAACTACGTAGCTTTGATTTCTCCATTGCATCTGGAGGTATGTAGGAGCAAGAGTCCACCTTGTCAAGCACAAAAAACTAAAATTTTCATTAAGTCTTCTTTTTCTGCAAAATTAAATAAAAGGGTAAAATAATCGTTAAATACAACTAATTAGAAGGTAACCTCACTACAAGAAAAGCTTATTTTAGCCACCAGCAATTGCCACGGAGCTTATTCCGTCAGTAATTTGCCACGGATTTGCGACGGCATGAGTAAAAAATAGAGGCGCGAAATTTCCCGCTGCTGTTTGCCACGGACATGTGAAAGGACAGACATTTGCCACGGAGATGCCGTGGCAAATCCGTGGCAAACGATGGTAAAAGTCACTTTTATTTTTTTCACTCTCGCGTTCTCAATCACTCTCTCAAATCTCTTTCTCACCCTCTCGTTCTCAACCCCATTGCCTCTTCACTCTCATCACTCTCATCACTCTCGCTTCTCTCACTCAACTCGCCTCCTTCCTTCACCTCCGCCTCCGCCTCTTCACCGCTCCTCTCACGCTCGTTCTCTTCACTCTCATCACTCTCGTTCTCTCACTCAACTCACCCTCCTTCCTTCTGGCCTCCGCCTTCACCGCTCCGCTTTCAACCCACTCGCCATCGCCGCTTCTCTTGCTCTGCTTTGTTCCGCCACCATCTCTCGCTTCTCGCAAGTGATACACCATGGTGTTGATTGTTCCAAACCCTAACTCGTGGTGGTGTTGATTGTGCTTCCAATTTGTTGCAAAAGCAAAAAAACCTAACTCACCATTGATCTAATCTGATAACCCTAACTCTACCTACACTACAACATGTTTGTTTTGTTTTATTTGTATTTCTTGTTTTAATTATTTTTAATTTTTTCTATTTTTGGTTTGCATTACTTTGTTTGATTAGATGTCGTGAGAAGCAAAGGAAGGAAGCTTCGCTTTGATGCATGTGAATAGAAAACTGACTGCAATGAACAAGTTGTTAATGGAAGAGAATCACCGTTTGCAGAAGCAAGTTTCACATCTGGTTTATGCAAATGGATTCATGAAGCATCAGATTCACACAGTAAGCATCTGGTTTATGTTGTTTTTCTGAATATTCATTGTGTTGTACGCTTCATTGCTTTGTCCTTTACAGGCATCCGTATGTGTTGAATTTTTTTCCTCTTGTTCTCTATATGATTTTCATACACTTAATAAGCGCATAGATATGCACCATTTTATTTTTGGCTAATTATGAGAATAATGATATGGATATCTTTTTCTTCGCTACGTGCAGGAGTTCCCGAGAAACAGTCAACTTCAATCGAAGAACTGAAGTCTCTAGACCTAAAAACGTGAGTCCCCTCCCCCACTTATCTAGAATTTTTTTTCTTATTATACTGACTGATCTTTTTGCGAACATCCCTTATAACTTTTCTTATTTATACTATACTTGAATGTAAGATATGACCTAACAAGATGTGAGCTAAAAACAGGTCCACACAGATCCAATGTTCGCTATGATTATGTTATGATACTTATTGTCCTCATTTGCAATAATTACAGTTATTCCTTTTGCTTTAATTGTATTGAGACAAATTATTAATGTTCAGAAACATACTTTGTAATTGTGATTGTAGTACTAAGGGATTAATGAAGCATTGCGATTTGCAGATGGAACTTCGAAGCGACTTCATGAACAACTCGAGGTACTCTATTTGTAGCTAAGGTTCACTTTGTCTTTATTATGTGATTTTCTGATGGGGAGGCTAATGTTCTGCTTTATAAACTATTATGCGATTCAAAGGAAGTTGCGATTCAAATTGAAAACCAAGGGAAGCGTCTACAGATGATGTTTGAGCAACAGATCAAGTCGGACGAGCCTTCCGCTTCACTCCAAACGCAGTGCTCACTTCTCCAAATAACAATTTTGAAACCTCAAATGAGGTCATGAAAAAATTGGAATCAACGATAAGCACACCGTAAAAACATGACCAAGGAAGTTCCCGTGATACAAGCTTAAAGCAAAAGGGAGATGATGCTACGATTCATCGTTGAACATGAACCGGGGATGACCAACATGCCGTGCCACCAAAATGGGTGAAGATTGATTAGGCGATGAAAGCAAAATAATTCTCAAACCTAGAAAGGCGTATCGCGTGTCTGCTTCTGCAGATAACATGCTGAAATTTTCCTTGCTGCCTATGACTATGACTTCTTTAATTAGTTATTTGGTTTTAGAGTTTCTATTTATTGTCTTTGATTTGGAACTTCTAGAGACATTGTTGGATTCTAGAATGTTTCAGCTGGATTATTGGTACAAGGTTTGACTGACTGCCCAATTTTGAATGAATTTTATGATGCCATTCAGGTGGGAAGTTTTGGTTTTATATTTGTATTGCCCATGCCGTGATTGTGGTGCTTTTAAATGAGGTGTATTGCCTCTTCATAAGTTCAATTTTGGTTTTATATTTAAATTTTTTTTTAATTTTTTTTTATATTTGCGACGGATTTGCCACGAATTTGCGATGAAATTCGCGACGACTTTGCCACGGATTTGCCACGGAAACATTTGCCACGGAAAATCCGTGGCAAACGATTTGCGACGAGCGTTTTTGCCACCAATTTTTGTCCGTGGCAAATCCGTGGCAAATGTTGATTTGCCACGGAAATTTGTACATTTGCCACGGAAATGTCCGTGGCAAATCAGCGATTTTCTTGTAGTGCCTTCACTAGGAAGGATGCCGTGGGGTGCTAATACATTCCCCACGCATAATCGACTCTCGAACCTAAGTCTGGTCTCAAGGACCCTTATCCATCCAATAGGGATTTTCCAATGTTTACCCTTAAACTAAACTCTGGTGGCGGCTTCTTTTGAACCTTCGAAGAATCCTTCGGATTTTTCGGTCGCTACACTATGATAAACCTTCACCTACACTAGCAACTAGCCACTCACCACTCACTTAGGTATTAGGGCACTCTCGTGCTCAAAATGTAAAAGTGAATTTCTTTCATCAAAGTTCTAACTATTACATTAGGGTTTTAAGTACTTATATTGTGGACAAATGGATCTAGGCCCACAACTAAAGTCCAAGAGAAATACAAAACAAGACCCAAGGCCACAAACTAAGCTACTAAGGCCAACATGGCTCAATTAAAAGTTTCTTATAATTTATTGAAATAAAAACAAACCAAAAGAAATACTAGAGTTGGTTATCTAGATATTCCCTACTACTTACATGGTCACCTTCAATGTGTTTTTGTCTTAATGATTAGGTTGAGCACATTAATGAAGTATATTCCCTTGAATTCTTGTTGACTCTTTTTGGTATTTATCTTTATGATCTTCATCCAAGCTCCATGCATGTGGGCTCACATCATATTGTGAATCTAACTTTCTAGTACTTGAATAGTTAATTTTTTTTTCAAATCTTAAAGTATCAAAACACAATGCTTAGCATTGCACTTTTTATATTTCGTCACAGAATTAATTAATTTTTTTCTTCACCAACCTTGTTGTTGGTGAAAGAACTTCACGTATTTAAACATTTAAAATTTTTTCAGACCCTAAAGTACCTAAAAACACACCAAATGACATTAAAATAAAAATATATAAACAAAGGCCATTGCACTATCAATGTGCAATAAGCCAACTACAAAATTTAAAGAAAAATTAAAAGATAATTAATTATTTATGTTAGGCTATCGCACTTTAAAAATGTAATTCTCTAACTATTTTAAAAAGTGTGCATTTAGAGAAATAGTTTTACACTTGTGGCATTTTTATATTTTTAATTTTTTTGTGATATTAGAAAGAAAAAAAAGTCAGTCATTTTTTTCCCGATAAGCAAGGATTCATTGAAAAGAGCATTAGGTATGCTCATAACCACAAATACATGATGGGATTAAAAATTGTTTATACAAATAAGGGCATTACTCCACGATGTAGGCGGTAACAAACTATAATCTCTTCCTAATCCATAGACAAACTAACACCAAGACAAATATTTGATATGAGCAATAATCGAATCAATCTTGGCTTCCTCCACTCTATAATGAACACCATTCCGAGCTAACCAAAGACACCAACAAGTTGTCAACCAAAGCAAAAACTTAACCCTCTTGGCATTTTTACCTTTACAAAGATCACCGAAATAAAAGAAATGCTAAGATAAGGAAACTGAGATAGGCAATTGGACGTCAAGCCGGCCATTGCTCAACTTCACACCACACCCGCAAAGAAAAGTCGCACACCAAAAATAAGTGACGAGCTTCCTCTATACGATCATTACAAAAGACACACACAAACTCCTCTTCTGAATGACTAATATGACGCCTTAACAATAAAGCACGTACCGGTAAAGAATTATTGAGCAATCTCCAACCAAAAATAAGAAAATTTGATGGCATTGAAGTCTTCCACAGAGCTTTACAAACTGAAAATTCGCTATTACTATCCTCCAAAAAATCTGAATCAGTTGACAATAGGAAATGGTAACAAGACCGAACCAAAAAGTGATTTGAAGTATCCAAAGTCAAAGACCAGAAATCTAATCCATCCCGCACGGGTCGCACCTCCCGTAATATAACCTTCAAAACTTCTACTTCTTCCCTGATTTGATGAACAATAGCAGGGAGCCAATTCCAATTCCAAAGCCAACAACTATCTCCCCAAATACCAAGGTGTAAGCATGACGTTTTTGTTTGAACAACTTGCAAAAAAAATTCAAAATCTAGCTTCAAAGGTAGATGCCGATCCAATGATGATGCCAAAAATTTACTCCACGACCATCACCCAACCCCCTTCTTACACACGCATCAAACCACCCTCCAACACCCGATCCTCACCCACATACCAAAGATCGCACCATCACAACGAGTCAAACCTTCTATCCGGAGAAACCGAGCCATTAAAAAAGATAGAATCCAAATCACCATACCTATAAGCAAGAATATCCCTCCAAGAAGCTTCCTCATCCGTTAAGATATGCCACTTCCATTTGGACAAAAGAGCGATTAAACAACTCAATATTTTTTATTCCAAGGCCACCTTCCTTCTTAGACTTGAAAATCTTCTCCCAAGCCACCCAATACATACACCTAGCTTCTTGATTGATGCCCCACAAAAAAATCTATTTGTAACTTAATCAAACTCTTAATCACCATCTTTGGCGCCTTATAAAAAGATAAAAAGTAAAGAGGAATGCTATCTAAAACAGAGTTGATAAGAGTTACCCTACCACCCATGGAAAGATGACACCCTTGCCACAAAGCTAATCTTTTCCGAAGCTTGTCAACCACCGGTTTCCAAGTGTAACTCCTTCTTGGATTTACCCCCATGGGTATACTCAAGAACTTAAAAGGGATAGACTCTGTGCGACAATGAAGAAAAGTTGAAGCCGAATTCAAAAACTCCTCCGAAATGTTGATCCCAGTAAGTTTGTTTTTGTGAAAATTGACTTTGAACCCCGAAACAAGCTCAAAACCTCTAAAAATAGATTTAATGCTCCAAAGTTTTCCTATGTTGCTTTCCCCATCATAATAGTATCATGGGAAAATTGTAAAATTGAGAAATGAAGGTTGTCTTGCACTTTGTAATCAACAAAGGAACTTATCTCCACCACTTTTGCCATCATTGTAGACAAGCTCTCGGCCGCAATCAAAATAATAAAAGATGAAAGCGAGTTCCCTTGCCAAAGTTCTCTTAAAAAAATAACTAAATTAATAAATAACTAAATAAATAAATATATAAATAATTAACTAAATTAATTAACTAAACTACGTAAACAAATTAATAAATAAACAAAACAAATTAAACTCTGGATTTACTGTTGATTTATATTTCCGGGAATATAAAAAAAACTTCCGGATTTATGCTAAACACATAAATCCGGTGTGAAAATTAACACTCTAGATTTATGTGTTTAACATAAATCAGGGAAAAATCAAATTCTTTTTATCGGGAAATATAAGTTAGCAATAAATCTGGGAATATTCGAATAAAATAACTCTGGATTTACCTCGTAGAGTGTAATTTCGGGAAGGGCGAATTTTTGGAGCTCTCATGTGAATTTTGGAGAAAATGAGAGAGGTATTTTGGTATTAAATTGTAGGATATTGCTTTACCCACACCCCCTCCTACTCTTTCACACCCCTTAACAAATTTTATTCCAAAAATAACCTCGCGTGGAACGCTGTGAGGACGTGTTTTATGACTGTTCAAACGACCTTATTCGAACACGTTCGAACAACATCATGCGAACGCAATAAAAAGGTGAATATGGTGTGAGAGTCCATTTTTTGTAATAAAATAGGGTGTTCGAACACCCTAATGCGAACTTGTTCGCATGACCCCATGCGAACAGGTGAAATTACGCACAAGAGGGTTTTAAGTCAAGATTTAACACACACGAACGATGTCATTTGAACCTGTTCGAAGGCCCGTGTTCGAACAGGTGAAATTTCGTGAAAAAAAGAGGTTTTGACTGCCCTTTTGATCTTTTCACACCCTTATTGGGTGTGTTTTGAGTAGGAGGGTGTGAGAAAAGCAATATCCAAATTGTATTAGGATGTAAGGAAGCCAACATGCCCATTACTTGGGCTTTCTTCTTAGCCGATTGGCCACACGGCCTTTTCTTCCAATCATCGGCCATAAGCCCTTATATATATATATATATATATATATATATATATATATATATATATATATATATATAAGCAGATGTTTAAATCACGTCCATTCATTGCATTTAATCCATGTCGAGATGTTATTTCAAATATATCACTAAAAAAGCAGGTTCTGATCAAACTCATTCCCCCGCACTGCCACCTCCTCACGCTAACCATTTGAGCAACCACAATTTTGTGCTACTAAAGCATATTACATAATATTTATCCTATTCTTTCTTTTATTGAAAAACCTATACCTACTTTTTATATCTATTTATTATTTATTTTTATACAAATATATTTGTTATTATATATTACATTTATTTGACATCTAATATTTTGTATCACATTCCATAGATTTTATTCTATATATTTACTAACTAGAATGTTATTAAATATGAGTAATTTTATTCATTTCAACTTTTTTTAATTCTCATCTTATAAATAATGTTATATATTAAAAATGTTTGTCACATATTTTTGTATTAAGCTTGATGCACATACAATTAGAATCAATATACAACTTTGACCGATTAGTATATTTGGGTTTAGGGTTTAGGGTTTAGTTTGTGCTTAATATTCTTCTATTCCTGCAGTTGTCAACGTCAATCACCTTAGTCAAAAGCAAGCTAATTAAATGTCGTTACGCAAATGTATATTTGCTATATATTTGTAAATTACTATTTACTATCACTATTTTGGACCTTATAATACTTATAACTAATTCCTGTTGTAATAACATCTCAATATGAAAATACCCCTGAAATTATATACCCTGCGTATGCCACTACTAAATTTTAGAATACTATTATGGAAAAGAAAAAGACCTTCTTTTCCACTAGCTACTCTTGCTATTTACATATCACAAAAAATATAGATTTTGTATTCTTTAGAGTCTCTCTTCTCTTTCCTTTCGTTCCCTTCCCCAATTTTTATTTTTGAATCTATTCAAACTACTAACATAACCATATTTTTTTTGAATTTGTTTTTGTCCGCCAAGATAATTTTCCATCTTTAGGTATAAATATTATTCCTTTGGGATATGGTCATGTGCCAAAGTCAATGACACCTATGTTATTCGTCTCATGCATGATAATCCTGTACCCAATTACACAATCTTATAAATATTTAATTAAATCATATGCAGCAAACAATTGTATTTTCTTTTGAAGCAGCAAACAATTGTATTGGATAACAGAGATCACTATATATAAACACTATTTTATGTTGTTGGGTTCCGTCTATAATTGAGAAATCGGACTACATGAATGTATTCTCTCCTACCATTTTTAATCTAAAGTATGCAGCATGAGTCATTTTCACAAAAAAATATACGATAATCCTTTTAAATTGCAACACACATATTTCTTGATAGATTTTTGGTGGATTCTTTTTTGATATATTGTAAGCCATATAGTAAAATGTATACAGTATAACCCTTTGAGTTATTGTATTGTGAATGATGCATTTTTTTTAATGAGCAAAGTTATATTATAGCGGGTATACGGGGTAGCCAATCCCTTTTATTAGATATCATGCTAAATTAGAGTATATTATAGTGGGGATAGAAATACATTAGAGTTTCGCACTGCCATTTCAAAGTAGTGTGAGGAAGTATTTAATCTTTTGATTGTTTGTTTTTCATAAATCAAAATAAAGGAGGGTACAAAATCCCTTAATGGGAAACTAACACCGTTAGATTCAACGACATAATCTACCATCAGAGAGAGGGGTCGTCCTGATCCTCTTAAGGGTCAGGGGAAATGATGTCAAACCTATCATATTAATTTTTCTTAAATTAATTATTAAAATTCATTTTTAAATAAAATAAATGTGGACACAAATATTTTATAAATTTATAAAAAATAGATTTGTCATTATTAATATGTTATATGAAAATATATTTTTAAAAGTGATGCCCAAATGTCTATTTTAGAATATGGAATCAAAAATAAGATTAAAAATAATTTATTGGACATTTTTTAGGTATGACAAAAAAAAGTGACTTGTGATTTTATACATATTATGTCTATTTTTATCAATCATTAGTATTGTCATGGGTCATGCGGGCTAACTAATGACACATCGATCCGACCATTAACCCAGTGACCTAGTGATCTGATCGGGTTGATCACCGGGTCTATTTTAATAACATTGATAAAAAATATAGAATTGTATTATTTGTTTGTTCAAAATTAGCTTATGGATTTCAAATATTTATTGCCATATCAGTTACTTGACAATATTTTTGCAAGCACATGATCGTGTTGGATTTCAACATATTTGTATCATATGTTTGCATAGTGTATCCAAGCTATATGTATTAACATCGGAGTCATGAATAGATAATACCTATTAAGGGATCTCTCCTTGAAGGGTCCATATACAACATCTCTTAATTTGCAGTAGCTCTTAATTCTGGGAAGTACCGTGCGTGAGGCACGGGTACAGGCTGAATTTTAAGTTGCAAGCATCATTATTTTTGTTTTTCATTTGGGTCTTTTCCTCGAAAATCGATTAATACAATTCGAGAAATCGATATATATATATATATATATATATATATATATATATGTTTTGACAAATAATTTAATATACAAACTTGTATAAAATCTTTATAATATATGTTGATAATACATTTTGCTAAAATTATTATACACCATAATAGCTAAATTTTACGCGTCAAAAAAATAATAGCTAAATATTAGGTAGTGTCCAGAGTATTTAATATCTCACACAATGTACTTAAATATACAACTTTTTTTTTAATTCCTAAAAAAATTGTCAATTTTTTAAATTACAAGTGAATGTCGACCCGTGCTGGCACTGGTGAATCATACTAGTATGTATATATATATATATATATATATATATATAGAATTTTTAAGTGGCATTAATTTATGTTTTTTTATCTTTTTCTATCTTTCTACAAAATAAAGAGCAAATTAAATTAATAATTTATATAATTACTAATAATTGCTGTAAAGAAGACCTAGAAATACCCCTAAAAATGCTCTAATTGGAATTTATCAATGAAGAGCCCGTGGACGTGAACGTCGAGGAGTAGTTCTTGATGATAAAGATTACTATCCGCTATTAGTATTATTATTTGTTTTTAAAAGTTGAAATGAAGTAATACAAACTCACATGTGACATAGGGCTTCATGAGGTTTTTATTATACTTGTGTTATTTAGTTTTATTTTTATTTTCCGCATTTATGGGTGATACTTGTTATTCTTTGACTTAAAGTTTTTATAAAGACGTAATTTTATTTAATTTCTTTTATTTTCGTCTTTTTTTCCAAAAGTGGTAGCGTGTGTCACAAATTTCGTCCATGGTTGTGGGCTTGTGGATGAATAAGGCTTCGCTGAAAGTTCTGTATGCAAAACCTTAAGGAAAGCGGAAACAAAGAACTTATCATGTGGTTCGTCGACTCGTACGATTATATCGTTGAAACGAGACATGAAACTCTTGAGCGGCTCGCCTTGGCCGTGGGGGAGGTCAAACAAATCGACCAACACGATTTGTTTTCTTCGGTTGGCCGAGAATTGAATAGTGAATCTGCTATTGAAGTCTTCAAAGTTGGTGATGGATCTCGGGTGTAAGCCGATAAACCAACAAAGTGCTACATATTTCAACGTTCTGCCAAACATCTTGTAGTTGATGGCATCATCGCCGCCACTGATGAACGTCTGGGTTGGGAAAGCTGCCACAAGGTCGTGGAGTTTGCCTGGGCAATCATTGGTATCTATAATGTGTTCCCTAACATGTTGGGTAACCATCGTTGATGGATCGCTTTTGAGGAAGGATGGAAAACTCTCAATGGAGTCCTTGATCCTCCATAGGCTTGGGAGCCATTTCGTAAAGCGATTATTTGCTATTGGAGCCTACGTTCGAAGTCCTCCAAAACCTGTGCGTGGAGGAGTTGCTCCTGGTTCTTGCGCCAACATCCGGATATAGCTTTGCATTCGCTGCATTTCCTTGCCTCATTCTTCAAATTTGCTGCTAGGAGTTTGGTACGAATGTCATGTTTCCGCCATAGCTTAGGTGGAACCACTCGGCTCTTTGCTTGTGGGACCGACGAGAAAGGAGTTTTTACTAACGTCCCAATGGTGTGTACCAATGTTCAAGTATACAAAAATGTTGTGGTTCATCCCTTAAGAATATAAATTTACTAAGGGATATCTCCAAGTATATAGAACCAGAAGATCTCTAATATAGCAATAGCATGCACCATTTATAATACAAAAGGAGCCCTAGGTGTTCTATACTACAAGGTATCATTGTCTTCCTCCTGCCATCGAGGTAGTGGTGCGGCCACTACTTGATGCGAGCCGATGAGTTAGCTGCCATGCCCTCCTTGTTTGTCTTCTACGCAGACACGTCCTAGTTTGTGCATCATCTGTATGGCGACGCATGCGGTCAGGGCCTCCTTTAGTACTATTTGTGCCTCATCGGGTGTCGATTGCGCTCCTTGTTCACTTCTCCTCGGTCAACTAAGGTCTTCCTCTCAGCTAGTCAGGGTCCTCTTTGGTCATTAGGGACTTGGGTAGGCATTTCCGAACACCCCTAGTACAAAAAGAAACTGAAAATGAAGAAAATTCAAGTGAAAACTCCACTTGAATAGATAGCACTACTAAACGCTATTAAATCATTTTTCTATGGTAGTGTTAATGAACTAGCAGACTAATTAACTTCTAGCAAACTATTAACAAACATACGTAAGATAACTTGGTAATTGGTAAGTAAAGACAATGTTGTCTTCTCTTTTGATCTGCAATTAGAATATGTGTATGGTAAAAATTCCTTGATTACGAAAGTTGCATAACAATAATCTCAATAATTGTCAACAGACTTTCGAGATAGTTAAACGTGAAAAATAATAATTGACAGAATGAACGTAACTTTATAAGAAATAATTTATTTTGGTTTATATTGATATGTCAAAGAAGGAGGCACTTATTTTCCATATTCTCTCTTGAAACAAAGCATGATCCCCCACTTATGAAACTCAGAATTGATAAAGACATGTAAAGTAAAGAGAATCATCCGTATGACAACGCATGCGGTACGGAGCCTCCTTTAGTACTATTTGTGCATCATCGGTTGTCGATTGCGCTCCTTGTTCATTTCTCCTCAGTCAACTAAGGTCTTCCTCGGCGTGTCGGGGTCCTCTTTGGTCATTAGGGGCTCGGGTCGGCATTTCCGGACACCACTATAGTACAATTAGAAACTGAAAATGAAGAAAATTCAAGTGAAAACTCCACTTGAAATACAGACTACCTTAATAGCAAGTGAATAGATAGCGCTACTAAACCGTATTAAATCATTTGTCTATTGTAGTGTTAATGAACTAACAGACTAATTAATTTCTAACAAACTATTAACAAACATACGTAAGATAACTTGGTAAGTATAAGTAAAGACAATGTTGTCTTCTCTTTTTGATCTGCAAGACTGTAATTAGAATATGTGTATGGTAAAAAATTCCTTGATTACGAAAGTTGCATAACAGTAATCTCAATAATTGTCAACAGACTTTCAAGATACTTAAACGTAAAAAAATAACAATTGACAGAGTGAACGTAACTTTTTAAGAAATAATTTATTTTGGTTTATACTGATATGTTAAAGAAGGAGACGCTTATTTTCCATATTCTCTCTTGAAACAAAGCATGATCCCCCACTTAGACTATCTACAGTGGGGTGTTAAAAAAAAAATTCAACAGTTGAATTGTTGCAATGGTCATTTAAACCACTTGTTGAATCATACGTAGATTCACAAGTGTTGAAAAAATTCAACTAGTTAAACCTGCAGAAATGGGACCCGCGCGCTGTAAGTGTCTTCATCTGATTGGTTGTTTGGATTTTCAGATTTTCTATCTCATCTAAATTACTTGTGCTCAATTATTTGATAGTAAAATATTTTTTTTGAATTTTTTTTTCACCAAAATTCATAATTTTTTTTCTCTATAAATAGAGCTTTGTTTCATTTCATTTGGACACAGAAAAAAAAACGAGTTTTTTCCCTCTAAATTTTCTATTAGCCTCCACTAAACGCTTGTTTTAGTAGCTCTAAGTAACCTTTTAGCAAAATGGATCCCAACAAGAACCCTTTGAACACCCAATATCCTTCTAATTACCCTTTCAACTACCCAAATCCCAACAATTATCAACTTCAAATGGGATCTTCCAACCAACAAGGTCCCCAAAATATACCAAATTATGGATTTGCTCCAAATTTCATCATGCCTTCATCTAATCCAAATTTCATCATGCCTTCATCTAATCCAAATTTCATCATACCATCATGAGGTCATGTATCATATTGCATAATATGATTGTTGAGGATGAACGAGATACATATGCTTAACATTGGACAGATTATGATCAATCTGAGGCAAGTGGGTCTAGTACACCGGAGTCATTCTCAACCGAGGTGCTACCTGCATTTGCGAATCATGTGCGTGCTAGATCTGTGATGCGTGATTCAAATGTACATCACGAATTGCAAGCAGATCTAGTCAAACACATATGGGCAAAGTTCGGAATGTTCCGTGATTAAATAGATTGTTTCTAAGTCGAGTCTATTGTACTAATTAAGTTATGTGTGTTTCGTTTATGTGTGTTGTGTGCTTAGTGTATTGTATTGCATTTTAAGTTTTTTGTAATTTTAATTGTTTTAATAATGACTATCCCTATATCTCGTCTTTATTACTTGCAAGAAAAATATTAATTAAGAATATAAATTAGAAAAATAAATTATTAAGTTAAAAAAAATTAAAATATTTATTTAACTGTTAATTATTTTAATTTAATTTCAATCGATAATTTTTATTAATATGTAATCACAAAAACAAAAACATAAAAGAAAATAAGAATATGAAATAAAAGTGGTGGGGTAGGGTGTTGAATTTTATTAAACAAAATCATTGTAGTGAATAAAAGTTGAATGAGTGTTGAATTATTAGGTGGAAGAGAGAGAAGATGATGTGGAGTGTTAAAAAGTGAAAAGGAGGGTGTTGAATTTAGGAACCATAGTAGATAGTTATGAAACTCACATTTGATAAAGACATGTAAAGTAAAGAGAATCTTTTCTGTTAAATATATCAAATCAAAACCTTTAACCCAGTGGCACAAGCTACCGTGGAACACGAGGCTTCAATTGGTGCTTCCAGACTTGATTTTCATAGTGGACAAACTCAGTGTTGACCAATACAAAATATGCTCCTCAGCATGAGCACAAATTAATGTTTCGTTCAAAGTTTTGGAATACTCCATGTGTAGCCAACAATTATCTGAACCAAAAAAAATTACAATTATTTCCTTTTTGTGCTGCATTAAAATATCTCTCTAGTATTTTTCATTCAATTCACACAGACTGATAGATTCAATTTCCACAATCTGGCTTTTATTTCTTTATTATATATGAATCTTGACACTTCTTATAAATGCATTAATTTTGACCCTTTTGCCTGAAATTTTAATATTGAACACAAGAGTGGCCCACAAGCATGTGAATCATGAGTGTATCAGCCATGTTCTGTGCTGAAGTAAATATACAATTTTCTATTATTCCTATGTCAAATTTATACTTGAACAGTAGTTATACACATGTCAATGGAAAAAATTAATATATAATAATTCATGTTGTAATTAACAAATTAGATGTGTTTAATAAGATCATAAATAGAATAGTCTTGTGTTTGTTGATATCAGAACCCACGTGGGGGGGAACCTCTGCTACCAAATTGAAATAAACATGGTATTCAGCTTCATTGATTGAAGATCTGCCAAAGATTGATACAATAGTCTTGATTCCATTGGCTGTCTCACCATAGTACCACAACTGGAGAAAAATAGTTTATACATTTATACATGAATAGCAAACAAGTGCAGTAGTACAAGTGGTACATACTCGGCCTCATTAACAATTTGGTTATGAGATCGATCCCTGACCGGTGCGTATGAATTAATACCTGGTGGGAGAGGTTAAATAGATCTCAGTACTTTGGGGGATTAGTCTCTGCAATTGCGCGCAAAGAGGATACCTTGGACTAACCAAAAATAAGTCGGAAATAGGTTTCACTTGGTGCTCATGAGTTCGATTTTCATTGTGTACAATTTTAGTGTTGAGTAGTGTGAAATTTATTCAAAAGCACGAGCGGAGATTAGTTATTCGCAGAAATCGCTGAGACACTCCATGAGTAGCTACCTATTGATGTCTTTTATCGGAATCAATTCCACCAACCTTGAATCTATTTTAACTGCTAAGAGTCAAAAATCGGATATGATACGGTGAAAGAGTATATAAGTGGGAGACAACTCTCATCTTACAAGCAAATTTTGTAGGGTTTAGTTAGGCCAAACTCAAATCTTAAGGTGATATCAAAGTCTATCCAATATTTGTTGGGTCACTCAAGTCACGCTCCAATTGCCCAGTCTTGGGCGTGAGGTGGGTGTGTTAAAAATCCCAAATCGGATGTGATATAATCTGAAAAAGAGTTTATAAGTGAGAGACACTTAAGTTAAAAATGTTAGAAATGGAAAATTGTGTGGGTACACTACGCCAGATTTGTCAAAAAAGAGCACCCCTATAAGCAGCGCTTTAAGTAAAAACGCCACGGATGGCCAAAACAAATTTAACCCATACCCAATGGTTTTAAAAAAATCTGCGCCCATCGCCTTTAAACGCACTAGCCATACCCAACGCTTTTTAAAAAACGTTGTCTATCGCTTCACGCGTTCTCCCAATACCCAACACTTTTTAAAAACGCTGCCCATCACTTCACACATTCTCTCATACCCACCAGCTTCTTAAAAACGAGTATATAGCTACACCCGTTCTCCCAATACCCATAGCTTTTTAAAAAGCGCTACTCATCACTTTATTAGTATTTTTTCATTTCCTCTCCTCTCGGACTTAAACCAAATGAACATTTCCCTTCTTTCCTTCTCTCCAACTCACCAAACTTGTTCCTCTCTCACTCACAATAGGTGTACACATTTCCTCTCATTTTCTTTTCTCTATATTTTTTTTCCTCTCATTTTGGTAACACTCTCATTTTTCTTCCTCCATCAGCTGGTCCATTTTTGTTGCCTCCCCATTAGCTCCTATCTTGTGAAAAATGAAGTGTTGACACCCATTTCCATTCCTCTTTCACAAAGGTTAGTATAGCATTGCTTTTTGTTCTAGTTATTTTAATGGCATTGGAACATTAGGTTAGATGATTCTATGTGAAGTTGATGTTTGATGATTGGTTATTTGAGAGGGTGAAGTGTTTGTAAACTTGAGGTGAAATATTGTAGGTGAAGTGTTTGTTGAAATGTCCAAATGAAATGTTTGTTGATTTAATAAATTTGGGGCTGATTTATTGTTGATTTTTAGTCCATGAAACTAGTGTTTGTTGAAATTACCTAGTGAAATATTTGTTAATTGAATATTGTTCTAGGTTATGGAAATTAGTTAGTTGATATGGAAATTAGTTATTCAAAATACCACTTGGTGTTCATAATTTCAATAATCATGTGAATGTTCACTACACCAAAAGTTGTAAAAATGAACGCACCCATAAGCAGCATTTCAATGAAACTCTGAAAGAAAGTGAATATATGGAAGTTGTTTTGAGGTTTGAATGTTATGTGTGAATGAATGAATTGGTGAGAGAAGAGAAGAGAAGAGAAAAAGGGTTGTTATATATAGAAGGCGAAAGTTGTGTTCTTATAATATGTTGGTCTTATATTTTTTATCTTTATGGGAAGCAAGTTACTTGTTCGAGTTCGTTTTGTTTCGAGTTCACATCCGGTTCGCATTCGTTCGAGTTGATGATTGTTGCTTCCCCTGCTCGTACTTTTTCTTATTATCATGTTCTCTTGTTTTTGTTATTGTTTAGACACTTGATCAGAATACTTATTTTAAAAGTCTTCATAACTGGTGTATTTGTGTACTTTTGTATTGATAGAATGTTTCTTTGGTTTGGATATTCGTATATGAAAGTTGAAAGTAGTCGGAAAATTCTACATCATAGGTGTTGGTTAGAATGGTTACTGATGTTAAATTTTTGCACACACTCTCGCTCATCTCTCTCTCGTGTGCGCTCTCTTTGATTCATCTCTTTCGTTGTTGGATCTCATTGTTCGTACTTTTGTTGTTTTGTTGCTTTAGATATAACATGCATTTTTTTGACAAATACTTATTCCAAATTTTATTTTCTCGATTGTCGGTCACATGCATACTCTGTTGAGCAGCTTGTTGAGTTTAGGGGAGAGTGGTGCGGTTATGTCTCCCAGTTTTTTAAAGTTTGATTTGGATACATATAAGTTAGCTAGCTAGTTTTGGTTCATATTGTAAGTTGATAGCTAGTTTTGGACACCTATGAATTAGATAATGTAACTTGTTAGCTATTTTGTTTTGGTTCATCTTATGTTGACATATTGGTACATTGGATATTGAAAGTTTGTTTCACTTCATCTAAGTGCATGTATTATAATTTGTTGTTAGCTAATTATATATATATATATATATATATATTTATGTCAAATAAATAAATATACAATGGGTAGTGCTTTTATGGAAGTGTTGCCTATAGGAGCACAGGTTTGGGCAATAGGCAGCGCTTTCAAGAGAGTGCTGCCTATTTGAGGATGCGTTTGGGCAATGGGTAGCGCTTTTTAGAGAGTGCTGGCTATTTGAGGACACGTTTGGCAATGGGTAGCGCTTTTTAGAGAGTGTTGCCTATCTGAGAACGCGTTTGGCAATGGGTAGCGCTTTTTAGGGATATTTGCCCATTATCGGAAAAGTGTCAATCAAGAAGACGTTCAAGAAGACTTTCAAAAGTCACGCCCATAGATGGAAAAAAATTTGCCATCGCCAAATCTGTTGTAGTGGTAGGAGACAAGATGAGATTAAAGCCAAGTAATTAGGTAAAGTGTGGAAGAAGACATATACCAATAAGGTAATGATAAAAGATCAGATTTTTTAGAATGCACATTAAAACTTTATGCTAAACTAACTTATTCAAAAGCTAATTATAACACATGAGCAAGAGAGAAAAGAAAAAGGACAATACACATTAAAAACAAAAAGTTTTTGAGTGTTCTATCAATGGACCTAGCTGGCCACACCCATGATAATAAAATCAATGGACAAAAATAGAAGCATTGTTGTTTGTTGAGAAATTCATGTGAAAATGATGATTTGTGAAAGCAAGGTGTACTAAGATAGGAACCTAAAGGACAAACTTGCTCTCAAAAGTAAGACCAACTATGCTAACACATGTGAAACAGAAGTGATACGTATACACAATACACCCCATAATAATTAAAATTAATAAAATAAATAAAATAAAAGGAATGGTATTTTAACTTTTCTACTAAATTGGACTAAATCTAAAGATATATGCTCTTCAATTTCAACATGAGAAACAAAGTAGCTGAACTGTAGCTTACTGGAGCCCATGCTTGTTTATATTCCTTTATGTTATTTTTTCTTCTTTTTCTTTTTCTTTTCTTTTAATTTCTTTATTCTTTTTCTTTTTTTCTCTTTATATAAATCTAATTCTTTTTTAGAGAATCATAAAAGACAAACAGCTCTATTTTTATGCACCTTCCACTCATTCTCTCTACCTGTAATTCTCTAATATCTTCTTCCTTCTTCCTCTACCTTTGGAAAACTTATCAACATGGAAAGTGATTCTAATTCTAAGCAAAACTTCTTTTCCACATCTTCTTCTTCATCCTCAACATCTTCAACATCAAATTCCAATACAGGCACAAACAAAAACTCAAAAAAGGGTACTCAAAATGATGCATCACACAATTGTAAGAAAAGGAAAGCAAGTGAGAATGAGATTGAGAGCAAACATCCAACTTATAGAGGAGTGAGAATGAGAGCATGGGGAAAATGGGTATCCGAGATCCGCGAACCGAGAAAGAAATCAAGAATTTGGCTTGGAACTTACCCAACTGCTGAAATGGCAGCTAGAGCTCATGATGTAGCAGCTTTAGCAATCAAAGGAAATTCAGCTTATCTCAATTTTCCAAATTTAGCTCAAGATCTTCCTAGGCCTTCTAGTTCATCTCCTAAGGATATTCAAATTGCGGCTGCAAAAGCCGCACTGATCGCTACTACTACTATTACTACAACTACTACTGAATTTGTGGAAGAAGGTAAGCATTGTCAAGGCGAAAAAGAAGAAGAACAACAAGCTTCTTCTTCAACTATTTCTATGGATAATATTCAAGAGTCTTCAAGTTCTCTCTCTACTACAACTACTACAAATGATGATGATACACTTTTTGATCTACCAGATCTTTTCCCTTATGGTGGAAACAATGGATCACTTATCTCATCATATTCTTCTACTTGGAATTTGTGTTTAGTTGAAAAACTTGATGAGCAATTTTTGTGGGAGTACTAATCTACCAGTAGTACAGATCAAAGTTCTAAATAGCGGTCGCAGTCTCAATCACATTGCCATCCTTTATATTGCCAACGATCGTGATCAAATACGACTGATACGGGTCAATGGTGTGGTCACAAAGACGACAAAAACGATTATGTTGCGCCTCAAATTGCTGTCGTGTGCCTTTTATTAAAATCGGATTGTTTCATATTAAAAATTTGATAAATAAGGGCAATAAAATTGACAGTTTGTTTTCTAATTTTGATCATTGCATTCTTGTAGCTCAATATCACTTGAGGTAATGTTTACATTTGAGTCTGTAAGAAGGTTTTTGTCTATAGCTATTTTTGTCCATTTTAGTTCTTAGTGATTGGGTTAAAATAGAAAGCCAAAGAAAAAAAAATGCTGATGATGGTAAATGTGGCACTGTACAAAAGAATAATTAAAGAAGAAGCATCCTTTTTAGCTTTATTTTTATGTGATCATAACTTGGTATTGGTCTCTCTCTCTCTTCTTTACTGAGAATTTTATTTACCAATGGTTAAAATGCAAACCTAATTTGCATATAATGACATCATGATTTTTTATATTATCACAACTGTGATAGTCATCTCAACTGTATTTGACTGCGACTCTCTGTAATATTATTGTGATTGTGACCGCGATTTAAAACCTTGTTTATTGAATTTTGTGAAAACACAAGTCTACTTGATTGGCTTGCATCGTTATTTGGGGAATAGATCTTGTCTAAAAAGAAGTAAAGAACATGATTCTTTAATGATTTTGTTCTAAGGGTTTTTTGATGATGAAGGTTTGATGCAGTTGACTGTAAAGCAAGGCAACTTAAACTCTTTTTTTCTTTTAATTATCTTTGTGTTGGAAAGATACCCGTTAAGACTAATTGCATTGTTAATTAATCATTTCTTTGCCAATTGGGTAATAAAATAAGTAATCAGATTACAATATCAAGAAGGTCCTCGATGGAATATTTTTTTTCCCCTAGAATCACTTTTTGCTTCATTATTAAGCATAGGAAACTTCATCTGATTCCAAGTAAAGTAAGTTGACGATAATGTGCATCATCGTACAAAAGAAATTTATACAAGGTGAAAGTGTTTAATTAGCAAGCCAAACGGTCCTTTTTTTCTGATAAATTAATATTCTCTTATACCCTAAATTATATGAAAATATTTATTAATCTTTAAAGTTTGTAAAATTCATCCTATTAATCCTTAAAGTTTTTTTTTGAGGAAATTAATCCTTAAAGTTTTATGAAACCCATAACATACTAGTTTTTTACGGAACTTGATTGTACCTGACCAATAGAGATAGTCATCGTTCTTGCCTCACTGCCCGGTCACTGTGAGTGAGCTTGGACCAATCTTGAGAGCGCCCCGGGTGGTACTTGCAAAGACACTCCGACGCTCGAGTCAGAGGTGTGCTAACGGGCAGGAGTCACAAGGGGTAGATAACGCACACGATCATCGTAGATGAGGGTGGTATTTATACCGCTAGGGGCGCCCTAGCTGTTGCGTGAAATCCGACCGGTCCCCGAGAATTGCGCACCAAGCCGAGTGCTTGGGCCGTTTCGTTGGATTGGGTCGCTGACCCATTTCTGATGGCGCCTCCTGATATTGCTAATACACCCCGGAATAGTTGCCCCCCAAGCCTAGGTCGCTTAAGGGCGGGCTAAGGCTTAGATCGTCGCCTTCGTGGAGTTATGCATGACCGAGCGCAGTCTATTCGAGACTTGGTTCGTTGCCCCCTAGTGGAGCCTCGCGCGGCCGACCTTCATGGAGCGATTAGTCGTAAACCGTTGGGGTGTGGTCGCTGCCACTCCTGTCGGGATGTGGTCGCTGCCACTCCTGTTGAAATGTGGTCGCTGCCACTCCTGTTGAAATGTGGTCGCTGCCACTCACGTTGAAATGTGGTCGCTGCCACTCACGTTGAAATGTTGTTCAATCGATCGGGTCTCGGCCAATCCTCTTAGACGGCTTACCAAATCACTACTTGAATTTTGCTCCCCTTAGGAGGTGTGACCATTCTAAGGTTGCTTCGATCGTGCTCAAACTCGTTGAAGCGCCTTTGGACAGTTTACCAAGTTCGACTCGGATTGAACTCGTCCTCTGGAGTGCGACCATTCTTAGGTCGCTTCATTCAAACTTAAATTTGTTCAAGTGTTGCCACGCATTGCTTTACTGAATTCGTTTCGGAAACAGCTCGATCGTGACCTCGAATATGGGCCACTATCGTAGCGGACTCGTTTGACGCGTTTGCGATTCATAAATGAGCGACTGCCTTGGTTCGACCTAGGCTACAAGCGATAGCTATGGCCCGATCGGCCGCCGGGCCGTCTTTGGTACTGGACCATTCGTTGGTCCGCTCACATTGAAACCAACCGCTGACCTCGCACTCGCCGCAGCCGCTCGATGATCGTGTTCGTTGTAGGACGCTCGGCAGCCTACGCTCGCCGTAGACCATTCGTTGGTCTACGTTTGTTTGGGCCATTCGATGGCACTCGTTGTAGGCCGCTCTGCAGCCTAAGCTCGCCGTAGACCATTCGTTGGTCTACGTTTGTTAGGGCCATTTGATGGCACTCGTTTGGGCCATTCGATGGCACTTGTTTGGGCCATTCGATGGCACTCGTTTGCTCGGCTGCTACTCGCATGGTGAGCGGCCTGTCATACTTTCGAGCATGAAGAGATACAAAAGCAAGATTTTTAGCGGTCGGGCCTCAGTAAAAAACCCCAATGGGGAAAAAGAGCTCTCGCCTGATATTTATTCATAGGTGAATAATCGCCTGCTATTATCGAGGATTGTCTTGTCCTTGCGCGACTGTTCGGTCTTCTATGGGCCGCGCGCAGGCGCCCTTTCTAGCGAGCAGTGCTTCTTCATAGGCCATATGGTCATTGTCCCTTCGGAGGAACATGGTCAAGTCCATGTACCGACTTAGGCCAAACTCTTTTGCAAATCTGTGGTCCGGTCTGATACCATGTTTGAGATACTTCAGCTTGTCTCTATCAGTCAGGTTGCGCACCTGATAGGTCTCGGCGTTGAATCGCTCTATGTACTGTCTCAATGATTCATTGTCCCCTTGGATGATCATATCCAAGTGATCTTCATGTCGTTCTTCGCATCTGTTGGCTGTATAATTGGCTAAGAAAATTCTTATCAAGCCTTCCCAAGAGGAGATGGTGTTGGGACGTAGCGACTCCCACCATTTTAGTGCCCGGCCGTCCAACAACTGAGGGAAGAGTCGGCATTTCATGGTCGACCCTTATTCCTTGTAGCTGCAGTAGTTGTTGAAGTATCTGATATGCTTATCCGGATCTCCACGACCATCAAACTTGTTCAGATTGGGCGACTTCCTCAAGTCTCTTGGAATGCGGTAGCGCTGGATCTCTCTTGTAAAGGGTCCATGGCCGTTCGGGATGTAACTCGGCCCAAAGGGCTGCATGGCGAGGCACGCCTCGTTGGCCGACATTCCGTAGAATCCGTCGTCGATCGGTTGGCCATACCGTGGTGGCATTTGAGGTGAATGCCCCCTGGGCCGCTCAGAGTGGCGCCTTCTTGGTCGCCGGGAGACATCTCTGATTTCCCCGTTCCGATGGTCTTCAAAGTCATCGTACGAGTCCCGGGACCTGCTTCTCGATCGTCGAGAAGCAGAAGACTCGCAGGTAGAATACCTGGTAGGCGAGCGACCTGATTCAGGATGATAGCTGGAGTCTTCGTAACCATAGTCATAAGAGGGGAACGCGTCTGCGCGCGTTCTCGCTGAGGGCGACTGTGTGCCCCGTTTGGCGTCTTTGAGGATAGCGAGTGTACTTCCTCGGTGAGGACGCGTTCGCTTGGGGCGTTCGGCGTCTACGGGAAGGACGGCCTTGAGCAGAGGGTTCTCCGTTGGCCGCTCGCTGGCGGACTGGGACCGACCCTCTTTCGTAGCGAGAGATCAACTCGTCTCGATCTGCAATTAGTTGATTCTTGTTTTGTAGTACTTGAAGGACAGCCTGGGTGATATGCTCGGGTAGGGGCTCTGCAATTCCCGCCTCGGCCGGCTTCGGCCAGGTATCATTGTTCTTCTTGAATCGGCTTCTTTGGGCGAGTTCCAATATCGATCCTCGTTAAATCTGTCTGAGAGGTTCTGATGAGGTTCCTCGCGATTCTGGGCGGATTACAAGTCGCCTTCCGGTATATCTTTGAGGAGCATTCGCCCCCGGGGGGTCAAGTCGTGATGATGCCCGCGTGCAGGCGGTCTCTCGCGTGGAGCCATAGTCGAAGTAGGATTGCGCTCGGGCCTCCCACTGTGGTCGCCAATTGATTGTACCTGACCAATAGAGATAGTCGTCGTTCTTGCCTCACTGCCCGGTCGCTGTGAGTGAGCTTGGACCGGTCTTGAGAGCGCATCGGGTGGTACCTGCAAAGACACTCCGACGCCGAGTCGAGGTGTGTGCTAGCAGGCGCGAGTCATAAGGGGTAGATAACGTGCACGATCATAGATGAGGGGTGGTATTTATCTCATGGGGCGCCTGGCCGTTGCGTGAAATCCGTGGCCTCGAAGTGCGCGCACTGCCGAGTGCTTGGGCCATTTCGTTGGATTGGGCCGCTGGCCTATTTCTGATGGTGCCTCCTGGTAATACACCCCAGAAAAGAACTATTCATAAAATTTTACAAAATATTAAAATGAATTATATAATTTTTAAAGACTATTTCTTATTTTTGCTTAAAAAAATACTATTTATTATTTTTTATATAGTTTTTTTATTACATTCCTACTTTTGGGGTTACATTATTATTTTTCACATAGTTTAGAGATTTTTTATAAAAAACAATTGTTTGTTTAGCGACAAAAGTAAGGATTTATTTATTTTTCAATTAGAATTATTTAAAGCCACTAATCAAAAGTGCTAAATGACGTCACGTTGTGGAGACAAAAGAGGAAATTAAAAGTTGAAAGAAGAGATCACAATCAAAGACGATATCTCCATGACACTAATGAATAATTGTACTCGATTTATTTTGCAATTGGCCAATTATCATTTCTAAGTCACTATCGGCTAAGCATTCAAAGTACAATCATTATTGACAGCTTTTCCCCACAAAAGTTTTTATGGATGCTAATAAACTCACATTACAGACTGCTCTGGAGGATCGTAACTTTGAGGATGTTTCGCGACAAAAGTAAGGATTTATTTATTTTTCAAATTTGAGCGTTGCACTGTAGTCTTGACCTTCGGGGAAGGATGTGGACAAGATCGTGGTGGACGACTGATAACTCTATTTTATATAGAGTTATTCATCTATTTTTATTTAGGTTATTGTTTATTTTCAAGTACATTAATATATAAATATAGCTTATTTATTAAGAAACAATATTTTAGAGATCCAAATAATTAAGGACAATTAACTAGGCATAAATACACATTTCTTGTTAGGTTTGATGTTTTTGTTCAGTGCAGCAACTGCAGGAGTGGAAACACTACCAACACCAGGAGTGGAAACACTGCCAACATCAGGAGTGAAAACACTACTACACCTGCAGAATCTAGCAGTTTGCACCAAAACATCCAAGGACCATTTTGATGCTTCCACACTTGAAATGTGACGTCATGCCTAGTCACCTGGAGCAGAGCCACTTGCAGAAGTCGGCGATAAACATAAAAATCAAGTTGCAAGGCTCACTTATCTAAAGAGACATGTGGCACTTCTCCAATGGACCTCACCTTATGTTATACATGCAAGCGACCACAACTGAGCTATTTGCTTCATGAGTTGTTTGATTTTATCCAAGGTTGATCATACGCGCCTAAGGAAACCCCTCAAGGGAGGAAAGCTTCCAAGCCTATAAATAGAGGTCATATCTTCACCTACAAACGATCCTTCATCCTTCATTTGTATTTCTTCATTTGTTTCTGAAAGGATCACTTAGTTTTAGTTTAGTTTTAGTTTTTCTTTACGTTTCTGAACAGAAGGAAGGTAATGAGGTGCTTGACAACCACTCCCTTCACTTCTACTTGAAGGAAACTTGTGTAAGGAACTCATATTGTACTTCAACTTGGGAAACTCATGCAAAAGATCTTCTATTCGAGTAATCTCTCTCCTTTTAAGTTCTTTTGCTATTTTACTCATTTGATTATTCTCATTGCAGATTTTCTCTATTATACTATGAGTAACATGAGCTAATTTCCCTTAAGTTGATATGTTATAACCTTGTAATGAACTTCTAAATATGTTATTATGATTTATGTAGTGTATGTATTTTAATTCTTGTATGATACTTCTTTCAACACTTATTCTGGAATTGATCACTTTGGAATATGTAAACTTGTGGCAGCAGACATGGGCCACATTTATGAACTCAAGAATTAATAGGATTGAGAGTTTATAACAACTTCTTTGTTAAACTTGTTTTAATAAAGATTTGATTGTTAAAACCATTGTGAACACTCAATTTTTTTCGTTGTTTTTCACTTTTTTTCCGAAAAATCACAAAAATACTCGTTTTTGGTGTATTTTCGAATATTAGTGTTAAATCAGTCGTTTTGCTCGCGTTTGTCATTTTTACGTTGTTTTTACTATTTTCAGATTAAACAAAAATATATATATATATATATATATATATATATATATATATATATATATATATATATATATATATATATCGTTCAAAAATTACAGAAAAAAAATAGTAATATTATTTAATCTGTTTAGTTACAATATTTTTTTACAATAACCCAAAAATAAAAATAAAATAAAAAGCGAATTTAATAAATAAAATAGCGACTTGAGGGTCGTGGCGGTGAGAAGTTGATTCGGGTCGTCTTCTTAGCGGTCCAAAGCCCGAGATCTGCAAACAACGGTCAAGGCCCAGTCAAACGAATTTAATGCTAAAAACCTAATTTTTCAATATAATGCAGTCAAACAAACAGCAGCGGGGGGAGGTGGAGACGGCAAAAAAAAATCACCCAGATCAGAATTCTCACCCAGAAAAAAAGAAGAAAAAAATCAGATCGGTCAAAAAAAAAATGTAGAAGCTACGCTCACTCTCCCACCCGCATCTCCACCAAACCACCCACATCCTCATCAAAACCTCACGACCACTCACCCACACACCACCAAGTCCCACCATCGCCACCTAACATCATCGCCACCCCCAGAATCGAAACCCCTCCACCGTGAAACCACCCCCCCCTCACAGTTCGCGAAAAACACATCCCTCCTCCCTCACTGTCATTTCGGGTTCCTCTCTCTCTAACCCAGTCGATCTATTCTCTCTCCCCGATGATCCTCCTCGCTTCTCTCTCACTCCCAGTCGCTCCCTCCCTCTCGTGCTCCCTCTCTGTGTATTTCGTTCAGGAAATCACACTCTCTCATGGGAATCGCTGACGGCATGAAGAGGAAGAAGGGGATAGGATTTCGGATCCCCTGGATCCGTGGGCCTGTTGCTCTTTCTTTTTTTATTTTATTTTTAGTTTTTTACACCCCCTGTTAACACTCACGCCCCATGTCAAAATATGCTGGGCTCCCCTTAATTGCCACACCCCCTAGTTTATAATATAACCCCCTTGTAATTATTCGCACCCCTCTTTCACTATTGCATCCCATTTCAAATTTTATCATTATTTTTCTCAGTTTTCTCGCATGAATTATTATTGTATTTATTTATTGGTATTTATCCTTTCCAAAAATAATAATAATAATAACATAATTAGGATTCTGGTCGAGACGTACGTCTTATCAAATCCGCAACACCAGTTTGAGAGACCCGAGTTGTACAACTTGGTCCTAAACCACTTTAAAATCAAAACCAAACGACACGTTTTCCAAAAATCCCTAATCAACTCATTATTATGTAGCACCTATTTTCAAAAATACAAAAACATGGGGTTGGCCGAGATGTACATCTTGTCAATCCCGGTTTAAGAGACTCGAGTTGTACAACTTAGATCTTAAACCCTTTCAAAAATAAAATCAACCAACCAACAATTTTTCAGAAAGAACTACGTGACTTTTGAGTCTCTCATAGCACTAGAGAGTACGTAGGCGCGGGGTCTCCCTGTCAAAGTCAAAATTAAAATTTTCTAAATTAGTCACTATTCTAATTATCTATAAATAACTAATTATTTTCTTATCAAAGCCAATCTTATTTTTGGGTAAACAAATAATTAAACGACTTAGTAATTATTGCACAAGACAAATTTAGGGTAACTGTCTTAGAACAGATGTGTCAGGGGTGCAGTGAAATTAGGTTTTCGCCCCTTTCCTGCGCATAACCGACTCCTGAATCCAACCTAGTTACGCATACCACTAACTATTTAGGTTAGGTTTTTCTCAATTTTTCCTATTTTAATAAATTGGGTGGCGACTCCTCGAATATCTATATTTGAGCCGTCCGCGTCGAGATCCCGGTCACGACAACCATGTTAAGTCCTAGACATAGGATAACATAGTTCCTAGGGTGATACAGTGGGAACTTAAGAGACAAGAGTGAACTTATTTAGCAACTTGGATCATTGTTAGGAGGCAAGAGAGGTATTGATACTCCTTTCTTTACTGTAAAAAACAAAGATCATAAGAGCTTGTATTAAAACTCAAATGAAAGTGATGACAGGCACATACTGATGCAGTTGCATCCAGTGTGGAAACACTACATACTCCACCATAACACTTAGAAGTAAATTACTTGGTGAAAACATCTCAACTACTTTATCCAACTGATTCCTTACACTCTTTACTGTTTATATTGTTTTTCCTTTTAAAAACTCCAAACCAAAATAGTGCATGGTGTAGACTCACTAAGTGTACATTCTAATATACAAAACATTACAATACATAATCCCTGTGGGTTCGACCTTTCTTATCACTTTATTACTTGTGTGACTATGTATACTTGCATATATTTCACCACACCAACCACCAAATTGTTGACACTCTGATCGAAGAGGTGGAGTTGCGGGTGCGCGATGCCTTCATTGTCTGGGTTAATTAGAACATTGTCGTGTGACTTTTGGATTTGTAACATAAGTCTGCTTTAAAGTTTTTGTGTTATCATTTTGTGCTTGTAGTTTGGTGCATACTTTGTTGTTGCTTCTTTGGGTTTTTATTTGATTCCATATGATTGTTGGGTTAGGTTCAATTTCCTAACCTGGCACTTCTTTAGTCGCTTTTGTTTATGTGTCTTAGAATGGCTGGGTACCCAAGGGTGTACGTCGGCTTTCACAAGTCTTCACCTGTTAGAACTTTAGTTTATATGTGAGTGTATCCACATCGCATTGGTGCCCAAGGGTGTTTGTTGGCTTCTGACAGTCTTCACCTGTCAGGACATTATAAATTCCCTCCTAAGACCAACATGACCTCCTGGTCATGCTGCAGTGTTTGGTTGTGCCGGTTCTCTAAAGAGATTCCTTATGGTGCCGCAAGGGTGCCAGACTTGATTTTTCCCCATAAAGTTCACCCAAGGGTGGGACCAAAACTTGTCAGTTCAGCCTATTTTACGCCCAAGGGTAATATCGAGACGTTGCTCGGTTCTTACCTGTCGAGACTTACGTCTAAGGTTGTTGTGAACCATTCTAGATTTTGTTTATAAGATACTCCGGTCCTTTATTTATTTTGGTACAATTGGGGCCTATATAGCCGTCTCAACAAAAGCGATTTATTATTTTCTTCTTGGGGGGTCAGATTAGTGTCTATCTGGCTTGGCCATTTCTTTACTTTGGCTTTTTTTCTTCTTGGGTTCATGTTCTCTCTTCAGTTTTGCCATTCAGGTTAGTGCAGCCGGTGGTATTTACCATCTGAATTTACTTGACCTTCACAATTTCAATATATCACTACCTTGCCATCGCCTAGTGCCCTTTAACCGTTCCAACCATGCCGTTTGGCAAGGGGTATTTGATACAAAGGTGTGGTTAAGAGACCACTGCGAACAAGGCATTGAGGATCCGACCTTATTATGATCATGTTTTAGGAGGATGAGGCTTCGATCACCATGTACTGCAATACCAAAGTTTTGTAATTGTCCTCTTCTCCAAATGTGGTGTGGTGGTGCAGATATCCGCGAACTGTCACATGTTCTTTGGAAAACCCTACCATTGTTCCAAGGTAGCTTTTTAGCATTTTTGCCAAGAGTTTAAGCTCCTGAAAGCATTTTCTATAGAGCACGTTGGCTGAGCTACCTCTATCAACCAGTACCCTTGCAATTTTGAAGCCACTAGTGGTGACTGAAATTACAATTGGATCATTCGCATGAGGGCAGACTTCGTTGAAGTCTTGGATTTCAAAAGATATTTCTGGATACTCCAAGACAGCAAAACCTTCAGTGTTATCAACAAACATCCGTCTGAAAATCCTCCAGCAATAGAGTTGACCTCTCTTTTGTCAGCCCTCTCATGCTCGGTTTCCTCTTGAGCACCCTCCCAGTTTTTTTCACCGCTCACTTCCTTCCCACGACTTGAACTGTCTGCTTCCCATCTCAAGCTTCTCCTTCCTTCGTGAACTTCTTTAGGTGTCCTCTCTGGATCAACTTCTCTATTTGTTGATTTAGCATCTAACAATCATCGGTTGTGTGGTCGTCTGTGCAGTGGTACCTACAATAAGAGTGTGGGTTCGTGTCTATTGTTCACACAAAGGGGGTAGGTTGCCGCATGGTTCCATCGTTCAGAGACTTGTCCTAGATGGCCGAGGGCTTCAGGTTCATAAGGGTGTATCCCTCACCCGTCCTTGGTCTGGCTGACTATTTCTATTCTGACGTCCTCTGTCTCCTTTGTCCCTCCCCTTATTTGGATGAACGCATTGTGGTTTTGTCTGTTCGGCCATGGGTTCTTGCTTTCAAGACTCCTTATCCTTTTTCCTGTGTTGAACTCCCTAGCTTCGATATGCTTCTCTGCTCTTACCCGTACTTCGTGCATCATTCGGGGCTTCCATACGATGAGTGTCTCGCTGAAAGTTCCGCTATGCAGAACTTTTATGAAGGTGGCTACTGTTGCACCCCGAAAAATCCTGGGAGGGACTTTTCTTCGCACAACGTGATTTTAGAGTCGCCACCAATATTTTTTAAAGGTAAAACAAAAAAAACCTTTTTTCGGAAAGCAATGGTCTTGGAACCATTTAGATTTGGGTTCGGGGTCTAGTTACGTGCACGGAAGGTATTAGCACCCCATAACGTCCGCCGAAGAAGGTTACCTTAATTAAATATGTGATTTGCGGAGTTGATTTGGAAAAATGCTTTGTTTTTACCTCTTTTGTTTATGAGTGACTTAATGAAAAATCTTTAATTTTTGCGCTTGATGGAGGATCCACTCCTACGTATCTCCAGTGCGATGGAGAATTCAAAGCTACGTAGTTCTTGTTTTGAGAAAGGTTTTTGTTTTTATCTTGTTTAATTGTGAAAATCGAGCTTTCATGATGATCAATTGAGCAAAGGCTCCAAGTGACCAACATTAGCACTCCATTGTTAATAATCATGCAAGCAAAGGCTTCGCAAGACTACTAACAAAGTTTTAAATTTTAGTGAAAATCTTTAGGAAAATTAGGCATTCACGGTGATCAATTGAGCAAAGGCTCCAAGTGACCATCACTAGTACCTCATTGTTAATAATCGCGCAAAGCAAAGGCTTCGCAAAGACTACTAGCAAAGTTTTTAATTTTAGTGAAAATCTTTAGGAAAATTAGGCATTCACGGTGATCAATTGAGCAAAGGCTCCAAGTGACCATCACTAGTACCTCATTGTTAATAATCGCAAAGCAAAGGCTTCACGAGACTACTAACAAAGTTTGATTTTGAAGAATATAGGTTAGCAAGCATCCATATTATAATAACTAAATACAAAAATGCATCTTTAAGGAGAGGGTGAGATAGCGAAATTTGAGGGTACTAACAATAAAATTTTTACATAAAAAGCGGTGGGGTGCAACCAAAACGTGGGGGTGTTGTTAGCAATCGATGCTTAAAAAACTTAACTAAAAAAACAAACAAGCCCATTAATACCTATACTTAAGTCAAATATCCAAAAAAGCAACCCTAACAACACTCCTTTCCTCTCCTCTGCACGACCCTTTAAAAAAGAAAAAACTCTAGATTTCCTCTCCCTTCCCCAACGTCGTTCTCACTTCCAAAGACAACGAGAGAGAGTTTTTCGTGAGAGAGAAAGAGAGTAAGGAAGAGAGAAAGAAGCGACGGTGAGAGAGGGTGAGGAGAGAATACCGTGTGAGAGAGACGATCCGAGAGAGGAGGACGAACGGTGCCTTCTACGGTGGTGACGACGGCGATGGTTTCGGCGTGGTGGTGGTTTCGCGCGACGGAGAAAAGGAACGAAGGTGCGTCGTCGGAGATGTTGAGTTGTCGGTGGCGTGGTGGTTCGCGGCGGAGGTCACGGCGACAGGTTTGTTTTTTCTGGTTTTTTTTTGGTCTTCTTCTACTATGCTTGTTCTTTTGTTGTGTGTTTGTTGGATTGGTTGTGTGTTTATGTTCTGCTTGGTTTTCTCTCTGTGTTCCCCTCCCCTTTGATTTTCGTTTTCTTCCTCTTGGGTTTCAGTGTGTGTTCTGTGTTGTGTTTCAGTTGCTGTGTTTGTGTTTTAATATCTCTGTGTGTTTATGTTGGTTTGGTGGTGAATGGTTACTGCTTGAGGATTAACCGTGGAGGAGGCAATGGTGAGGTCTGTGTTGTGTTTTGTGTGTTTTCTGCTTCAGTGTGTTTGTGCCCCCTCTTTGTTGCTGCTAATGGATGAATATATAGTAAGGCTTGCATAGGGTATTACAATGTCAAGTCAATTTTCTCTGCATCTCAGTTCAAACATTTCACGTTTTGGTGTATAAAGTATGCTGATCAAATTTTCCTCTTCCCCAGCCAATTCAGCTGCCTAATTTCTTCTTTGGTGTATGTGTGCAGAGAAGAAAAACTGAAGGAAGAAGAGCCTTCCATTTGGAGCTTTGGGCATAGGCTGTTGCTGCTGCATAAATTGGACTTTTCCTCTTGTTTGTACTGCTGGTCATTGATTCTGCTCTAATATTATGTACTCTATGATGCACTTGTAATATATGTTGCTTTTTGAATAACTAAGGGACTGTGTAGTTACATGTATGCACTTGTAATATATATATATCTCAGTTATGTGTAGTTACCTGTATGTGTTTCAAGTCATTTTTCTACATCTTGTGTTGCTTCAACAATCATGTATTATTATTTTTGGTCAACATGTAGTTACGTGTATGTGCTGATACTTGATGAATTCAAAATATGCTTGGTTAATCCACCATCATCACGTTAACATTCTTTTTTTTCCTTTAATAGATTTTTTGGTTTTGGTTAAATGAAAAAATATTTAAAAGAGATGATCTCAATTAATATATTAGAAAAAATAGTAGCGCTAATAAAACAAGACGGCTAACGACTATCAAATGACACTAGGACACGATTGGAAATTAAACACACGTACTCCATTAGAAACAACGTGTACACGCGATTAATAATAACATGTGTACACAGTTAAACATAACGTGCCTACATGATTAGAAATATTGTGCGAGCACATTAAAATTTGGCGTTCACAAAAATACATTTTTTATTTTTGATAAATTTGTCGGACAAAATTGGGGTATGACAGCTGCCCCTCTTTATTTTTTATTTTGACAAGAAATATGAATTGGCCGAAACCTATTCCGAGGCAAAATAGAAATAAAGAACTCAAAAATTACCAATTTTGTCCACTTGGGGAAATCTGAATTTTTTTTTTTTTTTTTTTTTTTTTGGGAAAGATAGAAACTTTCGTGTTGATGCGAAAATAGTAAATGAACACTGACGTGCAGACAGAAAAGGTAAAATGAGCACTTGCGTGCCGAAAGCGGTAAAATGCCCTGGCTACCTAAAACCTGTAATCCTTAAACGAACTCTTGACGAATCCGAGTTTGCACGTGGCTTTGAGGAGCACGCTTCCTGTTGGCCTTTTCGAGCGACCGGGGGGATCGTTATCAGCTCCGGAACTGATATACTGATCAACGCACGGCGTCCCTGCAATATTGGTGATGTCAAGTGAAGTTTGAGATTTCGGAGCCGAAAATGGCACATCGTAACTCCACGGGACTTTATTGTTCTTCTGGCTAGGAGCTGGTGTCATACCCCAATTTTGTCCTAACTTTAGGTCAAAACCTAATTTTCCCCAAAAATAAATAAGTAGAAGAACAAAGAGCATCATGCATTGCATTTAGGTTTTTAAAAGTCATTTCCAAAATCATTTTTGGAGTTGGAATACACTTTTGAGCAAATTAGAGTTTTTAGGGTAAAGGGCATTTTGGTCATTTTTCACGACAGGATGATTTTCTCACAAAAATATGCATACACAAAAGGTACATTTTATTCTACCCAAAGAAGTTTTTGTACAATTTTTAGAGAAAATATCCTAGTCTAAAATAATTAAAATGCATTTTCCTATTTTTATTGCATAAAAATGCTAAAAGACCATTAAAATTTCTCCAATTATTAAGTGACAATTTTTGGTTGTCTAGAATAATTGGGGAGGTTATTCTAGGGTGCCCAAAACATATAACATATTTTCAATAGGTGCATTTTTATTTGCATGACCAAAATTCAAATTTCAAAAATACAACAAAAGGAGAAAGTGTCTTCAATAAGACAAAAGACCAAAAACAAGTTTTTTCTAATTTCCCTCTCCATGTTCAGCCTATGCACGAAAATATCTCTTCCTCTCTCATAAAAATCTTCTACACACTTCTCATTTCTTATTCCCTAAGATAAGATTTGATCTTATTTTCCTTTTGCCCATTTTGGTAAATTATCTCACCCACTTACACTAACCCCTTCACCAAAAATACAAACTTCCCTCTTTAGTAACATTCCCTCACCAAATTACCCCTAACCCTACCTTACAAGAGTCACCATTCCAAAATTAGATTTTTGTTCACAAATCTTCTCCTCATTTTTGTTCATTCATGCGCCACCCTCACTCCCACTCTCACACACTTTTGTTTCTAAATACCCCTAATCCATGTGACTAATAATCCTAGCCATCCATTCAAAATTAAAACTCAATCCTAGAGCCCCATCAAGATAAAAAGACTAAAATACCCTAAAGCCTCAAAAACTCCTATAAATACCTCTCCCATTCACTCTTTCCCGATCTTTGGCTATTCCTCTCACACTCTCATTTTGCAAACCTAGAGCAAAAATCCTCCTCCTCTCTCTTCCTATTCTGACCAAAACCTTTACCCTACTCCCTCTCCTCCATTCTTTCAACTTCACCCATTAAAACACCCTTAACCTTCCTCCCTTCCATTCTTCTTTCACATACTACATCCATCTTTCACTAAAAACCAAAAAAAATCATCATCATCCCCCTATTTCTTCTTCTTTGCGTGGAGTGTTCTTGGGGTTTCATTGAAGATTTGCTAATTTGTTTTAGTTGCTCTCTTCAATCTTCTTCTTAGCTTAGAGATAAGGTGAAATCTCTAACCCCTTTGCATCATCTTCAAACATTTTGCATAAGAACTTATTTTCTTTTCTTCCCCTATTCTCTTCATTATTTAGCATACTCATCATTTTCATCTTTATAATGTAGCTTGTTGTTGTTGGTGGGTGAGATTTGGCATCTCACCCTTAAATAAATGGGTTCATGTTAATTTTGGTGTCACTTCATTAAATAAAATGTGGATTCATGCTCTCTTAAGATTCGCATGATCATGCTAAAAAATATGTTCAAATTGATTTGCATCTTGTTGTTCGTTAATCATTGATGATCTAGCCATATGATTCCCACTAGTGCTTAGTGCACTTTTATTTAAGTGGTGAAGATGGCTTGAAGGGATTCAATTCATGTTATTTGTTCATATGTTCTAGTGATTTTAATTATGCTTACAATTAATTGTTGAGGATTTGGCTCTATGATTCCTACTAGTGCTAAGTGCACTTTGATCTTAGTAGTGAAGAGAGTTAAAAATGACTCTTATTTAATATATTAGTTTATGTACTCATGAGTTCTTGTGTTTTAATTTACCTATTGTCTAGTTGTTGATGATCTTGCAAGGTGATTCCCACTAAGTACCTAGTGCTTTTGATTTAAAGTGGTGAGGATTGCAAGAAAGGATTCAATCTCCTTCATATAGTTTACATGTTTATGTGTTTTTGTGGTTTAGCTATGTTGTTATCTAGTTGTTGATGATCTTGCAAAGTGATTATCACTAAATGCCTAGTGCATTTTTATTCAAGTGATGAAGATTGCAAGAAGGGATTCAACCTTGCATAAATTGTTATTCCATTCTTTATCTCCTAAAAGTTTTTGTGAAGTAATCATAGTTTTTGCTTGATGTTTAAAGTTATCTTTGCATCCTTGGTTTAGGCCATGGGTCCATCTCATTGAATAAAATTCTATAATGTGTAGATTTTGGTTTTGGGTTTGGTTCCCTCATGTGTGATTTTGAGATTAGGGTTTTAGGCTTTGAGGTTTAAGTTGCTAATTTATTTTCTTGAACTTTTAGTTTGAATAAAATCATGCCTTGTTTGATACTCATCTTGCAATTTTATATGTTAGCTTAGCTTTATGTCCCATAATGCTTTTGTGTGTTGATCTACAAGATTTTGGTATGAAACTTGGCTTGCCTTTCTTTTGCCATCTTAATTCTCTTTAATAAAAGTACAAAACATTTTCCATTTTATCATCTTATAAACTCTTTACTTTTTACTTATCCACTAAATAGTTTATCTCATTCCACATGATTCCTCATACTTTGCATTCCATCATTCATGCCAACATGTTCATGCATTCCTATATGTTTATATCTCTTGCATTTTCCTACTCTCTTAAATACTCATGCATATATTAATACCATGTCTTGCACTTCATAATCGTATACTCATGCATATATTAATACCATGTCTTGCACTTCATAATTGTATACTCATGCATCCAACAATGCTATGTTTTGTAATCATGCATTCATACGCTTGCCTAATCATGTACCCAAATAATGCTATGCCTTATACAATCATGTGTTCAGTTGCTCATAGCAACTTGTGAATATTCTTATGATTGCTTTAATTGTGTTCCATTGGTTATCTTGGTTTTGGACTTGAAAATTGATTGAAGGTTCTACTTTCTTTTCTTTGTGGCCAATGCCACCCTCAAATTCTTTTCTCATCCTTTCTAATAAATCTTTTTCAAAAGGCTTTCATAAAGTAACCTCTTGAGGTCAATAAATAACCTTTTTTTTTAAAACTCATAAGGAGGCAAGTCGGACGTACGGCCGATGTTGTCTATCGTCCCGAGACCGGAGCTGTACAGCTCAAACGTCTTAGGATACTTATGAAAAACAAAGTAAATAATTAATAACTTCAAACCCCTTTTCCTAAAAAAACCAAAAGATCATTTTTCAAAAAGTAGTGGGGCACGCGTGCATGCATGCAGTGGGGATGTCTTTGTTCTAGGTCTATTGGGTATGCATGCGGTCTAGGACCGAAACCCCTACAATAAAAAAACACCAACGCGCTTCTTTTCAAGAAAATCAAAAAGCCGTCTTGGACGCAAAACACACCACTTTTTCACTAAAGCCGTCTTGGACGCAAAAAGCACATCTTTTCCAAAAATCACGAAAAGCCGTCTTGGACACACAAACAAGAACTACGTAGCTTTGATTCCTCATCATAAGTGAGGATACGTAGGACCGGGTTCCCGACTCGTCAAGCACGCTTTTAAAAAAATCCTTGTTTTGTCCCGCTTTTCAAGGATATCAAAAAAATATTCTTTTTCTCATTTCCAATAAAATATTTTCTCAATCAAAAGAAAAGAAAAGAAGTAGAACATTTGTTTCAAATCAAATATTTCAAAACCACAAATCAAATTAAAGGTTCCCTTTCGGTAGAAAGGAGGTGCAGGTGCTTATACCTTCCCGTACCTAACCGACTTCGAACCTACATCTCTTGTTTTCAAAAGACCACCCGCCTTGTATAAAAAGACGTTTTTTCAATGTTTTCGTCTCAAAACTAAAATATTGGTGGCGGCTTCATAAATCTTCCCACGTTGTACATCGAGAAGTCCAAACCGGATTTTTTGGGGTGCAACAGCTGGAAACAGGACACTATTGCTATTCTGGCTGGGAGCTGGAAATGGGATCACAATAGTCTTTGGCTTTTCCACAGCCGAATTTCGACTGTATGGCACCTCAATAGGTCTCTGCACATCTCTACCCCATTCTGATTGGAAGGTCAGAACATCCTCTTCTCTCCCCTGCATACCCACCTGGATGATGTGGCGGTCTATCAGATCCTGTAACACCACCTTGAATGTTTCACATGCTCCCACACAGCTGACATTAGCACAAACTCCACAACCCATTCTAATAATCCCGCATTTGCACAATTCCGCATGAATGATTTCTAGGGGAGTCCGAATATCTTCTACTGATCTGATTAGGGATTGCTCCTTCATATTCATGATTGCATTAGTGGCATGCTTCCCATGACCAGGCAGTGGGTTAGTCGTGATATTTGGATCCTCCTGCTTGAAAGTTATGCCCTTGGTATCAATCAGATCTTGCACCACAATTTTGAAGGCCTTGCAGTCCTCAACAGCGTGTCCAACTGCCCCTTCATGAAATGCACAAGTAACATTGGGATTGTAGCCTCGGAAGTAGGGTGGCTGGACTGGTTTCATGGGTCTGGTATTGATGAGGTTGTTTGTGGCAAGATAGTTGAAAAGGTCAGTATAGGATATAGGGATGGGATCAAAGGTGGTCTGTTTTTTGTCTTGGTAGTTTTTGTGGTAGTTGTTTGGCGGTGGGCGAGTTGGTTGCGTTTGAGTGGGGACAGGGATGTTTTGTGGTTGATAAGGTGAGCTTATGGTGATAGCGTTGGTTTCTCCTTCTTTCTTCTTTGGGAATCCGGGGAATGGCTTCTTGTGGGTGGTTGCATTTGCGGAGCTATGGGCAATCTTGCCGCTTCTCAGTCCATTTTCTAGCCTTTCACCGATGATTACCATGTCTGAGAAATTGGAAGATCTGGCGCCGATCAACCGATCATAGTATAATGGTGGCGGGGTTTCCATGAACATGAAGACCGTTCTTTCTCCAACAAAGGGGTGTTACTGCGCGGCCAAAGCCCTCCACCGTTGGGCATACTCCTTAATCGACTCATTATCTCTTTTCGCCATGCTCAGAATCGTGTTGCATCGGCGCCATATCCGTATTGTCTTTGATGCATCGTCTCGAGGAAGGCATCAGCCAAGTCCCTCCAACAATGAATACGGGATGGTTCTAGCTGCATATACCAGTTGAGAGATGCCCCAGCAAGGCTCTCTTGGAAATAATGGATCAAGAACTTGTCATCATGAGAATGCGCACCATTTTTCTACAATGACATGGTCGATGGCTTTTAGGCGGAGTCATGCCTCGGTACTTGTCAAAAAGTCGGGCACTTTGAATTTAGGAGGTAGAACCACATCGGGGATGAGACACGAGATCCCGAGCTTCTCTTGCTGCTCTGAGCTCGACCCTTCAATCATTCTTAAGCGCTCTTCTAACATATGATACTGTCTCTAGCTTGAGGAGTTTCAAAGGGATAGTTACGAGGAAAGCCATTCACACCGTAGTGAGGATTACTCATCAACATTACGGTACTGGTTCACGTGTGGTCACGTGAGTGAGTGGTATTCCTGTGTTGATCCTCGAACTTGGGGATGGACCATATTGGTGAATGAAAGCCAAACGGAATTCCTGCGGAATAGGGATCTGAATTTGGGCCTGAGGCGTTCCCGTTCCTCCATTGTTTGCGGCTGAGATGGGTTGGACTTGCTCTGCAACCCTAGGGGGATTACTTCCTGCATTAGCCTCAGCTCCTGGAGGTGTGTATCCGGATGGGAGTCCCCAAGGCATCCTATGCATGACCGGTTGGCTCTGATTGTTGGCCCCTGAAGTATGAGCGAAGGTGACGGTCTCAAGACTCGGAAGAGCGGCGGCGACCGGCTTGATGGCGGCAATGGGACTTTCAGCCGCGATCACGCTTCCTCAAGGCTTGTAGTATTGCCATCATTTCAGTCATTTGTGCTTCCATTGCCCCCATTTTCGTTCTCAACTCCCGATTCTCCTGAACCAATTGCTCTGGATTGGGAAACTCAGCAGTTGGGGTATCATGGTCCGATTCACCACTTCCTAGGTCTTCAATAATAGGACGGTCCGAGTCATTCTGGTTAGCTGCCATGAGCCTTGCTTGCAGACGAGTCAGGTATCGATGTTGGCGAACCAGCTTGCCTTTTTCTATTGATGGAACACATTTTATGAGCGCGAGAATCAAATAAATAAATGCAAATGCAATGCAATATGTATGATTTATGTTTGTTTTGGTGCCAGAAATCACAGCGCGACTCGTCTTGTCATAAGCGTGTAAGTTTAAAGCTCTAACACTTCTTTTTTAATTAATTTTTGGTTGCAATGAGGTTGGAAGCAATAGGCAAAACAAACACACTTTATTCAAAAGGAAAGAGTACTACAACTTCAAACTTGAACGGAAAGCAAAGTACAAAATTAAAAATCAAAAGTACAATACCCCAAAGAAGATTACAACTTTTTAAAGAAAATTACAATTTCCTAAGGATTGTTACAATGTTCCAAAGTGAACTTCAAAGGCATATAGTTTTCAATTTCTCCTCCTCTTCCTCTTCTTGCTTTCACCGCCCTTTGGCTTTCTCCATGAGTTCTTACATTAAAATCTTGCAATACTCGACAAACTCGTACACCTTGGCCGGAGTGTTGAAAGGATTCATTTCTGCTTCAGCTTTCCTTAGCTTCTTGGGAACATCCCTCACAGCCTGGTTAGCTAGCCCTGCTAGCTTTGAAAATTTACTCTTCCAAAGACGAATCTCATCCCTCAGCTCCTTGACAATCTCTTGGTCCTCTATTCTGCCAATTAAGGCCATGAAACGTTGCTCCCAATACCGGCTTTCTACTTGCACTTGCTCATAAGAGTCCCTTAGGCATCTGAGATTCCTCTTCAATTCCTCCGACCTTCCTTGCTCGAACCCTAAGGCTTGTTGGTACTCTTTCAAGATTCCTGTGATAGACTCTCTGTCTTGCCTGATGCTTTCCATTTGGCTCCCCAACTCGAACTTCATCACTTGGAATTCTTTTCTTGACTTAACTAGTGCATCTCTGACCATTTTCTCCTTCTCCCGCGACTTGTCATATAGTTCCCTCCATTCACGTGCTTCTGCCATAGCTTCGTTCATCTTTGAGGCACACCTCTTTACTTCCTCTTTAGCACCTTTCAAATGTTTCTGAATATCCCTCTTGCTTTCTTCTTCTATTTCAAGTTTCTTGTTGGCTGCTTCAATAGCTGCGGCTTGAAGAGCATTTTCACTCTCTAGCTTCCGCTTATCTTGCATCACTTTTCCCAATCTGTTTTGTAAGGCCCTTTTTTCTTCTTCCACTTTAGACAATGCCAACTTAGCCTCTTCTAGCTCTTCAATGAGGGGAACGTGAGGTTCTGGTATTTGCTCTTCAAGTGATGGCCCCTTTTGAGTGGATGATCGAGTTTCCTTAATCCTCTTTTCGAGCCATTGAGTGAAGGAGATAGCAGTAGTCCTTTTAGATAACTCGCCTTTGCCTCTCCGCACTACGGTTTCCCAAGCTTGCAAGACTCGCCGAAGTAAGTCCTCGTCTTTAGGGATCCCCGCATGGAGGTAAAAACGGAACAACATAGCTTCGAGGGTGAGTCCGCGCATAGTACCCCCGAGTTGCCTCAAGGTCAATGATGGGTTATAATTGATGCACCCCTGTGTCCCCATGAGAGGAACATTCTGGAAACTACCACACTGGAATATCACTGAGGGTTTATCCTCCCAACACTTGTGTGAGAACCATCGAATTTGGAGAGCGTCGAGGTTCTTCAAGGTATCTTTCCACTCCTGAGGGCTCATAGTCTTCGGATTGCAACCCAAGGCATAGGAAAACAAATCCCCAACATCACTTTTGTTAATGCACACATGATTGATCAACCAAGCGTATAGCACAGGGAAGGAACAACACATCTTATCCTTTCGGAACTCATGATGGCGGGTGAAGGCACAGTAGGTCTCGGCGAGAATAGCGGGAACCGGATTGATGGGATTTTTTGCACTCTTGAAAGCTAGGAACACACCAACAGCAGTTTCATCTATGTGTTTCTCAATCTGAGGGAAAAGAACAATGCCAAAGATGGTCAAAGCTAGCACCTGCTTGAAAGAAAACCAATCCTTTGACACTACATAGCTAGCCATCAAACTCTCGAAGTACTCTTGAGGAAACCCAGATATATTGTTACGCTTAACCTTGTGGGACCGCACCTTTTCCACACTGATTTGTAACAAGGAAGCAAACTTCTCATCTGAATAGTCACGCCTCGAGATCATCGGTAAGGTCTAGCCTCTGAGCGATCAAAACCTAGAATCTTCTCATACTCCTCTAGGGTAGGTGCCATTTGGAAGTTCTTGAAAAGAAAACACCTGATCTCGGAATGATAGAACCAACATAGGCAAATATGACACTCTCTTGTACTTCCAATGTAGTAACTTGCGGATGTTCCCATAAGTCTTGTCGAAGACGTAAGCTCAATAGGACCTAATAGGGAAGCATACTCCTTCAAACTAGTTACATCAATCTTCTTTACAATGGGGAACCTTGAATTGAATGCAGTTTTGCCTTTTGATTCCATATTGCTTCTTACACACCTATGACAAGATTCAGTGTTATGTTGTGATCTCTGGCAAACAAACTTTAATGCATGAAAAATGCAAATGACGAAAGTTTTTTTTTTTTTCAAAATTTTGTTAGATGCAAATGCAAATGCAAAATGATGTGAATGCGAAATGATGTGTTATTTACATGGAAAAATGGTAAGAAAGTGAGGTTATTGGTGGTACTTTAAACATTTTCAACGATACACGCTACACGCCACCCCATGTAGGTATTTATGAGGGGAAAGAAAAATTACTTTCTACAATTTTGAAATAGAGTTTGAAAAAGGAATGCCTAAGCTAATGCAACAAACAAGGGCGTGCCCCCTGTCCCTACAAAGGGTGGGAATCCTAGGGTCTAAAGTCGATTTAAAAGGGTAATCCTCCCATGTAGGTTCTAATCACTTTCTCACAATGGCAACCAAGAGTTAAAGTCTCTCTCACGATGACACTCACAATCATAGAAAGCTATCGAGTGTGAGGCATCATGACAAAGCGTACTCTTGGGCGAAACTTTCATGAGAGCCATACAGACAAAGGTCTACGAATGGCAGTCACTAATCGTTCCCACTCTCCTAGGTTTTTGTTCAGACCTTGGGTTTTAGGCCCCACTCAATGCTCACAAGTATAGGGTGTGAAGTGTGTGTTGAGGGCACAACACCTAGAAATAACTACCCTTCCCCACTGCAAGAAAAACCCAGAGCAGACAATAGGTCGTCTACCCTAAGGTTCAACATGCATACATCATTTCAATATACAAACCATTCTAAGAAGCCTACAATAATTACACGCATTGCTTACAAAGAAAAGGAGCGAAGAAGAAGGACTGTTCTAAAATATAACAAACAAATGACAAAAGAAATAAAACAAAAGTAAGAAGAATGGAGGTAAAACAAAGCATATTAAATCAGCAAGGCAAATCACACATTCAATTAATCGGCTTGACCCACTTAAAAAATGTCCCCAGCTGTTGCACCCTGAAAAATCCCGTTTGGGTTTCTCGATGTACAACGTATGAAAATTGTGAAGCCGCCACCAATATTTTAGTTTTAAGACGAAAACATTGAAAAAACGTCTTTTTATACAAGGCGGGTGGTCTTTTGAAAACAGAGATGTAGGTTCGGGGGTCGGTTAGGTATGGGGAAGGTATTAGCACCCCACACCTCCTTTCTACCGAAAGGGAACCATTAATTTGATGTGTGGTTTTGACAAGGTTTGATTTGAAACAATTATTCTACTTCTTTCCTTTCTTTTTATTTGAATTCTTGTTTTATTGAAAATGTAAGAGGAAAAAGAATATTTTTGGTATCTTTGAAAAGCGGAACTAGACAAAGATTTTTTTGAAAGTGTGCTTGACGAGAACATGGCTCGCTCCTACGCACCCTCAATGTGATGAGGATCAAAGCTACGTAGTTCTTGTTTTGTCGAGAAACTTTGGTGTGTTGGTGTTTTTAGTGTAGGGGTTTCGGTCCTAGGTATGCATGCACCAATAGACCTAGAACAAAGACAGCCCTTTGTCTGCATGCACGCGTGCCCGCTACTTTTGAAAAATGATCTTTTGATTTTCTTAGGGAAAAAGGTTTGTTGTGAAGTTGACCGCTTTTATTTGAGCAAGTATCTTAGGCTCGCACGAACCGCATGCACTCGCTAACCCTAAAACGCTAACCAATATCGGAAGTACATCCGAATCAATACCTTACTCATTTTGGAAAAGGATTTGAAGTTGTTAATTACTTGTTTATTTCTCATAAGTATCCTAAGACGTTTGAGTTTATGCAGACTCCGGTCTTAGGATGCTAGACAACACCTGTGCCGTCGTCCGACTTGCCTCCTTATGAGTTTTGGAAAAAGGTTGTTCATGCTTTGGAGCTAAAGATTTCCTTCTTCTTTTTTTTTTTTTTTTTTTTTGAAATGATTTTAGGAAGCGGGTTTTAGAAAAAAAGTAGAACATTTCAAATCAATTCTAAATCCATAACCAAATGCAAATGAATGAATGGGATTTAAACATATTCAAATAATCTAACAATCACGATCATGTTGATCATTAACTAAGATTAAACATGCCAATACAATCAAGAGATTTAATTGTCAATGATGCAAAATAAAGTTCTCAAAACAATTGTGCATGTGTGTGTGAGGTTTGTATTTATCCTAATGGCTATGCTACTACTTAGCGTGTAGACTTACATCTCCAAGAGGATGTCATACAAAGGGAGGAAAGGAGAGTATTTACCCTAGTGACTCTACGCTACAACCGTGCGAGTAGTCTTACATCTTCACTATGAGGTCATACACATGAAAGGTATTTGTACACAATTCAATTAAGACATTTAGGTGGCATCCTCAACAAGAGAAGACAATCGATCATAGGCATACAATAGTCTAAGTTAAATGGATGAACATGTGATTATGATTTGCTAGATTAGGTAAGCATGAACAAGTGAGTAAGCAAGAGGTGAATAAGTTTTCTTTATTTGAGTGTAAGTGTGTGAAAGTGTGCCATAAAGAATGGTAAGGCCAAAGCACATACAACAAACTTGAGCAAAAGAATTGGTCACAAAAAAAAAGCATAGCATAGGGCGAAAGCATGCATAGGCATTTAGGCATAAAATTCATCAAGTTTTTGCAACCAAATCACATCATTAAATATACATACATAAACCCTAAAGTCTACACATGCATATCACACTCAAATAATTGTCATTTCCTCATTTATTTATCACACAAAATCGAAAGAACTAAAGGTGATGGAACCACTAAAGAAATGCTTGAGGCAAAACCTCTTGTGGTCACATACATCATTTTTACTCAACTTTGATACATGGGATGAACAAACAAAATTTTGGGACTCTAACTTCTAACCTAAGGCCGAACCACTACAGCCCCTAAATTAAACCATTTTTTAACTTTAAATCATTAAATACAACTTGAATCATGTAAAGTAATCTTTCCACTTAAATTAAAGTGCCATAGGCACAAGTGAAAATCATTTTACTCCATCATCAACATAAGACACATAAACAAGATAAAAAATGCATAAAACCAAAAGAAATTTGGTTGAATCCCTTCTAGCCATCTCTCCACTCAAATCAAAGTGCTCTAGGCACTAGTAGAGATTCATTTGGCTAAATCATCAACAACTAGCCAAAAACAAAATAAAAGAAAACATAAGCTAGTAAACTAAGTTTAAAGTAAAGATAATAAAGGTGAATCCTTTCCCACCATCCTCTCTACTTAAGTCAAAGTGCTCTAGGCACTAGTAGAGGTTCATATGGCTAGATCATCAAGCAATAAGCAAATACTAAATCAAAAAAAAAAAAAAAAATTTTTAAACACAAGTTGAATCCTATCTTACAATCATTTCCCTTGAATCAAAGTGTCATAAACACAAAGGGAAAATCAAGTAGTAAGATCATCAACATACCATAGACCAAAAACATTTTTAATACCATGATTTGACACTAAAAACAAGATTAAACAAGCTAAAATAAAAAAAAGGGACAGCAACCCATTTTAATCAAAAATGCGAAACATACAAGTGTTGAAAACACAAATTTATTTTACACAAAAACAACAAAGTCTATACAATCATCAACACAACAATTTATTTAGTGGGTGAGACACCAAACTCACCCACAACAACCCCCTAATCTACATTTTAATGGTATTACGGGATGCAAATATGAGTTTTAAGAAAAAGGTTTTGATGCAAGGAAATTGATGAAAATGCAAAGAGTTTTAGGAAACTACCTTAGATTGAAGTAGAAATGGAATAGAAGTAGAAATCAACTCAAAACCTCCAAGAAAGCTCCAAACCTCCCACGCAAAACCTCAAATGACCAAGCTTTTGGTGATGAAAAATTTAGCAAAATAGGAATAGGTGAAGGTTTATAGAAGAAGGATGGGTTTTTAGGTGGTTTGATGTATGAAAGTTGAAAAATGGAGGAGAAGAAGGGAGGTGGTGGCTTGGCCTTAGGAGAGGAAGGGAGGAGGAGAGAGTTCTTGAGAGTGAGTGAGAAAATGAGAGCTTGGTGAGAGGGGAAAGGCTACGGGTTTGATGGAGGGGGAGAGGAGGAGAGCTTGAGAAGGGTTTGGGTGTGAGGAATCAGCAAATGAGCAAAAAGGCCCCTCATGCATGGGAATGGGATGTATTTATAGGCTTTATTTTAGGGTTAGGGGCATTTAGGTCACTCACTTTCTCTTAGGCTTCAAGGATTGCTTCAAAGTTTTGAATCGAAGGCCAAGATTCAATATGGCATGGATTGAGGGTAAAATAGGAGGAGAGAGAGGGCTGAGGGGTGTAGGTTAATGAAGTGGGTGAAGGATAAAATGAATTACTAACATGTATTTTCTTGTGGAAGTTATTACAAGGATGCCATTTTGGTTTAAATGAAAGGTTAGGATTGCATTTGAAGTTCAAATGAGTGGCTATGATTAACATACATTAAAATAAATAAAAAAGAAGAATTATGGGCTGGAAATGTGTGAAATTCGCAGCACACATAGTGGGAGAGTGAGTGGAATTGCCTTGTACTTTTGTGCTTCACTGACCTTTCAAAATTCAAAAGATTATTGAATATTCTTTTTAAGATAAATCTTCTAAATTCTTTCCATTTTGGGCCATGTCCCATGATCCAATGATTGGGCTCTGAATTCTATGACCTCACCAATCCCAAAGTTGATTTTGTTGACCCCACCTCAAAGGAAATGACCTCTTTGCCCTTTTGTTCAAAACTTGAATTTCATGCCAAAAATATTTCAATGGTGTACAAAAATGCACAACCTCCACCCTTTTAGACCCAAATAAATTCCCCAAGAGATGCATAGTGGTTTTTACTGAGAAATTATTGGTCTTAGTGAAATGACCAAAATGCCCTTTTGGTCCAAAAAACCGTAATTTTGCCCCAAAACTCAACTCTCTGCATAAAACATGTCATCCAACTCCGAACACCATCTTAAAAACAATGAGATGACTTTTAGGACTCAAAAATGCATGGTCCATGGCTTTTCCTGAGAAATTACCCTTTTTGCAAAATGACCAAAATACCCTTTGACCTAAAAACTTGTTTATTGTCCAAAAATGCATTTTAACCCTAAACATAATCCTAAAAACCCTTGAATGACTTTTAAACTCTAAAATGCATGTCAAGCTTTAATTTATTTATTTTTAGTTGAAAATTAGGGTTTTGACCTAAAGTTTACAAAATTGGGGTATGACAAATTTGCCTCTTTATCTAGATTTTAACAAAGAATATGAATTGGCCGAAACATATTCCGAGGCAAAATAGAGATAAAGAATTCAGAAATTATACCGATTTTGTCAACTTAGGGAAAAACCCGAATTTTCTTTTTCTTTTCTCTACTTTGTCCGATTTTTGAGGAATATGAATTGCGAAACATATTCCGAGACAAAATAAAGATAAGGAATTCAAAATTATACCCCACGTTTCTCTCTTTTTTTTTTTATATTATTAAAAGGATAAGTCTTGACCTTGATGAAGTCCGCGAAGCAGAAATAAATTGGTGCTAACCTCGGTAAGCCGCCAAGCGAAAATAAATTGGTGCCAACCTCGGTAAGCCCGCCAGAGAGGAAATAAGGCGATAAAGCGATAAAGAAAGCGATAAAGAAGGTATCGGTCCTCGATGGCACACCTTTGGAGGCTGCTAAAGCCTTTTAACGAACCGCGCCGCGATCCGAAGTTTGCCAACGGCGAGGTGGTCTTCAAGAGCGGCCAGGGAGACAATACCAAGTCTAGATCTCGATACTTCTCTGGGATCGCTACGTCTTGGGCCGACCACGGCTATCCTTTTCGATTGGACCCAATGGGTCTGAAGGACTTACTCGCGGCTCGAATACGAGGTGAAGTCCGAAGGGACACACAGTCTGAAGGAACACTTTGGGTTACGAAGGGGCGCTTAGTCTGAAGGACACTTAGTCTGAAGGGATTCACGAATCTGTTGGTTGGTTGGTCCGAAATGATCAATCTTTGCCGCACTAGATTGAGGTACCTGCATACGTCAGCTGATGCAAAGAATGGTGTATGGGATATGGATGCATGTTATGCAAAGGCATGTTATGCAAGGGCATGTCATGCGAATGCATGTGGTGCGATGGTTTAGTGGAATGATGAATGCAGTGAGATGCTATTCTTGATTCTTCATCTTTTTAATTTTCTTTGGTCAGCCTTCTTTTTTCTGACTGTGTGTTTCTTCTTTTGTCTTTTTTTCTTTCCTTGAATGATTTTGCCGGATCAGCTTCCTTTTTCCTGATCGTTTATTTTCCTTTGCTCTTTTGCTCTTTTGGCTTTTCTTTTTGCTGGTTCGACCAACCCGTGACATGACCGCAGAACTGATTAGGATTGTGGTGGCGTATGAGCCAAGTGCAGATTTGCTTTATAATTTTACCATTTGAGGATGATTGCGAGCGTAATTGTTTACTTGCGAACTTAATTTGCTTTTAAAAAGTTGTTTCCTTTCCATGACTTTTAGAAATTTCGCAATGATTGTGATGCTTTATGATTTATGCACATGTTTTACAGATCCACGTCATCATCATCATAAAACGCTTATTTTGAGCAGAAAAACAAGGAAATAGCAAACAGATATGAGAAAGATTGAACTTTATTGATGTAGAAGCGGTCGTCTGATGAAGGTTCGCCCATTGTTCAATACATTTGAAAGTTTAAACTACAAAAAGACACGAAAAAGAGAGAAGCTAATTTCTGACTGTCCATCTCTGTGGGACAGTGCCAACCATTTGTTTCCATGACTTTGACCATCCTCTTAACGAGACCTTCGGGGTGTTGTATGCCTTTGTCTACTTTTCATGCCCCAATTTTCTGACCCTAATTTTTGCCTGGATCGCCCTTTGCGGGTTTTCAATCCACCGGGTCGCTCTGATTTTGCCTAGGCCGCCCTTTCGGGTTTTCAACCTAGCGAGCTGTTTTTACTGGGCTTATCTTTCTCTTTTTTCACTTATTTCTTTCAGGCATAATACTTCTTCACTTGATCGGAATTGACTGGGTTTTTCAGATCCTCGCCATCCATATTTGTGAGTATCAGCGCTCCTCCGGAAAAAGCTTTCTTGACCACGTATGGCCCGTCATAGGTGGGCGTCCACTTCCCACGGGGATCACTCTGAATTGGCAGAATCTTCTTGAGTACTATATCTCCCTCATTGAATTCTCGGGGACGAACCTTCTTGTCGAGCGCGTTTTCCTCTCTCTGCGTCTGATTTGCCCATGACACAAGGCTGCAATTTCTTTTCTCCTCAATGAGATTTAGCTGATCAAGCCGAGCCTGTACCCACTCTGCTTCTTCCAACTTGGTTTCCATTAGTACCCGCAGGGAAGGTATTTCAACCTCAATGGGAAGCACTGCTTCTGACCCATATACCAGGGAGAAAGGGGTTGCCCCAGTCGATGTACGTACTGAGGTACGATAGCCATGCAAAGCGAAAGGGAGCATTTCGTGCCAGTCTTTGTAGGTTACCACCATTTTCTGCACTATTTTCTTGATATTCTTGTTGGCCGCTTCAACTGCCCCATTCATCTTGGGACGGTACGGGGATGACTTGTGATGTTGAATCTTGAACTCGGTGCACAGGTCCTTCATCATTCTGCTGTTCAAGTTGCTGCCATTATCAGTGATGATCTTGTTGGGAAGACCGTAACGGCAAATCAAATCTTTCTTGACAAACTTGGCAACCACCGAACTGGTTATACTTGAATATGAGGCAGCTTCAACCCACTTTGTGAAATAGTCAATGGCGACCAGGATGAAACGATGCCCATTTGACGCTTTGGGTTCAATTGGACCTATGACGTCCATGCCCCACATTGAGAACGGCCAAGACGCAGTCAAAACATTCAACTTAGCAGGCGGTACATGAATGTGATCAGCATAGATCTGGCACTTGTGGCACCTCCTCACAAAACTGTAGCAGTCAGACTCCATCCGCAACCAGTAATAGCCGGCTCTCAAAATCTTTCTAGCCATAGTGTGTCCACTGGAGTGGGTTCCAAACGAACCTTCGTGTACATCTTTCATGATTCTTTCAGCTTCTTCTTTGGCAACACACCTCAAGAGAACCATATCATAGTTTCTTTTGTAGAGAACTTCACCACTCAAAAAGAAATCCCTTGACAATCTTCTGAGAGTTCTCTTGTCATTCTCTGATGCCCCAGGTGGGTATTCTTGATTAGTGATGTATTGCTTGATGTCATGATACCAAGGCTTCTCATCGGGCTCCTCATCTATTGCCGTGCGATGGTGATCGCAGCAAGCTCGGTCTTTGACTCGATATTAGCCAAACTCTTGTCACAGCTAACATTGAACATAGAAGACAGTGTTGCCAATGCGTCAGCCAACTGGTTTTCACCTCGAGGGATATGGTTGAAGGTGATCTCGTCAAAAGACTTCATCAACTCTTGCATGTAACTACAATAAGGAACCAGTTTGGGATCTCTCGGTCTCCCAATCGCCTCTTACTTGATGAATAACCGGGCTGAATCCCCATACACATCTAGCCTTTTAACTTTCCATTCCGTGGCTGCTTGAATACCTAAGATGCACGCTTCATATTCAAAGAATGTTATTGGTGACATAAAAGCTTAATCTGCGATGAATCGAACAAAACGATTATCGTGGAAATTAACATCGCCTCAACTCCGTGTCCCCATACATTTGATGCGCCATCGAAAATCATCCTCCACCTCTCATCTTCTTGGGATTTCCCCTCATCAAACGAAGGCCATGATGTCTTCATCGGAAAATCATACCGCATTGGTATCGTAATCTTGAATTGGTGACATGCTAAATACTCGACAAAGTGTAACGCCTTGATCGCTTTACGTGTGACATACGTAATATCATACTCGATAATAACATCTGCCACCGAGCGATCCGTCCTGTGAGGGCTGGCTTTTCAAAAATGTACTTGATTGGATCCATTTTAGATACCAACCAGGTTGTATGACTCAACATATACTGTCTTAAACGATGGGCAGCCCAGGCTAAGGCACAACAAGTCTTTTCAAGCATCGAGTATCTCGTCTCGCAGTCGGTGAACTTTTTACTCAGATAGTAGATGGCATGCTCTTTCTTTCCCGATTCATCATGCTTGTCCCAAGACACACCCCATTGAGTTGTCTAGCACGATTAAATACAAGATAAGCGGGTCTACCCGACCACCCTGGCAGATCGTAAATTGGCGGATTCTGCGATAATCTTTAATTTTTCAAAGGCTTTTTGGCGATCATCATTCCATTCTGCTTTCTGATTCTTGCACAACAGTTTAAAGAGAGGTTCACAAGTGGCGGTCAATTGGGATATGAACCTTGAGATGTAGTTCAATCTCCCAAGGAAACCACGAACCTCTTTTTCAGTTTTTGGCATTGGCATTTCAAGGATTGCTTTAACTTTATCTGGATCAACCTCTATCCCTCTTTGACTGACGATGAATCCCAATAGCTTTCCGGATCTTACACCAAAGGTACATTTTGCTGGATTTAGTCTGAGCTTGAACTTCCGTAGACGCTCGAAGAGTTTCCGTAGATTAACAATGTGCTCCTCATCGCCTTGGACTTTGCAATCATATCATCCACATACACCTCAATTTCCTTGTGCATCATGTCATGGAATAAGCGTCACCATTGCCCTCTGATAAGTTGCTCCGGCATTCTTGAGTCCAAAAGGCATCACTTTGTAGCAGAATGTGCCCCAGAGAGTTATGAAGGTGGTTTTCTCCATATCTTCCGGAGCCATTTTTATCTGATTGTATCCTGAATACCCATCCATGAAGGAGAACAATGAGTGCTGGGCTGTACTGTCTACCAGAATGTCAATGTGAGGCAGGGGGAAGTCATCTTTGGGACTAGCTCTATTCAGGTCTCTGTAGTCGACACACATTCTGACTTTGCCATCTTTCTTCGGGACGGGAACGACATTGGCTACCCACTGTGGGTACTTTGCAACTGCTAGAAACCCAGCGTCAAACTGCTTTTTTACCTCATCCCGGATTTTCAGTGACATCTCTGGCTTCATTCTTCTTAATTTCTGTTTGACTGGAGGGCACTCTGGTTTAACCGGCAACTTGTGTTCCACAATGTCAGTATCTAGCCCTGGCATATCTTTGTACGACCATGCAAAGACGTCAGCGTAATCATGCAAGAGCTGGATTAACTTTTTGCGTTCACCATCTTCCATGGCGGTACCAACCTTAACTTCCCTTTTATCCTCTTCTGTACCCAAGTTGACGATCTCAATCGACTCCCCATGAGGTTGAATTATCTTCTCTTCTTGCTCTATTAATCTCATTAATTCCGGAGGAGTTTCCCAGTTTTCATCAACATCCCCTTCAGTTTGGTTAATTGGATGATCAAAGTCATAATTGGAATTGTTGGCCCTTGTTATTTTAGAGATAATTACTTTTGATCTGCATTCGGGGAAGCAGACACTAGAATGAAAAGCGAAAAGACATATAACAAAACGAAGAGAAAAAAAGAGATAAATGAAGAAAAAGAAATTTTATTGACGAATTCAAAACACGCGCGTTTTATTGATGATAATGTTGAAAATAAAAACATGCATGCCCTAACAAGCTACCCTAAGGCCTTGGCGAGCCAAAGGTGTGCATTACAATCATTACTTTGAACTAAAGGTAATGGGCAGGTCAACAGCTTTCCCAATTCTTGAGCTCCTTTGTAGCGCCGCTGCGATGGGACTAAATCGCTCCGCTTTCTTCATTCTCTGAATCATCCTCAATAGCGGTGATCTGATCCGGGTTCAGCATACCGGCACTCCTGAAACTCTGGTAGAGATCACAAATTGGAACCTTCTTTGACCAGGGGTCTTGACCTCTCAGCTTGGCCAACCATCTACGCTTTCGTTCATCTGCCATCTTTCCTCTTTCACCTTCACTAGGGCAGTACCCAAGCCCACAACGGTCTTTGTTCTCTTTTAACTGCACTGGGGCAAGGATTCCCTGTCCTGCCTTTCCCAGACCACGTCCTAGCTGGTAACCTTGGTCCATCATGATTCTTGCGACCATTTCTCCATTCTTTGACAGCTTTATCACGGGTGATGACAATCCACATCCACCAAACACAGCGTTGGCTATCTCAAGAGATTGGAAAGAAGTTTCCAGAGACTCCTCGGCTGCCTCCACATAACGGAAAGGGGAAGGCTTGTTAACTAGCATCTCTTCTTCTCCGTACACCACCACAATCTTGTCATTGACTACGAACTTAACCTCCGATGCGAGAGAGGAAGGAATAGCTCGACCATATGGATCCATGGCCTCCCAAGTAAGCGGTGATGAAGAAGAAATATCCATGACACGAAAATTAACATAGAATGTTTCTCGGACCTATTTGAATGGGAACTCCATCTCCCCTATCACCTCCTTCTTTGATCCATCAAACGCCCTCACCAAAGTTGAGCTTGGCTTCATAAAGGAACAGTCAACATCTAGCTTGCTTACGGTTGACTTGGGCATCACATTCAGAGATGAACCGTTGTCAATCAAGACCCGAGCCAACACGAAATCCCCGCATTTGACAGAGATGTGCAATGCTTGATTGTGCTTCCTTCCTTCTGGGGGAAGCTCCTCATCAGTGAAGGTCAGGTGATTAGCAGCTGCAATATTACCAACGACTTCGTCAAACTGGCCAACAGAAATATTCTGAGCAACATGGGCTTCATTCAACACTTTCATGAGAGCGGTTCTATGTGCTTCTGAACTCATCAACAAAGACAGCATCGAGATTTTTGCGGGAGTTTGGTTCATCTGATCGACCACTTTATAATCACTTTGTCTCACTATCTTAAGAAATTCATCATTTTCTGGCTCTGTCCCTTTCCTCTTCTGAATATTCTCCGCCTCCCTTTCCTTACCCTTACGGGCTCTATCTTCGGCTTCCTTGGAGGATTCAGGAGCATACATCCGGCCGCTCCTTGTCATGCCACTTGTCCCAGTTATATTTGTAACAGAAGTGTTTGGAGAAACCTCCACCGGAGGCAGGGTGCTATAAATCCACGGCACAGCACTGTCCTTCTCATAAGGGAATGGAGCAGGGACTTCAATAACCACCGGCTGAGGCTTGACTTGGGCTGGTTTTGGATCATACCATATCTCAATTGGCTTCCTAGCTTCTTTGCCATCATTAATCATCAACACACTTTCCTCCTTTTCAAACACCCCCACTTGGACCACATAACGATCCATCAAGTCTTGCAAAATCGACTTGAAAACTTCGCAAGCACCTACACATACGGGATCAACACATACACACCCTTTCTCAGATAACCCCACAACGGCATAGTTCAAAGCATGTATACTTTCCAGAGGAGTCTCAATACATTCAATGATTTTATCATTATCCGCCTCCGCAGAATCTTCTCTTTTCGCATTAGCGGATGGTACCCGTGTCCCGGCAAGTGATTGATGGTTGTACTTGGGTATTCGGCTGAAGGAAAGCGATTGGCATCAATCAAATCTTGAACTACGTGCTTGAAAGCCTTGCGCTCTTCCACCGTGTGACCAACTCCTCCGCTATGAAAGCTACGGTGGCATCGGCATTGTATCCCCTAGGAAAGGGGTTGCATGGGCTTCGGGGCGGATTTTGATCAAATTCTTTGCAATAAGGTGATTGAACAATTCCGTATAGGTCATTGGAATTGGATCAAAGCTAACACGCCTTCTCTCTTGATAATTCGGGTTTTGTAGCACGAGAGTTAACTCGCTGCATGGTTGGTAGAGGCGGCTAGTGGTGCCGTTTCTTTGGGGAGAAGCGAAAGATGGGCTTCCCACTGCGAGTAATAGCATTGGTTTCCCCTTCTTTCTTCTTGGGGAAATTGGAAAAGGGCTTCTTTGGTCCACTAGAATTGCCAAATCCTCCTAGCAATCTTTCCACTACGCTCCGATCCGTGCTCTAAACGCTCTCGATGACAACCATGTCCGAAAAACTGGATGAGACACTCCCACCAACCTATCATAATATCACCCGGAAGAGTCTCCATAAACATGTATACCATCTCCTTTTCGGTCCAATGGCGGCTTTACTTGTGCGGCTATGCTCCTCCACTTTTGAGCATATTCTTTGAAGGACTCTCTATCCCCTTTGCTCATGTCTCTTATGAATCGAGACCGGGAGCAAGGTCCATGTTATAACTGTATCGCTTTCAAAAACGCTTGAAAAGGTCTTTCCAATCGTGAATGTCGATGATCGCAAATGCATATACCGATCTAACGATGCCCCGCCAAACCGTTTCGGAAGTAGTGAATGAGCACCTTGTCATCATGAGCATACATGGCCATTTTCCTAACATACATCGTCAAATGGCTAGAAGGACACCCGTGCGCGATACTTATCAAAGTCCTGCTTTGAATTTATGAGGTACGACAACATCCGGGACAAGGCACAAATCACGGGCATCTTTAGCTCTAGCACTGATCCTTCTACGACTCTTAAACGTTCTTGAGCAAATGATACCGATCCTTATCTTTGGGTGTTCTCAAACAAATGACCCTACCGATAATTCCCAGTGTGATGGTAACCCCATACCGAGCGGGGCTTCCCATAGGATGGATAATGTTACGAGGATTCACAAAGAAACTCCCTGAACGATCGACGAACTCATTGTCGGCGCAACACCAAGACCGGGGCGGGAACTTGCGGTCCAATATTAGCTCCACTAGGTGTAACTATAGCGAGTTGACTTGGCACCACGAGGATAAATTCAAAGAGCGACGACGACATATAACCAATGGGCATTCCCGGGGTACATTTGTGCATTGTTACGCCGCTTCGCCCACGGGGAGTGAGTCGACCCCGGCGTGGGAGAAGTGTGGCGATCATAACTTCGAGAGATCACCGGAGGAGCAACGAAAGTAATGCTGACCCGCCGGGATTCACAACGGCGGTGGCTCGGTAGAAGAACCCCACTCCTCAAACTCAGTAACATACTCATTATCTCGGCCATCCGGGTTTCCATAGCCCCGACTTTTGTCTTCAAAATCTGATTCTCCCGAGCGGTTGCTCGGGATTGAGGATCTCTACACCCAACTCTTCTTGACCAGTGTCTTCAATCTCGAACCTTGATTTCCGACCATCGGTCTAAACAGTAACGGGTGAAATACCGGTGTCGGCGAACCAGGCTTGCCTTTTTCTCTCGAACTTAGAAAGAAATGTTTTTATGAGTGCGAATCGTGAAATGAATGGATGCATAAATATATGCGCATGAAATGTGGATACGTTTCTCTCACGTGGTGCCACGGGAATTGCACGTTTTTTTTTTTTTTTTTTTTTTTTTGACAAGCAACGAGGATCGAGAATATGAAACGAACCATACATTTATACTTAAAATTTGAAACACACAATTCTTTCATTCATTCATACTTTGAAAAGATAAGAGTACATTACAAAGAGTTCTTAAAGCATTAAAAGAAAATTACAACAAGCTGGAATTTCAAACAACGACTATGTCCATGCACCGATCTCTCTTTCTCTTCCTCGAAGTGGAAGGACGATCTGCCGACCCTCATTTCTGAATCGGACCTCGACATATGCAATGAAGCTTGAACCTCTGTGGGTAGTGAATACATCTATAGCACGCTCGGCATCCTCAAGCGCCTAGGAACGCCATGACAAAGATATCATAACATAACTTGGATAAGTAGGCATATTTTTCTTGCAAGCATCCGCGATGGTCATCCAACCTACGGTGTTCTTCCCCGAGATAAGCCATTTCAGCCCCGAACCTCTCTAGTAAGCCATCCTCGGTGTCTTACGCGGTTTTCAAGGTTGTGGACCTCCCCGAGAGCTCCCCATGGAACATTGCTTGAAATCCTCAAGCCTCTCCTGCACCAATTCCTTTGCTTGCATCTCATCTTGAGTCTTTTCTCATAATCGCGGTGAGGCCTTCACCAGTGCCTTTGCTTCCTCAATTGGCCCATAAGCTCTTTTCTAACTTTTTAGAAACATTCAACTGGCTTTCCATGCATTGGCATCCTCAAATGCTCTGTCCCTATCTCGATTTCGAACTTGAATTTCATCATTGGCACTCTTGAGGCTACCTTGCATTTCAGCTAGCCTTCGGTTCCAGTAACAACCTTTTCTTTGTAATCGACCAGCGCTTCTCTTTGAGCTCATTTTCTTGCTCTAAACTCCTCTTTTCTTGCAACAACTTTTCTATTTGCACTTGTAACTCTTGCTTCTCCTGCTTGAGATTGGAGCAAAGCGACCTTAAGTCCTTCAACCTCTTCATTAGGGATAGGAGCAGGTGGGAACTTCGGCTTCAATTAGAGGACAACTTTGAAAGGCAATTTAAGCTATCTCAACCCGACGTCGGACCCCACTGCGAGATAATCCCCTTCTACATTCGTGCCTCTACATCCCGGATCAACACGACCTTTTCTTACTGGCCTGTCCCAAGCGCGGACAATTTTCCTTAGTAAACCCAGATTTCCTGAACCTCTGTCAGGCAGCACAAAACCAGCTAAAGACTCAGATGGGGGTGGACTGGTCATCGTGTACCCTAACTGCCTTAATGCCAAAGCGGGATCAGAGGTGACATCCTCCTGCAGTACCAATAAGAGGGCGTTGGGGAAACCATTAAGCTCATAGATAACATCCGATCGTCCGTGCCAAGGTACACCACAGAATGTCAACCCCTCTCATGCTAGCAATGAACCGCTTCCATTCATCCTTACTCTTCTCTTCAATGTGTCCCCTAAACATATGAGAGACAAACCACCTGTAGAACACTGGTAAACAGCACATAACCATACCTCCTCCTTTGGAATGGCGATCACAAAGGGAGTAAAATAGATCGACTAAAATAATCAAGTAGGATTACGACCCCGACTTTTAAAGGCAAGGAAGACATCAATGGCTGCAGCATCAACAAAGTTTTCAATACTTGGGAACAAGACCACCCCGTAAATGAGCAGAGCTAACACATCCGAATATGCTTTCCAATCTTTTTTAGCAAACAAGGTTTCTGCCTCAACCTCTAAGAATCTCCTTGATAAACCACATTTACGGCCCTTAACCTCCACATTTTTAGCCAAGACCTCTTCCTTGACTTGAAGGATACCGACTAGAGCTTTGACTAATGAGTACTTCTCCACATAAGAATACGGTTTGCAGTTTGCAATAGGAAAGCCCAAGATCTTTTCAAATTCTTCTAGGGTCGGGACCAACTGTAAATCTTGGAAAGTGAAACAATGATACTCGGGATCAAATCATCGGGCCAATGCGGTGAGGGCTTCTGTTTGGACATTTACCTCCAACAGGTCTAGAAGATTGCCATACATGGTCTGAAAAGCCTCTTTTCGCCACGAGGGGAACTGATTGCCGAGCTTGACCAAGCTTTGGACATCTTGTTGCTTGAAATTCCACTTGAGGGTTCTTTTCAAATTCTGATCCATTTTCCACTGATACCTACAATTCCCTGGCACCGGTGAGAATGCATGCGAAATGAATGCATGAATGCATGAATGCTTGATGTTTGAATTTCAACATAACAGCTTTCAAAAGTTGGACATTTATACATTTTTTTTTGGAAAGACACTGGTTTATTTTCACAAAAATTTCGATGCAGGGGTATGCAAGCTCCTTTGTGTCCTACAGGGTTTCTTAGGAGACAGGATCTAAGGCTTTTTTAGGGGTACTTCGAGGTAAGCACTAACAAGAGAGCCCTAAATAAGGTTCCTAGAGCCAACGACCTTATCCGAGTGCACCGATCAGCAGGGACGTACGTCCAAGTGATGAGCCCTTCGAACAAGGCCAAACTCTAGGTGAAGTCTTCGCAACCACACGAAAAAGACGTGCGTCGATTGTGCGACCACTAATGACTTCGTTCTAGCCTAAGATATACTCTAGCCCGGTATAGGGTCTGTCTCACCAAAAAAGTCACACAAGGGTAAAAACAGTGAAAGTGTGTGTAGGAGCATAATGATGCATATACCCCCCCACCTGCAAAGAAAATCCAGAAACAGTCCAGACAAAGATAGTCGTCTACCCTAGGGTTTTGCACATATCATTCAAGTCTAAGCAAGAAATTACCCTAAGGTATTGACAAACATCTAAAACTCTACTTACCTTAAGAAGAGGAGCTAAGAAGAGGGGATCATAATAGAAGGGGAAAAAATGCATGAACTTACCAAAGAAAGGGAGCGAAGAAGAGGGGAACATGGGAATTAGAGAGATGCTCATGGGATGCAACATAATAATGCAAGAAAAATAGTCAAGCATTATAAGCAAAGAAAGAAGAGAAAAAGAAAAAGGAAGAAAAATAGAACAAAGTTTGCAATCAACTTTTTTTTTTTAAAACCACATATCAAATTAACTAGGCTAGACCCTCGTCTTTTTTTTGAAAAAAAAGAAAAGTCCCCAGTGAAGTCGCCAGCTGTTGCACCTGAAAAATCCCGTTTGGGTTTCTCGATGTACAACGTATGAAAATTGTGAAGCCGCCACCAATATTTTAGTTTTAAGACGAAAACATTGAAAAAACGTCTTTTTATACAAGGCGGGTGGTCTTTTGAAAACAGAGATGTAGGTTCGGGGGTCGGTTAGGTATGGGGAAGGTATTAGCACCCCACACCTCCTTTCTACCGAAAGGGAACCATTAATTTGATGTGTGGTTTTGACAAGGTTTGATTTGAAACAATTATTCTACTTCTTTCCTTTCTTTTTATTTGAATTCTTGTTTTATTGAAAACAGAAGAGGAAAAAGAATATTTTTTGGTATCTTTGAAAAGCGGAACTAGACAAAGATTTTTTTGAAAGTGTGCTTGACGAGAACATGGCTCGCTCCTACGTACCCTCAATGTGATGAGGGATCAAAGCTACGTAGTTCTTGTTTTGTCGAGAAACTTTGGTGTGTTGGTGTTTTTTAGTGTAGGGGTTTTCGGTCCTAGGCATGCAGTCCAATAGACCTAGAACAAAGACACCCCGCTTTGTCATGCACGCGTGCCCGCTACTTTTGAAAAATGATCTTTTTGATTTTCTTAGGGAAAAAGGTTTGTTGTGAAGTTGACCGCTTTTATTTGAGCAAGTATCTTAGGCTCGCACGAACTGTATGTACCGCTAACCCTAAAACGCTAACCAATATCGGAAGTACATCCGAATCAATACCTTACTCATTTTGGAAAAGGATTTGAAGTTGTTAATTACTTGTTTATTTCTCATAAGTATCCTAAGACGTTTGAGCTGTACAGCTCCGGTCTTAGGATGCTAGACAACACCGGCCGTACGTCCGACTTGCCTCCTTATGAGTTTTGGAAAAAGGTTGTTCATGCTTTGGAGCTAAAGATTTCCTTCTTCTTTTTTTTTTGTTTTGAAATGATTTTAGGAAACGGGTTTTTAGAAAAAAAAGTAGAACATTTCAAATCAATTCTAAATCCATAACCAAATGCAAATGAATGAATGGGATTTAAACATATTCAAATAATCTAACAATCACGATCATGTTGATCATTAACTAAGATTAAACATGCCAATACAATCAAGAGATTTAATTGTCAATGATGCAAAATAAAGTTCTCAAAACAATTGTGCATGTGTGTGTGAGGTTTGTATTTATCCTAATGGCTCTATGCTACTACCGGCGTGTAGACTTACATCTCCAAGAGGATGTCATACAAAGGGAGGAAAGGAGAGTATTTACCCTAGTGACTCTACGCTACAACCGGCGAGTAGTCTTACATCTTCACTATGAGGTCATACACATGAAAGGTATTTGTACACAATTCAATTAAGACATTTAGGTGGCATCCTCAACAAGAGAAGACAATCGATCATAGGCATACAATAGTCTAAGTTAAATGGATGAACATGTGATTATGATTTGCTAGATTAGGTAAGCATGAACAAGTGAGTAAGCAAGAGGTGAATAAGTTTTCTTTATTTGAGTGTAAGTGTGTGAAAGTGTGCCATAAAGAATGGTAAGGCCAAGCACATACAACAAACTTGAGCAAAAGAATTGGTCACAAAAAAAAAAAGAGCATAGGGCAAGCATGCATAGGCATTTAGGCATAAAATTCATCAAGTTTTTGCAACCAAATCACATCATTAAATATACATACATAAACCCTAAAGTCTACACATGCATATCACACTCAAATAATTGTCATTTCCTCATTTATTTATCACACAAAATCGAAAGAACTAAAGGTGATGGAACCCTAAAGAAATGCTTGAGGCCGAAACCTCTTGTGGTCACATACATCATTTTTACTCAACTTTGATACATGGGATGAACAAACAAAATTTTGGGACTCTAACTTCTAACCTAAGGCCGAACCACTACAGCCCCTAAATTAAACCATTTTTTAACTTTAAATCATTAAATACAACTTGAATCATGTAAAGTAATCTTTCCACTTAAATTAAAGTGCCATAGGCACAAGTGAAAATCATTTTACTCCATCATCAACATAAGACACATAAACAAGATAAAAAATGCATAAAACCAAAAGAAATTTGGTTGAATCCCTTCTAGCCATCTCTCCACTCAAATCAAAGTGCTCTAGGCACTAGTAGAGATTCATTTGGCTAAATCATCAACAACTAGCCAAAAACAAAATAAAAGAAAACATAAGCTAGTAAACTAAGTTTAAAGTAAAGATAATAAAGGTGAATCCTTTCCCACCATCCTCTCTACTTAAGTCAAAGTGCTCTAGGCACTAGTAGAGGTTCATATGGCTAGATCATCAAGCAATAAGCAAATACTAAATCAAAAAAAAAAAAGAAAAATTTTTAAACACAAGTTGAATCCTATCTTACAATCATTTCCCTTGAATCAAAGTGTCATAAACACAAAGGGAAAATCAAGTAGTAAGATCATCAACATACCATAGACCAAAAACATTTTTAATACCATGATTTGACACTAAAAACAAGATTAAACAAGCTAAAATAAAAAAAAGGGACAGCAACCCATTTTAATCAAAAATGCGAAACATACAAGTGTTGAAAACACAAATTTATTTTACACAAAAACAACAAAGTCTATACAATCATCAACACAACAATTTATTTAGTGGGTGAGACACCAAACTCACCCACAACAACCCCCTAATCTACATTTTAATGGTATTACGGGATGCAAATATGAGTTTTAAGAAAAGGTTTTGATGCAAGGAAATTGATGAAAATGCAAAGAGTTTTAGGAAACTACCTTAGATTGAAGTAGAAATGGAATAGAAGTAGAAATCAACTCAAAACCTCCAAGAAAGCTCCAAACCTCCCACGCAAAAAACTCAAATGACCAAGCTTTTGGTGATGAAAAATTTAGCAAAATAGGAATAGGTGAAGGTTTATAGAAGAAGGATGGGTTTTTAGGTGGTTTGATGTATGAAAGTTGAAAAATGGAGGAGAAGAAGGGAGGTGGTGGCTTCGGCCTTAGGAGAGGGAAGGGAGGAGGAGAGAGTTCTTGAGAGTGAGTGAGAAAATGAGAGCTTGGTGAGAGGGGAAAGGCTACGGGTTTGATGGAGGGGGAGAGGAGGAGAGCTTGAGAAGGGTTTGGGTGTGAGGAATCAGCAAATGAGCAAAAAGGCCCTCATGCATGGGAATGGGATGTATTTATAGGCTTTATTTTAGGGGTTAGGGGCATTTAGGTCACTCACTTTCTCTTAGGCTTCAAGGATTGCTTCAAAGTTTTGAATCGAAGGCCAAGATTCAATATGGCATGGATTGAGGGTAAAATAGGAGGAGAGAGAGGGCTGAGGGGTGTAGGTTAATGAAGTGGGTGAAGGATAAAATGAATTACTAACATGTATTTTCTTGTGGAAGTTATTACAAGGATGCCATTTTGGTTTAAATGAAAGGTTAGGATTGCATTTGAAGTTCAAATGAGTGGCTATGATTAACATACATTAAAATAAATAAAAAGAAGAATTATGGGCTGGAAATGTGTGAAATTCGCAGCACACATAGTGGGAGAGTGAGTGGAATTGCCTTGTACTTTTGTGCTACACTTGACCTTTCAAAATTCAAAAGATTATTGAATATTCTTTTTAAGATAAATCTTCTAAATTCTTTCCATTTTGGGCCATGTCCCATGATCCAATGATTGGGCTCTGAATTCTATGACCTCACCAATCCCAAAGTTGATTTTGTTGACCCCACCTCAAAGGAAATGACCTCTTTGCCCTTTTGTTCAAAACTTGAATTTCATGCCAAAAATATTTCAATGGTGTACAAAATGCACAACCTCCACCCTTTTAGACCCAAATAAATTCCCCAAGAGATGCATAGTGGTTTTTACTGAGAAATTATTGGTCTTAGTGAAATGACCAAAATGCCCTTTTGGTCCAAAAACCGTAATTTTGCCCCCAAAACTCAACTCTCTGCATAAAACATGTCATCCAACTCCAACACCATCTTAAAAACAATGAGATGACTTTTAGGACTCAAAAATGCATGGTCCATGGCTTTTCCCGAGAAATTACCCTTTTTGCAAATGACCAAAATACCCCTTTGACCTAAAAACTTGTTTATTGTCCAAAAATGCATTTTAACCCTAAACATAATCCTAAAAACCCTTGAATGACTTTTAAACTCTAAAATGCATGTCAAGCTTTAATTTATTTATTTTTAGTTGAAAATTAGGGTTTTGACCTAAGCCGGACAAAATTGGGGTATGACACCAGCAGAGTCGCCAGCTGTTGCACCCCGAAAAATCCTGGGAGGGACTTTTCTTCGCACAACGTGATTTTAGAGTCGCCACCAATATTTTTTAAAGGTAAAACAAAAAAAACCTTTTTTCGGAAAGCAATGGTCTTGGAACCATTTAGATTTGGGTTCGGGGGTCTAGTTACGTACGGGGAAGGTATTAGCACCCCATAACGTCCCTTTGAAGAAGGGTTACCTTAATTAAATATGTGATTTGCGGAGTTGATTTGGAAAAATGCTTTGTTTTTACCTCTTTTGTTTATGAGTGACTTAATGAAAAATCTTTAATTTTTGCGCTTGATGGAGGGGATCCACTCCTACGTATCTCCAGGTGCGATGGAGAATTCAAAGCTACGTAGTTCTTGTTTTGAGAAAGGTTTTTGTTTTTTATCTTGTTTAATTGTGAAAATCGAGCTTTCATGATGATCAATTGAGCAAAGGCTCCAAGTGACCAACATTAGCACTCCATTGTTAATAATCATGCAAGCAAAGGCTTCGCAAGACTACTAACAAAGTTTTAAATTTTAGTGAAAATCTTTAGGAAAATTAGGCATTCACGGTGATCAATTGAGCAAAGGCTCCAAGTGACCATCACTAGTACCTCATTGTTAATAATCGCGCAAGCAAAGGCTTCGCAAGACTACTAGCAAAGTTTTTAATTTTAGTGAAAATCTTTAGGAAAATTAGGCATTCACGGTGATCAATTGAGCAAAGGCTCCAAGTGACCATCACTAGTACCTCATTGTTAATAATCGCGCAAGCAAAGGCTTCACGAGACTACTAACAAAGTTTGATTTTGAAGAATATAGGTTAGCAAGCATCCATATTATAATAACTAAATACAAAAATGCATCTTTAAGGAGAGGGGTGAGATAGCGAAATTTGAGGGTACTAACAATAAAATTTTTTACATAAAAACTGGTGGGGTGCAACCAAAACGTGGGGGGGGGTGTTGTTAGCAATCTGATGCTTAAAAAAACTTAACTAAAAAAACAAACAAGCCCATTAATACCTATACTTAAGTCAAATATCCAAAAAAAGCAACCCTAACACTCCTTTCCTCTCCTCTGCGCCGACCCACCCCCAAAAACAGAAAACTCTAGATTTCCTCTCCCTTCCCCCAGCGTCGTTCTCACTTCCAGCAACAGAGAGAGAGAGTTTTCGTGAGAGAGAAAGAGAGTAAGGAAGAGAGAAAGAGCGACGGTGAGAGAGGGTGAGGGAGAGAATACCGTGAGAGAGAGACGATCTGAGAGAGGGAGGACGAACGGTGCCTTCTACGGTGGTGACGACGGCGATGGTTTCGGCGTGGTGGTGGTTTCGCGCGACGGAGAAAAGGAACGAAGGTGCGTCGTCGGAGATGTTGAGTTGTCGGTGGCGTGGTGGTTCGCGGCGGAGGTCACGGCGACAGGTTTGTTTTTTCTTGTTTTTTTTTGGTCTTCTTCTACTATGCTTGTTCTTTTGTTGTGTGTTTGTTGGATTGGTTGTGTGTTTATGTTCTGCTTGGTTTTCTCTCTGTGTTCCCCTCCCCTTTGATTTTCGTTTTCTTCCTCTTGGGTTTCAGTGTGTGTTCTGTGTTGTGTTTCAGTTGCTGTGTTTGTGTTTTAATATCTCTGTGTGTTTATGTTGGTTTGGTGGTGAATGGTTACTGCTTGAGGATTAACCGTGGAGGAGGCAATGGTGAGGTCTGTGTTGTGTTTTGTGTGTTTTCTGCTTCAGTGTGTTTGTGCCCCCTCTTTGTTGCTGCTAATGGATGAATATATAGTAAGGCTTGCATAGGGTATTACAATGTCAAGTCAATTTTCTCTGCATCTCAGTTTTGTGTTTTTCAAACATTTCACGTTTTGGTGTATAAAGTATGCTGATCAAATTTTCCTCTTCCCCAGCCAATTCAGCTGCCTAATTTCTTCTTTGGTGTATGTGTGCAGAGAAGAAAAACTGAAGGAAGAAGAGCCTTCCATTTGGAGCTTTGGGCATAGGCTATTGCTGCTGCATAAATTGGACTTTTCCTCTTGTTTGTACTGCTGGTCATTGATTCTGCTCTAATATTATGTACTCTATGATGCACTTGTAATATATGTTGCTTTTTGAATAACTAAGGGACTGTGTAGTTACATGTATGCACTTGTAATATATATATCTCAGTTATGTGTAGTTACCTGTATGTGTTTCAAGTCATTTTTCTACATCTTGTGTTGCTTCAACAATCATGTATTATTATTTTTGGTCAACATGTTGTTACGTGTATGTGCTGATACTTGATGAATTCAAAATATGCTTGGTTAATCCACCATCATCACGTTAACATTCTTTTTTTTCCTTTAATAGATTTTTTGGTTTTGGTTAAATGAAAAAATATTTAAAAGAGATGATCTCAATTAATATATTAGAAAAAATAGTAGCGCTAATAAAACAAGACGGCTAACGACTATCAAATGACACTAGGACACGATTGGAAATTAAACACACGTACTCCATTAGAAACAACGTGTACACGCGATTAATAATAACATGTGTACACAGTTAAACATAACGTGCCTACATGATTAGAAATATTGTGCGAGCACATTAAAATTTGGCGTTCACAAAAATACATTTTTTATTTTTGATAAATTTGTCGGACAAAATTGGGGTATGACAGCTGCCCCTCTTTATTTTTTATTTTGACAAGAAATATGAATTGGGATCGGTTTATTGCTCTCAGTGGGCATATATTTATATTACAAGGGGTATTAAATGGCGTAAAATACACTTTATGGTCGAATTGACCATTATAAGACAAGGGGAGAAATATCCGGGATTCTCTTAATAACTGTGTTGAATGCCATTATGACCGATAATCCGAGCGGTTATTTGCAGGAGGACTGGAGCCGATTGGTGACTTCAACAGGGGAATTTATCCCGTATATACCTGTCGGTCTGGTTGGGAACATATTCCAACACCTCTAGAGAGATGATTACTATGTGTTATTTGTTGATTCATGTGGTGGACCTACATCAGTTCTCCCTATCATGTGCCTGGACAAGCATCCTCAATTATTTATGCTCATTTTTGAGAATGAGAATGGGTGCTAGGTGTACTTCTCCTTTGATACGTATTGTGTATGATGTATATTATGTGTGCATGTAGTTGGTTATCAGAAATTTAAGTTACAACATATTTTGCGATGTGTGTGATAACATTGTAAATGCACAATTAAGATTAAATAGGTTATTAAATAAAACTTTTACATTGAACTTTCAAAAATGTATTTTATATGGTAAGAATTATATATTTAATGAAATAAAAATATTATAATTTGAAAGGTTCAACTGATGCAGGGGAATTTCATTGAACAATTTCAAGAATCAAATGAGTATTACAATCTACAGGTTTAGAGTTCCAGTAGAACTATCTATTGTAACTTTATTATGTTTTCTGCATAACTGTCACATTTATGCAGCAGTAGCTATTTATAGCAATCAATTACATTTAGGAAAATACAATTCTTCCCTTACTAAGGGTCATTTCTATTCCTTCTTTGCCTATAGTACACTTTACTAACTAGTGGCCTATCAATACCCCCCTAAAGCTTTCACCTTGTCCTCAAGGTGCTGATTAGGGAACAATCTCAGTAGCTTTTTTTTTCTTCTCCCACGAGTTGTCACAAGAAGGCAAATCTTTCCACTTGACCAGGACTTCAGCATCACTTGTGTTGTTGTAACGAAGCTCCAACAAGTCTTCTACTTCTGGTTGCAGGGCGCCATCTTCAGTCATAGCTGCAGGTATTTTTGTGGTTGTTAGTGGCCTGGGATAGTCTTCTACAACTTGCTTATGTGAAAAACAGGGTGGATACGACATTCAGGAGGTAGTTCAAGTCTGTATGCCACTTGACCCACCCTCTCCAACACCTTGTAAGGGCCATAGAATCTCGGGCTCAATTTCTCATTCCTTCTCTCTGCTAGGGATTTCCATCTATATGGAATTACCTTCAAGTATACCAAATTACCCACATCCAAGGTGATGTCTCTTCTCTCTTTGCCAGCCTGTCGTTTCAATCTGTGTTGTGCCACAGGTTAAATTCTGTCTTAGTTGATCCAGCAGGGTGTCTCGTGCCTCATACAACTGATTAACTTCATCAACATTAGAGGGTATTGTAGGTCCTTTAATAATAGGGCTAGGATCTCTACTGTATAGAGCCTTATAGGGGTCATGCCTATGAAAATGTTGTAGTTAGTGTTGAACCACAACTCAACCCAATCAATCCATTTGGTCCAAGACTTAGGATTATCACCAACAAAGCACCTCAAGTAGACTTCTAGACATCTATTGGTCACTTCCGTTTGACCATCCGATTGGGGGTGGAAAGTTGTACTATAATGGAGCTTAGTACCTGATTGTCTGAACAATTCTCTCCAAAATTGGCTCAAGAAAATCCTGTCCCTATCCGTGACAATGGATTATGGGAATCCATGGAGTTTAATGATGCCTGAGATGAATGATGTAGCCACTTCATTGGCAGTGAAGGGATTCCCCAACGAGTTGAAGTGAGCATATTTTGTTAACCGATCAATGACCACTAGAATGGTGTCTTGCTTGCCAACCCTAGGAAGCCCACCTACAAAATCCATTGAAATATCTGACCAACACTTTGAGGGAATGGGGAGAGGTTGGAGTAGACCGGCTGGTGCTAGAGTTTGAACCTTGCTCTGCTGAAATTGTTGACAGTGCATGATGTATTCTTTAATATCATTTTTCATTCCTTGCCAATAGAAAACCCCCAAGATTTGCTTGTATGTTCTAAAGTAGCCTGAGTGTCCTCCTTGCAATGAGGTGTGGAATTCCTTCAATATGGTTGGTAATCTAGAGAAGGACTTAGGCAACACCAAACTGCTACCCTTGTACAAAAATCCTTGTTTGATAAAAAATTTCTGATAACCTGCAGATTGCAAGACCACTTGTTGCATGATTTCATGTATCTCAGGACAGCTACATATTTCTTCCTCCCAATCATTCCATTCAGGCAAGGTAACACTAGAAACTGTAGCAAATACCATTTGTCTAGATAACCCATCTGCTACCTTTTTGGCACTCCCCGGTTTGTACTGGATTACAAAGTCAAACCCTAATAGTTTTGAAGTCCATTTAACTTGCTCACCACGCAACAATTTCTGGTCATTAATAAATTGCAAACTCTGCTGATCAGTTCTCACTAAAAAGTGTTGTCCTAGAAGATAATGGCGCCATTTCTGCACTGCCAATACGATTGCCATGAGTTCTCTCTCATAAGTAGACCGTCGTTGTGCCCGAATAGAGAGTTTCTGGCTGAAGTAGGCAATTGGTTGCTCTTCTTACATGAGAGCAGCCCCAATCCCTTTGCTAGAAGCATCAGTTTCCACCACAAACTGCTTACTAAAGTCAGACATCCGTAACACTGGTAGTGTAGTCATTAGGTGCCTGAGTTGGTTAAAAGCAAGTTCTACTTCTTCATTCCAACACCACTTTTCCAGCTTGAGTAGTTCAGTTAGAGGTTTGACAATGATGCCATAGTCCTTTACAAACCTTCTATAATAGCCCGTCAATCCTAGGAACCCTCTCAACCCCTTGATGTCCTTAGGAATTGGCCAATCCCATGGCACTCACCTTTTTTGGATCTGCAAGTACCCTTTTTTCAGTCACCACATGCCCAAGGTATTCCACTGATGCTACTCCAAATTCACACTTCTTCTTGTTAACAATCAATTTGTTCTCAGCTAGAGCAGAAAAAAATTTCTTAAGATGTGTAGCATGTTCCTCCACTGAACCACTGTATATCAATATATCGTCTAAAAAACCAATACAAATTTCCTAAGAAAGGGCCTGAGAACCTCATTCATAAGTGCTTGGAAGGTTGATGGGGAATTAGTCAATCCAAAAGGCATCACCATATACTCATAGTGTCCCTCATGTGTCCTAAAAGCCGTTTTAGGAATTTCCTCCGGTTTCATTCTAATCTGGTGATAACCAGATTTTAGATCCAAGTTAGTAAAAATCACTGCTCCGTATTAGGTATTGTCATCTTGTTTAAGGCTCGGTAATCCACGCAAAGTCTCCAACTTCCATCCTTCTTCTTTACAAGTATTATGGGACTAGAGTATGGGCTTGTACTCGGTCTAATAATGTCAGCCCTTAATTAACATGTCAGCTACTAATATTTCAATTTCATTTTTTGTAAATGAGGGTATCTATATGGCCTTAAATTGGGAATACTAGCACCTTCTTTTAATACTATGGCATGATCAACAGCTCTAGAGGGTGGTAATTCTCCATTTTCATGAAACAGTGACTCAAAATCATGAATTACAACTTGTATTACCTCATGAATGGTAGCTGGCGCAGCCTCAGTAACCTCCAAGCTTCTGCAATCCACCAACAACAGTTCTTCTTGTGTATTCCCCTCCACCAGTATCTCCTTAGTCGTGGCTTCTCTCCTTGAGAGTGTAGGGTCCCCCTTGAGGCAAATGGTCTCATTGCCCACCTTAACCTTCAATGTCAACTCCTTGAAATTTGCTTTGATATTTCCCAATTTTCCAGCCAATCAATACCTAGAACCACATCTTCACCATCTAGAGGAAAGACAAAGAAACCCACCTTCACCCTTAGCCCTTGCAATTGGATCTCTACACCCTTACAAACTCCACATATCTTGATTCTCTATCCATTCCCAATCTTCACCCAACACGGTGGGATTGGTAGCACCTCCAAGTTCTGTACTTCCACTAGTTTCCTTGAAATGAAATTATGTGTGGCGCCACAATCCAACAACACAAGTATCTCCAATATACCTAACAGCCCCTTCATCATGAATGAGTAATTGGAAGACAACCCAACCATGCTAAAGAGATGCAGGCTTTTCATAGTTGCTTCCCACACTATCTCTTCCTCTTCTTCTTTTTCTGCTCCCTTTTCCTCTGTTCTTTCATCATCATCTTCTACATAAAGTATTCTCAGAACCATATTCATACAGACATGCCCAGGTACATACTTCTCATCACACGTAAAGCATAGCCCCTTCTTCCTTCTTTCTTCAATCTCCTTACCACCGATAGTTCTGGCATTGGCAGGTTGCCATGTTTTCACTGGTTCAGGTCCTTTAGAGGTGGTTGTAACTTCGGTATTCGGTTTATTCGCACTCTTGAAACCCCCAAAGTTCTGTCCACCATACCTTCCACTAGCACTAAGTTTCTCTTCTGCAAGTAATTCTATCTGCATCATATCTGCAAGATTCTTCGGTCTCTACAATCTTACCTTCGCCCTCAGATCATCTCTCAAGCCATTAGAGAACATGTCTGAGAACAATTCGTGGTCTTGAATCTTGATGTTGCTTGCAACTGCTTCGAACTTCTCACGATACTCACACATTGTACCTTTCTGCTTCATGTTCATCAACATCTCGAAAGGGTTGGTGACCACCGTCGGTTGGAAACGACGAAGAATCGCCTCCTTCAGACCATTCCATGATTGCACTTCGCTATTAAATTACCACCACTGTATCCAAGACAGTGCCTCGCCCTCCATCGCCATTAACGCGACATCGAGTTTCTCGTTTTCGTCGATCTTGCGAACCTTAAAGAATCGCTCGATCTTCGTCAACCAACCCGCGGCGTCTTCACCGTTGAACACCGGAACACTACAAGAAAATCGTTGATTTGCCACGGACATTTCCGTCGCAAATGTACAAATTTCCGTGGCAAAACAACATTTGCCACGGACCAAAAATGGTGGCAAAACGCCGTCGTCGCCGTCGTTTGCCACGGACTTTTCGTGGCAAATTTTTCCGTCGCAAACCCGTGGCAAATCCGTCGCAAATATCCGTGGCAAAGTCGTCGCAAATTTCATCGCAAATCTGTGGCAAATCCGTCGCAAAAATTAGAAAAAAATTAAAAAAAATTAAATCATAATTTTAATTCTTCAACCCATTCATTAGTCAATGTTATCATCATAATTATTTAAAATCACACTCCCTACACTTGAAATTTAGCTAGGAGATATTAAAAAAAATAAAGGATGATATGATTAATAAGACTACAAAATCATTTCACACAAAACTAATGGAACTGTGGCTGAGTATTCATTAACAAATTTATTACAAGACTATCAAAAAGCATAGTATACAAAGGAATAAATGTAGCTGTTTGTTTAAGCTTACATTGATAGTATACAAATTCATGCTGAAAAAACTGCAAAAGATTCTGCTTTGAAGTATCAGTAATAAGTCGTTTAATCGTGACAAATCAACGGAGGATGGATGATGTTTTGTCTCCATAGGAATGGGTGACATTACATCCGTTTCAAGCGAGCAAACCTCACGGTGACATTCTTCTTGCCGCAAAAGAGAACGGCCCGAAGATAAGATGATTGTGCATAGTTGTTCTTGGAGGGAGAGTTTGAATAGAAATAGATATATACATACTCAGGTGTATCCGACACAAATTGAAATTGAAATTGTGCATAAGGGGTGATAACAGCCATTTGTCGCATGTAATGCAATATTTTTGACTGCAAATGCAAACAAAGGAGCTTATATTAATGAACCATGTTTAGATAATAAGCATGAAAACATCGTGTATTGGAAAATGGAACTGCTCTGTTATATGCAGCATGTCCTTTTTTCTTCAGTTCATAAAGGATAGGAGACAATCCAGGAGGTATTGCCTCAAGCTCCTTTTGGTGTTTTGGTTAGAGCTGTTGCATTTTGCAACTCAAAGAAAACTTTCAGCAGTTCAACACATGTAACTTACAATTCTCCAAACCATACTGGACTAGAATACACAAACATAGCATCACAATCCAAAATTGATGGCCGAATTCACAAATCACAAGTTAGATTACAGCTTGGCACATAAAAAGAGCATAACAACTAACAAGTTCAAAATTGATAGACAAGTTGAAAAATTGTGAGATTCAAAATTACTAAAAAGCGAAGGCTGGTGGGTTTGATTTCCCCTCTTAGGAGCTGGATTCAGCCCGGTAAAGCTCGATAAAGCTCATCAGAATTGTTTCACTCACCTTATCTATTGGGTTCATTGCAAACTAGCGACAGGGCTTGTTCGTGTTTTCTAGTGGACGACTTAATTTAAGGTCTATGAAATTTGCGCCTCAATAGTCAATACCACACCGTTCACCTCCTTTGAAGATGTGTTCCCATTGGGATGTTAGATGCATTTGGTGAGTTGAGTGTCACCACTATAAGGTTACTGTTTTGTGCATTACAGAGCCTTATCATTCAGCTGTTGCATTTTGGGGTTTTTAAGAAACACTAAGCCACTATCATTTTAGACATATGTGATCTTGTAGACTCATAAAGTCGTTCTCAAACTAGCTACTCTATGTGAGCCTATACAGGTCACCCAAGTTAACACATTTTTTTATCTATTTTGTTTCCCTTAAAGTTGTCCATATGGCAACGTCCAAAACCATGATGTTTTCATAGGAAAAAAAGAAACATGTCAAGCAAAAGAAAATGATGAAATTTCAACTGTAGCAAAGAAACTAATACATCCTGTAGCGACCGAAAAATCCAGGAAAGGATTCTTCGAAATGGTTCTTTAGGAAGCCGCCACCAAATTTTAGTTTAAGGGCAAATTCGGAAAATCCCTTTTAGTTTTAAGATAAGGCATTGTTAGGGTTCGGGAGTCGTTATGTGTGGGGAAGGTATTAGCACCCCACAACATCCTATTGTCTAATTAATTTAGGATTTATTTAATAATTACCCTTTTATTTGTAGAAAAAAGACTTATTTAGGTTTTTTGTTTTTTAGTGCTTGACAAGGGTTGAATCTTGCTCCTACGTACCTCCAGATGCAATGGAGGAATCAAAGCCACGTAGTTCTTCCTGAAAACGTTTGTGGGTTGGTGTTTTTTAATGTAGGGATCCTAGGATTCCTTAAACTGTACAGCTCACTGATTCCTAGGACGCTGGCTAACCCGATTGTACAACCGACTTAGCCCCCTACTTTTGAAAATAATTTTAGGGTTCTTGAAAGAAATTGGTTTAGTGTGAGGTGAGTTCGTTTTAGAATAGGTATTCTAGAACTCCTGAACTGTACAGCTCATTAGTTCTAGAACGCTGACTAACCCGACTGTACAGCCGACTTAATCCCCTATTTTTTTGGAAAATGGTTCATTCGTATTTGTTAAGTTTGTAGGGTTACTGAACTGTACAGCTCATTGGCCCTAAAATAATGACTAACCCGGTTGTACAACCGACTTAGCCGTTTTATTTTTAGAGAAATAATTTATTCGTTAGGTTTGTAGGTTACCTTGGCATATGCCTCATTGGCCCTAAAATAATGACTAACTTGGTTGTACAACCGACTTAGCCGTTTTATTTTATTTTGCGAGAAAAATTATTCATATTATTATTGGAAAAGAAAAAAAGCGAAACAGGGTGAAACATAATAAATTGGGGTTTTATTAGTCGCGAGGGTCAGTATGAATAATAAGGGGTGTGAAAAGGAAAGCCCGGTTCGCATATAGGAGCCCGGTATCTGCGGCCCGGGCTTAAGTGGGGGAGGTGCACGCGTAAGCAGGGGGAGTGCAACTAGCGATCTGAGTTAAAATAACGATTAAAAAAAAAAAAAAAGAATACATATATAACCATAAACCCGAAAAACCCCTAAAAATTTCAATTCATTCCTTCCTTATTCACGCCACACCACAGCAAGCAAGAGAGAGAGAGAGGAAGCTCAAGAAATTTTCGCCTTATCTCGCGGTGGAGGGCGTGGAACACGCCGGTTTCATGTGAGAGAGTGGGGTAGTGAGAGCGATACCGCGAGGGAGGGAAAAGGGTGGCTCGGTTTCGGTGATGGGTGGTGGGGATGATAGTGACGACGGCGACGGCGAAGGTGACGGAGTTTGACGAAGGTAAGCTTCGTTTTTTTCTCTGGTTTCGTTCCTATTTCCAGTTCTTTCTCTCTTCTTCTCCTTTATTTTTTTTTTTTAAAGGTTTCTGGTCTGTTGTTTTATGGGTGAAACCGTGGTGGTTGCTGGCGTTTTGGTGGTGGTGGAATGGTGATTGTTGCATCGGTTTCTGGGTTGGTTTTGGGAGGCCTCGCCGGAGAAGACGACCGGAGCTCCGGCGAGCTTAAGGTCAGTGTTCTATTATACCCCTTTTCCTTTTACGCTTTACCGTGCGGTTTCTTTTCTACCCTTTTTGTCTCTCGATTATTTGCTAGTTTATTCTTGACCCCCATTTTTTAACGATCGATTCTTATTTGTTCAAAGAATGTGTATGTTGATTTCTTAATTACCATAAACGCAGTGGCTATATTTTGTTGGACAACACACAAAGACATGAACACATATTAGCATGTCTTGACAGATCTGGATTTCATACATACGTATATATATTTCTTGACGTAAATCGATTTGTTGACACAAATATATATTAACACGTTTTGATAAATCAATACACATGCATATATTTTGACACAAACAGATTTATTGAACATATTATTACATCAATTTCAGAATTGAGAATGCATTTAGTGATGCCTACCTTTATTCCAGCCTCTGTTTTGACTCCTTATGTATCTGTTTGAACACTAGTAACCACTTTGCAATCTAACTGCTTGTTGTTCTTCCCTTAAGACCAGAAAAACTCAAAATGAGTTTTACTGGATTAGGGTTTCGATGTGAAACTCTAATCCTTATTTTTCTAGTGATTTTCGCAGCCTTTCTATGCTTTGAATTACGTGTGTTTTGACTCTTTGTTGGACTTGTTTATTTATAGTCAAAAACTAGGTCGAGCATTAATTATTTTTGATCTGGTTTTGGATGATTTTCGTCTTGATCCAAGCCCAATAAAATTGCAATGACTTGGAATCTTTGCACTGAAACCCTAGTTTTTATTTTGTATTTTCGGATCCTATTTTTATGTATTTTTAGCATTATGATTTTTGTATTTTTGGACTCTTTGGACTATTAAGTGCTTTTAATTTGTAAATTAAAATAAATACCATTTTTTTGACATTTTTGGACTTATTTGACTCTTAAACACTTCTAAATTGTAAATTAAAATTAATAGAATTTTTGACATCTTGGACAGTTATATATGCTTAAATAAATTAAATAAACAAAATAAAAGTAACAATAAGAAAAAGGAGTCCGACCAAATACAAAGACGAGAACGGGCGGACGGACATAACAAGCTGCTAAAAACGAGACCAAAAATAAAAGAAATGGGCGTTAAAAAATAAACGACTAGAAATAAGCGACTAGAACAAGAAAAAGAATAAGGCCCTTACTAGAAATAAACGACTAGAACAAGAAAAAGAATACGGACAAAATTGGGGTATAACAGCTGCCCATCTTTATTAATATTTTACTAGAAAGTGCTTAGCTCTAGAACTTTCGTAGTAGAAATAGAATAAAGATAAGATAGACGCTAATTTTGTCCGTTTAAGGGGGAAGTGAAGGTTTGAGAGGAGCAAGGAAGGGTTAACACTCGGTGCATTAACCAGAATTTAAATGAAGGGTCATCAAGGACCTGAAGGAGCGCTAAGACTCTGAAGGACCACTTAAGGTCTGAAGGAGCGATAAGGCTCTGAAGGACCACTTAAGGTCTGAAAGGCTGCCTAGGCCTTAATTGAAGGACCATCGTGGTCTGAAGGAGCGCAACTAGCTACGGTACTAATTAAACGGTCTGAGGGGGCCTTTATACTCGAGCGGCCATGATGGGTCAAGATCAGATCCGGAACTGATATGTTGACCATGAAGGACGTACACCGTGTCTTAGGCTGACACAACTAGTCTGAAGGACCACTCGGGGTCTGCGAAGGTCCGTCGGGCTCGACTCCGACGTTGCGACCCGGGCCCCTTAGGGCACTGAAGGAGCGTAGTGCTCTGAAGGACCACTCGGGGTCTGAGGGATCTCGGTGATCTGTTATATAGTGTGGCATTATGTTTGGACGCCCCTAGTGAGGGTGTGTGCTTGAGTGAAACCTTTAATGATGCAGTGCATGGCACATGAGTGTATTGTAAGGTATTTGATGAATGGTATTTGGCGGGATGATGTATGAGATGTGGAATGATTTTTTTTTTTTTTTTGACTGGTTCTATCAACTCGCGAGATTCCTGGCGTGAGATATGAAATCATCTGGTATATTTGTATCGCGAGATTGACATGCTGGGGCGTGTTGTGATTCATTTGAAGTGATTGTGGGTGCATTTGTTCATTTTTGTGGATCGCTTATGAGAGATCATATCTTTTACGTAATTTTCAAGAATTTCGTAATGATCGTAATGCTTATGATTATGGCACATGTTTCACAATTCAGTATCATTTACCAAAAAACATCATTTCAAAATGAGGGAGAACGAAAGAGAATGGAAAGTGTTTGATATTAATATGGAAGCCGAGTATGCAGAAGGCACACTGACTGAAAGATTACATCGATGGCAAATTGAAAGAAACAGAAAAACTAGAATACTAAGCAGATTTGTTGGTAGCTAATGTCCTTTGAGATAATATTGTCGGATACCCATATTCACGCCTTTGACCAATCATCATTCGACTTTCAGAAATGTTGTCTGCCTCAGTATTTTGGTCCAACTTCTTGACCCTAATTTTTGCCTGGATTGCCCTTTTGGGTTTTCAATCCACCGGGTCGCTCTAACTTTTGCCTAGGCCGCCCTTTCGGGTTTTCGACCTAGCGAGCTTATTCTTGCTTGGCTCCTTTTTTCTCTTTTTTCTGTATAATTTCTTTAGGCATAGTATTTCTTGACTGCATCAGAATTGACTGGGAGATGGAGGTCTTCACCATCCATATTTGTGAGAATTAAGGATCCTCCAGAGAATGACTTCTTCACCACATAAGGCCCTTCGTAGTTCGGGGTCCATTTCCCACGTGAATCCTTTTGGATAGGTAAGATCTTCTTGAGCACCAGGTCCCCCTCTTGGAATTATGCAGGACAAACTTTTTCTCGTAGGCCCTCTTCATCCTTTGTTGATACAACCGCCCATGACACAACGCAACCAAATTCTTCTCATCGATGAGGTTCAACTGATCTAAGCGAGCCTGAACCCATTCTGCCTCTTCTAATTTTGTCTCCATCAGTACCCGTAGTGAGGGTATTTCAACTTCGATGGGTAGTACTGCTTCCATTCCATACACCAGTGAGAACGGTGTTGCCCCTGTCGAAGTGCGGACTGAGGTTTGGTACCCATGCAAAGCAAAAGGGAGCATTTCGTGCCAGTCTTTGAAAGTCACTACCATCTTCTGCACAATCTTCTTGATATTTTTATTTGCCGCTTATTTGCCCTCTGTTCATCTTGGCCGATGCGGGAGGAGTTATGGTGTTGTATCTTGAAATCGTCGCACAACTCTTTCATCATTTTGTTGTTCAAGTTGGTCCCATTATCTGTGATGATTCTATTTGGGAGACCGTAGCGACAAATCAAATCTCTTTTTATGAACTTGACTACCACAGCCCTTGTCACACTTGTATAAGAAGCGGCTTCAACCCATTTGGTGAAATAATCGATAGCAACCAGGATGAAGCGGTGCCCGTTTGATGCTTTAGGTTCGATGGGGCCGATGACGTCCATTCCCCACATTGAGAACGGCCAGGGAGCTGACAGAACATTCAGAGATGCTGGTGGTACATGGATGTTGTCGGCATAAACTTGACACTTGTGGCATTTCCTCACGTAACTGAAGCAGTCTGTTTCCATTGTCGACCAAGATGTAGCCAGCCTCAAGATCTTTCTTGCCATAGTGTGCCCGTTAGAATGAGTTCCGAAGGATCCCTCATGGATATCTTTCATAATTCTTTCTGCTTCTTCTTTTGCTACACATCTGAGGAGGACCATATCATGATTCCTTTTGTAGAGCACTTCACCATTCAAAAGGAAACCCATTGATAACCTTCTCAGTGTTCTCTTATCATTTTCAGAGGCACCAGGAGGATATTCTCTGTTTGTGATATAATGTTTGATGTCATAATACCAAGGTTTACTGTCGGGTTCTTCTTCAATTGCATGGCAATGATGTGCTGGTAGCTCACGATTTTGTATCTTCAAGAATGTGAGACTTTTGTTATCCATGATATTGAACATTGACGACAAAGTTGCTAATGCGTCAGCCAACTGATTTTCTTCTCGCGGGAAATAGTGAAAAGAGATCTCCTCAAACTGCTCAGCCACTTCTAGAATGTGATCGCGATAGGGGATTAGTTTGGAATCTCTTGTTTCCCAATCGCCCCTTAGCTGATGGATGACCAAAGCCGAGTCCCCGTATACATCGAGTCTTTTAACTTTCCACTCGAGGGCCTTTGAATGCCTAAAGTACATGCTTCATATTCAGATATTGTTGGTGCAATAGAAACTCGATCTGGCCGTGAATGGTATGAAGCGATTATGCGGGAGATTAACACAGCCCTACTCAGTGCCCCCACATATTCGGCAGTCAAAAATGACATGGTCCACCTTTCATCATCTAGAGACTTTCCTTCTTCCAACAGGGCCATTATATCCTCATCTGGGAAATCACACTGCATTGATTGGTAGTCTTCGATAGGCTGATGTGCCAAGTACTCGGCCAATGTACTACCTTTGATTGCTTTCTGAGTGACATACAAAAGGTCGTATTCGGACAGTAGCATTTGCCAGCGAGCAATTCTCCTGTGAGTCGCGGGCTTTTGAAGATGTACTTGATCGGGTCCATTTTGGACACCAACCAAGTCGTGTGGCTTAGCATGTACTGCCTTAGTCGACGTGCAGCCCAGGCTAAAGCACAACACGTTTTCTCCAGCAATGAGTATCTGGTCTCGCACTCTGTGAACTTTTTGCTTAGATAGTAGATAGCATATTCCTTCTTCCCGACTCGTCCTGCTGCCCCAAAGACACAACCCATCGAATTGTCTAGAATCATTAAATACATGATGAGAGGTCTGCGGACACGGTGGCATTAAGATTGGCGGGTTACGGAGATATCTCTTGATTTTCTCAAAGGCTTCTTGACGGTTGTCATTCCACTTTGCCTCTTGATTCTTGCACAATAGCTTGAAGATTGGCTCACGGTGTGAATGTTAGTTTGGGATATGAACACGAAATGTAATTCAATCTTCCGAGGAAACCACGAACCTCCTTCTCAGTCTTAGGTATCGGCATTTCAAGAATTGCTCGTACTTTGGCCGGATCTACCTCTATTCCTCTTTGACTGACTATGAATCCTAACAACTTCCCTGATCTTACTCCGAAAGTGCATTTGGCTGGATTTAGTCTGAGCTTGAACCTCCTTAGGCGTTCAAAGAGTTTGTGCAAATTAACAATATGCTCTTCATCAGTTTTGGATTTTGCGATCATATCATACACATAAACTTCTATTTCTTTATGCATCATATCGTGGAATAGTGCTACCATTGCTCTCTGGTATGTGGCACCAGCGTTCTTCAACCCAAATGGCATGACTTTGTAACAAAAGGTCCCCCATAGAGTGATGAAGGTGGTTTTCTCCATATCTTCAGGGGCCATCTTGATCTGATTATATCCGGAGTATCCATCCATAAAGGAGAAGAGAGAGTGTTGCGCTGTGCTATCTACCAGTACATCAATGTGAGGCAGAGGGAAGTCATCTTTAGGGCTGGCTCTGTTCAAATCCCTGTAGTCGACACACATTCGGACCTTCCCATCCTTCTTCGGGACTGGGACAATATTGGCTACCCATTGAGGATATTTGGACACTGCTAGAAATCCGGCATCAAATTGCTTCTTAACCTCATCCCTGATTTTCAATGACATTTCCGGCTTCATCCTTCTCAGTTTCTGTTTCACTGGTGGGCATTCGAGCTTCATTTGGCGGTTTATGTTCGACTATGTTGGTGTCTAGTCCAGGCATGTCTTTGTATGTCCATGCAAAAATATCGGCATAGTCAAATAAGAGCTTAACCAGTTTCTCACGCTCGGCATCTGGCATTGTAGTTCCGATCTTAATCTCCTTTCTGTCCTCATCTGTACCCAAGTTGATTGTTTCAATTGATTCCTCGTGGGGCTGAATCACTTTGTCCTCTTGTTCCATCATTCTCATTAACTCTGGAGGGGTTTCCCGACCATTTTCAACATCTTCTTGGTTTGATTAATGGGATGATCAAAGTTATGATATGGATTACCGACATTGTTATTTTCAAAGACAAAATTTTTAGATCTGCATTAGCGAAAATTGTGGAATGAAAACAGTGGAAGAAAGAAGCGGGCGAATAAATAAGAAACGAAGAAAATTATTGAAGAATTCAAAACGTCATTTTATTGATACTTGATCTTGAATAAAACATGTGTGCCCTTATTGAGTTATCCTTAGGCCTCGGGCGAGCCAGGAGGATTTGCATTACGAAAAAATTACTTTGAATTGAAAACTACGGAAAATCAACAATCTCCCGGTTCTTGACCTTTCATCTCATGGGGCACGCAGCGTATAAGGTTGACGACAGATCCTCCGTGCTTTGGATCATCTTCAATCGCTGCGGCAATCTGGTTAGGATTTAGAATTCCTGCGCTCAAAGCTTTGGTTGATATCACAAATGAGCAACTTCTTCACCCTTGGCTCTGCGCCTTCGAGCCTTGCCATTCTCTTCTCTTTCTTTTCTTTGTAGACCCTATCCTTATCCTTGCGACCGGGGCGATTATCCTATCCCATATCCGTTTCTTGTTGTCGACGGTTGGATCGTGTCTGAATCCCTTGCTCGATCTTCCCTAGGCCGCTTCCAACCTTGAACCCATTGGTCGGCATGACCTTGGCAACCATCATGGCGGCCTTGGACAATCTTGGTTTAGGCATCGGGTTCCTTCTCCAACGAAGGTGGTGTTGGCGATTTCGGGGCTTGAAAGCGGTTTCAAATGACTCCTCACCGCCTCGATGTAGCGGGCGGAGGGTGACTTATTGACCAGGCTCTCTCTTCCCCCAAAAACCACTACTAACTTGCCATTCACAACAAACTTGAGCTTCTGATGTAAAGATGAGGGGACAGCTCCAGCAGAATGGATCCATGGCCTCCCCAGGAGACAGCTATAGGAGGGGAGGATGTCCATGACTTGGAAGACCACTATGAAGAGTTCTGGACCTACCTGTACAGGCAACTCCATCTCTCCAATGACTTCTCTCTTTGACCCATCAAAGGCTCTAACTAGTGTAGAGCTAGGCTTCATATAGGAACAATCCACATCTAGCCTTTCCATAGTGGACTTAGGCAGAACATTCAGGGAAGAACCATTGTCGATAAGCACTCGGGCGAGAGCGTACTCCCCACATTTCACAGAAATATGTAAGGCCTTGTTGTGCCCTCTTCCTTCTACCGGGATCTCGTAAATGCAGTAAAAGTGAGGTAGTTGCTTGCAACGATATTCCCTACTATCCCGTCTAGGCGGCAAACAAGTGATGTCTTGAGCGGCGTGTGCCTCGTTGAGTACTTTCATTAGTGCGGCCGGTGAGCTTGAGAATGAGTAGCGAGGATAGCAAAGATATCTTGGCGGAGTGTGGTTCGGTTGGTCCACCACTTGGTACTCGCTCTGCCTCATCAGTTTCAAGAATTCACTGGCTTCTTGCTCGGACAACACCTTCTTGCTTGTGCTTCCCTCTGTAAACCCGGGCTCTTTGCTTTTGCCTTTGCGGACTCTTTCTTCTTCTTCCCTTGACTTTTCCCTACCGAGCTCTTGGGAGTATAGATCGCCCACTTCGGGTCATACCGCTAGTCCCCTAGATATTAGTGACATCGGGGTTGCTTGGAAGCCCTTTCACTTGAACTTGAACGTCGTAATTCCGGGACCGCCTTGGTACTTTGAAAGGGAAGGGAGCGCACTTGAATAGTGATGGGCCTTGGCATAGCCAGTGCCAATTTTGTGTCAGTTTTGTAGCGGATCTCTAGTGGCTGCCGGATATTGCTTGACTGTAGCGGATCTCTGCACTATGCTCTGGTCTAGTAGGTCTTGAAGAACCCGTTTGAATGATTCACAAGATCCAATACAGTGAGGGCTGTACACACACTTTTGTTGGTGCATCCCTTCATGATGACTCGAAATGACACAATTGAGCATGTATGGTATCCAAAGGTGTCCCGATGTCTTCCACCTTTTTGATCAAGAATTCTCCTCCAACGGCATTGTGGATGGATTTGCATGCCCCGTAGAGAGATTTGTGGCCACATTCGGACCGTCTTCTTTGAAGTTCAACATCTTGGAGTCGATTAGCTCTTGTACTACATATTTAAACGCTTTGCGGTTTTTGAGGTTGAATGGCCTATTGCCCAGCGTGGAATCCACAGCGGCGTTAGCATCATAACCTCTTGGGAAAGGAGGCCGGAGTGGTCTCATTGGTCGGGGTGATTAGGTTATTGTTAATGAGGTGGTTGAAGAGTGCAGTGTGAGACATGGGTATGGGGTCAAAGTTGATGTGTTTTCTTTACTGGTAATTTTGGGTTCAGTAACTTTGGTAGGGAGGTGGAGCTTGTTGTGTTTGGGCGGGAAGTTGAAAGGTTGGTGAAGGGGGTATTGTAGGGGCTTTTGTGATGGCATTTGTTTCTCCTTCTTTCTTTTTGGGATATCCAGAGAAAGGCTTTTTCAGTTGTAGGTTCTGTGGAGCTATGGGTAATTTTTCCATTTTTCATTGCACTTTCTATCCTCTCCCCTATGGTAACCATGTGCGAGAAATTTGAAGACACTCCTCCGATCGACTTGTCAAAGTAGGGTGACGGAAGAGTCTCCATGAACATGGCAACCATTTCTTTCTCTAACGGGGGTGGTGCTACACATGCAGCCTAACCCTCTCCAAATATTTGGGCATATTCCTTGAACGACTCATTGTCTCTTTTGGTCATGTTCGAAGTTGCGTCCGATCGGGAGCCATATCAATGTTATACTTATCTTTGCTTTAAAAAGCGTCGGCTAGGCCTTTCCAAAGACCGAATGTGAGTGCGCTCGGTTGCATATACCGGCTTTGATCTTTGCTCCAAATAAAGCCGTCCCGGAAGTAGTGGATCGTAAGTTTGTCGTTGCGTGCAAAGCGAGCCATCTTTCTGCGATACATGATCGGTGACTACGAGGACGGGTTGCCTCGATATTTGTCGAAGTCCCAGACTTTGAATTTATGAGGATGATCACATTGGGAGCGAGGCATAAGTCATATGCATCCCCACTCCCACATTGGATCCTTCCACGCCTCTTAGACGCTCTTCTTCTAGTATTTGCGACTTATCTTTTGCTTGAGGATCTTCGGTTTGGTAGCCATGAGAAAGGCCACCGCATTGTGGTAGGGATGAGGAACCGGAACCACGGCGAGGCGAGTATGATTCTTGAAGTCGAGTTCGGGATTTGAGAAAATCCATGGCGCGCCACCGGCTTGTGTTGAACTTGTTCCGTCTCATCATCACATTGTTTCTCGCTATTTCATCTTGATCTTCATGCAACAAACTCGAAAGTCTCTCTCCATGGACAGCATCTGCTGTTGGAGGCGTGTAACCATGTGGTAAACCCCATTGAGGCCATTGCACACCCTGAGCGTTGGGGATAGGAGGACGGGATACGTTTGTGGCCTGGTTCCCGGTGTTTCCAGCTGAAACCCCTTCTTCGTCGTTCTTCTTGGCGAGAAGCTCCATCATCTTGGCCATCTGGTCTTTCAGGCCCAGCATTTCGGTCATCTGCTCCTTCAGCTTCTCAATCTCGTCCTTTAGTGCCTGGTCGTCTTGAACTTCAGCCATCTCTTTTGCTTGAGAACGGGTCCAATAACGATGTTGATGAACCAGTTTGCCTTTTTCTGTTTTTTTCAAAATGTATGACGTGAGTATGAGTATGCATGAATTGCGAATGTATGATGGAATGCATCGCGTCGGGGAATTGTAAGCCATTGTTTCGACAAATAAAACGCAAACTTAGATCAAAAATCAGAGGAGTTCATTCATTAATAAAATGTGAAAACATAATGTTTGATAATCAGACAACTACATTCAAGCTCTTTTCCTTTTCTTATCATCGGGCACACGCGCCTTAATTTGGAGTACTTCAATAAGATTTCTACAGAACTTAACAAATCTAACAACTTTAGTGGGAGTGTTTTCTCTAGTCATAACGAGTTCACCGCTTTGGACGCCCGGAACTTCTCGATAGCTTCATTACCCAGTCCGGCCAAGCATGAGAACCTTTCTTTCCAGTATGTAGACTCTGAACTGTCCAACTTCAGGTATTCAGACTTAAGGTGAGTAAGGTCATCTTCAGTCTCTTTGCAAAGCAACTCACAGTATTCGGCGAAACTCTTTGCCTCGGTGGTATCTCTGAACTGTTGTTGTAGGGCCGCTTGACATTCTTCAAGCCTTCCTAGCACTACACCTTTAGCCTTCCTTTCGATCCCAAGTTTGCTCTCGTACTCCGCAACTAACCCCTCCAAGTGAGCTTTCATTCTTTCTAGTTGACCTCGCAAGTCTTTCTCAGCTGCTCTGGATCTATTTAGTTGTGTTTCAAATGCATAGGCTTTGTCAATAGCTCTATCTCTATCTTGGTTACGTGCCTTGAGTTCATCATTAGCGCCTTTGAGACATTTTTGCACATCAAAGAGTTTTTTATTGCCCGCGCTCAATTCCTCAACATATTCAGCGATACGCTTATCTTTGAAAGCATTCTCTTGCCGCAAGTTCCTCTTTTCTTGAAGAGCTCTTTCTAACTGAGCTTGTAATTCAGCTTTCTCTTGTTCAGATTTTGCCAAGGAGCTCTTGAGTTTCTCAACTTCTTCATTAAGGATAGGAGTAGGTTCAGGAACTTCTGGCTCAGCTGGAAGTGCAGGACGGAAGGGTAGTTTGACCTCTTGGACTCTGAGTTGAACCCATTGAAGGTAACTTTCCCCTACATTAGTTCCCCTGCGACCCAAGTCAAGGCGACCTTTCTTGAGTACTCTGTCCCATGCTCGACTGATTCTTCTCAACATACTAAGATCTTCAGAACCTCTTTTGTCGAGTACGAAGGCGGTCAAAGATTCTGTTGGAGGCGGATGCAGCATCGGATAACCAAGTTGTCTTAAGGCAAGTGCGGGATTGTAATTGATGCAACCCTTAGTTCCTATGAGAGGGACATTTGGGAAACCCTCACATTGGTAAATAAACTCATTTGTGTCTCGAGCAAGGGAACACCATGTTATGTCGCTTCCCCTGAGGTTGGTGATGTATTGCTTCCAGTCAGATTTACTTTTAGCTTCAATGTGATAGTTACTCTTGAAGATGTGGGAGGCAAACCAACGATACAGTACATGTAAGCAACATATGAGCACACCTGCTTTCTTGTCATGGAGATCATGGAGAGCGTAATATATGTCAGCAAGGATAACTGAAGTAGGATTCTGTCCTCGAGTTTTGAAGGCTAGGAAGACGTCAATGGCAGTGTAGTCAACAAAGTCAAGAACATAAGGGAACAAAACAATCCCATAGATAAGGAGTGCTAGGACATCACCGAAGGCAACCCAATCATTTTTACCAGCCAAAATAGAAGTTACTTCTTCCAAGTATTCTCTAGGTAGACCTTCCATTTTCTCCTTTACCACTACCTCTTTAGCTAAACTTGATGCATTGACTTTGAGGATGCCGGCCAAACCTTTAACCCAAGAGTTATTTTCAGCATATCGGTAGGGCTTATTGTTCTCAGCGGGGAATTGCAGAATCTGTTCGAACTCTTCCAAGGTTGGATGTAACACCCCCCTTCTATCTAATACTAATTCAATTAATAAAATCAGAGATTTTAAAAAACTTTTCCACGCACCTCAAAGAGAGTGCTACATTTAATAAAAACATCATCAAAACATATTTAAAAATTCAAACGCATCAAGTGCGCAAAATACATATCATGGTCACGTGGGTTAAGACCCTCAAATACCTGTTTAGTGTTTACAATAATCCAGAAAATAGTTTGCAACGCAGCGGAAATAAAACTGAGTTCAACATACTCAATACATAGTCAAAAACAGTTTAATACATAGCATAAAATAGCAGTACTAAAACCCTATCCCCGGTGTTACTAAATCAGAGCCGACACAAATATCCCAAGAAGGCATGGCACCTTCACTCAGATTCACCTGTTTGTCGCCACGAGAGCAGGCAACATAAAAATGCTAGGGTGAGTCTCTTTACATAAATAATAACAAGTAAGATAAGCCCTATATTAGGAAAAACATCTAGTAATAACAGCTCACAGGAATCATGATAATTGCCATTCAATTAAAAAAATCCATAAACAGCAAGATTGAGTCATTTAAACATAAACAAGATTCCTATGATTGTATGAGTATATGCATGTGTGGAATATGCATGTGGATCCATAACTCACCTCAATAGCCCCGTCGGGCATCACCGCTTTTGGCCGAAGCCACCACCACTTTTGGCCGAAGCCACCACCACTTTTGGCCGAAGCCACATTATTTATTAACTCGCCGCTTTTATATGCACATGAAATATGTGACTCCATGACAATGCATTCACAACGTCACAATTCATCACATCAATTATTCAACTCACCGCTTTGGCCGAAGCCCACATCAATCAATAACCCACCACTTTGGCCGAAGCCCACATCAATCAATAACTCACCGCTTTGGCCGAAGCCCACATCATTTATTAATCACCATCCATTAATTTAAATCCCACCTAAGAACCAAAACACCTCATAGGGAACCTTTCCACACTTACGGACCATTTTGACACACCAAAGATTAATTTAGTACTTAGGGACTATTTTGGAAATCAAGGGACTATTTTGAAGATCACGGGCTAAGACATCACTTAGAGGCTAAGTTGGCACTTAGGGACTAAAATAGCACTTAGACACTTTTTGGACACCAATAGGACTAAACGGCCTAAATAACATTTTTGGGGACTAAAAAGTTCAGAGGGACCAAAACAGTATTTTTTGACATTTTGGCAACGTTGGCCAACCCCCCGCACAAAGTGCTGGATTTCTACAGCGTTACTCCTACTTCGGCAATTTATTTGAAATAGCGAACGACATCGAAAAATTACAAAAGACCACTCATTGGAAAGCCCTCTGAGTATAGTTTCCATCTATGATTTTAGTTTTTCAAAATAAGTGTTCAGTTGGTACAGTTTTTCAAAACACTACACAGAGGTATCAAATTCGGACAGAACGTTTTACCCAACTTGCAACCACATTTTCTTTCCCATTTCTTAATGAAATTCAGTGAAATCAGTGCCTATTTCGTAGAGAATTAAGTCTAGTTTTCAATGAAATAAGAATCATTCAAAACGGAGTTCAATTGAGCACACAAAACCTGCAAAAACTGAACCTACTACCAGTTCGACTCCAGAAAATTGACCCGACTTTGGAGACTCATAACTGGAGCTACACAACTCCGAATTTAACGAAACCAGTGCCAAAACGACCGGCTTTAAGTCTACTTTCAGAAACAATTAGCCACGTAATTTTTGGACCAACCAAACAGTACCAGTTTGAGAAAACCGAAACAGTACTCAGAAAAACACACAAAAGCCATAGACAAGTGAAACCCAATTAAAAACAACATTCACATGTAGAACACCTAGCCACCACTAACACTTCATCAACACTTTTATTCAACAATTCAACACTCACTTAGGCAATTAATCCACATCATTAAATCATCATATCATCATATTTCTTCATATTGAAGCATTTTATCAAACACTTAGCATGCACATTTAACAACACATATAATTCCAACATCAAGCATCATGGTATCACCAAATTAAGCATCCAATACAACAACCAACATATAATTAAATCAAATCCACACAATCAAATCATGCTAGCTATTTCCTACACAACACATATCATACAAGTTATTATAGACATAATGAGAATCCCCTAACCTTGAATGAGCTAGAACTTTAACCAACCACCAAGAACCAACGAAATGAAGCACTCCTACCCTCCTTTAAGCTGGAAAACGTGACCCCTCTCTCCTTGGGTAACAATGGAGAATTAACAAAGAATGGAAATGAGGTGTTAAAAACTACCACACTAAAAAGAGGAAGAAAAATGGAAGAGATTGGTACCAAATGCACTTACCCAAAGCTAGAAAAATGATTTTCCTCCTTCCCCTCTCAAGCACTCAGCTGCGCAAGCTTATGGCTGCTGTCCCCTTCCTTTCTTTTTCTTTCACTTTGATCTAAATGAGACTAATAACCCTACCCCTAGTTATGTATTGGCTTTGGGCCTATTTAGTGGGCTTGGGCCCCTTATTTACACCCTCTAGGTGCTTCCACCACTCCCTATTTTAATTAATTCCTCACTCCCTTATTTACTACTGACACCTCTTAGGTATATTAAATTATCTATTTTTAATATACTAATCACTATAACACCTCTTAAAAGAAATAAAACTCTAAATTAATTAATCAACCTATATTTACTTTAATATAGGCAACTCAAATATTACTTAATTAAATTAGTCAGATAGTCACTTAATTAAGTTAGTTAAATAGTCACCTAATTAATTTTTGGGGTGTTACAACTCTCCCCCACTTAGAATATTTTCGTCCTCGAAAATCTAACTATCATGAACATGTAAGCTTAAACACTCACCTAATCAAACAATAGATTTCTAGTAAGGCACCCTAAATGAAACTCGTACCTCTAAATACTACCATCACTCCTCCATAGGCTCCGAACCCTCCAAGACAAACACTCCCGCTATACCCCTCCTCCTTTGGCTTTGGATACTCGGTACTAATATGCCCCAATTCTTCACAGTTGTAGCAAACCACATACTACTTCTCACACTTAGCAGCTACATGACCTTCCTTTCCACACTCGAAACACTTGTTGACCATGCAATCCCCGCAGTAGCGTCTCCCCCACTCGGCTTTTTGCCCGAACTCTCCTCTCCCTTCACTATCTTGTATGAACGATTGCTATCCTCCTCGAAAGTCTATGCTAACTCATGAAATCAACATCCACTCTTCTTATCTCCTCTAACTGTTATCATCCAAGTCCTATCGTACACACAACAAATCAAACCCTCTTCCCTACACTCTTACTCCACAATTAGGTATCCTAACCTGTAGGTTGTCAAAATTCTACCCGACTACCCAACACAAGAGACAACTACAATTATGGCCAGAGGCCCAACAACACTAACAACCGTGATTAACACAATAATACCAACCATCAAGAATAATTTATTATATATCCACATTATCCACATCAACAGTTAACACGTTCACAACAACAAAATTCAGCTGTAACCTATTCAACAATTAATCATTTTATTCTACGTTCAAATTAGTCCACCTAAACTCGGGTGCAGAAAATTCTGTAACTTTGCGCCTACTTTGGCGAATTAATTAAAATAGTAAACGACCTCGGATTTCGACAAATAAATACTTGTTGGAAAGCCACGGATGTGTAGTTTCTGAAAATATCTTTAAAGTTTCAAAACAATGAGTCATTTAGTACAGTTTTTAGAAACAACGCAACAGTCCCCCGACTGGACAGATTCTGTCCTCCTACTTCATCTCACGCTAAACCGACTTAAACTTGACCAAATGGGACAAAACTTTAGCCCGAATAAAAGCATTTTGAGTGTAGTTTCTAATGGAAAAAGAATCGTTCGAAACGGAGTTCATTTGAAAACGCAGTAACCAAAACACTGACCCTATGTCCATATTGTTTTTCCAGAATTTTAACCTAACTTGTTTCACCTATAACTCGAGTTCTATAACTCCAATTGCAACCAAATCAGTGGCAAATTAACAAGCATTCAATTAAGTTTTCGAAAAGACAAACCACATAATATCTCAATTAGTAAAACGTTATCAGTCACTGAAATACTGGACTCATGTCAGAACATCTCAAAACAGTGAATTCAACAACACAACCAAACATCATAATTCAGCCACCATTACTAATAATTCTACACCGAGCTTTATAAAACAACATTTTCAGAGAGTTCGCAAAAGTATGCATAGCTTTACCGGTCCCCATGATTCCCAACCTAAGACTTTGATTCTGACACCATTCCTACTCCTAGGTTGTATAACAGTCATGCTTTCATTCTAAGTACAAAACCATTAAGCAAGTAAAACTCATCATGATCAATTACCAAAACCATTTATAATCATCACATACTTTTGCATTTCATCAAACGCCAAACAAGCATAACCAATCATGCAACTAATTTACACACGCAAGTCCGAAAAGATTTAAACACGTAGGCATCATCTTCAATCTCTTTATTCCTAGGGATTTGGCTAACATGCGATTTTACAACTTCCCTAGAACATATCATGGATATATAATTCTACTAAGTTTAATAGATTTCATATTACCGAAATAATATGACCAACACATGCTTTATAACACACTTGTTTTGATACAAGACTTGATATTAGTTTTAAACAAATGGAATTAAATCTCTTTGTCAACATTTAGCAAAGAAAACTAATTCAAGTAATATAAGTGCACAAAAGATCTTGCATACGTTTTCATCATTAGATTTTATGAGCCACATATCATAAATCAAGGAGTGACAATTAACAATAATAATAGCAACAACAAAGTCCAAGCTATGTCATCAAACGAACACACTTATACAATTGTAGTTCACAGTCAAGAAGTACTTAAAATTATTTACATTTGTTTCTAAAACCTTGACAATCATTTTTGAACTCACCTCCCCATATCATAAAAATTCTATTTTATCTAACCTTGCTATTAGTGTAAAACTCCCTCATTTTCAAACAACATCAAACCACAACCTAATCAGTTCAAAAGCTGAATTTATGTCACATTTTGAAATAAAATCTTAGAACATTTTGGAAACAGAATTCGACATTAATTTGACATCACATTCGTTTTCCAATAGCATAAAAATCTTCCAAGTACCGTTTCTTTTTGAAAATCATAGAACTCACAATTTTGTCCAAAAAGGGAAACTATATGCAAACTTCAACCTTACTATCACTCAAGCATGCAACCACATAAACAACTACTCATTAGTTAAAAATTTATTTTCCGACATACACTCAGAAGGTAGGGAAATTAATTATTTAATTTTGACCAAAACACACCATGCTCACGAAACAAGCCAAATTGAAACATTGAAAATGTCGAAACTTCAAGTTATGCAACTTTAATTGAGATAACGAAAATATAGCATTACACATTATTTCATTTTGGCATGCAATCCTCGAAACAATTAAGCACAAGTCAACTTAAACTCATATACATCACAGTAACAATCAACCTATAACAGAGACGTCAATCAAGTGCAACAATTTTCAACAAGCAGTCTTCAAATATTGTTCAGTGTATACCTACCATGGTTAGGTCATGTAAAAGTTACTTCCTATATTCTAGCAAGCTAATCAAGCAATCAATCAAATTAAAATTAGTGTAGGCATCCGAATTTAATAATAACCATGAGTTATTGTCGCCTCTTTCATTGGGGATGAGTGATTGGGGTGATCAGTCCCTCCTACTCATTCAACCAACTAATTAAGGTCACAAAAACTACTGTCTTTCAATTTATAACTACCACATTAAAAGATTTTTAACGTAGTCCGGAGTGCGAAGACGTCGTCACGACTTTCACTCCTTTGACGTCGTTAAAGCTCTTTTAATCACACTTATCTAAATGATACAACAACAGTCGCAATAATTAAAATCAATGATACAATCAACAGTCACATATTTCAGTCACACATACCTTAATCAATCAATAAAATTTTCAATCGCTATCCATCAAATAAATTGCAAGGCATGTCAGTGAAAGAACAAACCAACCAAGATAACAATAATAAACAACTACATAATTATGATTCTAGAACGAGTACTAAGACTCGAGGGTTAACAGACTCGACAACTTGGCCGGACGGACCGAACTGCTCTGATACCACTAATGTAACACCCCCCTTCTATCTAATACTAATTCAATTAATAAAATCAGAGATTTTAAAAAACTTTTCCACGCACCTCAAAGAGAGTGCTACATTTAATAAAAACATCATCAAAACATATTTAAAAATTCAAACGCGCATCAAGTGCGCAAAATACATATCATGGTCACGTGGGTTAAGACCTCAAATACATGCTTAGTGTTTACAATAATCCGAGAAAAATAGTTTGCAACGCAAATGGAAATAAAACGAGTTCAACATACTCAATACATAGTCAAAAACAGTTTAATACATAGCATAAAATAGCAGTACTAAAACCCTATCCCCGGTGTTACTAAATCAGAGCCGACACAAATATCCCAAGAAGGCATGGCACCTTCACTCAGATTCACCTGTTTGTCGCCACGAGAGCAGGCAACATAAAAATGCTAGGGTGAGTCTCTTTACATAAATAATAACAAGTAAGATAAGCCCTATATTAGGAAAACATCTAGTAATAACAGCTCACAGGAATCATGATAATTGCCATTCAATTAAAAAAATCCATAAACAGCAAGATTGAGTCATTTAAACATAAACAAGATTCCTATGATTGTATGAGTATATGCATGTGTGCAATATGCATGTGGATCCATAACTCACCTCAATAGCCCCGTCGTCGATGGCATCACCGCTTTTGGCCGGCCACCACCACTTTTGGCCGGGCCACCACCACTTTTGCCGAAGCCACATTATTTATTAACTCGCCGCTTTTATATGCACATGAAATATGTGACTCCATGACAATGCATTCACAACGTCACAATTCATCACATCAATTATTCAACTCACCGCTTTGGCCGAAGCCCACATCAATCAATAACCCACCACTTTGGCCGAAGCCCACATCAATCAATAACTCACCGCTTTGGCCGAAGCCCACATCATTTATTAATCACCATCCATTAATTTAAATCCCACCTAAGAACCAAAACACCTCATAGGGAACCTTTCCACACTTACGGACCATTTTGACACACCAAAGATTAATTTAGTACTTAGGGACTATTTTGGAAATCAAGGGACTATTTTGAAGATCACGGGCTAAGACATCACTTAGAGGCTAAGTTGGCACTTAGGGACTAAAATAGCACTTAGACACTTTTTGGACACCAATAGGACTAAACGGCCTAAATAACATTTTTGGGGACTAAAAAGTTCAGAGGGACCAAAACAGTATTTTTTTGACATTTTGGCAACGTTGGCCAACCCCCCGCACAAAGTGCTGGATTTCTACAGCGTTACTCCTACTTCGGCAATTTATTTGAAATAGAGAACGACATCGAAAAATTACAAAAGACCACTCATTGGAAAGCCCTCTGAGTATAGTTTCCATCTATGATTTTAGTTTTTCAAAATAAGTGTCCAGTTGGTACAGTTTTTCAAAACACTACACAGAGGTATCAAATTCGGACAGAACGTTTTACCCAACTTGCAACCACATTTTCTTTCCCATTTCTTAATGAAATTCAGTGAAATCAGTGCCTATTTCGTAGAGAATTAAGTCTAGTTTTCAATGAAATAAGAATCATTCAAAACGGAGTTCAATTGAGCACACAAAACCTGCAAAAACTGAACCTACTACCAGTTCGACTCCAGAAAATTGACCCGACTTTGGAGACTCATAACTGGAGCTACACAACTCCGAATTTAACGAAACCAGTGCCAAAACGACCGGCTTTAAGTCTACTTTCAGAAACAATTAGCCACGTAATTTTTGGACCAACCAAACAGTACCAGTTTGAGAAAACCGAAACAGTACTCAGAAAAACACACAAAAGCCATAGACAAGTGAAACCCAATTAAAAACAACATTCACATGTAGAACACCTAGCCACCACTAACACTTCATCAACACTTTTATTCAACAATTCAACACTCACTTAGGCAATTAATCCACATCATTAAATCATCATATCATCATATTTCTTCATATTGAAGCATTTTATCAAACACTTAGCATGCACATTTAACAACACATATAATTCCAACATCAAGCATCATGGTATCACCAAATTAAGCATCCAATACAACAACCAACATATAATTAAATCAAATCCACACAATCAAATCATGCTAGCTATTTCCTACACAACACATATCATACAAGTTATTATAGACATAATGAGAATCCCTAACCTTGAATGAGCTAGAACTTTAACCAACCACCAAGAACCAACGAAATGAAGCACTCCTACCCTCCTTTAAGCTGGAAAACGTGACCCCTCTCTCCTTGGGTAACAATGGAGAATTAACAAAGAATGGAAATGAGGTGTTAAAAACTACCACACTAAAAAGAGGAAGAAAAATGGAAGAGATTGGTACCAAATGCACTTACCCAAAGCTAGAAAAATGATTTTCCTCCTTCCCCTCTCAAGCACTCAGCTGCGCAAGCTTATGGCTGCTGTCCCCTTCCTTTCTTTTTCTTTCACTTTGATCTAAATGAGACTAATAACCCTACCCCTAGTTATGTATTGGCTTTGGGCCTATTTAGTGGGCTTGGGCCCCTTATTTACACCCTCTAGGTGCTTCCACCACTCCCTATTTTAATTAATTCCTCACTCCCTTATTTACTACCCAACACCTCTTAGGTATATTAAATTATCTATTTTTAATATACTAATCACTATAACACCTCTTAAAAGAAATAAAACTCTAAATTAATTAATCAACCTATATTTACTTTAATATAGGCAACTCAAATATTACTTAATTAAATTAGTCAGGGGTTTTATTAGTCGCAGGGGGCTGTATGAATAATAAGGGGTGTGAAAAGGAAAGCCCAGTTCGCATATGGGAGCCCAGTATGCGAAACTGGGCTTAAGTGGGGGAGGTGCACGCGTAAGCAGGGGGAGTGCAACTAGCGATCTGAGTTAAAATAACGATTAAAAAAAAAAAAGAATACAGTATATAACCATAAACCCAGAAAGGAAACCCTAAAAATTTCAATTCATTCCTTCCCTTATTCACGCCGCGCCGCAGCAAGAGAGAGAGAGGGAAGCCTGGCGAAATTTTCGCCTTATCTCGCGGTGGAGGGCGTGGAACACGCCGGTTTCATGTGAGAGAGTGGGGTAGTGAGAGCGATACCGCGAGGGAGGGAAAAGGGTGGCTCGGTTTCGGTGATGGGTGGTGGGGATGATAGTGACGACGGCGACGGCGAAGGTGACGGAGTTTGACGAAGGTAAGCTTCGTTTTTTTCTCTGGTTTCGTTCCTATTTCCAGTTCTTTCTCTCTTCTTCTCCTTTATTTTTTTTTTTTAAAGGTTTCTGGTCTGTTGTTTTATGGGTGAAACCGTGGTGGTTGCTGGCGTTTTGGTGGTGGTGGAATGGTGATTGTTGCATCGGTTTCTGGGTTGGTTTTGGGAGGCCTCGCCGGAGCTCTTGCCGGAGAAGACGACCGGAGCTCCGGCGAGCTTAAGGTCAGTGTTCTATTATACCCCTTTTCCTTTTACGCTTTACATTTGATCCGGTTTCTTTTCTACCCCTTTTGTCTCTGATTATTTGCTAGTTTATTCTTGACCCCCCATTTTTTAACGGATCTGATTCTTATTTGTTCAAAGAATGTGTATGTTGATTTCTTAATTACCATAAACGAGTGGCTATATTTTGTTCAGACAACACACAGCACATGAACACATATTAGCATGTCTTGACAGATCTGGATTTCATACATACGTATATATATTTCTTGACGTAAACTGATTTGTTGACACAAATATATATTAACACGTTTTGATAAATCTGAATACACATGCATATATTTTGACACAAACAGATTTATTGAACATATTATTACATCAATTTCAGAATTGAGAATGCATTTAGTGATGCCTACCTTTATTCCAGCCTCTGTTTTGACTCCTTATGTATCTGTTTGAACACTAGTAACCACTGCAACTGCTGCTGTTGTTCTTCCCTTAAGACCGAAAAACTCGAAAACAGTGTTTTACGGATTAGGGTTTCGATGTGAAACTCTAATCCTTATTTTTCTAGTGATTTTCGCAGCCTTTCTATGCTGAATTCTGTGTGTTTTGACTGCTGTTGGACTTGTTTATTTATAGTCAAAAACTAGGTCAGAGCATTAATTATTTTTGACTGGGTTTTGGATGATTTTCAGGTCTTGATCCAAGCCCAATGGCATTGCAGCGACTTGGAATCTTTGCTGAAACCCTAGATTTTATTTTGTATTTTCGGATCCTATTTTTATGTATTTTTTAGCATTATGATTTTTTGTATTTTTGGACTCTTTGGACTATTAAGTGCTTTTAATTTGTACATTAAAATAAATACCATTTTTTTGACATTTTGGACTTATTTGACTCTTAAACACTTCTAAATTGTAAATTAAAATTAATAGAATTTTTGACATCTTGGACTGTTATATATGCTTAAATAAATTAAATAAACAAAATAAAAGTAACAATAAGAAAAAGGAGTCCGACCAAATACAAAGACGAGAACGGGCCGGACCAGACAACTGCGCTAAAACGAGACCAAAAATAAAAGAAATGGGCGCGTTAAAAATAAACGACTAGAAATAAGCGACTAGAACAAGAAAAAGAATAAGGCCCTTACTAGAAATAAACGACTAGAACAAGAAAAAGAATACGGACAAAATTGGGGTATAACACATCCATTAGACACTTGGTGAACTGCAGGTTTTTTTGAAATATGATAAGATAATCAAATCATGATGAAAGAAAAAGGAAAGAAGAACCGGTACAAGGGCAAATGGCATAAGGACCAAAGGCAAAAGAGAGAAGAAAAAACACGGGAGATATGAGAGAATGAAAAATATATATTTCCGCTCTGAGATGGCTCACGAGCCATCATGATAAAATCAAGCTAATTCGAGTCTTTATGTAACTCACGGTGGTAGGTGGAAGTTGAAGCCAAACGAGAAATGCAAACTTGGTGATAGTACATGGGAACCACGAAAGAAAAATGTAAAATTACAACGAGTAATTTAGTTCATTCATTGCAAGCCGCCCAACTAATAATCCAGATGAAAGAATGAGAGGATACTAGCAACCATAAAAATAGCAATTTAGAAAGATAGAGGTGGAATCTTGTTATCAAGAAGGTAGTGTATCATCATTAAGGAAAAAGAATGAGCATTGAAAATTAAAGGGGAACAACGCTTTACATTAACTTAATGAATTACAATGGATCAAACTATACCAAGATATAAGCTTGCATGTGAATACTTCAACGAGGCTGAATGAACCATACCATAAAAAGTAAATATAAAAATGAAGAAAAAATCATGATTAATATAATAGAATATGAGGTAAGAGCTTAAAGCATAGTAACGCAGAGATTGAATTGAATTATTGTATTACGGTGTGTGAGCGCATTAAAACTTAGAACTTATGGAACTTGATATCGGATATTAGAATAGAATGCGATGTGTTAGTTGCGGGGATATAGTAACACTAAAGGGCGCGCGCATCATAGTTATGAGATATGATTTTCACCATATGATAGATCAATGAATATTCGGGGCCAATATTTGGTTCCTCATTCTTCGCAATTCTCATAACAAGTTAACAACTCGAGAGAAGCTCATGAAGTCATGTTTATGAACATAAGATGCAATCTCCATATACACTTAGAGATTACTAATTTGATACATCTATGGTCAAACCAATTAAGCAAGATTTTCATAAAATAGCTCCCCAATTTTTCTATTCTCACCAAACAAAGAAATAAATATAGGATAATATAATAACTCTATATCGAATAATGATAACCGATAAGGTATAGAAACTAATGATAGTTCAACATGTTTGTATGAAACAAGTGGTAAGATTTCTTTTCTCATCACAATTTCTAAGGAAATTCTAATGGTGAAAACAATAACTCATTGGCACAAGGACTCAATTACTACAATTAGCCTTTTCGTACACCTTGATGAGACAAGACACCTCTGTTGAGCATCTTGATCTCTACTTTCTATTGCCTTGAATGTAGAATACACAGCAAAGCAATTCCTCTGAAACGACTACACATAACGAGGGCTTAGGTTGACAGTTAGATAACAATTTTAACCACAAATTAAATTAAAATTATAAGTGTTAATTAATAGTGACTAACCATGCCGTTCGAGTTACAACGTTGGCACCAAGAGGAGAAAGAAGTAATCGTAGACCAACCTACACCAAATAGTTCAAAATTCAGAAATATTTGGGAATTTGTTAACGCGTGAGTACTTAAGATAAAGGTCGTGAAACATTGAAATTACAACACAGAGAGAGAGAGAGAGAGACTTTGCTTGAGAATGCTTTCTTTTGGTTTTCGAGGGGTTTTGGACTTGGATTTCTTTGCTTCGATTGGGCTTTCACTGCTATCCCTTTCGTCCATGGAAATTTCACGCTAAACTTTTGAATAACTGTGGATTTCGATTTGGAAGGAACTAGAAGCAGAGTCTGAAACTCGTTTTCGATTTAGCTTGCTTCTTCTGCATCAAGCACGGTAAGATCTGAAAAGAGGAATTTAGGGTTTTTGATTCTACCAAAAATTGGGGGTTTTCTATCTAATAGAAGTAAAATAGAAGCAACAAACTTACCTGTAAGAAGAAGAACTGAGGAGGTGCTGAGAGAAGAAGAAGGGAAGAGACAAAGAAACTCAGCTTCGTTTTCATGAGGCGCTGAGAAGAGGAAGAAGAAGGGAAGGGAGAAGAAGAAGGAACGACCGAGTGAGAGTGAGGAGAGGCGCGGTGGTGCAGTGGAGGTTGAGGGTGGTGCAGTGGAGGTTGAGGGATGTTCAGTGGAGGTTGAGGGAGGGCGGAGGTGAGGAGAAAGGGAAGGGAGAAGAAGAAGGAATCGAGTGAGAGTGAGCGTGAAAGAAAAGAAAGAGGGATCGACTAGACTCCCTTTAATTAATTCTGATTCAAACATTTGCCACTGGTTTGCCACGGAATTTCGGTGGCAAATTATCAAAGTTCGTGGCAAATTATCAAAGTCCGTGGCAAATCCTTACCAAACTTACGAACACTTTTCTCATTACAGATTCTGTGGCAAATCCGTGGCAAACCCGTCGCAAATTGGCGACGGAAATCAGGTTGTGGCAACAGTTTGTGGCAAATCAGGCTTATTCTTGTAGTGGAAGATCCACCTTATGAAGCCTGCGCTTGCCATCTCCGTAATTGCCCACGTTGTTTGGTTTCTCCTTCGTCTTCAGGTCATTGGGTTCGAATTGACCCGCATTCCTGGGTTGCAACACTGCGATCAATTCATTCATTCGAGTGAGCGTCTCGTCGAGACGTCATTGATTGGGATCCTCAGACTCCTGCAATCGTCGTTCCAATTCCTCGATTCTGGCTTCCTTGGTTGTAGAACGCGTCTTCTTCCTTGTCATGAATTACGCAGAATCTCTCTGCTCTGGTACCGGTTGAAAGGTTCAACTAATGTAGGGGAATTTTATTGAACAATTTCAAGAATCAAATGAGTATTACAATCTACTGGTTTAGAGTTCCAGTAAAACTATTATTGTAATTGTATTACTGCTTTCATATAATTGTCACGATTATGCAAATAGAGCTATTTATAGCAGTCAATTACATTTAGGAAAATACAATTATGCCCTTACTAAGGGTCATTTCTATTCTTTCTTCGCCTATAGTACACTTTACTAACTAGTGGCCTATCCTAATTTGCAGACGTATATATATATTAATAAGCGCTAATGTATATTTATTTTGTATAGACAATGTTAGTGGGGAAGGGGGAATGTTAGTTTCCCAGGTTTGAACCCGGAACCTCCTTCTTCCACTCATTTTGTGTACTCCTTATGTAGCTCGCCAACTGAACTACCTACTTGGGATTAAATACCATTGTGGGGTGTGTGTGTGTGTGTATATATATATATATACTAGACGATTTCCCGTGCGATGCACGGAGAAAAAGTTGTTGATAGTAATATTCTTATATTTTCAAAAAAAATTACGATGTTTGCAAAAATAATTGTAGTTTTGGTACTTTCTGAAAATTACATGTAACTTGATTCTTCAGCAAACGATTATAGGAGCATTACACAATTATCTCAGAAGACTAAAAAATATATATATAATTGTTGTTTGTTTTATTTTTATATAAGATACATTTGTCTAAAATAAATAACAATTGATATTGCTAACAATGATCGTCACTTAGTAATACGTTTAAAAGTTGTTTCACAAATATTATTTTTCTTTTATAGAATAATGGCTCATCAGTAATAGTTTAATCTAGCAACACACATATGAAAGTCTAGTTTATGAATATTATTTTTCTTTTATAGAATAATGGTCCACCAGTTAATAGTTTAATGTACCAACACACATATGTGCAGAAACAGGAGAGCAACAATTATCCAAATTGAACCACAGATTAAGATACAAAGACGCAGTTAACAAACATGAAGTTTGTGCTTAAACTAAAGAAAAACAAGTCTAGTTTCAAATGGGACGGGAATCGGTTAAAACAGAGTTCTTTAGAAAACATACGCTATAGGCAATAAATGCTTACCACCTACAACTTGTAACCCAAATTTGTCTAACATTACTTAATTAAAAGGATATCAAGTCTAGCTAGTTTCTTATAAAACAAACTCCTCACAGATATGACATCGGTAGAAGCCATAATCAACAAAAAAATAACTTTTTGGTTGCCTTACCTAAGCCCCAAACTAGTGAAAAACTCACCAAAAACACATGGTGAGTAGAAATGTCTAGCTAAGAATTTTCTACTAAGAAATTTCAGAAGAAGCCCCTTAACTTCTTGCTCTCAAAAATACACAAAATAGAACTCTAATTCCTTTAGCCTTGCCTCAATCTACAAGTTCCCATATGCCTCACAGCTTCTAATTCGACTTCTAGCTTGGACATGCAAAGCCATTTTGGAGGCTTCAAGGAATGGGTTTAAAAGATAGTTTTGGTGCTATTTTTATTCTTATTATATATTGAGGTATAGCTAGGGAGAAGCAGAAGAGAAGACTATAGTATAGGAATGTAGATGATGAGTGATTTCAAGAATGGATTAAGATTTCCTCTAATTTCTCTCTATGATTTTTGACATGCTTGTCTTTCTCTCTAGGTCTCTCTCTTATCACTACAGACTACAAATGCCAAGCATGTGTTTTTTCTAAATAAATGACCAAGACTTTCAAACAATTCTCACTTAAAGCAAGTGTAAGTCATATGCCTAGTTTCACAAAGGTAAGGTAGTGGTGGGGGTGAGTGAAACACCTTTGTAAGATAGAAAGGCTTTTCAAAGATTTTCATGAAATTGCTACTGAATCCCATGTCTATGCCTAGTTTCCCCAACTCTCAAATAATTTATCAAACAAGAACAATTAATGAATGCATATCATGTCAAAACATGAAGATTAAGCAAATCTGATACCATTGTAAACAATTACACACAATTTTCAAAAGATTAACATAGAATTCTATCTCTATCACAATAATCTGATTACCAGTAAAAAAAGTTCCCTAATAATTGGTCAATTCAATAACAAAACTGTTTTTTCAGACACATATTTGAACAACACCATTGTCAAGCATCCTCACCACGAAAGCTCCTTGCCAACCGAATATCATCACGCGTGATTGTGACACGCTTGGCATTAATGGCACAAATGTTGGTATCCTTAAAGAGATCTACTAGGTAGGTCTCAGCAGCCAATTGTAAACCAAGCATAGCATCATTTTGGAAACGAAGGTTAGTCTTGATGTTCTCTCCAACTTCACGAACCAACCTTTTGAAAGGGAGTTTCCCAATCAACAACTTAGTACTCTTTTGGTTTTTAATAAACTCACAAAGAGCAATAGTATCGAGGTGATAACGATGTGGTTTCTTCACACGACTAGTAGTTGATGCAGACTTACGAGCAGCCACTCTTGCAAGCATCTTTCCATGGGCTTCTCCACCTGAACGGCGAGCCGTTCGCATCATACGAGCCATCTCAGAGAACTTCGGTTTCTTTTAGGGTAATCAAATCTAATGTTTTTGATGAAAAAACAATTATATATGTAAACATATATATATATATATATTAAAATGAATATTAATTTGACTTTGGTGGCTTTTAAATTTCTCTCACTCTCTCTCCATATATTTATAGTAAACAAATCATGTTTATAAATATAAAAAAACAAAATATTTATTACCAATTAAAATTGTGTCAAATAAAATACCAATTAAAATATTTTCCTTAAAAAATAGGAATATAAAATTTTTAATTTAATTTTGGTAACTTTTAAATCTCTCTCTCTCTCTCTCTCTCTCTCTCTCTCTCTCTCTCTCTCTCTCTCTCTCTCTCTCTCTCTCTCTCTCTCTCTCTCTCTCTCTCTCTCTCTCTCTCTCTCTCTCTCTCTCTCTCTCTCTCTCTCTCTCTCTCTCTCTCTCTCTCTCTCTCTCTCTCTCTCTCTCTCTCTCTCTCTCTCTCTCTCTCTCTGTGTATATATATATATATATATGTTGTAGGATTGAGGCAAATAATTATTAAATACAAATTTTATTTTTATTTTTAAATTAAATATTATATTTGGTAAGCATTATTTTGATTTTATTGAAAAGTATATTAAAAAGGAATTCAAATGAAAATAAAAGAATTATATACATATATATATACATATATTAATGTACTAATTTATTTGGTCAAAAAAAATTAATGTTCTAATTTAATATAACTATATAAAAAGTTTCAATTGTCATAACTACCAAAAAATATAGAAAATTATAGATATTATAAAAATGTTTCTAACACTTCGAGAAATTTTAAATGCTATACCAAAAAAAGGATATAATCAAGTTCATACATTATGTATAAATAAAATTACTATTAAAATATTCAAGTCTTGTGTGTTAAGTTTTATAAGAAGTAGTACTATATACAATTCAATACATGTAACATCTCTAATAAATAATATTTAGTAAATATTGAATTGACTTAACAAATTATATGGAATACTATGTTAGAGTTTAGTATATATTAAATGCTATAAAGATATTGTAATCTACTAGTGTTCAAAGACTGGATCTCGGATGTAGGTCGAAATGGGGGTATTCAAGGGATGTGCTTCTAGAGATTGAAGATGATGGACTTGGATGGTCCGAGGTTGCTTGCTTGAGCTTGTCGGGGGGTGGTACCTACAGACACTGTGATGCTTAAGTCAGCAAGAGAAATGAAGAGGTATGCAAAAAATAAAAAGCGTACCTGGAAAGGGAGGGGTGCAACTCTGATCGACCCGAAGTTCAAACTTGAGCTACTACAAGTCAATCACACTCTTCCTCGGATTCTGCGGTGACTGAAGAAGCTGTTATTGTCGGGAATGAAACTCGTGTCGCTGAGGAAAACGTTATTCCTGTTTGCTAAAGACAAGATCGCTCTCGGTGGTCTTGTGAGGTGGCCACGATCACGAGAAGACTTTAGAGTAGACTTGTTTTTCTCTTTCTGTTGAACAATTTATTTTGTTGTTCGCCTCGAGCATGTCCGGGGTCATCCTTGGTTTGTATAAACTCCATTTTCTTGTTCTTGAAACCACAACCTTTCTACAAACCTAACATTACCCGTTCTCCTCATTTACATTAGAGTTTAATGCTTCTTTTATCGCTTCCCTTCTAAAATCAAAATCGAAACACATTCCAAAACCCCAAATTTGAGAAACATAAACCCTCACCATCCTCTTTCATATGACCTTGCATGTTCGATTTTTGAAGAGAATAGGTGTTAGGTAGCTTAAAGAATGTAAGAAGAAACTTGGAATTTGAATATGGGAGCTAGAATGGGTGTATTAGGGCTACATTTTGGAAATTTAGTAGGTTCAGGCCTCGATCAAGTAGTAGGCCGAGATGCTCACCTAGCGAGAAGCTAGAATACTCCACGTGCAAAGGTCGAAAAATTCCCTTCCCGCGTTGATTCGGTTGAAGATGTTGTATCTGTATACACTCTGATACTCGAGTCAACAAAAGGTATAAGTGATATGCCTAAATAAATGTGTACATGTGCATTAATATAGGTAAGTGTGCCCATGAAAAAACATGGTCAAAATCCCGACAGTCAGATGATGGGAGACTTGTTGCGTCAAAGACACACTTAGAGCAAGTGTACTCTTTCGCAGAAGTAGTATAAAAGATTATCATATCCACAGGGATTAATTAGCAAGTACCAAACTAATCGAGATTATATATTGTTTAGCCGAACAAATAGTTTGAGTGTTGTAGAAACTAAAATAAAAAGCATAAATAGCAAGAACTAAAATACAAGTTTAATAAATGGTGAGAGGCCTAGGATCACGGTTTCACTTGCAAGCTTCGATTCCCCTATGTCTAATTCTACCTGAATTCCCTTATTTTACTTAATTACCAATCCCTTTACTAAAACTATTAATCCGTTTGGTCATTCGCGATTAATATTTTTTTTCCTAAATTAACCCTCGTTTGGTCATGCAAGAATTTAAATTCAAGAAAAGCATAAAGCACAAAAAGGTTGAATGATTGAAAGACTAAATTATGGTTTGGTCATGCCCTAATTATAGCCCCAATTATCCTATAGATCCACCAACTAATTGCAGTACGGTCGTTGATCAACTAATTGATTATGAACATGCAAAGGGTAGCTAATCCTAAAAATGTGATAAAAACAATAGGACAATATTAATTTAAATAAAAATAGGAATTCAAACTAGAAATTAGAACATAAAAAGTCTCTAAGCAAGCAAGATTCACCTAAGACCCTAGAAGAGGATTTAGGTATCCATAATAATCAAAAACAACAAAATAGAAATTAGAGTCATAAATTACAGAGATAAAAATAACCCAAAATTTGAGAAATTCTTATTCAGTCTTGATCTCCTTTTTCTCAACAGAAGCTCTCTTACGGTGTCAAGAACGGTATCTAAAACTTTCACTCTCTCCTCTTGTGCGCCGCCGATTGGTGGTGTTCTCTTGTTATTCACGACTCTCTTCCCTCTTCTCCACTGATGCCTTGTACCCTTTTATAATCATCAAGTACCTAGGGTTGTGTGTTGCCTTGTCCATCAAGCACCTTGTTTTTTTTCTTTAAATTTGTTGCTCACGTGCCTTCTAATTCAAGGCTACTTTCCATGCATTTCTTTGGACTAGGTGTTGGGCCTTCTTGCCGAATTCATCCGTCCGTTTTCTATTTGGGCCATGTGTCCTTTATTCTAATATTCAGCCCATATATATATATATATAATTTTAATCTTTGAGTGGCTTTAACTTGTCCTTTCATTCTTTTTATAGTTTCTACTTTTCTGCAAAATAAAGAGTAAATTAAGTCAGTGATTTATATACTTAGTAATAATTGCTTTAAAAATGGAATAAAAGTATCTCTAAAAATACACTAAATTAGAGTTTATCAAGACTTGATCTCCATCATTCATTTGTTTAGGGGGGGTATTTTCAGGTCCAATGATTACAGTCTGCCACTTGGACTTTTTTCCACAGTGGGCCTTGGCCCAGTCCAAAACAGTTGTCCCCCAAGTCGAGGTAATCCTATAAGAAGGGCCTCGGCTTGAAGTACTTTCTGGCGGGGTAGTATTGTTGAGGCAAAATCCCTTGGATAAGTTTTCATGGAAACAAACCTTTTTTACAAGTGTTTAAGTTCTCTGATTGATTAGTAATCTAATGAATCTTCTTGAGTGATCTAAGTACAGGAAATACTCAATCATTCCTCTAGAAGATAGTGTGCTATAATAGCATCACATGAGAAGACATTGAGGCTTACATATATGAAAAGAAGGTACAAGTAACTCCACAAATTAATATAGGACCACCTGAAAGATTGCCTATTGCTTCAAAAGGGTCAAATACTGCCTTAAGAAAAATGAGTGTTGGTCAGAATGGCTATGGAAAGACCTTGGAAGAAAAGAAAGTCACATTTCTTTTCAAATGAGAAGATATCCCTTCTGACTATCAAGTACAACGAGAAGAATGAACAATAACCCTCTCAAAGATGAAAAGACTTCATATATAGCCACATACAAAGAAAAAGAGCTAAGATAACTCATGATAAAATTACAACTTACGTGATTCCCTCTGATAAGAAGATATCTTTCAGAAAGCTTCTCAAGCATTGCAAAACAAGAGTATGGATCTTCTCAAGAAAAGAGAGTTATAGTCAAATGCTTCTCAAAAGTGAGGAGGTGATTTTTCATGGAAAGGTACATAAGATGATAATAAGCAAGGAGTATCCCAAGACTGAGAATGTCAAACTACAACAAACATCTTATTAATGAGAATGTCAACACAATATGAATATACATGACTTAAGTTATATACCCAAGATTTATAAAAAAGATCCCAAAGATCAAGCTTGAGAGCCTTAGTACAACAGAAGATCATGGAATCAATATCTCAGTTCTTTTGAAGATACTTCAGAAGACTGCTTAAGAAGGTACTTCGAAAGGCATACTCAGAAGCTACATCAGATGCTGCTACAGAAGAAATATCACAAAATACACTCTTCAAAAGCTACATTGTTCAGAAGCTACATCGCTCTGAAGCTTCCAACGGCTACCTGCTGTTGTAGTGTACAGTCCTGCAGAAAGTACACCCATTTTATGGTAAAAGTCATAATGACTATTTTATTCGTAGAAGAGGAGATTCAATGGATCTATTGGGATATTACCTCTATAAATACTTTATGGACGACCACACCAAAAGTGAGAGAGCAGATTTCAAGCCTGCATCAATATTTCTCTTCATATGGCTTCTCAAATAGCTTCTCTAGCTACTCAACAAGTTTTTGAAGCTTATGCTCTTGTCAACCATACCAAACGATCTTAAAAAGTCTAAATGGGAATGTTTTTTAGTATGAGGTAGCTATGTAAATTGTATTCAGAAGAAAATCAGATTACCATCAAAGCTATTTGTTTTTTCAAACAAAATCAAACACTACCTGATCAATGCTTAACAAGGCATATATTTGTTGGATTGTTAAGTAGAAGCCTAAGTAGGTTCTTATTTGTAGTGTGTTATTAAAGATGCCTAAGATGGGTCCTAGCGGAATTCAGTTGCTAGAGCTATAGAAGAAAACTAGTGATTCAATAGATAGAGCTGTAGAAGAAAACTATCTTGTACTGTAGCCTTTGATTTGCTAGAAGATGTAAACTACAGGATAATAGTGGTAACTCTCATTGCATGTAGCCCTTGTTGATTGGGGGTGAACCACTATAACTCCTATGTGCCATTTAATACATTCCTATAGTTATTACTCAACAATATCTTATATCGAAAGAAATACCTCGTGTACTCTATTATGTGAAGTTATATCTAAATGACTCCCTATCGTGCCAAGAAAACCACTCTTGATCTATCTACTTATAAACACCACAGCTCATGACATCTTCATAACGAAAGTTCTTGGTTTCCAGAACATCATTTGTGGTGTAAGAAGTCGTATACTCACGAACCAATCATTCTCCCTTCTTATACTACCCATATTCTAAGGCACACTTCAACTAAAGCATTACGATTTTCTTAAAACAAGTGACTTGTTTCCTAGATACACTTAGAAGACTGTCTTACTCCAAAGACAATAACAATTTTTTGTTACACTTAACACTATGATCTTGAGGTAGTTAGTATAACTATCCTCATCAACAAATTGGTTGGTCTAAGTCAATGATTTTTAAAAAGTGTCACAATTCAACCCCTCCCCCCTTCTTGTGACTTCAGTTGACTTGTATTTACTTCAATTGGTATCAGAGCGTAGGGTCTTGGGGGAAAATACACTTAACAGTGTGAAGAGAAAAATATCATCGAAAAAGAAATGACCAACCATAGGCACAAAGAACATGTTTTATAAGGTTGTTTTTTTCAAAGGAACATGCCTCTTGCATAAATACATCTATCTTTTGACATCAAATCTTCAAGCTATTATGCTAAATACATGGAATACTCTACTAAGAAGAGAGGAAAAATCCATCTCAACAATCTTAGAGTAAGAAAATTACTTAAGGTGGTATATTCAATCTCATTCTCATATAAAGATTATTATGATATATCTGATTCTTCTGACTATATTATATGAAAAGTTTGATTAAATGATCTTAAAAATCATGAATGCATGTTTATATAAATGATGTGACATATGCCTTAAATGATTAGTTGTATGCATCATATTTTTCTCTGAACTGGATTGTGTCTGTGCTCTGTTCTAATCAAATCATGTTTTCGACAATCTCTGTTCTAAACATTCTCATGAAAGTATTTGATCATAAACAAAATTTGCTGTGTGGATTGATAATTAAATAACTAGGTGATGCTGTATGCCTTTATAAATACACTGCTTAAAATGATCATTCTCAAATTTGTGTTTAACAAACAGACATGTTTGTTGTTATGTTGTCTCACATGCAGGCGTCATTATTGTGTTTGTGAAGTGCGTGACAACTGTCAGTGTCGTCGCTTCAGTTGGTTCCTTATAAATTGGGGGGGGCTTTCCTTTGTTTGTACTTTCGTTGAATTTGTACTTTCAAGCGATCACTTTACCCGTCTTCGTATTTTCCAAGATAAGACTGATGTCCTTAAGCCGCCAAGACTTTGTTTCTTCATTCACATGGTATGTTAAAGAAAAATTCTTTATTTTCTTTACACATTTGGGTCTCAAAGCGATTCTTTTGGGGTTAGATTCTATCAGAACATTGGTAGGTGCTTCTTGGAGGGCCGCATGTGTCGGTCGGGTTAGAGGGTTCGACCCAAGTTGAGTAGATGTGGTGAGTTTCTTAAGATCTGCCTGACGGGATCCCTCTATATAGGTACTAGACAATAAAGAGGAGGCTAACTGCTCGAACGAAATAAGATTCTCTTTCAGTTGGCGGCTCTTCATCTTCTGCACGAGATGAGGGATCCTCTATTGGGAGTGGAAGTTCCGATTATAGTCATGACACAATAGATCCTCAGTTTTGGGTTTCCCGAGAGGTTCTTTCTTGTAGGAGTGTTTTAAGGGAAAATGGCATCTCGGTCCTATCCGACTTTCAATAGTTTGTCAAGATCGACAGACGGGATGAGTGGGAATTGTTAGGATTTCCCTATGGTGTGTTGGTGTTCAATCTAATTAATGATGATTCCAAATATTTCATTCTCCCTCCCTTTAGTTCTTTTCATCAAAGATTTATTGAGCCTCTGAGGGTTTTTCACTCGCAAATTTGTCCTTCAGGCTGGGGTTCCCTACGGCCTTACGAGCAATTTTCGAGCATAGGTATATGCATCGCCAATGTATCTTGAAGGAAAATAATAATTTGTATGATTTCATTGACCCTCAACATTTGATGCCTTCGGTGATTCCTCAACACCTTTTGACTCCAGATAATTCGAAGGAGTTTTACCTAGCGCCTTACCATAATGTGTAAGTACATGTTTATCGATTATTTTAAATTTCTATGTGACTTGTCACTAATTGTTCCCCAATGTAGTAATCATTGGCAGCTGATGGTCATTTGTCCTAAGATTAATGAAATCGTCTTCCTTTGCTCGCTTCATTGGAAGCCGACTCCATGTCTCAAGCAAAAAGTTAATAGGTAAGCTCATATTTATTATACATCATGTGTAGAAAGTTTACAATGAAGTTAGAGGTTGTCTTTCTTTATAAGTAAGTTTGTATGATGTATTCCTTTTTTATTAGTGCTATGGAAGGATATCATAAGTTGATGGGGACTAGAAAGAAGGTGCCTACATGGACTTGTCCCATTGTAATTAGTTTAACTCTCGAGATTAAATTACAATTTATAATGTATTTTATTACTATATATAATATTCACTATGACATATAGTTTGTAGTCCCGGAGGCAATCTGGTGTTGCTGAGTGTGGATTTTATGTTATGAGACATATTTTCAACATTGTCTCTACAAGTGTTGTTGATTTATGGTTGGAGGTACGTAATATAATTTTTAACAAGTTATGTTAAAAATGTATTTTAGTTGATGAACTAATGTTTACTCTTGTGTCATTTCATATTGTAGAGATTCAACACTACCGCACCATTCCATGAAGATTATCTATACGATATTCGATTTCGATGGGCAGGACTATTTCTTGAACTTTACCGAACTCGTACAATTGGGTGATAATAGGCTAATAGGTAAAGTTTACCGATATCTTGTGTAGATTGCAATTACTTTGCTATCCTGTGTAGATTGCAATTACTAGATGTTGGAAATGTTTGCTGGTAGATTGCAATTTCTTTACTATCCTGTGTAGGTAAAATTTACTGCTATCTTTTGTAGATTGCAATTACTTTGCTATCCTGTGTAGATTGCAATGACTAGATTGCAAATACTTTCGTATATATTGCATATTTTCTTAAGTTATAGGATTTCCTGTTATTAAAAATGGAGTTTCTATATTGCTATTAATTTTTACATATTATTTGAGCTAACCACTTTCTTCCTTTCTTTTAAAGGACTGCATACGATGTGAGTTTAGCATATGATAGTTAGCCAAGTGATCTTTTAAGTGTAATAAGTGGTACCACTTCAAAGTCATGGGAAAAGATAGTTTCATATTTGGTGTTTGCTTAGTTTATGTTAGATTAGATTTGATAATATGTATTTGAGACTGTGTTGAAGATTTTGTAATATGTAGATTTTGATGTTTTGGTGCTTTGATTGTTTGCTTAGTTATGACTATGTCAAAACAATTGAGATTGTGTTGATATTTTGTTGAAGATTTTGTAATATGTAGATTCTGATTTTTATGAAAAACAATTGAGGTTGTATGCTGATCAGTTTTCTTTTTTAAAAAAAATAAACTCCCATTTTAATATCGGTCCTCAAATAAACTGATGTTAATAATCAAGATTTAATATCGGTTACTTTTGATAAATAATATAAAAAGTGATTTTTAATATCATTTCAAATAAAAAACTAATGTAAAAAAGCGTTTGTACTGGCTTAAAAACTAACTTTCCATAACGGATCTAGCTGGAACAGATATTAAAAATATTTTCTGCATCAGTTCTGCAACCGATATTAGAAGTGCTTTTTTTTAATATTGTCTTTATCAATAACAGTTCAGTAACCGATATGAAATGTCATTTTTAACCGATGTTAAATGACATTTCTGCAGTAGTGTATGTTTGAGTACTTCAACAATTGGCGCGACATCAATGGATCAAGGCTGAGACAAGACAAACTCATCCTTCATGCTATTCTATCATCAGTTGATGCATCCATCATTACCATGCTTGGTAATGTCAAAAACTCAAAACAAGCTTGGGATGTCCTTAACAAGATGTTTGCAAGCAAAACAAGGGCACACGCCATGCATCTCAAGGAACGATTAACTCGTTCTTCTAAGGGATCCAAATTCGTATCTGAATACCTCCAAGGTATAAAAATGATTTCTGATGGACTTGCAATCATCAGCAAACCGATCGATGATGATGATCTTGTGATTCATGCTCTCAATGGCCTTGGATCTGAGTTTAAAGAGGTCTCTGCAGCCCTTAGAACTCGTGAGAATGCCATTGCGTTTGATGAACTTCATGATCTCTTGGTCGATCATGAAACCTTCCTTCAAAGAGATCAAGAATCAACAATCATTCCAACTGCTCAAATGGCCTACAGAGGTAAGCCAAACTATCAAAAAGAGGACACATCAACAACGGTCGATTCACAAGGTCGATCTAATAGGCCTATCTCACAAGATCTTGTGACAAAATTGGAAACACCGCCAAGGTGTGTTACAAGTGCATGGATATCCACCAAAAATGAATGGATACCCTCACAAAAATGCTTTGCAAAGCCAATCGCTCACTCGACCATATACACGCCTCATGTCTTTCTTGAATCGATTTGATCCTTGACACCGGAGCCACTCACCATCTCACCAACACTCTTGATGATATTCACATCACAACTCCATACTAGGGAAAAGATCAAATCACTATAGGAGATGGTAATACTATTCCTATATCACATGTTGGTAAGGCTAATTTATCTTTTCAAAATCACACATTACACCTTCCCAAAGTCTTTCATGTTCCTAATATTTCTTGTAGGTTATTATCTGTCTCCAACTTATGCAAGACTAACCCAATTTCTATTGAATTCTTTCATGATTATTACTTGATAAAGGACTTGAAGACCAAGGCTCCTCTTCTGAAAGGATTGCATAAGGCTGGGCTCTACTACCTAGCAAGACCTCTCAGAAACTATCAAGCCCTCACTACAATAAAACAACAACCCCGGCATCACATACTAGGACATCCAAATAACCACATCATGAAACATCTATCTTCCCTACATAAAATAAAATGATGCATCAACAATCCGTGCATCTCATGTAATATCTCAAAAAGTCACAAATTACCCTTTACTACCTCAAATATACTGAGCACCAGGCCTCTTGAGATTATTTATTGAGATGTATGGGGACCTGCTCCCATTAGGTCCTTAGATGGTTATTTGTACTATCTCATATTTGTTGATCATTTCTCAAAATATATATGGCTATATCCCATGAAATACAAATCTGATGTCTCATTACTTTTTCCACAATTCCAAAAACTTGTTAAAAAATATTTTAACTTGCCAATTGTAGCCTTATACTCTGATAATGGTGGAGAGTACATCAAACTCAAATCCTACCTATCCTCACATGGCATATCGCATTACACCACACCCCCTCATACACCTGAGTTAAACTCCACCTCTTTGAGAGAAGACACGACACTTAATTTGAAATCGCCAGGCACTCTTACATCATGCAAACTTACCATCTCAATTTTGGTCATTTGCATTCACTATGGCAGCATACTTGATAAACAAATTACCCACCCCAAAGCTTAACATGCAGTCACCATATTTCACCCTTCACAAACAACACCACAACATCTGTCACCTTCATTCCTTCGGATGCCTCTACTTCCCATGGCTTAAACCTTACACCCACCAGAAACTACAACCGAAATCTATACCATGTATATTCATCGGTTCATCGGTTACTCACCCTCCCAATATGCCTACCAATGTCTAGATCCCAAAACCAAAAAAATGTATATCTCACACCATGTTGTTTTTCATGACAACCAATTCCCCTATCCAACCCTCACTCAAACTACTACACCACCTACCAACCTCTCACAACAAAACAAAGAAACACAACCTCATATTATACTCCCCATAAACCCAACTCCACCACAACCACAAGCATCAAATTCACCCACAACACTAACACCTCCCACGCCAGAAGCAATCCTTTCTGAGGTTCAATTGTCTCCAAGCACTTCATCAGGTAATGATCCTCCTCCTACACACAATATTCATCCTTCAACTAATCACATCATTACTAGATCTCAGAACAATATTTTCAAACCAAAAAAAAATTCTTTCATGCATCACATCACCCACTTCCTGAGAATCTAGAACCATCTAATGTAAGACAAGCAATGCAGCACCCTCAATGGTGACACATCATTCAATTACTATCCAACCGGTTCTCTCTAAAACACATGGTAACCCCACACTACTTCCTTGGCATTGAGCTCATTCCATCAAAATCAAGCTTATTTCTCTCTCAACATAAATTCATTCGAGATATTCTTGAGAAGTTTGATATGGACGCAGAAAAACCCACTCACACGCCTCTCTCCACAACAGCAACCCTCATGCTCAATGATGGCACAGCTGCAGCAGATTCTACTCTTTATAGACAAATCATTGGTGCCCTGCAGTACCTCAATCTTACAAGACCTGACCTTTCCTTTGCAATCAACAAACTCTCTCAATTCATGCATAAGCCTACCAAATTTTCATTTTCAACATCTAAAAAGGCTACTTAGATATCTCAAAGCCACAATAAACTTTGGGATCCTGCTCAGAAAAACTCAAGCATACTCAGACACTGACTGAGGTGGTAATACAGATGATCGCACCTCAACATCTGCGTATTTAATATATCTTGGGGGTATCCAGTCTCTTGGCTCTCACGGAAACAACGCAATGTTGCTCGGTCCTCAACTGAGGCTGAATATCGAGCAGTAGCCACTGCCACACCTGAAACTATATGTGGATAGCAAATCTCTTGTCTGAATTGCACATTCCACTCACAAGGCCACCATTACTTCTTTGTGATAATGTAGGTGCCACCTATCTTTGTTCCAATCCAGTGCTTCACGCCAAAATGAAACACATCTCCTTGGACTATCACTTTGTTCGTGAACAAGTGCACGGATGGAAAATTACAAGTCTCTCATGTCTCTACCAAGGATCAGGTTGCCGACCTTCTCACTAAGCCTTTACCACGAGCTAAGTTTGAAGAATTACGGTCCAAGATGCAAGTTACAGATGGTAACTTCATCTTGAGGGGGCGTATAGGAGCGTGTGACTCATCCATGAGTCAAGGTCAACACCAATGTGACTCATTGACAACTCACAACAAGTAATAATCAACTGTAATTAAGTAGTGTCATTATGTAGGTTTATTTCTCTCAATATTTGTAGCATGGTGTATCAATACTATTCATTGTATATTTGACCATCTCGATCTCTCCATAAATAGAGAGTATACTCTTCATTGTAAATCAATCAAATTAAATACACATTTATATTGTTTTATAGTCATTAGTGACTAAATCAGCAGTGGGAAATGTAACAATGGTTTGTGGAGTATTCGACAATAGAGTGGTTGAAGCAGCATGATCCTTGACAATAGAAGTAAGTAATTTCGTCAACAATGTTATTTGGACAAAAAAAATTTAGACAAAAATAGACAAAAACCAACTTACAATATCAATTAACCAAATGATCAATTAACCAAGTTTTTAATCAATGTCTCGAAAACTGTGAAAAAGCAGGTTGGTTAATGGTCTAAAAAACTTGATTAATTCATGTTGTAAGTTGATTTTTGTCTATTTTTGGCTGAAATTTTTGGCTACATAACATTATTGAATTTCTTCGGGGGTAATTAAAAGCACACAAACATTCATTCCTTTACGACTCACCTATTTATCATATATATCATTAAAAAATAGAACAACTTAATTCTTTTAAAATCGTAAGACATTTGAAGATAAGAAAATTTAATCAAAATACTTGGAGTTTGTACTGAGTCTGACGTAAAACAAGTTTAGAAAATTTCCAGCATAGGATGGTTTAATTTTTCTACAACCATCCCTTAAAACAATATGTCGAATTAGATTGAAAATACTTTTAGAATTTAAACAAAGAATATCAATTACCAAATACGTTAAATATGTAAGTTAATTCATAGGGAGTTGAAGACCAAACAAGTTGTGTCACAATTGGGAATGGATTAACTATGAAGCTTGATTGAAATTGGCACCGAAGAGGGGAAAAAAAATAGAAGAACGGAGATAATGAATCAAAAAGGTGCAAGGGTCGTGCGCTTAAATCACGGGGTCATGTCGTGTATCATTTGCAGTAGTGGAAATTTTGTTTTGAGAATCCTTTCTAATACCAAATCATTCCAATCCCACACCAAACTCAAATGCCATAATACCAAATAGTTATTCAAATCATAAAATATTTAAAATGACAATCAAACATCATACATCATCAATTGCTATGATTCCCACTTGATATCATTTGAGTCTGAAAATGGAGATTTTATTCAAGCCGCATAAGGCTCTCGAATTACAGAAACGTTTAGGTTGAAAGAATTAACTGATACATCACAAATATTTCAAAACAATGATCAAAAAAAAAATTAATTTTACATGAAATCACAAATGTTTTATACTCATACGTACAATTCACCTTAATCACACACCTATAATTCACACAGCCAGGATTAAAGTAAAATGGCAAAAGTACTTTGGCTCAAACATTATGGACTAGGATAGATTAAAATTATTCTTCAAATTAATTAAAAACATAATAAATGGTTATTTATAATAGTAGAGGTTTTCATTAGCTTTTCAACCATTCCAAGACCACCGTAATCGGGTTCCCGGGTCAATAGTTATGTAAAAAACAATTGGAAGGCTGCAAAAAATATCTATGAATCAGAAACTGGCACGACTCATGCAAAATAGCATGAACCGTGTTTTTCTGACAGTGGATAAATTTACTATTGTAATTCTTTTAAGTTCATTCCATGTATCCTTAACCTACCCTGACCTACATATTCAGTTACCTTGCTCATGCTAATCCACCCAATTACAATATCGACCATGGTGCTGTTTAATGTCAAATTTTCACCAACATCATAATATCATTGTAAGTTCAAATTCCCTGGCTCTTTCAGCTTGGAACTCAAACAAATTAAATAAAAATCAATTAGCATAGTCGCACAAAATTTTAGCGGTCTTTACTCAGCACACAATGAAAATAGTCATTCCTCATGTTGGCATGCATTTAACACCATATTGAACAAATAGCATATCACCCGTCCACCTTTGGGACTCATTTCCAACATGTCAATTCATTTCCATAAACTATAGCTCATATCTAAAAACAATCAAATTCAAACACTCCTAAGATTATGGAAGATGGAAAATAAAAACATGCAAGGACATCAAAAGACATTTTAGGTCACAAGTAGGTTATAACATGGATCCTAGTTAACTCAAGACACAAGGCATACTTTAATAAAGGAAGGGTATGAATTCTAAGGTAACACACTTCCCTAAGAATTGAGAAAATGCATGAAGCAAAACCTAAGTTTCAAAAGGTTCACTAGTTGGAGTAACAACATTAAGAGATTGACATTCCCAGATCGAAGATTTTCAAGCAACAACTTCTAGGATAACGATCTCTGAACTCTTCATTGATGCGATGGTCAAACCGACTTCGATGCTTCTTCCCCTAATATAGGTACATACGCTTCCTCAAACCAGAACGGATGCCCACCACTTCCTTCTACATTGTCTGTAGCCCTCTGCTTTCGCCGCACACTCTATAAAAGGAAGGACTGTGAATCCTATGGTTCAGGGTTTCTAAAGGTTTCGGGGCTAAGGCAACCAAATGTCATCATTCTCAGTGTCTTGCATGAAATATTGAGTTGATCAGACTCAATGCTTCACACAATATGCTGAGAGGTACTAATAATTAATTGTCAATGTCCCTGTCTGACTCAATCTATCTAATCTATCAACCACAGAATCACTAAGCCCGACTAAGAGACTCAATATATATACTTAAATCCAATAAAAGCTTTTGACCATACATCGGTTCAAACATCTAAAGGAGTCGTAATAATAAAACTTAATCAAAAATATGAGTGAATATTGTCTAATACATCAAAAGGGTACAAAGTCAAAGTTCAAAACTAAGCATAATATAACATTTCTCAACACATGAGGTTCTTCCTAGCATAATAAAGCTTGTAACTTCAAGAGCACTCAAAGCCCTTAGGGAGTAGGATTCTTCCCAAGTACATTACCTCCCAGAGGCTTCACCCGCTTTTCTGAAGAAAAAAAAACATTAAAGAGTGAGATTGCAAATCTTAGTGAGCTCCTTCGAGACTACTCACTATAAATATACTCACGATGTCTTTTAATTATTTTATCAGTGACACATCCCCTAATACGCTTTAGTCTTACATATACACAATAACGCTACAAATCGTGAAGCTGGGGGAACCCCCACTCAATAGCATTGTATTGAGCGTCATCCAAAGTCTTGAGCTTAGGTTCATGACACCATTCCCAAGTACGTCAATAATCCATTAATTCATACGTATAGTTCTCGTTCACGCATAGTTCAACAATCATATACAACCCATACGCAATACACATCATACTCTAACCATCATGGAATATGCACACTTGTATTAAGGATGGAATAAGGGACAAATTATCAATCAACAATAAGAAACATAGTACTAATATTAACATTTTGCATAAGAGATAAGAGTAGAATTGTTACTAAGAAGGATGGGAATTCATGGAAGAAATTGATGAAAGCATTTGGGGGTTAGAATATCATAGAGTCAACAATATTCAGAACAATATCATACAGTCAACAATATTCAGAACAATGTGGGTTGTAAATTCATGAAGTTGAAACCCTAAAACATGAAATTCTTAGGGGAAAGAGGAGAACTTAAATGATTGAAGAATCTAAAAGAGATGAGTAACAATTTTAGCTCCAAATAACCCAAATCAAACCCTCAAGAAATTAACACAACAAAACGGCTCCAAGGACTTGAACTTTGACACCCAAAGCTTTAGAGTGACTTTCCTTGAACTCCTAAAGTGACATGCAAGCTCAAAAATAGAATTTCCAACTTTCTAGAATGACATGCAATGGAACCTTAACAGTTGAAGTGGGATATGAAATTTTTTAGAATTGGCGTCTCTTGGGAATTGGGGATTTTTAGTTGTTAGGAAGATGATGATGGAGTGTGTGTGAATATGATTTCGTTGGGTGATGAGTATGAAATGGGCTTGAATATTCCTCCATTGTAGTTCTTTTCTACTCTCATACAACTCCCTTTCTCTTAATCACTAGTGGAAAAAAGGGTTTTAAAGTTGGATATTTTGGGCTTTTAAAGTCGGATGTTAGTCCGACTTCTATTAAGGAGACTTAGAAAGTCTGATATTTTTAAAGTCGGGTGGTACTCCGACTTTAAAAGTAGGTTTTTAGGTCGGATTAACGTACCCATCCGACTTTAATAGCTTGTTTTATAGTCTCTGTGGAACACTTCTAAAGTCGGATTACATAGTCATCCGGTTTTGAAAGTTTAATTATAACGTCGAATGACATGAATATCCGACTTTAAAAGTTAATTTTTTTTTTGATAATTATTTGCTTCACGCTCATTTCCTACACACACTTTAAAATAATTTTCAACTAGGCAAAACAGAGACATACACACAAGTAATTAAAGTACTTTACTTAAATATGTAGAGTTAAACTCTCAAATGTGCATGCTTTTTGGCAAGAATCAAATAACATGGCTGGTAAAAGCTTGTAATAACAAATAGCAATTTGCAGAAAAAAAATAGAGAAATAACATGGAATTGGTCAAATTTTCATCAGACTTAGGCTAGGCCTAACATTACCCATAATACACTGTGAGAACTGTTCAAGCTTTCAAGAGACAGAGCCCTTCAATTGTTAAAGCTAATAAGAACTACTTCGAAGAAAGCTCTCCAGCAACACTGTTACAACACATTACATAGCATTTTAGTTGATCACCTAAATTATTAAAAGCAATTCAAAAAAACTAGTTTCATATTACATTTAAGGGAGGGCACAACAAAACATTATACTGACCTGGACTGTTTTGCCAAGACCCATCTCATCAGCTAAAATTCCATTTAATTTGTTATACAAAGAAAGCATTCATTGCAATCCGACCTTCAAAAACAACATGACTTGTCCTTAAAAACTTACTCGAAAAGATGACAACAAATTACTAACCACTTAATCAAGTTTCAGCCTTAGACTCGGTAAGGTTTATAAACTCTTCAGTTACACAAATCAGAAAAAATATGTTTAGGTTTACATACATTAGGGACACATTTGAATGTTGAAACCATGGCCTGGATATTGCCAATACATTCAACAGCATTTTTAATCCTTAGTTCAATAACATCATACTTCAAAATTCAAAATGGGAAAGGCATGGATAAAAGATACATAATATTCTAAATTGTTGAACTGACCTATTGTACTGGTTTCTCATGATCCTTTGGGTTCAGAAACTCATTGACCCCAAACTTCTTAGCTTCCATGTGCCAAAAAGAATAAAACCAGAATTACATTCATTTAATTTATGTTGTGACCTTAATCTTAGAGAATTAGGTGGTATAGTAAAGCATTTTACCTTGTTAAAATTGGCTGGAAACTAAAACCTCAATGTTTCTTGATGCACCAAAGAAAACCTTGCCCCTTTAGCACCTAAAATTTGGATCAAAGAGAAGAGCAGGAGTTAATATATCTCTTATCAGTTACTATAAAAGCTACAATACACACAGTAACAGAAAAAGGCAGAAGGGTAACATACAACAAGGGTAACAGCTCCAAATCCAAAGATTCCAACAGAATATCAAGGTAAGGCAACCACTACAAGAAAATCGCTGATTTGCCACAGACATTTCCGTCGCAAAAGGGCCAATTTCCGTGGCAAAACATCATTTGCCACAGACAAAAATTGGTGGCAAAAACGCTCGTCGCAAATCGTTTGCCACGGAATTTCCGTGGCAAATGTTTCCGTCGCTAATCCGTCGCAAATATCCGCGGCAAAGTCGTCGCGAATTTCATCGCAAATCCGTCGCAAAAAAAAAAATTTTAAAAAATTAAATCTTCAAACATATATCATTGCTGACTAACATTAAGCTAGCTAAAAATAAGCATCTCTTTAACAAGCATTGTCCTCATAACAAATAAACATATATTAAATAATCAAATACTCTCAACCTAACTATAATCAAATAATCCGAATATCTATACTTATAAATGAAGCTATGAATTAAAACAACTTGTTAAAAGCATTATCACTTACTTGGAAATCTAAATTAGTAAAATAAATGATTATGTCTTGTACAATAGCATTATATCCTGTACCTAATGGAAAGATAGCAACTTCTACAATACAATGCAAAATGGACAAAAGGAACTTTTGAGACCACTAGCCCTAATTTTACTAAGAACACGTTAGCAAATCAAATGTTACTCCGAATTTGACTAGAATAGAGGTGGGAGATATGTGCAGTCCTATGCAGAAACCACTGTCTTGCCAACTTGCCCACCCCATTTTTACACCCTTTCACTTGTATGTTCCACCTACAATTAAAAAGACTTATTAGAAAGAGTTATTCAGAGTTATACTTATCAAAAACATACATTTAAGGAGGACTGTACTGTACATAGAATCTCCAACACATTTTATAAGAATGACCACTTTTTAATAACATATATCCCAGCAAGAGATAGAATAGGAATAGAACTGTACTGTCAGCAAATAATTTGGACTAAGGTAACCCTTTAATCCCAAGTAAAGAAGCTGATTTAGGGTACCTATCAGCATCCAATTTAGCCAAAACATGAGGGGTTCCAAACTCTTTAAGAGAATTTGGACTAAGGTAACTCTTTGAGCTAATAGCTTATAACTATTCAAAGAAAGACAATTGTACACTAGGAGCATGATATGATATAAACCTCATACATGTTCATGTCAATTAGATCAAAGTGAAATAGAAAACAGAACCAGCAAACATAACTTAACAATCCCATTAATGAATGCCTTTTCATACATAGCATACATAACAATAGAAACCCATGTAACAAATAGATAAGACAAACATTGATGCAATTCAATAAAAACAGAAATTGCAAATTGCAGCAAAAAATAAACAAGTCAATAATACCAACCATAAAAAACAGTCAATTTCACAGAATCAATCTTCCCTGGTCAACTCTCACAATCCTGCCACCAAAATTTCGAACACATTACAAAGCACTTACACTACAAGAAGTGGAGTATATATGTAAAATATTGATACAAAAGTTGAAGTAATTGTGATATGATTAAAAGACCACAATCATAATCATAGTCATTATAACAATGAAAAATTCTAAACAGATGAAAAGATTCAAAGTGGTTTCATTCTAAGTCTAGAAACATTTATTGTAAACACTAAAAAGCATAACATCAAAACATTTTAAAGGCCTAAAAAGGGTTAAACTTAAACCAACCAAATAGTTCTGTTATCAAACTATTGAAATATATTTACTATAAGCAATCAAAAAACACTATTATTTTGTATGTAATTTACATGTAAATAACAGAGCTCATAAGCTAGTATAGAAAGGATAGAAAAAGGAATGCAACATTCAACATAACGAATTCAGAAATGGCTCAGAAAATCAATTATGCTTTTTCATTTGACTCTGCTCACAAAAGGGTATTCCTATATGCCCAAGTTCAAATCATTTCCAAAGCATAATATAAATTTGAGGATACTCAGCAAAGCAGACTTTACACCATGGTTTTGTGTGATTCACAAGTTTATAATAGTGAATGAAATGGTGACTTAAAGCAGTTTCATGTTATTAGGAAACTTTACCTGCCACAAATCCCTCACAGAGACACTAATTCCAGATTCAAGCCCAAGAGCATTCCATGAAGCTTTTATAGTGGCGACGTTTGAGCACCGATTCCAGAGAGCAACAGCCAAACGATTTCCCGATAATGGACCTGCCCAAACCTGTAAAGATGTAAAAATAAGATCACCATACTTCGAGCTTCATGTCGCAAAGTAATTTTAAGCTTGGTATTAGACCCAGTTTGGATAAACTTTAGCTTATAGGAGCTTCACAACTAAAATAAATTTATGGTTCTTTACTTGCGAAAATATTCTCACAAGCTTATAGATGATGTTCTAATGAAAGAGCTTCGGAAAATTTTGAGTTGTATTAACTAGTTTTAACTGATAAAAGAAACTAATTGCGCCTAAGAATAGGTATAGTTTCAAAGACAAGATCACATGTTTTGTATAGCCCATGTTTTAGTAAGAAAAATTAGCAGGGCACTGAAATTATCTTCATCCAAGATGAAGATGCATGTAATGTAAGTTCCTCGATCCAGTAAGATACTATTAGAACTATGTACCATGACTACAATGAACCTGACAATACAGACAAAAAGCCTAAGCTTCATAACATGAATACACTATGAGGTGGTACAGAATAGATTACCTGACTGCAACCATCTACTCCAGCAACTTGAACTTTCCTTCCCTGGACTCCAAGTGAGTCTGCAGACAGACATAAGAATTGTAAACCTTACTCATTTTATTTCAAATAACAACATAAACAACAATGAGAGAGAGAGAAAGAGAGAGAAGCATAATGCATTAACTTGATTTTTAAAAAATATAACCCAGTAGTACCACCTTGATTTATGGCAATGACTTCTTTATTGCTTAAGATCTCAAATGTTTCAGCAGTCATATTTCTTACATCGCAACCAATCAACAGAGGAGCCTGCACACACAAGTTCACAATTTTGAACATGAAAAAATTCGACCATAGTTTTTGAGTTATGATCTTTGGAAGCCTTATCTCCATGCTTTATTCACAAGAAACTATGTCCAATACCAAAGTAAAGTGAGGATTATCAATTTATCATCGTGTCACAGATTAAACAAATTTACGAAATCAACAGATTTTAACAGAAGATTGATTAACTTTGCCATCATGGCCAGCTACCCTTAGATCCCCAAGTTATAGCTAAAATATCAGGCAACACTGAGAAAAATGGGTGATGACAGTGAGTGAAGATTTAATAGGAACCAAGAGCAGCACCTTTGCTAAAGCCCAGATGCTAAAGTGAGCACGGTATTCCTGGTAAGTCATGCCACCGTTGCCGACTTCCAACATATCTGGGTCTGTCCAAGAACAGTATTATGAGGGATGAGTATGAATGCATCTGGTTTGCTCTATAATTTCAATAAAAAATTCAAAAAAGACAAGTGTACCATTCCATCCTCCAGGACCAGCATATGCAGCCCACTTATCATGCGATCATGATTTCTCAATAATTAAGCCTTGTCAAATATTGATGCAGAGCAAAATATACAACTGTTGAACTTAACCTAAGCAAAAAAATATTATCAAAGAAAACTGCTATACATCACAAACATTGCATCAACATTGAAAAAAACTACCTCAATTAGAGAATAATACCTTTAAAATGCCTTCAAGGACATCAACTCCCAAAACAATTGGATCCTTCTTGTTGAAGACACAATTTGGTAAGATTTTCAGAACGCATGGGAAGACTGCCTCCTCGGCAGTTTCTTTCTTCTTCTCCTCCTTAACGTTGTCCATATAAGCCTTAAATTGATCAAATAGATGATAAATGATATCATCAGAAGCAATGACGCTACAATGTCTGAAAAAAAGGGGAAACCACACATGTCTAAATAACAACTATGACAATAGTTTGTTTTGAATCTCTCTTTGACTGTGATATGACAAAACAACATATTTATCAGCTTTCACACCTAATCATTAAGATTTTCAACAAAAACAGGGAGTGAATGAAACGGGGTGCAGAGAATTACAATACAAGTAAAACTTGATAAGAGACTATATCATTACCACTTAGAAAAAAATCATTGATGCACACATGATAAGAAAAACTTGATAAGTAATTTTCAGCGGCATGGCATTCCAAACACGCTGAAAAAACATACATGAATTGAAAGCTAAGCAAAATGAACATTATTTTGTAGCTCAATCCTACTCAACATAAGCTTCTATAAATCCTACTCAGAATTGAAAATGAAATTGCCACCCCCTTACACCGATCTGATCATTAGGCAAAGTTGGTTGATATTTCTCTGTGCAACAAACACACATACTCAATTTTGTTGGGTTGGAGGGGGAGGGGACAGAGGAAAGAAATCTACCCAAATTCAGCATGTATCAAAGCTCAATAATGAGTTAAGTGATGAAAAAAAATACCATGGAAGCATTGGCAGAAGAAACTTCTTGACTCGTGCATTATCTATCTTGAAACTTAGAGTCAAACAGATAGCACAGTGGCGGCGTTGCAGGCCCAGACTGATTTTAGTAAATCAAGGTACCTTGTGGTGTATTTGAGGTTGCAGTAGTATAGATGATCTGATTGACAACATTTGCAATATTGGCGACCACTTGTTTACTTTGAATTATGGTTTTGTTTGTGGTTCTCTGATCAACACATGGAAGGACATCACTAAGAGCAATTCTGAGTGGATTTTCTACCCACTCTCCCATAGCCATGCAGGTATCAGATATTGCACTACAGCAGAAACAATTTACTCATGTCAGGTTTGGTTGTTACTTGTTACAGTGAGATTTTTGAACGGAAGACAAAAATTTCCATAATATGAAGATAATTGGATGCTTACCTGATGAACAGAAAGGTGATCCAAGTTTGTCATTTTCAAATTCCACCAAAGAGCATAAACCATCTTGGGAGGACAATGCCAAATAATGGGCATCAGACACCTTATATGAACAATGAACAAATACTGACTAAAATTAAACATTTCCCCAAAAAATAATCTCAAATCTCAAACCTAAAAAGTATTTGCTAGCCGCCGTAACATTTACCAGGTAATATCAGTTAATGAAGCATAGTGAAGACCAGCTAATATGGCAAATACAATGCGGTATGGATGCTCAAATAACCTAACTGCACCAAACAAAAACAGTATCATGCATCTTTTAATCAATACGTTCACCAACACAGGAAGAATTTTAAGCAATATTGATTGGTGTGGCAAAAGGCCTGGCCTTGTAACAGTACCACATAGCAAATAAAATGATGTTTTTACCAAGGGTAACATGAGAGAACCTCAGTTTAAATGATACAACCCAAAAGGATTTAGGCTCAGCTATGCAATGGTACCAACATCATGCTAAATAAGAATTTAGGCTCAGCTATGCAAAACTTTCTTTTCAATTTTAATAATAAGAGTTCGATCTCAGCTATAGAATATACCTACAAAATTCAAAAATAATACCATAATCTCAAATTTGAGTAAATATACTAAATGCATTTCGTATGAAATAAAGTACCTTGATAGCAGTTTTGAGAAAATAGATGCAGCAAGCCACTGATCTATTTGAGAAAATAATACCCTAATCTCAAATCTCAGATTCGTTTTTGGTTTAAGAATGATTCTTGCACCCAACCATTTACTGCTACCGGCCTACCACCAGCAGAGTTGAAACGCGCTCCACTTTCGTTATTGAATCTTTCTTTGCTTTTTCTGCTAACAACGCATACCTAGATGAAAAGAAGAAACAATTTATCAACATTAGCAATTAGCAATGGGAAACAAACGAAGAAAAATCCAATTTTGAAAGGGAAAGACGAAAGACCTGTTAGATGGGTAAATATGAGAGAGTTGAGATGGTGAAGTTGATGTAAATGATACAGAGAAACTTCTAACTCTTTTGGGACTATGTGTTCCTCACATCCCAAGGAAGATAAGCTTCTAAACCTTACAACAGAGCATGGGAGAACCCCCACCAGCCTTGTCAAATACACCGCGAACCCTCCCGTCGCAGCCGTCGCTTATGTCGTAGCCTTGTCTTCTCCGATTGTAGCCTTGTCTTCTCCGATTTTGAGTCTTCTTTTCTGATCTTCCTCTTCCCCTTTCTTGTCGTCGGCGATGGTTTTCTCTTCAATGACGGTTAGAGGTCCGGTCGATTGAGAGAAGAAGAAGGGGATTTGGGAAGTGGAAGGTTGAAGGTTGTAATGGATGATTTGAGGGGAATAGAGAAAGAGTGGAGCGCAGAGAATAAGAGAGGGTTGATGTTTTTGCCGTAGAATGAGGGTTTGTGTTCGGAATGGAAGATTGTTGAGAGAGTTAGGGTTTCCATACTTCAGCCGCTGAGAGAGGGTGAACGATGGAGTGACGGAGGAGGGCGGAGGAGGCCGGAAGAGGCCGGACGAGGGTGGAGGGTGGAGAAAGTGTTTGAATGTTTTAGGGAGAGACGTTCTGATTTTAGAGGGATCAGGCTCGTTTTATTTTGATCAATGGTTTCTTGCGACTGACTCGCTTGCGCAGATCTCCGTGTGAAATTTCTCGCCCTTTCACGTATCAAGAAAACGCGAATCAAATTACCGCGAATAAGCCTCCGCAAGTGGCGATTCTTTGGTGCTTAAAATGCAAGCTTTTCTCGTAGTGAACATTGACAGCATCCCCAAGACCTACAAGCACAAATGAAATTGAATTGGAATATAACATAGACTCACCTAATTACGTATCAGAATAACAAGGTAATGGATTATCAAACCTGTGCATATTCCACACATGAGAATACAAACTTTGTCAAGATTAACCCACTTCACTTCACTCAAACTAGTTTTCAAGTGCTGGAATGAATTCATGACAGCATATTTGAACAATTTTGTTATAAAAAAGGAAATTAAGTTTCAACCAAAGATCCCAAAACCACTTGTTAATGCACCCTCACATACTAACAAGCCTGATTATCAAAAGATCGGAGTTTGAACCCAAACCAATGAATGAAGAGGCAAATTCAGCGAGCACCTCATCAAATTCATAAGTATCTGCATCGCCAATTGATTTTCCGAAGCTTCAACCTTTTAAGCTGCAGCAGAGGCATCCAATTATGACTAACCATCCAACAACCTTATGAAACAAAGAAGAAAGGCCTTGAACAAGTTACTAAATATAGTTGGTATACCTCCTACCAGCGATTCCACACAATCAACAAACTCAACATCCGCCACTGATTCCTCCGCATTCGGGCCGCAACCTAATCGCCACTCTAAGTCTTTCGGTACTTCATCCCTAAGCATAAGCACGTTAAAATCAAGACACCAAGTGAGAGCATTCCTTTACATTACCATTCAATAAAACAAAAACACAACATTAATGTCTTTTCACATATTTATTTAATTTTAGGATTTTCTCACCAAATTAGCAGATCTTGAGAGGTTTTCCTCTCCGCAGAAGAAAAAACGTTAATTTCTAACTTGAAATTTGAACGCACTTACATACCAAATAAAAACAATTGATCCAATTAAAACGTAAATGGAAATTAAGAGAAAATGCAGATGACAATGCAGATAGAAGGGGGCTAAAGCGAAAAGGAAAACAATGAAACCAAGATTTCAAAGATGGAAGAATGCAATAACTACCGCATGGTCCTTGACAGTGCTTGCCGTTCTTCGTGTTGAGCGGGCTTCATTTACATTCGACATTCTAATTAAACCAAAATAGAACAATTTCAAAGATCAATAACAATATCAATATCATTTGATATACAAAATATCAAAACTACAAAAACCTAAGAATCACAAACATGAAGAACCTTACCTAAAAATCTCAAAATAGAAGAGGCTACGTACAAGCCCTTTGATTCCTCCATTAGAAACACAGAGTCTTCATTGAGAAAGAAATTTAGGGTTTTTTTAAGAGTGAGATAAGATTGGGTTTCCCAAAAGTGAGATGCGATTGACTTTTGTAATTGAGAGTGAGATGAAATCCAGATTGAGAGAGTGAGTTTGGCTCAGACTTTTTTTACGCCAAAAAAAATAGGCATTTAAAGACGGATGTATATTTTATCCGACTTGGAAGCTGAGCGCCTGAAATAATTTTTCTTGTTTATTTCAAAATTGCCACCGCGTCCACATTTTAAGTCGGATATTTTGGCATCCGACTTAAAACTTCCAATTCTTTTCTTATTTTTTTACTAGTGAATACCGCATATTCTAAAGAACACATGAGATGTAGAGAGAGAAATAGTGAGAGAGTGGTTGTGAGAGACTTTAGTGAGAGGTGAGAGAGTGACAATAAGGAACAGAAGCACCGAGAGGAATTCAGGAACAAGGAGAGAGAGTGATGGTGAGACTAGACATGTTGATGCAACAGGTTGGCAGGAAGTACAGAGAAAGAAGACTGAGCGAATACAGAGTCGTATGGACGTGGCGAATGTAGAGAATATCATATTTTTTTCACAAACTTCCTAAAAAACTTTCGAGCTAAACATATGCTGGCAGCGTTTCTGAAGTATGAAGACTTTGAAGAGGTTGCAATACTAGGCAAAAGGGATAAGTATGGAAGGTGTTTTGGATTTGCAAGGGCAGTAGGTGTCAAGGAGCCAGAGCGGCTTGCTATAAAACTCGATAACATCATCATTGGCATTGAGAAATTAATGGGGAACATGCCTAGATTCAGCAGAGAAATTGATGACAAGGTCAAGCAAAATCAAAGCGATCATCGGAGCAAAGTAAAGCCAGCACGTATGGCTTATGTGCCAAGAGACGAGGAAATACCAACTGAAACCAATAACCATCCTGTTCAGCCTGAGACTTCTAACCCAGCAAAAAAATTGCACCACCATTTGCCGAATCCGCCCATCAATTGTCTACACCCTTCTTCTCCTTTACCCGATATCCATCACCCCTCACAGCACAGAAAACACACCTTCTCAAAACGTATTATCACCCGTAAGCCTGATAAAAGAAATGAGTCTAAGTTTAAAAGGCTTGAGAATGCAAATATTGGAGTAGTGAAAAAGTTGAAGATGTCATATAATATCCAAGAAGAATTCATTCAACAAGGCTACTTCTTAGTTAGAGCTACGACTCTTGGCTCAAATCTAGTACTTCTTGAAAGTCTTGAGGAAGGAGAAATGGAGGCCTTGATAGAAGGAGCTCAAGACTGGTTAGCAAACTGGTTTTCTGATGTAAGGAAGTGGAATCCCAATGATGTAGATGATGAATGACTTATGTGGGTAAGGTGTTATGGTACGCTAGTACATGCAAGGAATGAAGAATTTTTCAAGTACGTAGTATTTGGCACTGGAGAGTATGTTGTGGTGGATGAAAACACAGAGAAAAGGAAAACTTTGGATGTGGCTAGAATTCTCAACAAAACAAAAATCACACAGATCATCAATTCTGTGGAGAGAAAAAACATTAATGGAGATATGTTTGTAATCAAAATGGTGGAAGATTGGTATGGGCCATTACAGTGGAAAAAGCCAGATTCAGTGTCCATTCCAAATCACTCAGATAGCGATTTCGACGAAGATTTCAGTGACACTAGTAGCAATGATGATGAAAAGTCCTTCTCCGGCGAGGAAGATGAAAGGTTCAGCATTGATGGGTGGGTGGATAATCCAAAAGTTGCAATGATTGTGGAAGGGGAAAATTCAGAATATTTTACGGCGCTACAATTGAAAGAGGGTAGCGTAAGAGGAGGTCCCGAGAAATACTGGTTGGAAAATGAAAGCAGTTGCAAAAAAGGTGGAAAAAAATTAATTATCACTACAAATGTGGGGGAAGTTAAAGAGGTAGTTGAATATTTCAATTGTGACTCAGTAAATGTGAATATAAGTGAAGGTAAAATTACCTATGAACTTCAGCCAACCTTAATTGTTCCCGAGCCCAAAAATTTAGGCCATTGCTTTTCCCACACCCCCTCCTACTCTTTCACACCCCTTAACAAATTTTATTCCAAAAATAACCTCGCGTGAAACGCTGAGTTCACGTGTTTGAAGACTGTTCGAACGACCTTGTTCGAACACGTTCGAATGACCTCGTTCGAACAGTGAAATTACGCACGCAGGTGTGAAGTCAATATTTAACACACTCGAGCGATGTCGTTCGAACGGGTTCGACCAAGGTCATGCGAACAGGTTCGCATGACCTCACTCGAACAGGTGAAAAACACCCAAAGAGAGTGTGAAGTCAAGATTTAACACACACGAACGATGTCATTCGAACTGTTCAAGGCCCGTGTTGAACAGTGAAATTTCGTGAAAAAAAAGAGGTTTTGGCTGGCCTTTTGGTCTTTTCACACCCTTATGGGGTGTGTTTGGAGTAGGAGGGGGTGTGGGAAAAGCAAACGCCAAAATTTAACCAATCTTGAGCCCAATTCCACCCCACGTAACTTACCCAATAACAATCTCGAGCACAATTATACCCCGGGTTTTTTCTTTTGTACCCCCACCCTCTCCCCTTAAACCCCCACCCACGCTGAAATCCCCAAAATGCCCTTCAAAAAATCTTTTTTTTTTTCACTAAATTACACGAATCGTATATATCATTTTTGTGGCCTATATACGATGGGGAAAATTTGGACATCGTATATATGTTCATTGTGCGTATATACGATTGATGCGTTTTAAGTCAATCGTATATACGCAAAATGAACTTATATACGATATTTAAAATTGACATCGTATATATGTCCCAAAAGAGATATATACGATGGGCTTTGTTTTTGTTAGCAGTTATGATTTTATTACCAGTTATAATTTGAAGTCTCGCGATTTGATTAACATCAACGGTACGTAGTGCTATTGGATAAAGTAAACGCGTATAATTACAAAAACGCGATATAGTATATATACACGTGTAATACAAAATATGTGTGAATCTATCTACAAGCCGTCAATAGAATCATCGGCTAAATCTATACATCTAGACGCATCATCGCGTGGTGAGAGGCCGCGCGGGAGGACACATAGATCGCCATAGGGTAAAACGTCCGGCATACGGATGCAACCATGAAGCGGACTCGATGCGTAGTCTTTGGTACCACCGCTGGGGCAATAGGAGGCAACGGACAAGTGGGAGAGATTGAAAGATTCAACCAAAGTACATTTTGCTTGTTCGTAAGATATGATTTTCAACTTAGATGAACTGTAAGTGCCTCTCAAAAAGCGTATAAGTGAAATTGTAGGTAAAGAAAATCGAACCAATGCAACATTATACAGTTGCAACCATATACCCCATCTCGTGCAAATCAAACCACTTTGACCCCTACGACGTCCAGTATGACTCGATAGTTAAAGCTTTGCGAAGCTCTAACGATCGGTTCTTCCCAAACATGTCGAATACAAGGTTTCCACTGTCCTTTGTTTCTGAATCAAAGCTTGCCTAATCGAGAGGCCGAGTCCTCACCCATGTCAAGTCCAACCCATCGATCGCTTTAAACCGCAATTACCGTCACCTTCAACATCAACAATTTTTTCAACATAGTTGCGCACGTGTGGTGGAAGAAACGGTAAGTGGATTTTAGTCTCAGCTGTCTGTGATAATACTCTAGAAGCACCCTGAGATAATTTGGTTGACCGCTGTGTAGGAATTTTGGAAGCCCCGGATTCTTCAGTCTGTTTTACCCTCTCATCCACGTGCTCCCACCCGTAAGGATCACGCTTAGCATCAAAAATTTCCCTTTTTCTTCTTTGGTGCACCTTTCGTTCGACTTTTGATTTAGGTGCAACCATAGAAGAAGTAGAAGGAAAGCTATCTCATTCAAATTTGCCTCTTAATAAGAAACTTCTCCTCCTCACTCACTTTATTAAATCTTGCCAAGATAGCATCAAACTGGTAAGAAATATCGCATCCAGATGATTTATCCTGAGTGGATTTATCATCTATTGCATCCAAACTCAACTGTTTCCAGTGATCATCAACAACAGTAAGCGGAATAGAATTGCCGGAAGCATGAAAAATACCTATCTCACAAGCACAAGGAAGTAGATGTGTCTTCCTTTGAATGCACCGCCGCACCGCCTTTTGTCGTATCCAACCCGATTTCGACCTTTCAAACTCATTAACCATGTGTCTTAGTGCAGATAAAGAAACAAGTCCTTGAAGATTTTTAAACGAAGGAATATTGGACTTGACTTCAATTCTGGCGATGCTTCGTTGAAAAGACCCGATAATTTGATCAAAATGTATTGCCGAAGATGTCATCAATAGATATCAAACATTTTGATAGATCACCCTTCGAAGTCTTCAACTGTCTTTTCAAAGACCAATGCAACGATTCCGCTCTGAAATATGTCCACGTGTCAAAAAAAATCGAGTAACGGATAGAAATAATAAACAAGTGTCAAAGAATTTTAATCGACGAAAAAAAATATGTCCACGTGTCAAAAAAATCGAGTAACGGATATAAATAATAAACAAGTGTCAAAGAATTTTAATCGACGAAAAAAATATGTCCACGTGTCAAAAAAATCGAGTAACGGATAGAAATAATAAACAAGTGTCAAAGAATTTTAATCGATTTAAAAAATATGTCCACGTGTCAAAAAAATCGAGTAACGGATAGAAATAATAAACAAGTGTCAAAGAATTTTAATCGACGAAAAAAAATATGTCCACGTGTCAAAAAAAATCGAGTAACAGATAGAAATAATAAACAAGTGTCAAAGAATTTTAATCGACGAAAAAAAATATGTCCACGTGTCAAAATAAATCGAGTAACGGATAGAAATAATAAACAAGTGTCAAAGAATTTTAATCGACAAAAAAAAAATATGTCCACGTGTCAAAAATAATCGATTAACGGATAGAAATACCTGTTGGTTGTGGAATTCCCCAAGTGTGGGATCCGTTAGTCCATGCTGAGATAAATCGCTCCTTGTGCGTGGTCAACCATGTGTCGTGCACATATTTAATGAGAGCGGGTTTATCGAGCAAGCGACCTCAAAAAACTTGATTAGATAGATACTCCGACTCATCAACGTAATCAATAATACATAGCCGAGAGATTCGACCTCCTCCCGCCTATCCTTGTGAACCAACTCCTTAATCTTGGCTTTGACATTTTTTGTAACATGCCAATGACACAATAAATTTGTAGCAAAGGGGAAAGACATCAAGAATAGCGGACATACAGTAGAGATCTCTGTCTGCATCAAGAAAACTGAGGATGAATAGAATGCAACTCACATATACCTCGCAAATTGCTCTAATACCCAAGAAAATGAATAGCAAGCTCACGCCCAATATAAGCAAATGCAACGTGGAAGCTTATCTCGGTGTTTGTGACTCCCACAATCTGTAGAAGAGGCAAATTATATCTGTGGTCTTGTAGGTTGAGTCAAGAATGAGAACTTTGGGAAACAACACGAGCAACTTTATAGAAGTGGGATGAGCCCACATGATATCACCGACGACATCAGTTGCAAGAAATCTTTCTAGACCAACATAGATAATTATGGGATTCAATCAATCTCAACACCTCCCGAATGTCCGTTCTAGGACCCCTCTTTGTAGACCGGTGTTTGTGGCCTGCCTATAAACTTGACGAAGACTAGTCACATTCTCCTGATCTAGCTTCTTCAAAGCGGTAATAGTAGCTTTCGGTCCGACATCAAGATCCGCATGCTCGTTAACTGGATCCTTTGCGCCTCGACACATGCACGCCCAAATAAACAAGTACCAACGAAAGTTTTGAGCAACTCGCATGCGTGTGTCTACCACATTTAACCGTGACACACCAACCCCACGGCTAACAAAGGCAAGTAGCTTTCAATCTAAAAGGACGACCTCTCCTTTTAGAACCGAAACCCTTGAATCATTAGTAAACCCGCTTTGTTTGTCGCAGACCAAAAACAATCTTATCTCGCTTTCCCCTCTTTCCAGCTGCTTTCTCAGATCTCACAATAACAACAACTACACCGATAGTTCTACCAACAGCTTTGGCCCACTCCTCCACAGCCTGTCGTGTAGAAAATATCTACAAAATATATAACTTACTAAGTACTTAAGTAAATTAATTCCATTTACCAAACTTGAGTAACAAAATTATACCGTATCCGTCGTGAAAGTTAATGTAGTATCAATATCAACAGGCGCCAACTGAGAGTCGGCATCTGCTCGTGTAGGCGGTCAATATCTGCTCCAACAAAACAGATAGCAACTCAAGAAAAAAGCGAAAAAAATAGCCCGATCGTATATACCTCCTCAACCATGTATATACGATGGGTATTTTTTTCACATCGTATATACATGGCCCAGATGTATATACGATTAGATCTTCACAGCCCACTCGTATATAACCTATATATGATGGGTAGTCAACGAAACATTTAATAATGCAATCGTATATATGCCTTGAAGGACATATATACGATGGGTAGTCAACGAAGCATTAAATAGTGCAATCGTATATATGTCTTGAAGGACATATATACGATGAGTAGTTTTTCAGGTCAGCGTTCATTAATTAATGTAATCGTATATACCTTCCATCGAGGTATATACGATGCGTTATCTTGTGGGTCCCAGTCAGAGAGAAATAAATGAAAGTCAAAAAGTGAATTATGGCAGGGGTATTATGGGAATATCACAAATGGGTGGGGGTGGGAGGGGATGGGGTGGGGGTATAAAAGAAAAAACCCTTATACCCCGCATGACTTGCCCATTTCTACCCCTCATAACTTGCCCATTAACGCACTGTGTGACCCAAACCCTGTTGAGCACAATAATTCCCTTTCGGTTCCAAATTTTGAACAACATCATATTATTGAGAATGTGGACCCAGTTGGATCACCAACCCAGCCCATAACTGATCCTCCCCTACCTATCATTCCTCGAACTCCCCTGACCCACCCGTCCAGCCCATCTTTGTTTCCTCTCCTTCAATTAAGGTTTGCTTAAACTCACCCATGGCACCACCCCAGGATCCCTCTATTGTGATGGCTGATAGAGATGTAGTGATGGAAAATTCTGACAATCGGTCATTTGATAGTGGTTGTAATTCAAGCTCTGATGGTCAATCTAATTTAGAAGGTGTACTCAATAATTTCACAATTGATGAAGGAGCTCCACATATACCACTCTTTGTTGACCTTCCACCATTGCCCCAGTTGCCCCTAATTGATTCTTTGGTTCAACCGGTTCTTATTCAGCCTCAGGTTGGTGATGGTGGTGTCTTGGTGCCACAGAAGGCCGAAAGTAGTGCTTCAACCTCATTCTTAGAGGTGCCAAACTCAAGTTCCTTGTGCGATCCACCTCGGCCCCGACCAACTCTCTCACAAATCTCACCGCACGAGTATCAATCGACTCGTCGTTGGTGCAGAGCATAAAGAGAAAAACTTGACTACTTAATTGAAAAGGCTATTTCATTTAACATAAAGCTTTTACACCAAAAGTTAAAAATGGCAAAAGGAAAGAAAGTACATAAGCTAAATGTCATTAAGGGTCTCGGATTCTTCCAAGGAATTGGACTTCGTGTTTTCTTCTTTTTCTTCTGACAAGTGAAGGATCAAAGACAACCTCGACTTCCTCCAAAGGCTTGTTGGGCCTTGGCTTCTTGAGTTTGCCATCGAAGACTCCGAGCTCGAAATTCAAGAGGTGTTGGGAAGAATAAGGATGCACCACGACAACAAGCTTTTACATCGATCAAAGCCAAGTTTGGCGGAGTCCGCCACTCGGGAAGCGACCACGGCTTTTTCTTCTTTCAACTTCTCCAACTCAGCTTGGTCTGCCTCAATTTTTGCCCAAGCTTCTGCTAACTCAGCCTTCAGTCCGGCAAGTTCTTTCTCAAAGGCGTCGACCCGATCAACCTCCTCCTGATTGGCCACCAACCGGGCCTCGAGCCAGGTAATTTGATCATCGGCCGACTCAAGAGAGTTCAATAATGCACCTTGGCTTATAAATAGAGGTGCAGCCCACCAGATTCAGGTACGTCCTCATTCGATACCTCTCTCACCAATTCTCTAATTGAATTAAGCATCAAAGTGTCTGCAGGTACACCCCACCCGACGTGGAAAACCGAGCTACCTCAGATCATCCGAACTCCATCTTCAAGCATCCGCAGCTTGTACCTCGGATCCAGGTAATTCTCGAGATCCAGTACCATACACGGTGTGTATGCTAACATTATAAATACACAATTAAAATTAATTATGTTACTAAATAGGTATTAAATAAAAATTTTATAAATAACTTTCATGTAAATAATATATTTGGTAAGAATTATACATTTATTGAAATAAAAATATTCTGTGGCATCCTTTTTTGTTTCGTGAAAAATATATTAAACTATAAAAATATTTTATAAATGAGGAATTCAAATGATAATAAAAAAATTTTCTATATATATATATATATATATATATATATTTTGTTTTTTATAATCATATAAATTTTTTTAAATGTATTTCATGTATCTTTATTGCAACTCTTAAATGTCGTAAATATCAAACTAATAAAAAATTTTAAAATTATTAAACTATTTATAATACTTTAACAAGTTTTAAATGCTATAACAATTTTTTTATCCTAGTTCATTTATTAGGTATAATTAATGTCATTAATAAAATATTCAAGTCTTGTGTGTTAATTTTTGTGAAAATATATTCAATTTAATAAGTGATACAATTTCAATACGTAATATATAAGGAATATTAAATTGAGTTAAATTGTAATACCATAACATTATTTGTTGTCTAAATCTTAGGTATTTAACATACATTTTTTTGACACAAGCTATGTAACACCCTAATATCTCTAACAAGTAGAAATATTAAAATGTACAAATTTAGCTTACATTAGAGATTAATATTTCTGTTAGACATTGAACACGACTAAAAATTTTCGATATTAGAAAATATCTCCAATCATAACTTGTCAATACATCAATAAACCGAAATCGATTTATAACCCCAAATCATTAATTTCTAGGGTTCAATATCCTCACAAGAAAAGCGGAAATGGTAAACAACTTAATACAGTTCAAGTCATTAATCGAGTACAAAGAAAATGAGGGAAAAACATAAACAACGATAGAAGAACTAAATCTTCGATCTTCTCTTTGAGCATGCCATCTACTTGTGCTCTAAAGAATTCCTCTTTCCCTATTTCCTTGTAAATCAACAACATATGATAGGGTGAGATACATATCTCAGTGAGTCTTACCGTGGCCCCTTACCTATCACTCAATTCAATTATAAAACCGTTAACTGGTAATTCAATAAAAATTACAATAATAGCATTGTTAATTAGTAACCCATCATCAACAACCCAAGGAAGCTCGAGTGACAGATTACATTACAATCTTTTAAACTTTTAGCACATCATCGACTCTGAAAGCTAGAGTGAACCCCATATTGCCAATAGGAGCGCAACTCCTAAGAGAAAAATAATAATACGGGGGCCTAGGTCAAGGGATAATGACTTCCCTCACCTAGCATGCTAATACATAGGGTCGTCACCCCAACTCGATATATTTTATATATCGGAAACATAATTCATTTTATGACATATTATAATATCATATTATCAGAAGCACAAACTTATATACTAAGCTTAAACAACATTTTATTCATAAAAAATTTATTCCCACACGCATTCTGAGTTTACCCTTAATAAAACAATTATCATTTTAACAAGAAACTACTCGAGTGACTTAAGCATACATAACATCGTTATAAGTCATGTATAATATACAATTATTCATCATTGAGGGTTGGGAATACATTAGAATTGGTTTGTTTATGGTTGTAGATATTTTCGTTAGCTTTCCAACGCATCCAAAAATGTTTCAATTGGAGTTCCGGAACAAAAGTTACGAATAAAACGAGTTAGAAGGCTAACGAAAAATACTGCCGACTTGAGAGAAACTTGGGGGCCAGTGTTTTTGAGACACGACTTCAACAAAATGAAACAAAATAAATTGAGCAAGCATTCAGAACTCAAAGTTCCCTAAGCGTGAGTAAAACTCACAGGTCGTGATGAAAATCACATAAACAATCGAGACTTCGAAATTCTCCCGACTCTGAAACGTCACAAAACCGTATCGAACTCGTTCCAACTTTGAAACCGAATTTCCCCACACCTAATTTGTAAACCTAGCAGCTACCACTCGCCCAAAATCACTTCAGACCACAATGTAGTCTCAGTTTCCTCCTCACCCAAGCTCCAAATGCATAAACAAGCCTTATAAAAGCTCCATCTTCTCCGATGGTTTACTTTGAGCTTCAACCATCATCTATGGTGGATTCTAAAAGAGGAGCAATGAGAGGTTGAAAGTGGTATCAACTGAAAGAGAAAGAAAAATGGAGCAAGAATTTGGTCTCAACACTTACATGCAATGAGTGGTGTTGAAAAACTTGCTTCTTCTTCCTTGCCTCTCTCTCTAAGATCTTTTTTCTTTTCTCTCTCTATTGGTTTCAGCAAAATAAGTAAAATGAGGTGGGTGGTCATGTTTTGTGTCTTGTGGCTGATGTAGTGTAGGTGGTATAAAGACTAAAATTCCCTTAGTGTTGTAATTTCACTTAACTCTAGTTCTACCCCAAAACAGTCACCCAATTCAAAAAATCACACAATTCAATCATGTAATTTAGCCATTAACTATTGTTTTCATGACGAACTAGTATCCAGACTTGACTTATTATTTATTCAAATAATAAATCACTCGTTAATTTCATAATTCAAAATTAACGAAATAAGAGATGTTACAAACTATTTAAGATACATGACAAACAAAAATTGTGACAATTTTAACTTGAATAAACGGTAAAATGAATTATAATGTATGTTTGTACATGACAATTACATAGATTGAAAGCTTCTAATTAACACCAATACTTAGCGTGTTTCTTCCATTTCTTGCTTCCTTCATCTAAATATAATTTAAAACATATGGGGTGAGATATAAAATCTCAGCGAGTCTTTCGGACTCCTAACATGTTTCTATCGTCACTACATCACATAGAACATGCATGCTAAGTTCATTTAAAACATTTTTCTTGTGACTGAACAATGTGTTCTTAGTATCACTATCCCTATAGGTCCTTGGCGCTTTTGGACTGGGATCTATATTACCGAATTCAGTAAGAATTATATCATTCACCTTTTTATTCAAAAATGGTTTTAAAGAAAACATATGTTGCCGGATTAGGTTATCTGTGCCTTCAAATGACCTTGGACCAATGAATCTTGGCATCAGCGTAACTCCGAATGAATCACCTTTGTATACATCGAAGTCAAATTGTTTATTGATAATATCAAATCACTATACTGTCAAGTGGTACTAATTAAAAGAAATTCACTCATCATATCACATCATCCTAGAACCTAGGTTATAATTATACAAACATATATCCTGTAAAACTACAAAATTTAGGCTATGCCTCTAACTTTTTATGCAACTAACCAGCCCTTAATATAACCTAAACTCCATCATACACATATCAACATAAGGAATAATAAAGGGGCTTGTATTTATGTCAAAAAAAGGGACTTGTATTAACACAAAAGAATTGACAAAAGAGACCTCATTCAAAAATTTCAAAAATACTCTACAGAATTTTTCTGTATTTGAAAGAAACTTTGGTGATTTAATTAGAATACCAAACGATGCCGAAATTGAGAAATATACCATTTTAAAAATCTTAGGGTTTGTAGTTTATGAATACGATTTTTCTTTTACAGAATAACTGCCGACTAGTTATTGTTTAATGAAACAACACAAGTATGTACATAAACACGAGGGTACCAGTTTTCCAAATTCCAACACAATTTAAGATATGAAAAAGAAATAAAATTACATGAAGTTAGTACTCAAACTGAAGAAAAACGAGTTTAGTTTCCAATGGGACACAAATCAGTTAAACCAGAGTTCTATAGAAAACGTTATAGGCAAAAAAATGAACGAATTTATATACGGCAGGTTTATGATTATTACCTACAACTTGTAACCCAATTTGTCTCACATTACTTAATCAAAACTAGAAAAAGAGGTGTCCAAATTGAAGAATATTAAGTCCAATTTCTTAAAAAACAAACTCCTTATAGATATTAACTTGGTGGAAACCACAATCAACAAAAAACATAACCTACACCCATATGGGTTTATAGCAATCACATCAATTTTTATTTATTCGAAAGCAATAAGGGATTGCATGTTTCAAGCAAACCTTTGTGCATGATTTAATACCCATATAAACATAATTTAAAGTATTTTTAAAAGAAATTAAAAGACTCAGTGTAATGCATAATAAGGGTCTTATTGATTGACCTACCTAAGCGCCAAACTAGTGAAGAACTCACCTAAAACACATGATTGCCCTACCTACACCCTTAACTTCTAGCTCCGCAAAATACACAAAATTGAACTCTATTTCCTCCAGTCTTTCTTCAATCTACAGGCTCCCACATCCCTCTTGGTATCCTTGAACTCACATATTCTAATTCAACTTGGAGCTTGGACATGCAATGCCCTTTTTTAGGCTTCGAGGAATGGGTTTAAAAGATAGTTTTGGGGCTATTTTGATTCTGATTTTAGTTATAGTGAGAAGAAGAAGAAGAAGAAGAGTAGACTATAGTCTCGATGATGAGCGAATTCAAGAATGGATTAAAATTTTCTCAAATATCTCTCTATGATTTTTGATATGCTTGTCTTTCTCTCTAGATTATCTCTACAAATGCCAAGCATGTTTTTTCTCTCTAAGTGAATTGGAAGTCATATGTGGTGCATGGTAAGGTAGTGGTGGGGGTGATTGGAGCACCTTTGTAAAATAGGAAGGCTTTTCTGAAATTTTCATGAAATTGCTAACGATTCCTTCTACTTTTCTCATGTCTATGCCTAGTTTCCTCAACTCTCAATTCATTTAACTACTAAAAACCAAGATTACCCCCTAATATTTTTAACAAACAAGTACAATGAATGCATATCATTTAAAAACATGAAGATTAAACAAATATGATAATCTTGAAACCAATTACACCCAATTTTCAAAAGATTAACATAAAACTGTATCTCTATCACAAATAAGTAGATTACCAGTAAACACATGTTCCCTAGTCATTAGTCATTTCAATAACAAAACAGATTTTTCAGCCACATATCATAACAACACCATCGTCAATCATGGTCACCACGAAAGCTTCTTGCCAACCAAAAATCCTCACGCGTAATAGTTACACGCTTAGCATTAATGGCACAGATGTTGGTATCTTTAAAGAGTTCAATAAGGTATACCTCAGCAGCCAATTGTAAATCAAGCATAGCTTGGTTTTGGAAACGAAGGTCTGTCTTGATTTTCACTGCAACTTCACGAACCAACCTCTGGAAAGGGAGTTTCCCAATAGACAACTTAGTAGTTGGTGGAGACTTAGGTACAGCCATTCTTGCCATCCACTTCCCCCGGGGATCATCAACTGAACGACGAGCAACTTGCTTCGTACGAGCCATCTCAGACAACTTCAGTTTCTTCTTGAGAGAAACTTGTTCGCTGCTTCTAGGGTAATAGAATCTAAAGTTTATGACGGAACAACAGTTATGTAAAAAACTTTTTATATATATGTTATTTTGTTTGAGATATATATATATATATATATATATATATATATATATATATATATATATATATATATATATATATATATATATATATCTATCTGCTTGTGTGTGTGTGTAGGGACGAATTATGTGAAAACACTGGTTATAAATAATTCTCGCCGATTAAAATTAACTGTTCAGATTACGTCATTAATTAGAAGATCTCCGTGATGTTTAATTAAAAGAAAATAACCATACGAGATCTTATAATTAATTGCGCTGTCCCAGAACCATTAATTTTAATCTAATAGTTATCATTTAATGTTCTCATGTTCTCACAATAACCAAGTGTTCAATCGAGTCGTCCCTCAGTATATGTATGTGTATATAAATATATATAAATATAAATATAAATATAAATATAAATATAAATATAAATATAAATATAAATTTGATTTTGGTAACTTTTAAATCTCTCTCTCTCTCTCTCTCTCTCCATATATACAAATATTATATATATATATATATATATATATATATATATATATATATATATATATATATATATATATATAGGGATGTATAAGGTGAGAGGAGTGTTTATTATGAGAGATGAGAGGAGTAAATCTGGACCTATAACACAACATGGGTGGTTGTGATTAGAAAGTGGGTAGTTATCACGTTGACTTTTGTTTTAATCTCAACCATTCTTGATTTGATCTATGGTCATGATTGGTTCCTCTCACCCTCTCATCATAAAAGTCCTCTCATAATATACGTTCCCTATATATATATATATATATAGAAAACAAATAAAGTTTATATATATATATATATATCAAACAAAATAACATATTTAATACCAACTAAAAATGTGTCAAGAAAATACCAATTAAAGTATTTTCCATTAAGAATAAGAATGAAATTAATAATTTGATTTTGCTAACTTTTTACTCTCTCTTTCTCTTTCTCTATCCCTCTCGCCTTATATGTAGAGGACGACCTAAGTGAGAACACTTAGTTATTATGAGAAATTAGAATATTTAGTTATAACCGTTAGATTAAAATTAATGGTTCGAATTATATCATTAATTAAGAGATCTCGTATGATTGTTTCCTTTTGATTTAAAGATCTCGCAATTAATGATGAAATCTGAATAGTTAATTTTAATAGTTATTACTAAATATTCTCATTTTTATAATAAACAAGTGTTCTCACTCGAGTCGTCCCCTATATATAAATAAATTGTAGGATTGAGGGAAATAATTAATAAACATAAATTTTTGTTATAATCTTAAATTAAATATTAGCATCATATTCCATACGGTGTCCCTTAACTTATTTTCAGCTTTTGATTAGGTTCCTTATATTTTAATTGTAACGAATAAATCCCTTAACTTTTAAAATCATTGCGTTGTTACCATTTTTGTAATTTCCGTTTACTCCGTTACAACAATCTATATGAGGCTGTTACAATGTCTGCATGTCAATTATTTATACTTACTTGACAATTCCAACTTGGATTTTATTTAAAAATATATTTTTTATTAAAAATAAAATTAATAAAAACAAAATGTTCATCTTCTTCCTAATGATTTTAGGATTCCTTCTTAGAAAAATTCTGCGCTCAACCCCATTTCCATTTTGAGTTGATTCGTCATTCCCATTTCAAATATGAAGCAAAAGATTATTACTTTGAGGTAAAGTAGATCAAAGCAATTGAATAGATTATCAATCATAAACTCAAGATGTGCAATCTGTGAATTTGGTGATTTCATTGCCTTTCGTAACCTCTCCTGTCACAGCAATTGGAAGCCATTATGTTATGTTATTTGACAAACAATTAAAATATGAATTTCATTGCCTTTCGTAACCTCTCCTGTCACAGCATTTGGAAGTCTTAAATTTTATAACTACCAAATAAATATAAGATTATAAATATCATAAAAACGTATCTAATAGTTCAAGGTTTTTTTTTTGTTAAGTCAAAAATTGTATTGATGAATGGTACAAGGGGTACCAACCCAATTACATATGCTTTGTACAGCTGATCATCTTTCACCTCCAAACATATTAGATAAAATACAATTACACCAACCTTCATAACTAATTGATGTCTTAGGATCTACTTTGTGGATGAACCACCCCCAAACCAATTGTTTAATGGAAAATAATTCTATTTCTATTCATCCATAAGACCCACACAGTCGCTATCCAAACCAAATGACTCGCCACACATTATCAATCTGCTGCACCTGCACTCCGCTCCACACCGCAACCTGCTGCCACACTTGCGAAGAGATGAAGCAGCAAAAAAATATGTGCTCTGTCGTCTCATCTTTACGGAAGCATAATGCACACGAGCTGCCAAGATTCTGATCCAAAACACCCCTCCTTATTAGCGCCACACGACTGCGCAACCCGTTTGAAAATAGCCTCCTTGCTGGCACAGAGAATTTTGAAGGTGCTGCAGACAACCAGAGTCTTTGCAGCACGCTTTTGCGCCTCTTCTTGATCTCCACATCAAAGACTTTGGGACACCAGAAACATGTAGGACAATTTCACCTTATTAGTTAGAGTTTTATCCCTCAACAACACCCATATTTAAAGCATTGAGGACCACACCAACAATCAAGCCAAAACATCACCAATTCATCATTCCCCAACTTCAGTTTAGTTCCTTCATTGAACCACCCCAAAGCCGAAGGCACCACAGAATTTATACTCTGTAAATCTTTCCACCAAACCGAAAAAGTCCTCTCTATTAGCATTCCTCTGACACCATATAGCCTATTCACAAACTTCACCCACTCACTCTCCGTTTCTACTAGCATCCTCCACCTCCACTTCCCTAAGAGCGCTAAGTTAAATAATATTGAAAGTAATTCTCCCCCCCAATTGCCTACTCCTCCATATTGAAATCCTATCTCTCATCCTTTTAAATACCGGCTTCCAAGTAGCATATAACCTTGGGTTTGCTCCAATGGGACTTCCTAGAAATTTGAACGAGAATTCCCCCACTCTACAATACAAAAATTTTGCGGCCACCTCCCCCTCCCCCTCTTCAACGTTCACCCCCAAAAGGCAACTCTTATGAAAATTTACTTTTAGACCGGATGCCATTTCAAACAACCTCAATACCGCTTTCAAACACCAAAGATTTTCTCGTGTATTTTTGCACAAAAACAATGTGTCATCCGCATATTGGAGAATAGGAAAAGACATATCCGGTTAACACAATCCTAGAATCATTTCTCAAAGACAACTATTCACCAAGCCCACCAACCCTCAAAGAACAATCAAAAGAGGAAAGGGGCTAACTGGTCACCTTGTCTTAAACCCCTTTCCATCGGAAACTCCACAGTGGGGCTCCCATTAACCAACACAGACACCATTCCATCACTCACACAAGATCAAATCCATAACCTCCATTTATCATTGAATCCCATGCGCCCATCATATACTCCAAGAAAGACCAACTTACCGAATGGTATGCCTTCTCAAAATCTACTTTTAATAGAAACCTAGGCGACCTTATCTTTTTCACCACATTAATCATTTCATTAGCAATCACCACCCCGTCTAGTATTTGTCTCCCACTAATGAATGTCGATTGTGACTTTGAAATAATCCCTCCCAACACCTCCTTTAGCCTCTTTGCAAGCACTTTAGCAATGATTTTATAAATGCACACATTTAACGATATTGGCCTAAAATAATTCAATCGTTGAGGATTTTCCTTTTTACCAATCAAGGCCACAAAAGAAGACTTAAAAGCTCTTGGCAATTTTCCGTTTCCATGGAATTGAACCAACACACCAAATACCTCCTCCATTATGGTTTCCCAACAAGCCTTAATGAAGGTAAAATTGAAGTCGTCCAACCCCGGGCTTTTATCCCCTTCACAACTCAAAACCGCTTCCTTTACTTCTTCCATGTTGAACTCTTCTACTAATCTCTTCGCCTCCACACTCGAAACGTGCTTAAAGTTTACCCCATCTAATGTTGGCCTAACACATTTATCTTCTTTGAATTGGCTACTGAAGTGTCTTCTAACCTCGTCCTTAATTTCCAAAACCCCACTTAGCCACTGGTCATCCACTATTTTCATTTCTATTTGATTCCTTCTCTGCCTCGACTTAACCGAGTTATGAAAGAATTTTGTGTTCCCATTTCCTTGTTGTATCCAACTCACCCTCGCCTTCTATGCAAGCAAGATCTCCTTCCAGTGCAATGCCTCCCAAAACTCCCCATTTAGGCCTCTCCACCTAGAAGAATCCCATTTATCTTCAGTTCTTCCTTCCTCTTCCATATCATTCATTTCCTTCACCACTTTTTCTATGTTAAGATCTTGGAATCCATAAACTTCCTTATTCCACACTTTGAGCTTCTCTTTCACATATTTTAACTTTTCCTTCACCACATGAGCTTATCTACCATAAATTCTTTCCACTTTTCTTCCATGAAGACCTTTCCCTCACTATGATCCAACCACCCATTAATGAATTTGAAAGGCTTCGAACCCCAACTCATCTTTGAGGCCAACAACCAAACCGGACAATGGTCTGAAATATCCCTCTCTCCGAACCACTGTGCCTTCAACCCAAACACATCTATCTACTCCTGTGATACAAGGAATCTATCAATCCTACTTGCTGCGGGACTGTTTAGTTGATACCAAGAAAATTTCTTCCATGAAGACCTTTCCCTCACTATGATCCAACCACCCATTAATGAATTTGAAAGGCTTCGAACCCCAACTCATCTTTGAGGCCAACAACCAAACCGGACAATGGTCTGAAATATCCCTCTCTCCGAACCACTGTGCCTTCAACCCAGACACATCTATCTACTCCTGTGATACAAGGAATCTATCAATCCTACTTGCTGCGGGACTGTTTAGTTGATACCAAGAAAATTTCTTCCCCAAGCAAGGTAGCTCCACCACCCCTATCTCCGCCATAAAAAAACTGAAATCATGTGCCTCAACATTATTGAACTGCATTCTCGCTTCTCTCTATCCGTCCTACTAGTTACCAGATTAAAGTCTCCACTAATGACCCAACACTCCTGGCTAAACCTCGACTTTTCAACCATCAAACTAGACCAAAGTTCCCGCTTTCTACGAATAAAGCACCCGGAGTAAACATTTACCAAATGGACGATCCTGTTATCCATCTGCACTGCAATACCAACATAACCAGGGTAAGAGAACGAATAGAGAAAGCTAAACAAACCTTTGCACCAAACTGACAGGATGCCGCCTGAGAGGCCGACAGAGGACTAAATTAAGCATCTCAAACGCTTTTGCTTGACAATACTGCCAATCCCCCTCAAATTTAGAGTTACTAGCTTCATTTATCACCATTCATTGTAACCTTCTGTTCAATATAATCCTTATCTCTAGCCTCCAACTCCTTAATTTTTTGAATAAATTTCTCATCTGACCTCGCAACTGAAGTGATTAACTTGCACAAGAAAGGTGGGGATTGAATTGTGCACTCTTTTTAATTTTTAAATACCTGCAACCTTCTGTATTGTTTCTCAAGATTACTTGGATATCAGAAGGTTGAATGTTAGTAACACAAACAATAGTCAAGTATGAAAGTAGTGAAAGATAATTAACTTTGATGAATTTAGATGTCTTTGATTTCGTAAGGAGTGTTGTTTTCAAAAGATAATCAAAGTAAATCTCATTTAAAATTACGATCTTGACTACGTAAGGTTGGTGTTTTTAACCTTCAAGTAGTTGAAAACTTTGGTGATTGTAAGACAGTTTAAAGCGATTAATAAGAAAAGCGGATAATGACACAAGAGAGTAATGAGGTTCACCAAACTGTGGCTACTCCTCTCCCCACGTCCCACGTGAGAGTTTCCACTATTCTCCAAATAGATTTACACTTGCTTTAGCTTCAATCGCCAAAGACTTTTCACCTCCACTCACTTTTGATCACACACAAAAGACAAGTGCTAACTTACACACTTCACCAAGTCGTCTCAACCTACTAGAAAACTCTCTTCTAGTTTCCTAAAGGTATTTCCTTAGGATCACCAACAACACTTACTTTTCACTAGATAGTTTGCTTGAGAACCTTTCAACTAGGATCACCAACACCACTCACCTCTTACTAGGTAGTTTGTTGAGAACCTTACAACTAGAATCACCAACAACACTCACCTCTCACTAGGTAGTTTGTTGAGAAACTTACACAATATTTCTTACAGATGGGGGTTTGGGTTTGGGATGATTTAAGAGCTTGTTGATAGATAAATACAATGTGTTTCAAAGAGCATAACAAGCAAGCACACACTCAAGATGGTATTTCCCACCTCGAACTTGTAGTAGCTTGAAGTGTGGATGAGAAGGTTGGATTTTGTTTAGAAGCTTGACTTGAAGGTTCCAATATCAACTCATGGTTTGCATTTGAGTAGAAGCAGCCCTCTATATAGACTTTGAATCAAATATATGGTCATTGGAGAGAAGGAAAGAGCCGTTGGAAATTGTTGTAGCTTTGTAGATAGGTAATGATGATTTTTGAGCTTTAGGTAGTAGCCTTCAACCTTCAAGCAAACATTTTTGCTTTGTCTTGTGCTAACATCTTTTCATGTCAGCACTTTACATCATTCCTATCAATTCAGTCCCTATTCATGTACTATACAACATTTTTCATGCTTTTATTTGAAGCTTCTGAAGCTCCTTAAACATGAACAAACATGCTTTTACAATACAACTAAAAATCAAGGAGTTCCTCTTTACATAGGATAATATTTCTACAACTTTAATTCCTTGAAACTTCATTTGATGCATTTCAGTTTAAGATTTCGAATATGAATATGTTTCCCAGAAACAGAAGCTTGAAATCTTCAATCCTCTTTAACCTTCTTGAACACTTAACCTTCTGAACCTCTTTAAGGAGTAAATCAACCTTCTGTTGACTTCAATCAAACTTTCTGTTGACTATTGGTCAACCTTGTGTTGACTTTTAGTCAACCTTCTGTTTGACTTTCAGTCAACCTTCTGATGGAGTAACCTTCTGTATTCAACCTTCTTTAAGGTAACCTTCTGAAGGCAACCTTCTAATGGCATATTTTAACTTTGAAAAATACTTGGTTTATTTGTAATGCCAAGATTCTTGCTATGATTCTTGTTTCCTGTTCTTTCACACACTTGATTGAAACTTGTTAATCATAATAAGTGTTTAGAAAACTTAACTCATTCCTTTAAGTTTGTATCATCAAAACATGGAAAGAGATTTTCATTTCTACAATCTCCCCCTTTTTGGTGATGACAAACTTGAGAGTATGTTTTAAGTTTTCTGTTTCTCAGGAATAGACATTTCAATACATAGTAAATGTATTTAACATATTCATAGCAAAAGGATAATTATCATGTATAATTGCAGCAATAACAAGTGCAGCAAACAGCAAGCATGCATAGTTTTGATAATTATCAAATTACAAACCATAACATAGCACAAAATAAATATGTCCAAAAGATAATTAAAATGTCAACAGAAACCCCAAAATATATCACTTATAAACTAAGTAGCTAATAATCTCCATTCTCCCCCCTTGTCAACAGCAAAAAGGAGGGAAGAAAGGGAAATTAGCTTGCTACTTTGTTGGAGAAGAATCATCTGAAGAGTTTGAGGATGAAGCAGGTTGAGGAATGTCCTGGAAGGGTTGAGGAGGAGGAAAGTCGAGAATCGCAACATTAGGAACCATAGTAGGTACTATGTTTTCCATCACCCATTGTTGGTAGGCATAGTTTCTGTGTGCTTCCAGCCTATTTTCCTGCTGAAGTATTCCAATGCTCATCAGAAGCTTGTTGTTCTGTACCCTCATTTGCTTCATTTGTTTCTCATGGTGTGCTCTCATCTTCTTCATTGCCTCCAATACTTCCTTCTTGTCTGCATAGGTGAATGAATCTTCCTTGTTTTCTGAAGGTTTGCTGCTACCAGGTGCCTTATCCGATGATGAGAGAGGTGCATTCATAGTTTGACAAAAGGATCCAAGGATCCAAATTGTTTTGGCGCATCGTAAGGTAGTTTAGAAGGTCCCGAACCTTCAGTACCTTTGGTGCGTAAGAGTCATACATAGGAGAGAACATGAATCATGAATGTTTTCGAAAGCAAGAGTATTACCAGTGAAGTTCTAGGATTTTCACGCCATTGGGAAAATAAATTTGCTATTTGTTCACCGATCCTTGAATGTCATGATGAAGAGGAGCAGGAGTTGATTGTGTATTTGGACCAATTGAGGATCGAGAGTGTGGAGTAATTCAAAGGAGAGCAATAGAAGCTATGATTTCGGGCTAGTGGCTTGATTCTCGAGGGTTTTCAGTGTAGCTTGGTCTTCAATGTCCCTAATTACCTCATGAACAAACTTGAGTGATAGGAGATAGTGGTCGTGTTTGTTCATTTTTCTGTTCCTCATTCACTTGGGATTGATTTTCTTTTAGCTCCCCCCAGCTAGACCCTCATGAGAGGTGGTATATGGCGCACAAATGACTCCACTGAGAGAATGGGTAATAGATAGCTCTATCAGAAGGTAGAGATTCTATAGCAGAAGGAATAGTTTCAGAAGCTTGGTTCTCGTGTTTCAAAGGCTTTCCTAGGTCCATGTTTGAGGTTCTCATGTAAGCTTCTTCTTCCATTTGTTCAGTTGATCTTTTCAATTGGAGTGTCATTCAAGTTTAAGGTATTTTCAAAAATTTCTCTCCATTCTTGAGATGGTTCTGATTCAACTAAATTTTCAAATGTGGATTCTAGTGGCTCCCCCTGAGGGGTTGACAGAGGTGCATTTTTATCAGGACTTGGTTCTAGGATAGGTTCATCATGAACAGGTTTTGTTTCTGGAAATATTTCTAGTTTCTTGCTAAAAGGTTTCAAATCCCATCTGCTTGGCACTCTTGGACCGAAGGTTGTTTTTTCATGTATAGATTCTTCCCAGTACGTAGATTTTTTTAAATCAAATAATTTGGTCAAGAACATACCATAGGGTAGGGATGAGATCTGCGTAATGGTTTTGCACATGTCTATCATATAATGAAAGATAATGTATGGAAGGTTAATCTTATTCCTAGTGATCATGTGATAGACTAAGAGTAGATCAATAGGTTTTACTCGCTCAAAGCTTCTGCTCTAGGAATCGGAGAGTGGACTACCATATTGTGCATGATACGTGCTTCGTCCTTTAATGCCGATTTATTTAAGCTTTTCACTAGGATTCTTCATCGTAAGCTTGAACTTCCTCCCGTGTAACTTCGGTTTGATCATACCAATCTTTCCCATACAAACATACTTCATTCTCGTGAATTTTCGGGGCATTAGCTATTATGGTTGGTGTTACCACAATGGTGGTTCCTTTTACTTGAGTAGTAAAAGAGGATTTAGTTTCACTCACATTCATGTATCCATAGAATTCTTTTATAAGGTTGGGATAAATAATTTCTCCTTGGGATGTAATGTTTTGCCAACCTTGATACTCAATGTGTTCTTGTATATTCCAACCAGAAGCTTTCAGTTCTTCCAACAGATAAATTCTCCCAATGAGAACGTTCCTTTTGCCCCATTTTTCCTTATCAAATACTTGTACAGGCAAGGCTTGTTCTTCAACTTCAAGATTTCGTTCTTCATCAATCTTTTCTTTTCCTTTACTTCCTCCAAACTTAATCTTAAATTTTGGCCTTTTGGAAGAAGATTGTGGTTGAAGAGATGCTTTCCTTTTCAGTTCCAGTTTCGATTCTGCCATCATTTCAGACAGAGTAGAGTCATCATCATCGAGGGTGATTGGTTGACTCTTCCTTGTTCCAGGACCCTGTATTTCTTTGAAAGAACTGGTTTTGATTCTAGTTGATCTTCGAGAGGGAGTGGGTGAAGATTTGGAAGATCTTTGTTCAGATGGAGCCTTAATCTGAGTGGGAGGAGGTTTAGAAGCACTTAACAATGCAGGTGGAAGATCATGGGTTGTGGGATTGCTCGCTTTCTTCACACATGGAATTTTTGTTCTCACCATTTTTAGAGAGAAAATGCTTTTTGTGAAGAGAGAAGGAGGAGAAACAGAGAATCGGTTTAGAGAGAAGATAAGTTTCAGATGGTTTAGCGTGCGTGGAAGAGAGAGAGATAAGCACTAGCCGTTGTGACTTGATAGGCGCAGTTATGACATGACATAACTGTCATAGAAGACAGTTTCTAGTTACTTTAGTAACTGTCCCCAATGATGATTTTAATTTATCCTTCTCAAATTCAACCTTCTGAATTTGATCCTTTCCAAGCGAACCTTCTAAAGACATTAGAAGGTTGGGGTTTTTGACAAATTTTTTCTTAAGGACATTTTAAAATGTGCAAAGCCTTTTTAATAAAATTGAAACTTTCTTCTAACAAAGGCTTGGTAAATATATCAGCTAATTGATGCTTGGTGTCAATAAAAATAAGTTCCACATCCTTCTTTTGAACATGATCTCTGATAAAATGATGTTTAATATCAATGTGTTTAGACCTAGAGTGTTGGATGGGATTTTTTTATAAATTGATAGCACTAGTATTATCACAATTAATGGGAGTGCATGTGTACCTTATAGAGTAGTCCTCCAATTGATTCTTAATCCATAGAATTTGTGAACAACAACCAAAGAGCAGATACATATTCTCGCTTGATGAGTTGATAATGCAATTGAATTACTGCTTTCTACAAGACCAAGAGATTAAGGATTCCCCAAAATTTGACATGATCCACTAGTACTTTTTCTCACAATTCTATCACCAAAGATAGTCGACATCACAAGAGCTAATTAGGTCAAAATGAGTATTCTTTTTATACCATAGACCAAGATTAGTTGTTCCCACTAAGTATCTGAATATTCTTTTGATCATTGCGTGATGAGATGAGATTCTTTTGGAGAAACTTGAAATCTAGCACATAGGCCAACCGAAAACACAATGTCAGTCTACTAGCGCTTAAATATAACAGATGAACCTATCATACCCTGTATTCTTTTTCGAAAATTGGTTTTCCTTCTTCATCCTTCTCAATTTGTACAGAAGGATGCATAGGAGTTGCCATGGCTTTAGCTTCATTCATCTTATATTTCTTGAGAAGATCTTTGATGTATTTTTCTTGACTAATAAAGATACCTTCATCAAGTTGTTTAATTTGAAGTCCTAGAAAGAAACTTAATTCTCCCATCATACTCATTTCAAATTCACTTTTCATAAGTTTCCCAAAATCTTTGCATAATTTTTCATTTGTTGATCCAAAAATGATATCATCAACATAAATTTGAACAATCAACAAATCTTTATCAAGAGTTTTCTTAAATAATGTAGTATCAATTTTTCCTCTTGTAAATTTGTTTTTGATCAAGAAGTTACTTAACCTTTCATACCAAGCTCTAGGAGCTTGCTTAAGCCCATATAGAGCTTTGGTGAGTTTAAAAACATGGTTTGGTTTCTTTTGATCAACAAAACCAGGAGGTTGATTGACATAAACTTCTTCATTTAAAAAGCCATTTAGAAAAGCACTTTTAACATCCATTTGAAATAATTTGAAATTTTTGTATGCAAAGAAATGCAAGTAAGATTCTAATAGCTTCTAACCTTACTACAGGAGCAAAAGTTTCATCATAGTCAATACCTTCCTGTTGGTTATACCCTTGAGCAACAAGTCTTGCCTTGTTTCTCACCACCTTACCATTTTCATCTAGCTTGTTTACGAAACCCATTTGGTTCCTATAATAGATCGATTTTTGGAGGTATCACTAAGTTCCATACCTCATTCTTTTCAAATTGAGAGAGTTCTTCACCATTGCTTCTATCCATGATTGATCTTGTATGGCCTCATTGATTGACTTAGGTTCTATTTCGAGATTAAGGCCATTCCAAAGAATTGTTGTCTCTAAATGAAGTTCTAGTTCTAACGAGGATCTCAAGTGCTACCAATAATTTGATCTTGTGGATGATGTACCACCATTCTCCAACTTCTTGGTAATTGAGAAGGTTCATCGAAAGCTTGAGTAGCTTCATTTGATTGTTGAGAAGGTTGAATGAAGCTTCTCGGTTCATCCTTCTCCAACCTGCTTTCCTGCTCGTACCTTCTTCTTTGTTACGATTGGTCTCATCAACATCAATTACTTCATTTGAACTATTAGTTTCATTAAATACAATATGCATGCTTTCCTCTACAGTTTGAGTCCTAAGGTTATATACTCTATAAGCCTTTGATGATGTTGAATATCCCGAAAAATTCCTTTGTCCGATTTAGAATCAAATTTTCCTAGATTGTCTTTGTTATTCAAAATGAAACAAGTACAACCAAATACACGAAAGTATGCAATGGTTGGTTTTCTGTTTTTCCAAATTTCATAGGGGGTTTTCTCAACAATTTTTCTAATGGAAACTCTATTCAAAATATAGCATCTTTGTGTTTACACTTTCTTCCCAAAATATTTTTCAATTTTTGAATCTTCTAAAAGTGTTCTTGCCATTTCTTGCAAAGTTCTATTTTTCCTTTCTACAACTCCATTTTGTTGTGGAGTTCTAGGACAAGAGAAATTGTGAGTAATTCCATTTTCATCAAAAAGTTTTGAAAAGAGAAGTTTTCAAATTCTCCCCATGATCACTTCTTACGAAAATAACATTTGTTCCTTTTTCATTTTGAACTTTCATTAGAAACACTTTGAATGCTTCAAAAGCTTCATCTTTGTTTTTCAAGAATAGCACCCATGTGAATCTAGAGAAATCATCTACAATTACAAACCATATCTTTTTCAATTGAGGCTAGCAGTTTTGGTAGGACCAAATAAGTCTATGTGAAGCGATTCTAGTGATCTTTGGGATGTGATCATGTTTTTAGGTTTGAAACTTGATTTGACTTGTTTACCATGAACACATGCTTCACACACTCTATCTTTTTCAAAATTGATTTTTGGTAGTCCTCCGACTAGTTCCTTTTGGAAAGCTTTGAAATGGTTTGCATGCTTATGTGACCAGCTTCTTCTATGCCAAATCCATTTGTCATTTTCATAAGACATAAGACAAGTTTCTTGAGAAAGTTCATCAAGACATAGGCTATATAGATTTTTATTTCTAGATGCAGATAACAAGACCTTACCAGAGGAGATTTCTTTAATAAAACATATATCAGATTTGAAAGAAACTTTATGACCACTATCACATAGTTGACTAATACTTAACAAGTTATGCTTTAAACCTTCTACATATTGAACATTCTTAATTTTAGGGGATTTAGAATTACCTATAGTACCTATACCTTTGATGCAAGCTTTATCATCATTGCCAAAGATGACATAGCCTCCATCTATTCTCTCCATTGAGAGAAATTTATCTCTTTCCCCGTCATGTGCCTCGAACATCCACCGCCTAAGAACCACAGCCTTTTCTTGGATACTAAGAGGCATTCCTCTTCTAGGTCAAGATATCTCCTACGAAGCATGAGTTGATTGATTCCATACTTGATGCAGAAATATTTGAGAGGGTTCCTCGAGTCGACCATGAGACAAAAATTTGCGCCTCTTCATCATGGTCCGAGTTGGTTTCTTCCGAGTCATCCCATGTTGCAAGTAGAGCCTTTTTCTTAGGTGTGAACTTTCATTTACTTCCTTTCAACTTTGGACATTCATTTCGAAGTGTCCAGTTTTTGTTACATTCATAGCACACAGGTCAATTTTGTTTGGTTCCTTCACCTTTAGGTTGATCTTTCTTGAAGAAGGGTCTTCTGTTATTTTTCTTTCTAAATGCCCATCTTCTCAACCTTCTGGTGATTAGAGCCATTTCATCCTCATCATCAATGTTACTTTCATCATCTTCACTTTCTTCTTGAGTGTCCTCTTGAGCTTTAAGTGCCATAGCTTTAGAAGGTTGTGAAGATTTTTGAGAAGCTTTGAGTGCAATAGTTTTAACCTTCTTGGGTTGAAGTTCATCCATGATTTCTTGTTCATGCACTTTTAGAGATCCAAGTAGATATTCTATTTTGAGAATAGAGAGATCTTTAGCTTCATTATAGCAGTCACTTTAGGTCTCCATACCTTTGGAAGGCATCTCAGGAGTTTTCTCACTTTGGCTTGATTTGAGTAGGTATTTCCCAGAGAGTTCAAATCATTTGTTATTGTTGTGAATCTGCTAAACATTTCAGAAATTGTTTCTTGCTCCTCCATTTTGAATGTTTCAAATTTATGGATAAGAAGGTTGATCTTTGCTTCTTTGACTTGGTCTGTTCCTTCATGGGCGCCTTCAATGTATCCCAGATTTCTTTGGCGCTTTCTTTCCGACTACTTTATCATATTCACTTCTACCTAGAGCACATGTTAGATAAAATTTAGCTTTAGAGTTTAGAAGTACCATGCGTTTATCTTCAGGTGTCCAGGTGTTTCTTGGTTTAGTCATAGTGGTCCTATCATCAAGAGTTGTAGTAGGTTCAAAAGGACCATCTTCAACAATGCCCCAAATGTCAGTGTCTTGAGATTCTAGGAACAATCTCATTTGATCTTTCCAATAATAGTAATGTTCACCAGTGAATCCTGGTGGTCTATTTGCTGAAGCTCCTTCAGGAAGGAACATCACAGAGTTGGAATGATGACTCATCACTTCTTCCAGGATCTTTCCTCTCACACTGCAAAGTGTGCTCAGCCCCTAGAGGTGAGCTCTAATGCCAATTGAAGTGATTAACTTGCACAAGAAAGGGGGGGATTGAATTGTGCACTCTTTTTAATTTTTAAATACCTGCAACCTTCTGTATTGTTTCTCAAGATTACTTGGATATCAGAAGGTTGAATGTTAGTAACACAAACAATAGTCAAGTATGAAAGTAGTGAAAGATAATTAACTTTGATGAATTTAGATGTCTTTGATTTCGTAAGGAGTGTTGTTTTCAAAAGATAATCAAAGTAAATCTCATTTAAAATTCTGATCTTGACTACAGAAGGTTGGTGTTTTTAACCTTCTGAAGTAGTTGAAAACTTTGGTGATTGTAAGACAGTTTAAAGCAGTTAATAAGAAAAGCAGATAATGACACAGTAGAGTTATAGAGGTTCACCAAACTGTGGCTACTCCTCTCCCCACGTCCACGTGAGAGTTTCCACTATTCTCCAAATAGATTTACACTTGCTTTAGCTTCAACTGCCAAAGACTTTTCACCTCCACTCACTTTTGATCACACACAAAAGACAAGTGCTAACTTACACAGCTTCACCAAGCTGTCTCAACCTACTAGAAAACTCTCTTCTAGTTTCCTAAAGGTATTTCCTTAGGATCACCAACAACACTTACTTTTCACTAGATAGTTTGCTGAGAACCTTTCAACTAGGATCACCAACACCACTCACCTCTTACTAGGTAGTTTGTTGAGAACCTTACAACTAGAATCACCAACAACACTCACCTCTCACTAGGTAGTTTGTTGAGAAACTTACACAATATTTCTTACAAAGAAGGGGTTTGGGTTTGGGATGATTTAAGAGCTTGTTGATAGATAAATACAATGTGTTTCAAGAGCATAACAAGCAAGCACACACTCAAGATGGTATTTCCCAATTCTGAACTTGTAGTAGCTTGAAGTGTGGATGAGAAGGTTGGATTTTGTTTAGAAGCTTGACTTGAAGGTTCCAATATCAACTCATGGTTTGCATTTGAGTAGAGCAGACCCTCTATATAGACTTTGAATCAAATATGGTCATTTGGAGAGAAGGAAAGAGCCGTTGGAAATTGTTGTAGCTTTGTAGATAGGTAATGATGATTTTTGAGCTTTAGGTAGTAGCCTTCAACCTTCAAGCAACATTTTTGCTTTGTCTTGTGCTAACATCTTTTCATGTCAAGACTTTTACATCATTCTGTCAATTCAAATCCCTATTCATGTACTATACAACATTTTTCATGCTTTTATTTGAAGCTTCAAGCTCCTTAAACATGAACAAACATGCTTTTACAATACAACTAAAAATCAAGGAGTTCCTCTTTACATAGGATAATATTTCTACAACTTTAATTCCTTGAAACTTCATTTGATGCATTTCACTTTAAGATTTCGAATATGAATATGTTTCCCGAAAATGTGTTGAAATCTTCAATCCTCTTTAACCTTCTTGAACACTTAACCTTCCGAACCTCTTTAAGGAGTAAATCAACCTTCTCGTTGACTTCAATCAAACTTTCTGTTGACTATTGGTCAACCTTGTGTTGACTTTTAGTCAACCTTCTGCTTGACTTTCACCAACCTTCCGATGGAGTAACCTTCTCGTATTCAACCTTCTTTAAGGTAACCTTCCTTCAAGGCAACCTTCTAATGGCATATTTTAACTTTGAAAAATACTTGGTTTATTTGTAATGCCAAGATTCTTGCTATGATTCTTGTTTCCTGTTCTTTCACACACTTGATTGAAACTTGTTAATCATAATAAGTGTTTAGAAAACTTAACTCATTCCTTTAAGTTTGTATCATCAAAACATGGAAAGAGATTTTCATTTCTACAGCAACAGTAACACCAATATCCTTTGCCATCTTCCAAAGTTTCTCTGGCTTTTGACATTGTTTTGTCTTCCCAAATTGAATTAATATTGGCCACCATCAAGTCTGAATTACTACCACTGCTAGCACTACTACATCCAAGTTAATGGGAGAAAAGCAAGGAAGGGAAGGAAGTTCAACCACACCAAGGGAATGGATGTAGGAGATGTAGCACTATCATGAGCAGGAGGGGCAGGGATAGATGGAGCGGGTTGAGCAGGGGGAGGTGTAACACCCCCTTTTCTCAATTGTAATTTAATTTAAAAAATCAGAGTTCGAAAATCGTTTTTCTTTTAAAAGATACATCCTCAAGGGAATGCTACGTTCACCAAACACATGACTTTAATTAGTCAACAATACTTTTCATTAATAATATAATTGTGTGCTACATAGCACGTCTTAAATGGGCGAACCCTCAAAACATCGGTTCTTTAAATAATTCTTACATCCCTAAGTTACAGCTCAACAACTTAACTTAAACAACTAATAGACTACTCGGCCCCCCAGTTCCACGTCACAGAGAAAGACGCCACAACTAGACTGAGGAAAGAAGGACCTTCACTCAGGATCACCTGCACGTTGCCGACATGAGAAGCAACATAAAAGCAGAAGGGTGAGTCTCTAAACACATATAATAGGATGTATGATAAATGTTATATTAGAGAAGACAACTAAAAACACTCCGGCTTAGTAAACAAACACACCACATCAAGTTAGAACACCTCAGCTCAACAAACAGACACACAACCTCAAATTACAACACTTCAGCTCATAAACATCACACAACATCACCAATCACATGATTGTATGCATAAATGCAACCCAACACCAAGAGTATAATGCATGGGTACCGTCTCTGGCTTAATGGTACAATGCATATGATTCCGACTCCGGCTTAATGGAACAATGCATATGATTCCGACTCCGGCTTAATGGAATACATGCAGTATCGACTCCGGCTTAATGATACAATGCATGAGGTATCGACTCCGGCTTAATGATACCGTCTCCGGCTTAATGGTATGCATGCAGTACCGTCTCCGGCTTAATGGTATGCATCACCCACACACAATCACATCATATATAAATCAACATCGTCGCTAATGATATGTAGGCCGAAGCCCCCAATATCCGTCACTTTTGATATGTAGACCGAAATCCACCATATCACCGGCTATCTCTGCCGTACATCACTGACCTCACAACCGAAGTCTACACCATCGTCTATTTCACCTAGACAACATCAATAGCGCTATGGCTAACGTCCAACTCACTGGACACTTCGACACCACAATCCCTAGCTCTATGGCTAACGTCACCACATCGGTTACTAGCTCTATGGCTATATCAACACCTCATCACTAGCTATATGGCTATATCAACACCTCATCACTTAGCTCTATGGCTACATCAACACCTCATCACTAGCTCTATATATGGCTACATCAACCTCACCGGACACATCGGCCTTTGGTCACTAGACCCATCGTCCTCAACAACAACAACCTCATCTTCATACTGGCAAAGACTTTTTTTGGCGCGGAACAACCCAACTTGACGCTCGGGCAACTCCGCCGCAACACGCACGCCACATCAAGACAACTTCGGCTCCCGAGAATTCAACACGAGCGCCTTTGGGCGACGCGAATGGCGCCTTGCTCTTCACCACACTCCCACTGCACTTCGACACCAAAAGTAGTAGGCTAAACTGTCACTACAAGGACCTAACTGTAACGCCCCAAATTTTATTAGAAACTATTTGAAGTTGATTTGATAAGATTACATTATTTTGATTTATTGTGTGGTTAAGCCATTAAATTAGTTGAATAAATATATTTTTAATTTAAATGTATTTTTATAAGCTATTTGTGATATATGATTGTTATTCATATTTATATTTATTTATTTGGTTTTTATAAAATATTAGTGTTTGAGATATTATTTCCTTAGAACATTATTTTAAGCTATTGAGGTATTAAAATAAGAGTTGTAGAGAAATTGGGGGTTTTTAAATGATTTAGAGGTGAATTTCTACTCTTTTACTCGCATACACCCCCCCTTAATGCTTACACCCCCCTGTTAGTGAAACCAACATTTCCAGCGTGTGGCCCATGGAAGCAAACCCGGCCCATTCCTCCTTCTTCTTCCCCGCGACCTGCTGCAACACAAACGAAACCTCGGCGCCGTTTCCTTTCTTCCTTGCGTTCTCCTTCCTCCTCCACCACCGAGAGCACCAAACGTCGCCGTCCCACTCCTGATTTCGCCCCGATTCCAATTATGACGTTAGTTTGAAGGATTATGGCTTCGTTTGTTGAGAAAAACCGCGCCATAGATCGCGTTTCCTCTCCACGTTCCTTTCCTCTCCGCCGCGATTCTCCTTCACAATTGTGGTGGTTTGAATAACTCATCTCAGATGCGAGTTGCATAAAGGATAGCCTTACACATACTGACCTCTTCCTTGTTCAAATTGGGATTATTCGATGGAAACCCATGTCTCCCCAATTCGTGATAAAGAACCCTAAATTGCTAAGCATGGACCACTACATGACCATCGCTACAAAGAACTTCAACATAAGACCAATGTAAATGTTCAGCTCTTTGAGTCCTTCGGTTTTCGACTTCGAACCATCGTCTCGGTTGGGTACTTTTCGATAGGTACTCCTGTTCAAAACACAATTGATTAATTAAACGAGCGATTAATTATATTTGATATATTTGGTGTATGACCTTGGACTGTCGCTGTTGTTATTTTTGCATAATTGTTCGTGTTGGAGTATTTGAGCAGCTGGGTTTTCGGTTTTAAAACGGTTGGACGAGTTAGGAGCGAGTTCGTGAAGTTCGGGTCGTAAGTTTCGGAACGTCGCGGTAGTTCGTAAGGTTAGGGGATTCTCATTTATATCTATAATAATTAGTATGATATGTATTGTGTGTGGAATAGCATTAGGTTGATTGATTGTGTGCACTTTGTGCTAATTATATGTTGGTTGTTGTATTTGATACTTGATTTGGTGATATCATGTTGCTTGTTGTTGGAAAGATAGGAGTTGTTAAATATGCATGCTAGGTGTTTTATTTAAATGTTCAATGTGATGATTGATGAGGATATGTGAATTAAAAGATGTTGGTTAAATTGTTTAGATGAGTGTTAGTAAATGGAGAATTGATTGTTGGATTAAAATATGGATGAGTTGTTTGGTTTAGGTGAGTGGAAGGAGAGGGCGCCAAATAGCCAAGAAAATGGCGCCTAGGAAGGGTATAGGTGGCTGTGCAGTTGTTGGTGTGTGGGTGTGAGGAGAGGCGCCAATTCCCTAAAGAAATGGCGCTGCGCAAGGCGTGACTTAGTGTTAGTGTGTCTTTGCAAGAGTGAGTAGCACACGGTAGAGGGGCGCCAGTTTCCTAGAAACTTGGCGCCTGTGAGTGTGTGATGTGCCGTGTGTGTGTGTGTTGCGCTAGCGGGGCGCCAAAGTGGCTGCCCCTTGGCGCCTAGGTGTCCCAAAATGTGTCTAAGAGATGGTTTAGTCCCTAAGAATTAATTTAATCCTTGGCGTGACTAAATAGTCCCTAAGAATTAAATTAATCCTTGGCGTGATAAAATAATCCCTTAGAGTCTAATTAATCCTAATGGGTTAACATAAGTCCCTAAATACTAAATTAATCATAATGTGCCAAAATAATCCCTTGAGTATAAAATTAATCTTTGGGGGTCAAAATAGTCCTTAAGTGTAGAAAAAGTCCTTATGGAGTGGTTGGGCTTTTAAGTGAGAAATAACTTAATAATTGACCAAGTGGTGGTTAACAATTGATGAGGTGGTGGTTAACAATTGATGAGGTGGTGGTTAATAATTGATCAGGTGGTGGTTAACAATTGACGAGGTGATGGTTAATAATTGTTGTAATGTGCTTATTGCGTTGTGATGCATTGTCATAGTGTCACATAAATCATATGCATGGCTTCGGCCAAACAGTAGGTGAGTGGCTTCGCCAAACAATTTGGTGGGTGGCTTCGCCAAACAGATTGGTGGTTACCCGACGGGTTTTGAGGTGATTATGGATCCACATGCATATTGCACACATGCATACAATCATGCATTCCTTGAATTCTCATTGATGCTTAATTGATCCTTTGTTGTGACTTGTTGGTGTTTCAATTGAATGGCGAATGCTTAATTGCTCTGGATTGTTGTTACTAGATGTTTTCCGAATATAATGCTTATCTTACTTGTTATTATTTATGTAAAGAGACTCACCCTAGCAATTTTTATGTTGCCTGCTCTCGTGGCAACGCCAGGTGATACTGAGTGAAGGTGTTCAAGCCTTTTGGGTCGTCTGTGTCAGCTCTGATTAGTAACACTAGGGACGGGGATTGTAGTATTGCCATCTTATTTCATGTATTAGACTGATTTGGATTATGTACTGAATATGTAAACTAAGTTTCATTCCGCTGTGCTGTTTATGTTCGAATTCGTTTTATTTCATTTGTCTTTGAAAAACCATTTCTGGATTATTGTAAACTCTAAACAGGTTTTGAGGGTTTTAACCCACGTGACTATGATATGTATTTCGCGCACTTGATGCGTTTGAATTTCAAATATGTTCTGATATTGTTTTTATTAAATGTAGCACTCTCTTTGAGGTGCGTGGAAAAGATTTTGAAAAACTCTGATTTTATTAATTTAATTAGTATTAAATAGAAGGGGGTGTTACATTAGTGGTATCAGAGCAGTTCGGTCCGTCCGACCAAGTTGTCGAGTCTGTTAACCCTCGAGTCTTGGTACTCGTTCTAAAATCATAACTATATTGCCGCTTATTATCAAGTAACTTTGCCGTTTGTTAATTCATTGACGTGCCTTGTGATCGGACCGTAAATCGATGGTTGTAGCATTGATTTTGTCTGCTCGTGGATCGTTGTTTTTATCATTAAGATATGTGTGATTAAAAGAGTTCTAACGACGTCGAGGAGTGAAAGCCGTGATTTACGCCGCCTCGCACTCGATCGCGTTAAAAAAATCTTTTAATGTGATAGCTATAAATTGAAAATGAAGTAGTTATTGTGACCTTAATTAGTTGGTTGCATGAGTAGGAGGGACTGATCACCCCAATCACTCATCCCCAATGAAAGAGGCGACAATAACTCATAGTTATTATTAACTTCGGATGCATGCACTAATTTTAATTTGACTGATTGTTTGAGTAGCTTATTAGAATATAGAGAGTACTTTTATGTGACCTAAACTTGGTAAATTATACACTAGACAATATTTGCAGGATTATTTGTTGAATGTTGTTGTGCTTGAATGACATTTTGGTTATAGGTTGATTGTTGTTGTGATGTGTCGAGATTTGAGTTGACTAGTACTAAATGGTTTTTAAGATAGTATGCTAAAACGAAATGTCACAAGAATGCTAAATTTTCAATTTTTCAAGTAAGGGTGCATAACTTGAAGTTTTGACATTTTTAATGTTTTAATTTGACTTATTTCGTGAGCATAATGCGATTTGTCAAAGACTAAATGATTAACTTCTCTTACCTTCTGGTTTAGGTTGGAAATCAAATTTTGAACTAATAAGTAGTTGTTTATATGGTTGCATGCTTGAGTGATAGTAAAGTTGAAGTTTGTATATAGTTTCCTTTTTGACAAAACGATGAGTTTTATGATTTTCAAAAGGAAACAATTACATGGAAAATTTTATGCTATTGGAGAAATGAATGTGAGGTCAAGTTAGTGTCGAATTCTATTTCCAAAATGTTCTAGGATTTTATTTCAAAATGTGATATAAATTCAACTTTTGGACCGACTAGGTTGTGATTTAATGATGTTGAAAAATTAAGAGATTGGACATAAATTGCATGATTAAATGAGTTAAAAAAATTTAGACTACGAGAATGTGAGACCAATAATAATTGTCAAGGTTTTAGAAACGAATGTAAACAATTTTAAGTACTTCTTGGATCGTGAACTATAATTGTGAAAAATTTTGTTTGGTTATGACTTAACTTTGACATTGTGGATCGCTATCGCTAGTGTTGATCACTTCTTAAAATTGTTTTACGTGGGATATAAAAAAATAAAAAAATAAAAAAAACCGTGGACTAGATTTTTGTGCACTTGTCTTGCTTGATGGGTTTCTTTGCTAAATGTTGACAAGAGTATGTAATTTCATTTGGTTAAACTAATATCAAGTCTCGAATCAAATCAATTGTTTTAAGAAGCATGAGTTGGTTATATTATTTTTGTGATATGAAGTCAATTAAATTTGGTAGCATTATATGTCCATGATATTTTCTAGGGAAGTTGAAAAAAAAATTGCATGTTAACCAATCCATAGGAATAAAGGAAATCGGAGAAAATGCCTAAAAGTTTAATCTTTCGAAATTGCGTGTTTAAGAGTTGCATGATTGATTATGCTTATTTGAAGTTTGATGAAATGCATAAATATGTGATGATTGTAATTGGTTTTAGTGATTGATAATGATGAGTCATACTTGCGTATAAATTCTGTGCGTTCTGGACGCTGTTTCAGTCTTTTGAAAATTGGTACTATTTGTTTGAGTCAAAAATTATGTGACTGAGTGTTTTTGAAAATAGACGTAAAGCCGGTCGTTTGGCACTAGTTTCATTAAATTCGGAGTTGTGTAACTCCAGTTATGAGTCTCCAAAGTCGAGCCAAATTTTTAAGAGTCAATCTGTGGGATAGGTTAAACTTGGATTTTGTTGTTATGATTGTGTAATTGTCGATGTGAAAAATATTGGATATATGATAATTGTTGGGATTGGTATTGTTGTGTTAATTATAGTTGTTAGGTTGTTGGGCCTCTGGCCATAATTGTTGTTGTTCCTTGTGTTGGGTAGTCGGGTAGGAGTTTGACAACCTACAGATTAGAATGCCAAATTGGGAAGTAAGGATGTAGGGAAGAGTGCGCAATATGTTGTGTATACGATAGGACTTGGAGGAGGATGGTTAGAGGGATGAGAAGGGTGGATGCTGATTTCATGAGTTAGCGTAAATTTTCGAGGGGGATAGCAATCGTTCATATAAGATAGTGAAGGGGAAGAGGAGTTCTCAGTTGGTGGGAGGCCCTATGATGTTTTAGGTGGTAAGGGCAAAGGAGAGGAGAGTTCGGGCAAGAAGCCAAGTGGGGGACACGCTGCTGCGGGTATTGTGTGTCACAAGTGTTGAAAGCCGGGGCATAAGAGTCCAGATTGCATGGTCAACAAGTGTTTCGAGTGTGATAAGGGAGGTCATGTAGCTGCTAAGTGTGAGAAGAAGGAGAAGTATAGTGGGAGAGTGTTTGTCCTGGTGTGTTCGGAGCCTGCGGAGGAGTGATGGTTACATTTAGAAGTTAGCATTTCATTTAGGGAGCTTTACTAGAAATCTATTGTGTGTTGGTGGTGAGTGTTTAAGTTTAAATGTCCATGATAGTTAGATTTTCGAGGACGAAAATATTCTAAGTGGGGGAGAGTTGTAACGCCCCAAATTTTATTAGAAACTATTTGAAGTTGATTTGATAAGATTACATTATTTTGATTTATTGTGTGGTTAAGCCATTAAATTAGTTGAATAAATATATTTTTAATTTAAATGTATTTTTATAAGCTATTTGTGATATATGATTGTTATTCATATTTATATTTATTTATTTGGTTTTTATAAAATATTAGTGTTTGAGATATTATTTCCTTAGAACATTATTTTAAGCTATTGAGGTATTAAAATAAGAGTTGTAGAGAAATTGGGGGTTTTTAAATGATTTAGAGGTGAATTTCTACTCTTTTACTCGCATACACCCCCCCTTAAAGCTTACACCCCCCTGTTAGTGAAACCAACATTTCCAGCGTGTGGCCCATGGAAGCAAACCCGGCCCATTCCTCCTTCTTCTTCCCGCGACTGCCAACAACACAAACAGAAACCTCACCAGTAGCTTTTTCCTTTCTTCCTTGCGTTCTCCTTCCTCCCTCCACCACCGAGCACCAAACGTCGCCGTCCCACTCGGATTTCGCCCCTGATTCCAATTATGACGTTAGTTTGAAGGATTATGGCTTCGTTTGTTGAGAAAAACCGCGCCATAGATCGCGTTTCCTCTCCACGTTCCTTTCCTCTCCGCCGCGATTCTCCTTCACAATTGTGGTGGTTTGAATAACTCATCTCAGATGCGAGTTGCATAAAGGATAGCCTTACACATACTGACCTCTTCCTTGTTCAAATTGGGATTATTCGATGGAAACCCATGTCTCCCCAATTCGTGACAGCAACCCCAAATTGCTAAGCATGGACCCTTGCTATGACCATCACTACAAAGAACTTCAACATAAGACCAATGTAAATGTTCACTCTTTGAGTCCTTCGGTTTTCGACTTGAACCATCGTCTCGGTTGGGTACTTTTCGATAGGTACTCTGCTCAAAACACAATTGATTAATTAAACGAAGCGATTAATTATATTTGATATATTTGGTGTATGACCTTGGGTGTCATTTGTTGTTATTTTTGCATAATTGTTCGTGTTGGAGTATTTGAGCACCGGGTTTTCGGTTTTAAAACGGTTGGACGAGTTAGGAGCGAGTTCGTGAAGTTCGGTCGTAAGTTTTAAACGTCGCGGTAGTTCGTAAGGTTAGGGGATTCTCATTTATATCTATAATAATTAGTATGATATGTATTGTGTGTGGAATAGCATTAGGTTGATTGATTGTGTGCACTTTGTGCTAATTATATGTTGGTTGTTGTATTTGATACTTGATTTGGTGATATCATGTTGCTTGTTGTTGGAAAGATAGGAGTTGTTAAATATGCATGCTAGGTGTTTTATTTAAATGTTCAATGTGATGATTGATGAGGATATGTGAATTAAAAGATGTTGGTTAAATTGTTTAGATGAGTGTTAGTAAATGGAGAATTGATTGTTGGATTAAAATATGGATGAGTTGTTTGGTTTAGGTGAGTGGAAGGAGAGGGCGCCAAATAGCCAAGAAAATGGCGCCTAGGAAGGGTATAGGTGGCTGTGCAGTTGTTGGTGTGTGGGTGTGAGGGGAGAGGCGCCAATTCCCTAAAGAAATGGCGCCTGCGTGCGTGACTTAGTGTTAGTGTGTGCTGCAAGAGTGAGTAGCACGGTAAGGGGGCGCCAGTTTCCTAGAAACTTGGCGCCTGTGAGTGTGTGATGTGCCGTGTGTGTGTGTTGCGCTAGCGGGGCGCCAAAGTGGCTGCCCCTTGGCGCCTAGGTGTCCCAAAATGTGTCTAAGAGATGGTTTAGTCCCTAAGAATTAATTTAATCCTTGGCGTGACTAAATAGTCCCTAAGAATTAAATTAATCCTTGACGTGATAAAATAATCCCTTAGAGTCTAATTAATCCTAATGGGTTAACATAAGTCCCTAAATACTAAATTAATCATAATGTGCCAAAATAATCCCTTGAGTATAAAATTAATCTTTGGGGGTCAAAATAGTCCTTAAGTGTAGAAAAGGTCCTTATGGAGTGGTTGGTCTTTTAAGTGAGAAATAACTTAATAATTGACCAAGTGGTGGTTAACAATTGATGAGGTGGTGGTTAACAATTGATGAGGTGGTGGTTAATAATTGATCAGGTGGTGGTTAACAATTGACGAGGTGATGGTTAATAATTGTTGTAATGTGCTTATTGCGTTGTGATGCATTGTCATAGTGTCACATAAATCATATGCATGGCTTCGCCAAACAACAGTGAGTGGCTTCGGCAAAGCAGTTGGTGGGTGGCTTCGGCCAAACAGTTGGTGGTTACCCGACGGGGTTTTTGAGGTGATTATGGATCCACATGCATATTGCACACATGCATACAATCATGCATTCCTTGAATTCTCATTGATGCTTAATTGATCCTTTGTTGTGACTTGTTGGTGTTTCAATTGAATGGCGAATGCTTAATTGCTCGATTGTTGTTACTAGATGTTTTCCGAATATAATGCTTATCTTACTTGTTATTATTTATGTAAAGAGACTCACCCTAGCAATTTTTATGTTGCCTGCTCTCGTGGCAACGCCAGGTGATACTGAGTGAAGGTGTTCAAGCCTTTTGGGTCGTCTCCGTGTCACTTCGATTAGTAACACTAGGGGCGGGATTGTAGTATTGCCATCTTATTTCATGTATTAGACTCGATTTGGATTATGTAATGAATATGTAAACTAAGTTTCATTCCATTTGGTCTTTGCTTATGTTCGAATTCGTTTTATTTCACCATTGTCTTGAGAAAACCATTTCTGGATTATTGTAAACTCTAAACAGGTTTTGAGGGTTTTAACCCACGTGACTATGATATGTATTTCGCGCACTTGATGCGTTTGAATTTCAAATATGTTCTGATATTGTTTTTATTAAATGTAGCACTCTCTTTGGTGCGTGGAAAAGATTTTGAAAAACTCGATTTTATTAATTTAATTAGTATTAAATAGAAGGGGGTGTTACATTAGTGGTATCAGAGCAGTTCGGTCCGTCCGAGCAAGTTGTCGAGTCTGTTAACCCTCGAGTCTTGGTACTCGTTCTAAAATCATAACTATATTGCTGCTTATTACCGTTAACTTTGCTTTGGTTTGTTAATTCATTGACGTGCCTTGTGACCGACCGTAAATGATGGTTGTAGCATTGATTTTGTCTGCTTGCGGATCGTTGTTTTTATCATTAAGATATGTGTGATTAAAAGAGTTCTAACGACGTCAGAGGAGTGAAAGCCGTGACGACGCCTTCGCACTCCGGACTGCGTTAAAAAAATCTTTTAATGTGATAGCTATAAATTGAAAATGAAGTAGTTATTGTGACCTTAATTAGTTGGTTGCATGAGTAGGAGGGACTGATCACCCCAATCACTCATCCCCAATGAAAGAGGCGACAATAACTCATAGTTATTATTAACTTCGGATGCATGCACTAATTTTAATTTGACTGATTGTTTGAGTAGCTTATTAGAATATAGAGAGTACTTTTATGTGACCTAAACTTGGTAAATTATACACTAGACAATATTTGCAGGATTATTTGTTGAATATTGTTGTGCTTGAATGACATTTTGGTTATAGGTTGATTGTTGTTGTGATGTGTCGAGATTTGAGTTGACTAGTACTAAATGGTTTTTAAGATAGTATGCTAAAACGAAATCTTTGCATGAATGCTAAATTTTCAATTTTTCAAGTAAGGGTGCATAACTTGAAGTTTTGACATTTTTAATGTTTTAATTTGACTTATTTCGTGAGCATAATGCGATTTGTCAAAGACTAAATGATTAACTTCTCTTACCTTCTGGTTTAGGTTGGAAATCAAATTTTGAACTAATAAGTAGTTGTTTATATGGTTGCATGCTTGAGTGATAGTAAAGTTGAAGTTTGTATATAGTTTCCCTTTTTGACAAAACGATGAGTTTTATGATTTTCAAAAGGAAACAGTACATGGAAAATTTTATGCTATTGGAGAAATGAATGTGAGGTCAAGTTAGTGTCGAATTCTATTTCCAAAATGTTCTAGGATTTTATTTCAAAATGTGATATAAATTCAGCTTTTGGACCGACTAGGTTGTGATTTAATGATGTTGAAAAATTAAGAGATTGGACATAAATTGCATGATTAAATGAGTTAAAAAAAAAATTTAGACTACGAGAATGTGAGACCAATAATAATTGTCAAGGTTTTAGAAACGAATGTAAACAATTTTAAGTACTTCTTGACTGTGAACTATAATTGTGAAAAATTTTGTTTGGTTATGACTTAACTTTGACATTGTGACTGCTATCGCTAGTGTTGACTGTCACTTCTTAAAATTGTTTTACGTGGGATATAAAAAAAAAAAAAAATAAAAAAAACCGTGGACTAGATTTTTGTGCACTTGTCTTGCTTGATGGGTTTCTTTGCTAAATGTTGACAAGAGTATGTAATTTCATTTGGTTAAACTAATATCAAGTCTCGAATCAAATCAATTGTTTTAAGAAGCATGAGTTGGTTATATTATTTTTGTGATATGAAGTCAATTAAATTTGGTAGCATTATATGTCCATGATATTTTCTAGGGAAGTTGAAAAAAAAATTGCATGTTAACCAATCCATAGGAATAAAGGAAATCGGAGAAAATGCCTAAAAGTTTAATCTTTCGAAATTGCGTGTTTAAGAGTTGCATGATTGATTATGCTTATTTGAAGTTTGATGAAATGCATAAATATGTGATGATTGTAATTGGTTTTAGTGATTGATAATGATGAGTCATACTTGCGTATAAATTCTGTGCGTTCTGGACGCTGTTTCAGTCTTTTGAAAATTGGTACTATTTGTTTGAGTCAAAAATTATGTGGATCGAAGTGTTTTTGAAAATAGACGTAAAGCCGGTCGTTTGGCACTAGTTTCATTAAATTCGGAGTTGTGTAACTCCAGTTATGAGTCTCCAAAGTCGAGCCAAATTTTTAAGAGTCAATCTGTGGGATAGGTTAAACTTGGATTTTGTTGTTATGATTGTGTAATTGTCGATGTGAAAAATATTGGATATATGATAATTGTTGGGATTGGTATTGTTGTGTTAATTATAGTTGTTAGGTTGTTGGGCCTCTGGCCATAATTGTTGTTGTTCCTTGTGTTGGGTAGTCGGGTAGGAGTTTGACAACCTACAGATTAGAATGCCAAATTGGGAAGTAAGGATGTAGGGAAGAGTGCGCAATATGTTGTGTATACGATAGGACTTGGAGGAGGATGGTTAGAGGGATGAGAAGGGTGGATGCTGATTTCATGAGTTAGCGTAAATTTTCGAGGGGGATAGCAATCGTTCATATAAGATAGTGAAGGGGAGGAGGAGTTCTCAGTTGGTGGGAGGCCCTATGATGTTTTAGGTGGTAAGGGCAAAGGAGAGGAGAGTTCGGGCAAGAAGCCAAGTGGGGGACACGCTGCTGCGGGTATTGTGTGTCACAAGTGTTGAAAGCCGGGGCATAAGAGTCCAGATTGCATGGTCAACAAGTGTTTCGAGTGTGATAAGGGAGGTCATGTAGCTGCTAAGTGTGAGAAGAAGGAGAAGTATAGTGGGAGAGTGTTTGTCCTGGTGTGTTCGGAGCCTGCGGAGGAGTGATGGTTACATTTAGAAGTTAGCATTTCATTTAGGGAGCTTTACTAGAAATCTATTGTGTGTTGGTGGTGAGTGTTTAAGTTTAAATGTCCATGATAGTTAGATTTTCGAGGACGAAAATATTCTAAGTGGGGGAGAGTTGTAACGCCCCAAATTTTATTAGAAACTATTTGAAGTTGATTTGATAAGATTACATTATTTTGATTTATTGTGTGGTTAAGCCATTAAATTAGTTGAATAAATATATTTTTAATTTAAATGTATTTTTATAAGCTATTTGTGATATATGATTGTTATTCATATTTATATTTATTTATTTGGTTTTTATAAAATATTAGTGTTTGAGATATTATTTCCTTAGAACATTATTTTAAGCTATTGAGGTATTAAAATAAGAGTTGTAGAGAAATTGGGGGTTTTTAAATGATTTAGAGGTGAATTTCTACTTTTTTTCTCGCATACACCCCCCCTTAAAGCTTACACCCCCCTGTTAGTGAAACCAACATTTCCAGCGTGTGGCCCATGGAAGCAAACCCGGCCCATTCCTCCTTCTTCTTCCCCGCGACCTGCTGCAACACAAACAGAAACCCTCAGCGCAGTTTCCCTTTCTTCCTTGCGTTCTCCTTCCTCCCTCCACCACCGAGCACCAAACGTCGCCGTCCCACTCGGATTTCGCCCCTGATTCCAATTATGACGTTAGTTTGAAGGATTATGGCTTCGTTTGTTGAGAAAAACCGCGCCATAGATCGCGTTTCCTCTCCACGTTCCTTTCCTCTCCGCCGCGATTCTCCTTCACAATTGTGGTGGTTTGAATAACTCATCTCAGATGCGAGTTGCATAAAGGATAGCCTTACACATACTGACCTCTTCCTTGTTCAAATTGGGATTATTCGATGGAAACCCATGTCTCCCCAATTCGTGACAAAGAACCCCAAATTGCTAAGCATGGACCACTTGCTATGACCATCGCTACTCGAATCTTCAACATAAGACCAATGTAAATGTTCAGCTCTTTGAGTCCTTCGGTTTTCGACTTCGAACCATCGTCTCGGTTGGGTACTTTTCGATAGGTACTCCTGTTCAAAACACAATTGATTAATTAAACGAGCGATTAATTATATTTGATATATTTGGTGTATGACCTTGGGTATCATTGTTGTTATTTTTGCATAATTGTTCGTGTTGGAGTATTTGAGCAAATGGGGTTTCGGTTTTAAAGCGGTTGGACGAGTTAGGAGCGCGAGTTCGTGAAGTTCGGGTCGTAAGTTTCGGAACGTCGCGGTAGTTCGTAAGGTTAGGGGATTCTCATTTATATCTATAATAATTAGTATGATATGTATTGTGTGTGGAATAGCATTAGGTTGATTGATTGTGTGCACTTTGTGCTAATTATATGTTGGTTGTTGTATTTGATACTTAATTTGGTGATATCATGTTGCTTGTTGTTGGAAAGATAGGAGTTGTTAAATATGCATGCTAGGTGTTTTATTTAAATGTTCAATGTGATGATTGATGAGGATATGTGAATTAAAAGATGTTGGTTAAATTGTTTAGATGAGTGTTAGTAAATGGAGAATTGATTGTTGGATTAAAATATGGATGAGTTGTTTGGTTTAGGTGAGTGGAAGGAGAGGCGCCAAATAGCCAAGAAAATGGCGCCTAGGAAGGGTATAGGTGGGTGTGCGATTTGTTGGTGTGTGGGTGTGAGGGGAGGCGCCAATTCCTAAAGAAATGGCGCTGCGTGCGTGACTTAGTGTTAGTGTGTGTCTTTGCAAGAGTGAGTAGCACGGTGAGAGCGCCAGCTTCCTAGAAACTTGGCGCTGTGAGTGTGTGATGTGCCGTGTGTGTGTGTTGCGCTAGCGGGGCGCCAAAGTGGCTGCCCCTTGGCGCCTAGGTGTCCCAAAATGTGTCTAAGAGATGGTTTAGTCCCTAAGAATTAATTTAATCCTTGGCGTGACTAAATAGTCCCTAAGAATTAAATTAATCCTTGACGTGATAAAATAATCCCTTAGAGTCTAATTAATCCTAATGGGTTAACATAAGTCCCTAAATACTAAATTAATCATAATGTGCCAAAATAATCCCTTGAGTATAAAATTAATCTTTGGGGGTCAAAATAGTCCTTAAGTGTAGAAAAGGTCCTTATGGAGTGGTTGGTCTTTTAAGTGAGAAATAACTTAATAATTGACCAAGTGGTGGTTAACAATTGATGAGGTGGTGGTTAACAATTGATGAGGTGGTGGTTAATAATTGATCAGGTGGTGGTTAACAATTGACGAGGTGATGGTTAATAATTGTTGTAATGTGCTTATTGCGTTGTGATGCATTGTCATAGTGTCACATAAATCATATGCATGGCTTCGGCCAAACAGTTGGTGAGTGGCTTCGGCAAAACAGTTGGTGGGTGGCTTCGGCCAAACAGTTGGTGGTTACCCGACGGGGTTTTTGAGGTGATTATGGATCCACATGCATATTGCACACATGCATACAATCATGCATTCCTTGAATTCTCATTGATGCTTAATTGATCCTTTGATGTGACTTGTTGGTGTTTCAATTGAATGGCGAATGCTTAATTGCTCTGGATTGTTGTTACTAGATGTTTTCCGAATATAATGCTTATCTTACTTGTTATTATTTATGTAAAGAGACTCACCCTAGCAATTTTTATGTTGCCTGCTCTCGTGGCAACGCCAGTGATCTTGAGTGAAGGTGTTCAAGCCTTTTGGGTCGTCCAGTGTGTCACCTCCGATTAGTAACACCGGGGACGGGATTGTAGTATTGCCATCTTATTTCATGTATTAGATCGATTTGGATTATGTAATCAATATGTAAACTAAGTTTCATTCCATTGTCTTTGTTTATGTTCGAATTCGTTTTATTTACTGTTTGTCTTTGAAAACCATTTCGGATTATTGTAAACTCTAAATGCAGTTTTTGAGGGTTTTAACCCACGTGACTATGATATGTATTTCGCGCACTTGATGCGTTTGAATTTCAAATATGTTCTGATATTGTTTTTATTAAATGTAGCACTCTCTTTGAGGTGCGTGGAAAAGATTTTGAAAAACTCTGATTTTATTAATTTAATTAGTATTAAATAGAAGGGGGTGTTACATTAGTGGTATCAGAGCAGTTCGGTCCGTCCGGCCAAGTTGTCGAGTCTGTTAACCCTCGAGTCTTGGTACTCGTTCTAAAATCATAACTATATTGCTGCTTATTACTGTTAACTTTGCTGGTTTGTTAATTCATTGACGTGCCTTGTGACCGACTGTAATGGCGATGGTTGTAGCATTGATTTTGTCTGCTTGCGTATCGTTGTTTTTTATCATTAAGATATGTGTGATTAAAAGAGTTCTAACGACGTCAGAGGAGTGAAAGCCGTGACGACGCCTTCGCACTCCGGACTGTGTTAAAAAAATCTTTTAATGTGATAGCTATAAATTGAAAATGAAGTAGTTATTGTGACCTTAATTAGTTGGTTGCATGAGTAGGAGGGACTGATCACCCCAATCACTCATCCCCAATGAAAGAGGCGACAATAACTCATAGTTATTATTAACTTCGGATGCATGCACTAATTTTAATTTGACTGATTGTTTGAGTAGCTTATTAGAATATAGAGAGTACTTTTATGTGACCTAAACTTGGTAAATTATACACTAGACAATATTTGCAGGATTATTTGTTGAATATTGTTGTGCTTGAATGACATTTTGGTTATAGGTTGATTGTTGTTGTGATGTGTCGAGATTTGAGTTGACTAGTACTAAATGGTTCTTAAGATAGTATGCTAAAACGAAATGCTGCGCAATGCTAAATTTTCAATTTTTCAAGTAAGGGTGCATAACTTGAAGTTTTGACATTTTTAATGTTTTAATTTGACTTATTTCGTGAGCATAATGCGATTTGTCAAAGACTAAATGATTAACTTCTCTTACCTTCTGGTTTAGGTTGGAAATCAAATTTTGAACTAATAAGTAGTTGTTTATATGGTTGCATGCTTGAGTGATAGTAAAGTTGAAGTTTGTATATAGTTTCCCTTTTTGACAAAACGATGAGTTTTATGATTTTCAAAAGGAAACAGTACATGGAAAATTTTATGCTATTGGAGAAATGAATGTGAGGTCAAGTTAGTGTCGAATTCTATTTCCAAAATGTTCTAGGATTTTATTTCAAAATGTGATATAAATTCAGCTTTTGGACCGACTAGGTTGTGATTTAATGATGTTGAAAAATTAAGAGATTGGACATAAATTGCATGATTAAATGAGTTAAAAAAAAATTTAGACTACGAGAATGTGAGACCGATAATAATTGTCAAGGTTTTAGAAACGAATGTAAACAATTTTAAGTACTTCTTGACTGTGAACTATAATTGTGAAAAATTTTGTTTGGTTATGACTTAACTTTGACATTGTGACTGCTATCGCTAGTGTTGATCATCACTTCTTAAAATTGTTTTACGTGGGATATAAAAAAATAAAAAATAAAAAAACCGTGGACTAGATTTTTGTGCACTTGTCTTGCTTGATGGGTTTCTTTGCTAAATGTTGACAAGAGTATGTAATTTCATTTGGTTAAACTAATATCAAGTCTCGAATCAAATCAATTGTTTTAAGAAGCATGAGTTGGTTATATTATTTTTGTGATATGAAGTCAATTAAATTTGGTAGCATTATATGTCCATGATATTTTCTAGGAAGTTGAAAAAATTGCATGTTAACCAATCCATAGGAATAAAGGAAATCGGAGAAAATGCCTAAAAGTTTAATCTTTCGAAATTGCGTGTTTAAGAGTTGCATGATTGATTATGCTTATTTGAAGTTTGATGAAATGCATAAATATGTGATGATTGTAATTGGTTTTAGTGATTGATAATGATGAGTCATACTTGCGTATAAATTGCGTGCGCTACGACGCCATTGTTTTGATCTTTTGAAAATTGGTACTATTTGTTTGAGTCAAAAATTATGTGGACCGAGTGTTTTTGAAAATAGACGTAAAGCCGGTCGTTTGGCACTAGTTTCATTAAATTCGGAGTTGTGTAACTCCAGTTATGAGTCTCCAAAGTCGAGCCAAATTTTTAAGAGTCAATCTGTGGGATAGGTTAAACTTGGATTTTGTTGTTATGATTGTGTAATTGTCGATGTGAAAAATATTGGATATATGATAATTGTTGGGATTGGTATTGTTGTGTTAATTACGCTTGTTAGGTTGTTGGGCCTCTGCCATAATTGTTGTTGTTCCTTGTGTTGGGTAGTCGGGTAGGAGTTTGACAACCTACAGATTAGAATGCCAAATTGGGAAGTAAGGATGTAGGGAAGAGTGCGTAATATGTTGTGTATACGATAGGACTTGGAGGAGGATGGTTAGAGGGATGAGAAGGGTGGATGCTGATTTCATGAGTTAGCGTAAATTTTCGAGGGGGATAGCAATCGTTCATATAAGATAGTGAAGGGGAAGAGGAGTTCTCAGTTGGTGGGAGGCCCTATGATGTTTTAGGTGGTAAGGGCAAAGGAGAGGAGAGTTCGGGCAAGAAGCCAGTGGGGACACGCTGCTGCGGGTATTGTGTGTCACAAGTGTTGGCCAGCCGGGCATAAGAGTCCAGTTGCATGGTCAACAAGTGTTTCGAGTGTGATAAGGGAGGTCATGTAGGCTGCTAAGTGTGAGAAGAAGGAGAAGTATAGTGGGAGAGTGTTTGTCTGGTGTGTTGAAGTCTGCGGAGTGATGGTTACATTTAGAAGTTAGCATTTCATTTAGGGAGCTTTACTAGAAATCTATTGTGTGTTGGTGGTGAGTGTTTAAGTTTAAATGTCCATGATAGTTAGATTTTCGAGGACTAAAATATTCTAAGTGGGGAGAGTTGTAACGCCCCAAATTTTATTAGAAACTATTTGAAGTTGATTTGATAAGATTACATTATTTTGATTTATTGTGTGGTTAAGCCATTAAATTAGTTGAATAAATATATTTTTAATTTAAATGTATTTTTATAAGCTATTTGTGATATATGATTGTTATTCATATTTATATTTATTTATTTGGTTTTTATAAAATATTAGTGTTTGAGATATTATTTCCTTAGAACATTATTTTAAGCTATTGAGGTATTAAAATAAGAGTTGTAGAGAAATTGGGGGTTTTTAAATGATTTAGAGGTGAATTTCTACTCTTTTACTCGCATACACCCCCCCTTAATGCTTACACCCCCCTGTTAGTGAAACCAACATTTCCAGCGTGTGGCCCATGGAAGCAAACCCGACCCATTCCTCCTTCTTCTTCCCAGCGACTCTTGCCGCAACACAAACAAAACCCTCCGGTAGCCGTTTCCTTTCTTCCTTGCGTTCTCCTTCCTCCCTCCACCACCGAGCACCAAACGTCGCCGTCCCACTCGGATTTCGCCCCTGATTCCAATTATGACGTTAGTTTGAAGGATTATGGCTTCGTTTGTTGAGAAAAACCGCGCCATAGATCGCGTTTCCTCTCCACGTTCCTTCCTCTCGCCGCGATTCTCCTTCACAATTGTGGTGGTTTGAATAACTCATCTCGGATCACGAGTTGCATAAAGGATAGCCTTACACATACCGACCTCTTCCTTGTTCAAATTGGGATTATTCGATGGAAACCCATGTCTCCCCAATTCGTGATAAAGAACCCCAAATTGCTAAGCATGGACCGCTTGCTATGACCATCTGCTCAAAGAACTTCAACATAAGACCAATGTAAATGTTCAACTCTTTGAGTCCTTCGGTTTTCGACTTGAACCATCGTCTCGGTTGGGTACTTTTCGATAGGTACTCTGTTCAAAACACAATTGATTAATTAAACGAGCGATTAATTATATTTGATATATTTGGTGTATGACCTTGGGTATCATTTGTTGTTATTTTTGCATAATTGTTCGTGTTGGAGTATTTGAGCAAATGGGTTTCGGTTTAAAACGGTTGGACGAGTTAGGAGCGAGTTCGTGAAGTTCGAATCGGTCGTAAGTTTCGGAACGCCGCGGTAGTTCGTAAGGTTAGGGGATTCTCATTTATATCTATAATAATTAGTATGATATGTATTGTGTGTGGAATAGCATTAGGTTGATTGATTGTGTGCACTTTGTGCTAATTATATGTTGGTTGTTGTATTTGATACTTGATTTGGTGATATCATGTTGCTTGTTGTTGGAAAGATAGGAGTTGTTAAATATGCATGCTAGGTGTTTTATTTAAATGTTCAATGTGATGATTGATGAGGATATGTGAATTAAAAGATGTTGGTTAAATTGTTTAGATGAGTGTTAGTAAATGGAGAATTGATTGTTGGATTAAAATATGGATGAGTTGTTTGGTTTAGGTGAGTGGAAGGAGAGGGCGCCAAATAGCCAAGAAAATGGCGCCTAGGAAGGGTATAGGTGGCTGTGCAGTTGTTGGTGTGTGGGTGTGAGGGGAGAGGCGCCAATTCCCTAAAGAAATGGCGCCTGCGTGCGTGACTTAGTGTTAGTGTGTCTTTGCAAGAGTGAGTAGCACGGTGAGGCGCCGCTTCCTAGAAACTTGGCGCTGTGAGTGTGTGATGTGCCGTGTGTGTGTGTGTTGCGCTAGCGGGCGCCAAAGTGGCTGCCCCTTGGCGCTAGGTGTCCCAAAAAAATGTGTCTAAGAGATGGTTTAGTCCCTAAGAATTAATTTAATCCTTGGCGTGACTAAATAGTCCCTAAGAATTAAATTAATCCTTGACGTGATAAAATAATCCCTTAGAGTCTAATTAATCCTAATGGGTTAACATAAGTCCCTAAATACTAAATTAATCATAATGTGCCAAAATAATCCCTTGAGTATAAAATTAATCTTTGGGGGTCAAAATAGTCCTTAAGTGTAGAAAAGGTCCTTATGGAGTGGTTGGTCTTTTAAGTGAGAAATAACTTAATAATTGACCAAGTGGTGGTTAACAATTGATGAGGTGGTGGTTAACAATTGATGAGGTGGTGGTTAATAATTGATCAGGTGGTGGTTAACAATTGACGAGGTGATGGTTAATAATTGTTGTAATGTGCTTATTGCGTTGTGATGCATTGTCATAGTGTCACATAAATCATATGCATGGCTTCGGCCAAACAGTTGGTGAGTGGCTTCGGCAAAACAGTTGGTGGGTGGCTTCGGCCAAACAGTTGGTGGGTTAAGAAGCGGGGTTTTTGAGGTGATTATGGATCCACATGCATATTGCACACATGCATACAATCATGCATTCCTTGAATTCTCATTGATGCTTAATTGATCCTTTGTTGTGACTTGTTGGTGTTTCAATTGAATGGCGAATGCTTAATTGCTCTGGATTGTTGTTACTAGATGTTTTCCGAATATAATGCTTATCTTACTTGTTATTATTTATGTAAAGAGACTCACCCTAGCAATTTTTATGTTGCCTGCTCTCGTGGCAACGCCAGTGATATCTTGAGTGAAGGTGTTCAAGCCTTTTGGGTCGTCCAGTATGCGCCTCGATTAGTAACACCGGGGGCGGGGATTGTAGTATTGCCATCTTATTTCATGTATTAGATGATTTGGATTATGTCTCGAATATGTAAACTAAGTTTCATTCTCACATGTCTTTGTTTATGTTCGAATTCGTTTATTTCATTTGTCTTTGAAAACCATTTACGGATTATTGTAAACTCTAAACAGTTTTGAGGTTTTAACCCACGTGACTATGATATGTATTTCGCGCACTTGATGCGTTTGAATTTCAAATATGTTCTGATATTGTTTTTATTAAATGTAGCACTCTCTTTGAGGTGCGTGGAAAAGATTTTGAAAAACTCTGATTTTATTAATTTAATTAGTATTAAATAGAAGGGGGTGTTACATTAGTGGTATCGAGCGATTCGTCCGTCCGGCCAAGTTGTCGAGTCTGTTAACCCTCGAGTCTTGGTACTCGTTCTAAAATCATAACTATATTGCTGCTTATTACTGTTAACTTTGCTGGTTTGTTAATTCATTGACGTGCCTTGTGACTGGACTGTGTAACTGATGGTTGTAGCATTGATTTTGTCTGTTCGTGACTGTTGTTTTTATCATTAAGATATGTGTGATTAAAAGAGTTCTAACGACGTCGAGAGTGGTGAAAGCCGTGTGGCGCGCCGCGCTCGATTTGCGTTAAAAAAATCTTTTAATGTGATAGCTATAAATTGAAAATGAAGTAGTTATTGTGACCTTAATTAGTTGGTTGCATGAGTAGGAGGGACTGATCACCCCAATCACTCATCCCCAATGAAAGAGGCGACAATAACTCATAGTTATTATTAACTTCGGATGCATGCACTAATTTTAATTTGACTGATTGTTTGAGTAGCTTATTATAATATAGAGAGTACTTTTATGTGACCTAAACTTGGTAAATTATACACTAGACAATATTTGCAGGATTATTTGTTGAATATTGTTGTGCTTGAATGACATTTTGGTTATAGGTTGATTGTTGTTGTGATGTGTCGAGATTTGAGTTGACTAGTACTAAATGGTTTTTAAGATAGTATGCTAAAACGAAATGCTGCGCAATGCTAAATTTTCAATTTTTCAAGTAAGGGTGCATAACTTGAAGTTTTGACATTTTTAATGTTTTAATTTGACTTATTTCGTGAGCATAATGCGATTTGTCAAAGACTAAATGATTAACTTCTCTTACCTTCTGGTTTAGGTTGGAAATCAAATTTTGAACTAATAAGTAGTTGTTTATATGGTTGCATGCTTGAGTGATAGTAAAGTTGAAGTTTGTATATAGTTTCCCTTTTTGACAAAACGATGAGTTTTATGATTTTCAAAAGGAAACAGTACATGGAAAATTTTATGCTATTGGAGAAATGAATGTGAGGTCAAGTTAGTGTCGAATTCTATTTCCAAAATGTTCTAGGATTTTATTTCAAAATGTGATATAAATTCAGCTTTTGGACCGACTAGGTTGTGATTTAATGATGTTGAAAAATTAAGAGATTGGACATAAATTGCATGATTAAATGAGTTAAAAAAAAAAATTTAGACTACGAGAATGTGAGACCGATAATAATTGTCAAGGTTTTAGAAACGAATGTAAACAATTTTAAGTACTTCTTGATCGTGAACTATAATTGTGAAAAATTTTGTTTGGTTATGACTTAACTTTGACATTGTGGATCGCTATCGCTAGTGTTGATCGTCACTTCTTAAAATTGTTTTACGTGGGATATAAAAAAATAAAAAAATAAAAACCGTGGACTAGATTTTTGTGCACTTGTCTTGCTTGATGGGTTTCTTTGCTAAATGTTGACAAGAGTATGTAATTTCATTTGGTTAAACTAATATCAAGTCTCGAATCAAATCAATTGTTTTAAGAAGCATGAGTTGGTTATATTATTTTTGTGATATGAAGTCAATTAAATTTGGTAGCATTATATGTCCATGATATTTTCTAGGGAAGTTGAAAAAAAAATTGCATGTTAACCAATCCATAGGAATAAAGGAAATCGGAGAAAATGCCTAAAAGTTTAATCTTTCGAAATTGCGTGTTTAAGAGTTGCATGATTGATTATGCTTAATTGAAGTTTGATGAAATGCATAAATATGTGATGATTGTAATTGGTTTTACTGATTTATAATGATGATTCATACTTGTGTATAAATTCTGTGCGTTCTGGACGCTGTTTCAGTCTTTTGAAAATTGGTACTATTTGTTTGAGTCAAAAATTATGTGGTGAGTGTTTTTGAAAATAGGCGTAAAGCCGGTCGTTTTGGCACTAGTTTCATTAAATTCGGAGTTGTGTAACTCCGCTTATGAGTCTCCAAAGTCGAGCCAAATTTTTAAGAGTCAATCGTGGGATAGGTTAAACTTGGATTTTGTTGTTATGATTGTGTAATTGTCGATGTGAAAAATATTGGATATATGATAATTGTTGGGATTGGTATTGTTGTGTTAATTACAGGTTGTTAGGTTGTTGGGCCTCTGCCATAATTGTTGTTGTTCCTTGTGTTGGGTAGTCGGGTAGGAGTTTGACAACCTCTGATTAGAATGCCAAATTGGGAAGTAAGGATGTAGGGAAGAGTCGTAATATGTTGTGTATAACGATAGGACTTGGAGGAGGATGGTTAGAGGGATGAGAAGGGTGGATCTTTGATTTCATGAGTTAGCGTAAATTTTCGAGGGGATAGCAATCGTTCATATAAGATAGTGAAGGGAAGAGGAGTTCTCGGTTGGTGGGAGGCCCTATGATGTTTTAGGTGGTAAGGGCAAAGGAGAGGAGAGTTCGGGCAAGAAGCCAAGTGGGGGACACGCTGCTGCGGGTATTGTGTGTCACAAGTGTTGAAAGCCGGGGCATAAGAGTCCAGTTGCATGGTCAACAAGTGTTTGAGTGTGATAAGGGGAGGTCATGTAGTTGCTAAGTGTGAGAAGAAGGAGAAGTATAGTGGGAGAGTGTTTGTCCTGGTGTGTTCGGAGCCTGCGGAGGAGTGATGGTTACATTTAGAAGTTAGCATTTCATTTAGGGAGCTTTACTAGAAATCTATTGTGTGTTGGTGGTGAGTGTTTAAGTTTAAATGTCCATGATAGTTAGATTTTCGAGGACGAAAATATTCTAAGTGGGGGAGAGTTGTAACGCCCCAAATTTTATTAGAAACTATTTGAAGTTGATTTGATAAGATTACATTATTTTGATTTATTGTGTGGTTAAGCCATTAAATTAGTTGAATAAATATATTTTTAATTTAAATGTATTTTTATAAGCTATTTGTGATATATGATTGTTATTCATATTTATATTTATTTATTTGGTTTTATAAAATATTAGTGTTTGAGATATTATTTCCTTAGAACATTATTTTAAGCTATTGAGGTATTAAAATAAGAGTTGTAGAGAAATTGGGGGTTTTTAAATGATTTAGAGGTGAATTTCTACTCTTTTACTCGCATACACCCCCCCTTAATGCTTACACCCCCCTGTTAGTGAAACCAACATTTCCAGCGTGTGGCCCATGGAAGCAAACCCGACCCATTCCTCCTTCTTCTTCTTCCCATGACTGCTTTGAACACAAAGCGAAACCCTCGGTGCCGTTTCCCTTTCTTCCTTGCGTTCTCCTTCCTCCTCCACCACCGAGCACCAAACGTCGCCGTCCCACTCTCGGTTTTCGCCCGATTCCAATTATGACGTTAGTTTGAAGGATTATGGCTTCGTTTGTTGAGAAAAACCGCGCCATAGATCGCGTTTCCTCTCCACGTTCCTTTCCTCTCCGCCGCGATTCTCCTTCACAATTGTGGTGGTTTGAATAACTCATCTCAGATGCGAGTTGCATAAAGGATAGCCTTACACATCTTGACCTCTTCCTTGTTCAAATTGGGATTATTCGATGGAAACCCATGTCTCCCAATTCGTGACAAAGAACCCCAAATTGCTAAGCATGGACCGCTTTGCTATGACCATTTGCTACATCAACTTCAACATAAGACCAATGTAAATGTTCAGCTCTTTGAGTCCTTCGGTTTTCGACTTCGAACCATCGTCTCGGTTGGGTACTTTTCGATAGGTACTCCTGTTCAAAACACAATTGATTAATTAAACGAGCGATTAATTATATTTGATATATTTGGTGTATGACCTTGGACTGTCGCTGTTGTTATTTTTGCATAATTGTTCGTGTTGGAGTATTTGGCAAATTGGGTTTTCGGTTTTAAAACGGTTGGACGAGTTAGGAGCGAGTTCGTGAAGTTCGGGTCGTAAGTTTCGGAACGTCGCGGTAGTTCGTAAGGTTAGGGGATTCTCATTTATATCTATAATAATTAGTATGATATGTATTGTGTGTGGAATAGCATTAGGTTGATTGATTGTGTGCACTTTGTGCTAATTATATGTTGGTTGTTGTATTTGATACTTGATTTGGTGATATCATGTTGCTTGTTGTTGGAAAGATAGGAGTTGTTAAATATGCATGCTAGGTGTTTTATTTAAATGTTCAATGTGATGATTGATGAGGATATGTGAATTAAAAGATGTTGGTTAAATTGTTTAGATGAGTGTTAGTAAATGGAGAATTGATTGTTGGATTAAAATATGGATGAGTTGTTTGGTTTAGGTGAGTGGAAGGAGAGGGCGCCAAATAGCCAAGAAAATGGCGCCTAGGAAGGGTATAGGTGGCTGTGCAGTTGTTGGTGTGTGGGTGTGAGGGGAGAGGCGCCAATTCCTAAAGAAATGGCGCTGCGTGCGTGACTTAGTGTTAGTGTGTCTTTGCAAGAGTGAGTAGCACGGTAGAGGGGCGCCGATTTCCTAGAAACTTGGCGCTGTGAGTGTGTGATGTGCCGTGTGTGTGTGTTGCGCTAGCGGCGCCAAAGTGGCTGCCCCTTGGCGCCTAGGTGTCCCAAAATGTGTCTAAGAGATGGTTTAGTCCCTAAGAATTAATTTAATCCTTGGCGTGACTAAATAGTCCCTAAGAATTAAACTAATCATTGACGTGATAAAATAATCCCTTAGAGTCTAATTAATCCTAATGGGTTAACATAAGTCCCTAAATACTAAATTAATCATAATGTGCCAAAATAATCCCTTGAGTATAAAATTAATCTTTGGGGGTCAAAATAGTCCTTAAGTGTAGAAAAGGTCCTTATGGAGTGGTTGGTCTTTTAAGTGAGAAATAACTTAATAATTGACCAAGTGGTGGTTAACAATTGATGAGGTGGTGGTTAACAATTGATGAGGTGGTGGTTAATAATTGATCAGGTGGTGGTTAACAATTGACGAGGTGATGGTTAATAATTGTTGTAATGTGCTTATTGCGTTGTGATGCATTGTCATAGTGTCACATAAATCATATGCATGGCTTCGGCCAAACAGTTGGTGAGTGGCCCGGCGGCGCAAAATTTGGTGGGTGGCTTCGCCAAGCGGTTGGTGGTTACCCGAGCGGGGTTTTTGAGGTGATTATGGATCCACATGCATATTGCACACATGCATACAATCATGCATTCCTTGAATTCTCATTGATGCTTAATTGATCCTTTGTTGTGACTTGTTGGTGTTTCAATTGAATGGCGAATGCTTAATTGCTCTGGATTGTTGTTACTAGATGTTTTCCGAATATAATGCTTATCTTACTTGTTATTATTTATGTAAAGAGACTCACCCTAGCAATTTTTATGTTGCTCGCTCTCGTGCAGCCCGGTGATCTTGAGTGAAGGTGTTCAAGCCTTTTGGGTCGTCTGTGTCAGCTCTGATTAGTAACACCAGGGACGGGGATTGTAGTATTGCCATCTTATTTCATGTATTAGACTGATTTGGATTATGTACTGAATATGTAAACTAAGTTTCATTCCATTGTCTTTGTTTATGTTCAAATCGTTTTATTTCATTTTGTCTTTGAAAAACCATTTACGGATTATTGTAAACTCTAAATGAGGTTTTGAGGTTTTAACCCACGTGACTATGATATGTATTTCGCGCATTTGATGCGTTTGAATTTCAAATATGTTCTGATATTGTTTTTATTAAATGTAGCACTCTCTTTGAGGTGCGTGGAAAAGATTTTGAAAAACTCTGATTTTATTAATTTAATTAGTATTAAATAGAAGGGGGTGTTACATTAGTGGTATCAGAGCAGTTCGGTCCGTCCGGCCAAGTTGTCGAGTCTGTTAACCCTCGAGTCTTGGTACTCGTTCTAAAATCATAACTATATTCTTTGCTTATTACTTTAACTAACTTTGGTTTGTTAATTCATTGACGTGCCTTGTGACTGACTTTGTAAATTGATGGTTGTAGCATTGATTTTGTCTGTTCGTGACTGTTGTTTTTATCATTAAGATATGTGTGATTAAAAGAGTTCTAACGACGTCAGAGGAGTGAAAGCCGTGACGACGCCTTCGCACTCGATCACAAGTTAAAAAATCTTTTAATGTGATAGCTATAAATTGAAAATGAAGTAGTTATTGTGACCTTAATTAGTTGGTTGCATGAGTAGGAGGGATCGATCACCCCAATCACTCATCCCCAATGAAAGAGGCGACAATAACTCATAGTTATTATTAACCGGATGCATGCACTAATTTTAATTTGACTGATTGTTTGAGTAGCTTATTATAATATAGAGAGTACTTTTATGTGACCTAAACTTGGTAAATTATACACTAGACAATATTTGCGGGATTATTTGTTGAATATTGTTGTGCTTGAATGACATTTTGGTTATAGGTTGATTGTTGTTGTGATGTGTCGAGATTTGAGTTGACTAGTACTAAATGGTTTTAAGATAGTATGCTAAAGCGAAATCTTTGCGCAATGCTAAATTTTCAATTTTTCAAGTAAGGGTGCATAACTTGAAGTTTTGACATTTTTAATGTTTTAATTTGACTTATTTCATGAGCATAATGCGATTTGTCAAAGACTAAATGATTAACTTCTCTTACCTTCCGTTTAGGTTGGAAATCAAATTTTGAACTAATAAGTAGTTGTTTATATGGTTGCATGCTTGAGTGATAGTAAAGTTGAAGTTTGTATATAGTTTCCCTTTTTGACAAAGCGATGAGTTTTATGATTTTCAAAAGGAAACAATTACATGGAAAATTTTATGCTATTGGAGAAATGAATGTGAGGTCAAGTTAGTGTCGAATTCTATTTCCAAAATGTTCTAGGATTTTATTTCAAAATGTGATATAAATTCAGCTTTTGGACCGACTAGGTTGTGATTTAATGATGTTGAAAAATTAAGAGATTGGACATAAATTGCATGATTAAATGAGTTAAAAAAAAATTTAGACTACGAGAATGTGAGACCGATAATAATTGTCAAGGTTTTAGAAACGAATGTAAACAATTTTAAGTACTTCTTGACTGTGAACTATAATTGTGAAAATTTTGTTTGGTTATGACTTAACTTTGACATTGTGACTGCTATCGCTAGTGTTGACTGTCACTTCTTAAAATTGTTTTACGTGGGATATAAAAAAAATAAAAAAAAAAAAAAAAAAAACCGTGCGACTAGATTTTTGTGCACTTGTCTTGCTTGATGGGTTTCTTTGCTAAATGTTGACAAGAGTATGTAATTTCATTTGGTTAAACTAATATCAAGTCTCGAATCAAATCAATTGTTTTAAGAAGCATGAGTTGGTTATATTATTTTTGTGATATGAAGTCAATTAAATTTGGTAGCATTATATGTCCATGATATTTTCTAGGGAAGTTGAAAAAAAAATTGCATGTTAACCAATCCATAGGAATAAAGGAAATCAGAGAAAATGCCTAAAAGTTTAATCTTTCGAAATTGCGTGTTTAAGAGTTGCATGATTGATTATGCTTATTTGAAGTTTGATGAAATGCATAAATATGTGATGATTGTAATTGGTTTTAGTGATTGATAATGATGAGTCATACTTGCGTATAAATTACAATGCGTTACGACGCCATTGTTTGATCTTTTGAAAATTGGTACTATTTGTTTGAGTCAAAAATTATGTGACTGAGTGTTTTTGAAAATAGACGTAAAGCCGGTCGTTTGGCACTAGTTTCATTAAATTCGGAGTTGTGTAACTCCAGTTATGAGTCTCCAAAGTCGAGCCAAATTTTTAAGAGTCAATCTGTGGGATAGGTTAAACTTGGATTTTGTTGTTATGATTGTTTAATTGTCGATGTGAAAAATATTGGATATATGATAATTGTTGGGATTGGTATTGTTGTGTTAATAGGATGTATGATAAATGTTATATTAGAGAAGACAACTAAAAACACTTCGGCTTAGTAAACAAACACACCACATCAAGTTAGAACACCTCAGCTCAACAAACAGACACACAACCTCAAATTACAACACTTCAGCTCATAAACATCACACAACATCACCAATCACATGATTGTATGCATGAATGCAACCCAACACCAAGAGTATAATGCATGGGTACCGTCTCCGGCTTAATGGTACAATGCATATGATTCCGACTCCGGCTTAATGGAACAATGCATATGATTCCGACTCCGGCTTAATGGAATACATGCAGTATCGACTCCGGCTTAATGATACAATGCATGAGGTATCGACTCCGGCTTAATGATACCGTCTCGGCAATGGTATGCATGCGATCTGCCTCTCGGCTTAATGGTATGCATCACCCACACACAATCACATCATATATAAATCAACATCGTCGCTAATGATATGTAGGCCGAAGCCCCCAATATCCGTCACTTTTGATATGTAGACCGAAATCCACCATATCACCGGCTATCTCTGCCGTACATCACTGACCTCACAACCGAAGTCTACACCATCGTCTATTTCACCTAGACAACATCAATAGCGCTATGGCTAACGTCCAACTCACTGGACACTTCAACACCACAATCCCTTGCTCTATGGCTAACGTCACCATATCGGTTACTAGCTCTATGGCTACATCAACACCTCATCACTAGCTCTATGGCTATATCAACACCTCATCACTTAGCTCTATGGCTACATCTGTAACATCCCTAATTTTGTTAATTTCGAATTAAGAAATTAACGAGTGATTTATTACTCAAGTAGGTGATTTTATTAGTTGATTGAATATGTTTGAATAAATGATTGATAATTTTATGATTTAATTGCGTACATTGAGCATGTTTGAATTGATGATCTTAAATTGCCTACATGTGTTATTTGTATGCTTGGTGTATTTGATTGCTAATTAGTAGTGGTATTATGCCAAATAGAGAGAAGGGGTTGCATTTAGAAAATTGGGGTCATCTAATAGTGGGCTTGATGAGAAACCAGCCCATTAGGGAGAGTCAATAAACCCAAGCCCTCCACGTAAATTCTCAGCTCACAAAAACACTCACTCACTCCAATAACACACACACACACGATCAGTTTTGGAAAAAGAGAGAGAAAGAGAATGAAGGAGAGAAAGAAAGGAGGAGGAAACCCCAAAGCTCAACTCTTTCCTTCCCATTTTCAGCCACCATTTCTCACCATTTCCTCTCCACCTTCATCTTCCAAACCCCATTATAAAGAGATAGATAAGAGCTGGGTTTGAGTTAGGAGCAATTGGGAAGCTTGTGGGTGACTAGGAGTCAATTTGGGGGTTTTTGGAACCTTTGAGGCTAGCATGTGATACTTGGAGGTTCAAGGTTCACTTTAGAAGCTCATTAACAAGAAACATTATGGATTGAGAAAGTGTTTGAGGAGGTTCAGTTGATGGATTCGTTGTTGAGGGGTTGGGTTCGGTTTGGAGCTTTTGGAGCGAATTCGGGCGTGTTCGTGTGTTACGCACGGGTCGTCGAGCTTGGAGAGTTTCGGTTTTTCGTGATTTTCATCACGATAGGTGAGTTTTACTCGCTTAGGGTTTTGTTTTATGTTGTGTTGACTGATTGATTTCTGTGGTTGTCGAAATTGCTCGCGTTTCGTAAATTTTGAGTCGCGAAAAACAAAATTTGGTCTCGAACTCGCTGTTTTAGAAAATCTGGACACAGCTTCGGTTTCCTTAGAACTGGGACTGTTCGGTTAGTCCAAAAATTATGTTTCTAATTGTTTTTGAAAATAGACTTAACGCCGGTCGTTTTGGCACTGGTTTCGTTCAATTTGGAGCTGCGTAGCTCAAGTTATGAGTGTCTCAAGTTAAGACAAACTTCTGAAATTAAACTGTGTATAGGTTCAGTTTTTCAGGTCTTGAGTTCTCAAGTAGACTAAATTCCCTACGAAGTAGGCACTGGTTTCATCGAATTTCATTAAGAAATGAGAAAGAAAATTGGGTTGCAAGTGGGGAAAGTAATTCTGTCCAATGTCGGTACCGCTGTGAAGTATTTTGAAAAACTGTACCAATTAAATGCTTATTCTGAAAAATGAAAATCATAGGCAGAAATTACACTCAGAAAGCTTTCTAAAGAGTGTTCGTTTGTTGAAATCCGATATTGTTTGCTATTTTAATTAATTCGCCGAAGTAGGTGCACTGCTGTAGAAAATTCTGCACTTGTGTTGTATCCTTACAAATCTCGAAACGAATTACTTGAAGTAATTGCTTGTAATTCTTTGTGAGTCCGATGCTCGAATTGGGGTATATGTTGGTTGTTGTGGTTGAATTTGGATTGAAACATAGTTTGGGTTCGATCGGAGAAGCGAAACGGAGCGGAAATGGGCACACAAGTTGAGAAGTTCCTTATGTCCCCAAAATTCGATGTTTCGTTTCGACGCGCTCGTTCGACTTCAAACTTCTTTCAAATCCTTTTCCTAACCACTTATATTATATATGGATGATATTGCTATGTTTTGAATGTGGTTTGGTTTGTTTTGGTTGAATTTACAAATCTCTTGAAAAACCGACAAATCTAGTATACGTGTGGGAATCAAACTTTTGACTATAAAGTGATGCTTGGACCGTGATATAGGTTCTTGATTGTTCTAGTATGGTATTATAACATATCATAGATTGAAGTATGTTTTGATATATAAATTATATCGAGTATAGGAGCCCAATGCGGGTGCGATATATAAGAAATATCGAATTGAGGTGACGACCTCCATGCGTTTAGCATACTAGGAGAGGGAAGTCATGCGCCCTGGTCCTAGGCCCCCATGTTAAAATTAAAGCTATCCACCTTTAAGAGTTGTACACTTATTGGCTATGTTGGGGTTCACCCATGCTTCCTTATGTGTTGTTGGTGATGTGCTAGAATTGATAAAACTTTTAAATGTGTATATTGTGATTTTGTCACTCAAGCTTCTTTAGGTTGTTGGTGACATGTTACAAGTGATTAATAAAGAGGATAGTGCATAGCCATCAAGAATTGGGCTATGAACTATAGATAAGTAATTTAAGTTGTACATAGTCATCAAGAATCGGACTATGAACTCTTATGTAATTCATTTATTGGATTACACATGATTGATTGTATATTGTAATTCTTTTTGAATTACTAATTATGGTTTTATAAATGGACCGAGTGATAGGTAAGGGGTCACGGTAAGACTCACTGAGATTTGTTATCTCACCCTACAAATGTTGTTGTTTTACAGAGAAACAGGGAAAGAAGATCCTTTATGGCTCGAGTGGAGGGCGTGCTCGAGAAGGAAATGGAAAACGTAGTTCGTCTATTAATAGTTATGGTTTTCCTTTGTATCTTTGTATTCGATTTATAACTTGAATTTGTATTTGAGTTATGTAATCGTTTCCGCTGTTGTCTTGTTTTGGGATATTGAACTTTGAACTATATTATGTTACGACTCTTTGATTTGGATTCGAGAGTTTTTGGTCAAATCAATATCTGAGAAATGAATTTTTATACTCTGATGTATGCCATTAGGTACACTTTAGTATTTCTACTAGATAGAAATATGAGGGTGTTACAACATCAACACCTCATCACTAGCTCTATGGCTACATCAACCTCACCGAACACATCGGCCTTTGGTCACTAGACTCATCGTCCTCAACAACAACAACCTCATCACCATACTGGCAGCACCCCTTTTGGCGCCAGAACAGCCCAACTTGACGCCCTGGGCAACCTGGCGCAACACAGCGCCACACAACAAAGACCTGACTCGGCTCCCGGAATTCAACACAAAGACTGGGCGCGCGAATGGCGCCCTGCTCTTCACCACACTCCCACTGCACTTCGACACCAAAAGTAGTAGACTAAACTATCACTACAAGGACCTAACCATCACATAAGGACCAAACGTCACCTAAGGACTAAACGTGCTTTACAATTCAACAACTTAGACGTACTCGGCACTCAAACAGCACCCAATACTGCGCCTGGTAGCCTCCTGCGCTACACTGGCATCAGAACGGCACCTCGGCACACTCACTCTGCACCTCGGCACACATACACTACCCTTCGTCACACTACACTGCACTTTGGCGCACCACACTGCACTCTACAACAACAAAGACCTCGGTTACTCTACACTTGAACACACCACACTTAAGCGCAACACTTCACCTCGGCTACTACACCTCATCATCATTCACCTCGGTACATCTATACCTCGGTAGATCTACACTACCTTTTACAACTGCACTTCAGCAACTACACTTAGGTATATATACACTCCACTTCGGCCACTTCACCTCGGTATACATACCCTACACCTCGGTAGCTACAAGTTGACACACTACACCTCTACCACACACCCTTACCCCGTCTCCTATACTTCATCACTTACGCTCCATCACCTACATTCAACACTTACGCTTTGACACACATACGCCTCACTTCGGCCACTACACGTCGCTCCAAATGAACTCTACCTAGACCACCATACTTCGCTCCAAATGGACTACACCTAGACCACCACACTTCGACTTAGATACACTTTACTTCGACTTAGATACATGCGCTACACCTCGGTTTATATACATTCAGTTACACTCCTTCACTTGACCATTACTCACCTTGCCACACTTCCTCACTTAACCATTACTCACCTCAGTACTACACTACCTCGGTTACACTACCTCGGCACTTACATACGTTGACACACGCAATCTACGACGCACACAGACTACACTTATGCCTCTCGGCACCTACCCCTTGTCGCCTACACGTTAACTCCCATCTACTTCAACGTATCTACAGTTAGGTAATTGTACTTCGCTCCAAATGGCGCACTAGGCACCTAATCTTCATCTTCCCTCTTCTCTTTGATTCTCTTACTATGATCCAGGTTAAACACAACTAAGACAACACCTATTCACTTGAAATTGTTCAACACACATCAAAGTACTCAACAAAGGTGCCAACACCAACAATAACGCCCTGGGATTGAGGTTCCCTCAGCTCCCATTTCTCTCCTAGGTCTCTCATATGACCAACTCACCAACACACATCACAACTTCACCAAAGTGAAGCAAACACAACAACAATCACACAACAAACAGCACAAACAGCTCAAACATCATTCTAGAGTCTAACTCACACATAACACTCATCATATACTCTATTATAGATGAAAGAGAGCCCCCTTACCTCAATGAAGAACATGAGTACTCTCTCCACTAAGAAATCACCAACCATCACCAACAATCCAGCTCCTCTACCTTGAACTTGAGCTCCCACGCCAAGATCTCCTCTTCTTCTCTCTAAAAGCTTCGCACCTCTCTCTCTCTCTCTCTTACTTTACTCTTTGACTTGTCTTTGGTTGAAATGAACTTCTCCCCCTTCGACACTTTCACTTATCACATGAAGATGGGCCTAATTCATGGATCATGGGCCTAACTCTCATGGGCCTCTATTTACACCTCCTCCATTACTTGCACTACTCCCTCTTTTAATTAAATTAACACTCACTTTTTACTAACCACCACTCCTCATTTAAATCAAATACCCTAATATTTATTTTAATATAACCAACCAAAATACCACTTAATTAAATAAATACTCAAATTATTTTTGGGGCGTTACAGGAGGGGAGGAAACCGAAGCAATAGTAGGGGTGCCAGGGGTGGAAGAGGAGAAATGGGGTATCGGTCTGAGGAAAAATGGAGGGGATGGACCAAGAGCTAGGGGGTGTCAGCATGAGAGGAAATAGAATGGGACGGTCTAGAGGACACGCCAGAAGAGAGGTAGGCTGGGTGAGCAGGGTCTTGGGGAGGGCGAACATGGTCGGGTTTAGGTGCTGGGTCAGCAAAAGGTTGAGCCGAAGAGATGGGCTCAAAATGTGGGCTTACATTCGCAGATGGGCTAGCAATAAAAAAAGAGGTCGGAGGGTTATAAGAAATTACTCCATCAGTCACAATAACTTCCACATTTTTACAATTCAAAAATTTCACCTTCTCACTTTTCCCATTAACACATGTTTTTAATGTAATAGCTGTAACTGTCCCACTTTTTTCTCAAGGGTCAATGTTTCCATTCAGGTGCTTTTCCTTGAGTAACACAAACGTGCGGGAATCATGCTCCTGAGACGCCAATTTTCCATCCCCAATGAAAATCATCATTGCTTTTTCGAATTTGTCTCCTTGCTCCTCAACTTCCACTGGAAACACGTTCTCTCCGTCAACTTTTCCGACGTCCAGCACAACCTCTTCACCATCGCTAAAAAACTGCTCATCACCCATAGCTTCCATGTCTTCAGAGCAGAATTCTGATTCATTATTGGAATCGGACGAAGCCTCTCTTGGCCTACTCCAGGTGCTCCATTGTGGTGCAAACCAATCTTCAATCACTTTGATAACAAACATTTCACCATTTATCTCAAATCTTTCAACAAAGTTAATGACATCAAATCTCTTCCTCCTAATTAGGATCCTTGCCACATCCATTGATTTTCTTTTTGATGTTCTCATCTATAGTTACATACTCCCCAGTACCAAGGACAATGAATTTGAAGAAATCTTCACTCCAAGCAAGAACAGGAATTCCATAACATTTGACCCAAGTAATTAAACATGTTGAGGCAAAATCCCAAATAATGTTTTGATGTTCAACAAACCTCAATGATGTGAAGCTTAAGGTTTCTGATCATGTGTATTACTAATGCCTCTTTTTAGTGTTTCATAAGAACGGGATCACATAACCAATCTCAACAAGTTACTTGCTTATGAGAAGCATCATTCTAAGGGAAAACAGAAAAGAATCATTGTCCACACTATTCTAAGAAAGGACTCTCCCAAGTATAAGAATTAAGATCAAGAACCCTTGGTAATCTTGGAAGAATTCTACTTGAATAAGAATCATTGTGTTTTGTGGCAATATGAGAAGGATAGCCACAGAAGATCAAAGCAATAAGAGTCATGACAGAAGAATACATTTAGATGAGAAGCATCACATGAGAAGAATCAAAGTTGAGAAGAGTCATGATCTTGAGAAGGGTCATAATAAGAAGAATCATGTTGAGAAGAGTCATCATCCTAAGAAGCATCAATACAAGAAGCATCATCTTCAACAAGAAAATCACCTGAGAAGAGTCACAGTGAGAAGAGTCACTGTGAGAAGAGTCATGACAGCTGTATTCTGCAGAAGTGAAAGTGACAGCACAGGAGTGTATTTGCAACAGCTATAAATGGCTAGTTTTTGATGCAACAACTCTAATTCTTGGACTAGGAGTTAATATCCTACAACAACTCTATATAACAACAGCTCTGGTCTCCATTGATCTTCAAGAGAGTGGATAAAATTCTGAGCTATCACCCTTCTCACTCATTCAAGTTTTCTCTCTTCCATACTCAGCTGCACTTAAACTAGAAGGGATTAACCTTGTCTCTGAGTATGTATTAACTCTTGTGTTGTTATACATTCATGTATATTCTATTTATGTCAACCAAGCTCTTAATAATCCCAAACCCTTGTAATCAAAAGAACCTTGAATAGGGAGCCTTCTCAAGTAGCATGTGTTGCTGTGGGGATTGAGAAGTGAGTGCTTTTGTGTTAAAAGCAGTCTAATAGCTTTGAAGAAGTTTATTAGAGGAGTAAACAGTAGGTAGAGCTGTGAGAAGAAAACTACCAAGCGCTTTCAACTTTTGAGAAGTGTGAAAGGGTGTAAACTATTTGGAAAATAGTGGAAAATCTCACTGGGTGTGAGTAGTGGAGTAGCCCATGTTTTTTTTGGGTGAACCACTATAAATCCTTGTGTTATTTACTGCTTTAAGTCTTTTAGTTTACTGTTTGTAAAAAACTCCTCTTGAGGAGAGATTTGTGAAAACCTAAGAAGAGTCATTTATGACCCTTCTTAGCAGTAACTTGAACAAGAGTTTTTCAACCCTTCTCAGAACCTTCTTAAGTCTACAAAATGTTTTTAAAACTCTTGATAAGTGGCTTATAAACATAATACATCATCCACGGTAAAACTCTACTTGAAACAGTCTTGAAATAACAGTGAGAAGAGTGGAAGGAAGAACTGACTGATCCTTCTCAGTTTTCCTGTAACTGTGAAGACTGTTCAATCACCCTTCTTGGCTCATCTAATTAACTAAGAAGATTGTTTTTATCTAACACATAACACTTACTCTCTTGATTCTCAATAACACTTGTGAATCAAAGTTATTTTATTTCAGGATAATTTTAAAAGGGTCACAATTCCAACCCCCTTCCTTGTGACATTGGTGACATCAAAACATTCATCATCCACCTCATTTGGACTCCATTTTCTGACCTTTGAAAACCATGATGAAGCAAGATAGTTTTTCGCGTCTGCAAGCAAGGCCACCATTTCACCTTCCTCAAGACTCTCTAGTAAGACTAAGTTGGCTCCGATCGGAGTTGCTCTCACTGAGAAGTAACCCTGCTGAATAAATTCTTCTTGAATCTTATACGCCATCTCAGGTTGATCAACTACTCCTACATAAGCACTCTCGAACTTCTTAATTATTTCCTCATCAACTGAAAAGTGCCTATGCGCCAGGGCCGCTTCGGTGTCGGGGGCGTAGCTAGCAAGTCTTGGTAGGCTCTTGCCACTATTCCATCGGATCTGTGGTTTACTCTTTGACTTTGAGGATTCAGGATGATCAAAGCCTTTATCTATTGAACAAATAACATTTCTCTGAGCTTTCTGTGCTTGTGGTCCAAGTGAGGGAACATAGGAAGCATTTAGTTTATGGCCAGTGATGTACACAACAGCTGTATTATTTACAGTATGCGTCTGTCTACGTCCTCATGTGATTCAATCTGAGGAACACTAAGCCTTTCAAACCTAGGAAGGTTCACCAAAATCTTGGCTACATCTGTCCTTCTCAGCGTTTGCTCAGTCTTCGTCCTCCGACTCTTGACTCCTGCCAGCCTGTCGCATCCGATTGTCTGAGCTCTCCCTCGCCTTCTGTAGCATCCGATTGTCCAAGACATTTTAAATGCTATAAAAAAAACTATCCAAGTTCATTCATTATGTATAATAAAATCATTATTAAAATATTCAAGTCTGGTGTTTTAATTTATATAATAATTTTTATATTCAATATTCAATTTAATACATGTAACAATTTTAAGACATAATATATAATAAATATTAAATTGACTAAACTAATTATATTGAATCCTATATGAGAAAGTAGTATATATTAAATGCTAAAAAGATTTTTGTAATTTACTAGTAATCACTTTTATTTATTGAAAGAGGACTTGTGCCCAAAGGAAAATAGACTGGAACAACAGAGTAGGAACTCCTAAAGCATCATGTGAGTTCTATACCATTTGACATTTTAAGTGATTCAATATATTCATCTATTATCCTCTACATGAAGATATTGGTTTCATAAATATTGATGATACACTTTCTAAAGGTTCTTGTTTTACTAGTGAGTCAGTTTCTTTTATTCTGTTGGGTATGTCCTGACTCCTCAAATGTGCCCCATCTTGTTAATTCCCCCCTCAATGGCTGCAACCGATATGCGCCAATTATTCAAACGATTAAAGACCCATCTTGATAAATATTGATGATTCACTTTCTAAAGGTTTTTGTTTTACTAGTGAGTTAATTTCTTTTATTCTGTTGGGTTTGTTACCTAATAATTTCGGCAATCACTTGTGGATCCCATTCCAAAGTCTTGAGTATCTCTAATCCATAGAATTACAAAGACATATATATCAGCATACATCAGAGTATATATTTGCTGTTTCAGATATTGATCAAACTAAAAACTCCTGAATACCAGATCAAAGAGTCATCATAAACCTTCAGTACTTCAAATAATCAACATATAAAGTAGTCAGATCCTCAAGTTTAACTTAAACATAACACAACCTGATGTTCAATATCTAAAAGAAAATAAATAGCGGAAACGGTTTCTACAACTTAACATAAATGCAAGTTACAAAACCGAGCTACAAAGTAAACAAGGGAGTAAAAACAACATAGTCAAAAGCATTGTGTTCAACATCTCCTCAGGCACATCACCTACTTGTGCCGCTTAGCTTTCCTCTTTCTCTGATTCTCTATAAAACAATATATAAAGGGTGAGAAACTATCTCAATGAGTTTTACCGTGACCCCTAACCGTACTCTTGGTTCAATTATGAATCCTTTTTAACTCCATGATTTAATTTATAAACCATGTGCCTTATACTTTAGGACAACACCAGCCCCAAACATGATAATCCCGGTGGAAACCCTCCCACTAGTACTTTCCCTAGTGTACAAACAGGGCCAAGATTTAAGGCTCATGATTTCCCCGCCTAGTATGCTACCTCATAGGGTCGTCACTCATACAGTCATAAACAATAAACAATCTTGATATATATATAACGATATAACTCAGTCAGTTCATTAAACATCATACAATTATCTATGAACTTTAGGTCATGCAAAATTATTTAATTCCACGAACACTCACGTGTACTAATTATTCGGTTTTTCACCTATTTTATAACTTCACAACAATTTATTGTAAGTAGTTCAACTATACTCGGAATAATGGTATAATGATCCTAAATACATGGGAAAGGGTTGAAAAATGGATTAGAAGAGGTTTGGAATCAAACGGAGCCACGAAAACGATATTTGGCTCTAAAAAAAATTGTGTCAACACGAAGAAAACACTGGCACCTGTGTTTTTGAAACACGAAATGTTTTCTTGATACACCCATAAATCGCCCTTTTAATGCCCAATTTTGTTTGTTTTCTCCAGAAAGGAACGACCCAAAAAGTAGCTCTTTTTCCTGCCCGATGTCAGAGAATCCGAGTAGGGCTTAAAGAGTTTGCAAACGAGTGGTTCTTGAAACTCTTGTTAGACCTAAGTCTCTCAGAAACTCAAGACATATCAGATGGGTCTCGATCTGAGACGACCGGGCTATGACAATCTTGGACGGCCTCGCCCCCTTGGTCCCTCTAGCTACCGTCGACCACCTCAACATGATCTGTTTCTGGTTTGACTTCCATATCCATATCTACGCGAACTTCATCCTCAATATCTACGTGTCATTGGGTTCAACCTCCTGTGAGAAGGGGGCGACGTGGTCAACCCGAGACCTGACACCACCGAGCAAAAGAAATAACAACGCACGAACGTGCGCCTGGAAATGCAACGCCTTCTTCAAATCGCCCTTGCAGGAATGCTGGTCGCTTTTGATTGCGGAGTTTTCGGAGAAGAGTGGAAATGAAGATGGAACTCCCAGCCTTTTATAGTGGGCCAACCAACGTGTTTAGCCGAAGGCAAAGAGACATGACTCTTCGCGTGTCACCAAAGCTCCTCTGCGTTAAGGAAGCTTAACAGCGATCGCGCTGGGAACCCCAAACGTTGCCTCAAAAAGCGCAATAATCATGGCAATAGTCAAATCAATTAATGACGTCTAACCAGCATTTAATACCATAATTGCCACAACTACCAGGCTTGGGGGGAAACTGTTTCGGACTAAGCTAGAGGCCCATTCGCTGAGAATGGCCCATCGCGGCCCAATAGGAGGCCTGCTCCGCAAGAATCGCGGCCTCTAACGGCTAGGGCGCCGCACTTGTGTACAGTATAAATATGGCTCAAATCCCAACAATCAGGTGCGTAATCTACACTTTGTGAACTTGCCCGATCACACACTGCTGACTTGAGCGTCTGAGTGTCATTGCAGGTACCGCATGTGGCAAAGAACCCGATCCTTCACTCCCTTTAACCACCAGGCCAAGCCATTCAACGACCGACAACTTCATTGATCAAGGTGCGATCAAAGACCATGCCGGTACAGAAGAGAATCTGAGATAGTGAAGACCATGTCGGTTCAGAAGTGAATATGATATAATGAAGACCATGTCAGTACACAAGTGAATCCGAGATAATGAAAATCATTGCACACAGCGGTATGGAGGATAGAGTCGGGGTCGAAGCCCGAGGCTGCCCGCTGTTAATGAGAATCCATGAGAATTTACTGTGTTGTGCTGAACCACGGAAACCATAACTTCCATCTTTCGTGATTAGGATTGAGGTTGGGTTGACTGGAGTTTTTCGAAACAATAGAGATTAAGTTCGGAAGATAAGGATTCGAAAGCAAGTGATTATGGTCCCATTGTGGTCATCAATGTTCAGTATCTGGATCTCAGACACGGGTCAGATGCAGTGTATTTTGGTGATGTGCTTCAAGAGATTGAAGATGGACTTCAAATGGTTGAAGATGTACTTCGGATGCTTGAAGATTCACTTCGGATGAGCCGACATTGCTTGCTTGAACTTGTCAGGGGGTGGTAACTATAGACACTCTGAAGCTTAAGTTAGTAAGACAAATAGAGAGGTATGCAAATAATGAGAACGTACCTGAAAATGGAGGCATGCACCTCTATTTATAGACAGATGCACTGTACTTAAGGTGTCGGATGCGGCCGCTTTAATTTGAACCATTGAGAGGGATCACTTGATTAATGAGCACATATTGAGCCGTAGCCAACACTGGTTTGGGCTTGGCCCAACTCTTGTGAGGTTAGACCCAGATCAGAACAAGTATAGAGGCTAATTCATGTGATGGACCTACATCAGTTCTCCCTAGCATGTGCCAGGATATGCGTCCTCAAATATTTTAAGCTCATTTTTGAGAATGAGAATAGATTCTAGATGTATTTCTCCTTTAATACGTATTGTGTATTATGTAGATTATCTGTGAATGTAATCAGGAGAAATTGAAATTACACATATTTTGCAGTGTATGCTAACATTATAAATACACAATTAAGATTAAATATGTTACTAAATAGTTATTAAATAAAAATTTTATAAATAACTTTCAAGTAAATAATATATTTGGTAAGAATTATATATTTAATGAAATAAAAAGATTCTATATATGGTAACGTTTTTAGTTTCGTGAAAAATATATTAAAAATGACGAATTCAAATGACAATAAAACAATTTTCTAGATATATATATATATATATATATATATATATATATATATATATATATATATACTAGTCGGATACCCGTGCCTTCTCTTGCTCTGGCTGATTAATTGCCACTCATGTACTACAAAACACATGTATAAAGTTCCGATTAATGTTGAGTACTTATTTTAGGAGTTAAGGTTAACATCCTTTTATACACATTTACTATAAAACAGATGCATGAAGGAGCGTTTAATTTTGAGTACTTATTTTAGGTGTATAGGTTAGAATCCTTTTATATAGCGCTCTAAGTCTCTGTGAAATTAACGGGTGGGCGTCGAGTCTCATAATTGTATATTATATAGTGGTATTTAAATTGATCTCATTTGATTATCTAAAGATTGTTATAGTTTAGCTGATAGTATAAAAAATAGTAGATAATGGCTAGAGTTTTTACGTTGTGTATGCATGGTATTTACAGATTTTCAATTGAATGCACTATTGTGTGCAATTGGATAGGAATCATCTGTATAAAATATAAAAAGGGCACAGATTTGCCTATGAGAGAGTTCTTAGCTATGAGAGATTTTGGAAAACCTCTTTGTAGACCACATTTATAGTCTTGTTGCTTGCCTTCTTATGTCCGTCGTGTATCAGAATTTTTAACCCTTTTTTGCTTTGAACTCTTGATAGTGCTACATATAGTTGGCCATGACTGAAGACTGCTCGAGGTAAGTATAGTCCCACACTTGCTAAAGATTGACCTTGTGACTTATTGATTGTCATGGCATATGAGACAATCATTGGAAATTGTCTTCGTATGAGTTTAAATGGCCAAGGTGATTCAGAAGGAGACATTGACATTCGAGGAATACCAAATACTTTGCCTATATTCTTTCCAGTCATTAGGGGTGTTCAAAACCGAACCAAACCAATAGGAAAACCGCAAACCGAACCAAACAAAACCAAAAACCGCAAAAAACCGCTTTTGATCGGTTTTGTTCGGTTCTTTTTTTCATTGCACCGCGCGGTTCGGTTTGGTTCGCGGTTTTGATTTCAGAAACCGAACCAAACCAAACCAAACCGCAAGTAACACTAAGGCTTGTTGAATTACAACCTTCCTTACTAACTCACTAACCTAAATGCAACTACAACCCAACTCTCTCACTTACTAACCCAAATCCAATTAATTCTTTAACTCACTTACCAACAATCCATTATGTTATGCTATATTTAAAAATTACAACAAAATAATTAACTCAAATTCTTTTAAACATTGTCTTAGCTATTTGAAAAAAAAATTAAAAGAGTGATTTATATACTAGATATTTTGAGTAGATTTTTTCTTAAAGATTTGTGTTAGCCTTTTTTAAGTTAGTTAATTTTAACTCCGTTTTAAATTATTTTTGTTATGTAAAAAGCCGAACTAACCGAACTAACCGAACCAATCCAAACCGCATTGGTTTGGTTTGGTTTGGTTCGGTTTTATTTTAGGAAGCCAACCGAACCAAACCAAACCGCATGTAATTTTACCTTGCGGTTCGATTTACTTTTTCTCTCAAAACCGAACCAAACCGCACCGCGAACACCCCTACCAGTCATCACTTTAGCTTCAATGATATGCTTTGGTAGTCTTGTCACAATCATTCTTGTCCCATTGCACAGTCCTTCTGATTGGTCTATATTTCTCATTAGCATGATTGGGTTTCCAACCTTTAATATTATTCTGTGGTTTGGCAATCCTGATGTTCTAAGTGTATTTAGGAACTCAGGTGCTACAAGTTGAAGTTCTGGGTTTTCAAGCATTTCAGCTTTGTCAATTGAGTCAGAGCTCAGATATTCTCTTTCTTCTCCTACAAATAAGGTATTAATTTCTAAGTAAAGGCACTTAAAATATAGTTGAATGATGATGTGTGTGAGTGTGTCTGTGTGTGTTTTGTTGTCTATGTCTGTGTTTTAAAACATATAATTAGAAGAATGAGTTATGGATTTACTTGGAACCATGGTAAGAACATATTCGTTTATTTCATCGACAGTTTCAATTGTTGATGCCAAGATAGCTCTAGATTGTAAAAACTCCTCATTCAAGTATTGATAAATTAAGTTTGGATATGTACTTTGAACTATAGCATCAATAGGGTCAATAAAATCAGAAATAAGAAAGGATTCAGGAATCTCAATTTCTGCGTATCCATCATTTGGCTCTGAATATTTTCCGTCACCCACATTTAATATCCATTGAGAAAATTCCTTTAGTTCTGAGGCATCTGTGTTGTTTGATCCTTGTTGTAGGCGCATATTTTTGGTTAAGGTTAATACTTCACAGAATTCCCATAGGTAAGAAAAATTAATTGTTGCGTTAACAATTTCAGAACGGCTTCCGTTGGGTATAACTGGGAGTATTTGTCTGAAGTCTCCACCCAAAATAATTACCTTCCCTCCAAATGGAAAATCTCCATAAGGTGAATCACTCATTATGTCTCTGAGTGTTTTATCTAATGCCTCAAAACAGAACCTACTTGTCATTGGAGCTTCATCCCATATTATTAATTTTGTTTGTTTTAATAGCTCAGCAAGTTCACTTCCTTTCTTAATAATGGATGTAGAGTTATCTACAGATGGAACTGGGATTGCAAATTTTGAATGTCTTTGTTCTACCTCCCAAGCAACAACAAAGATGCTATGCCACTTGATGCTATCACAAAACAATATATCCTTGGGAGCGCAATCTCATTGCGGCTATAGTTTTCCACATGAAAGTTTTACCAGTTCCGCCATAACCATATACGAAAAACATGCCACCATTACAATTATCTACAACTTTCATTACTTTCTCAAAAATATTTCTTTGTTCATCTGTAGAAATAGCGAAGTTTTAGTGGTTGGATTAAGTATTAACAATTAATAAAAAATTTTTATATGTAATATGCAACGGATGTAAGAAAGCAATATTTTACCTGTTAGAGATTTGTAACAATTTTCAAATTCAGCTTTCAAATCTTCAATTTTGTAATTCCGTTCAGCATATATTAGTCTATTCCCTAAGTGAGAGTGATGTATCCCTTTGGATATGGCATTGATGGAAAATCTTTCAAGCTTTTTCTATTAGTTTGCATCAGCTTCTCTATCTCTATAAGAGTTAAGTTTTGCAATTCTTGATCATCAAGTTGTAGATCTGAATTTCACCAATATTTGATTTCGTTAGAAATATCATGTAAATAAGAATAAAACAGGTGTTATACCCCAATTTTGTCCGTCTTCTTTTTTTGCTTTAGTCGTCTTTTATTAGCGGCGTGCTTCGGAGTCGCGTGATTATGGGAAATATTAGTGTAGAGTCTTGGTTACCAATCCAAACCAAATCCAGTCACTCCGTTCAGCTAAACTCGAAATACCATTGTTTAAATTAGGCATGCGCGCGAATGATCGATCTTCTCGTGCGTTCTTCAATTTAATTATCTGTATTTGAGTTTAGTCGATGTGAGCGAGTCCACCTAAAGTCATTTTTCTCAAAATTTGGTTTAAATTCAGACTAATGCGATTCCGAGTTAATTGTGGGGTTTGTAGTTAACACGCCCATTTTTGGTTTAGTTTTAGCGTATTTGTCGAGTCCGGCCCGTCCTCGTCTTTATATTTGGTCTGACTCCTTTTTCTTATTATTTTATTCGTATTTTGTTTATTTAATTTATTTAAGCGTATATACAGCCCAAAAATGTCAAAAAAATTCTATTTAGTTTAATTTACAATTTAATAGCACTTAATAGTCCAAAAGGTCCAAAAATACAAAAAATAATAATATTAAAAATAAAAAGAATATAAAAAACGAAAATTAAATAAAGGAGCAGCATCAACAATCTTTAGGGGTTCGTCTTGCTCTCCAAGACTACTCAGCAGGCCCACATTATCAGATCTGCAAAAGCCCAAAAACAGCCATTAATGCTAAAACCTAATTTCTACCTATAAATAAGCGGCTAGCCTAGAGTCTAAAACACACAGAAATCAGAGGCAGTAGACAAACTGCAAAAATCACTAAAAATATAAGGATTAGGGCTTCACATTGAAACCCTAACCACCCAACACTGTCTCTCTGAGAAACATTCTGAAAGGCAAATAGGGTTCGATCAAGACCAAGATGGCGATAGCATACACAAGCATAAGGACAGTAGCAGATTACCCATAACAATAACTTCCATTTCACTCAAGGTAGCAGGTTGGTCATTTTTGTTCTATTCTCGTAGACACATGCTATGGTTTTTTATTCTTCCTTATTGTCTCGTGACTCAAATTTATACTAAGCCAGCATGTTGCAAATGAATTTTGTCATTTTTGTTTATTACTACACCTTCTGTTCCATTGTTATTGCAGTGTACTAGTACTTGATAAAATTTGGTTATCTAATCAGTTATTTGTTTTACCATAAAACGTAAATGAGGTGAAAGTCACTATGAGATCATGAATTTGTTAACTTGAAATAAGAAAAGTTCTAGCATCTTTTGGAATAAAAAACACAAACGGAAAAAGAAAACGAGCTTGAGTCCGTTCTAGCGACGCCGTCGTGTGGTTGTTTCTCCGGCGGACCATTCGACGTCCCACTCTCCCGCGAGCATTCCTTCAACCCACAGCCACTGAACCACGAAACTGAGACCAAAACGAAGCCTGTAACGGAAGTCGTCTCCTCCATATCGTCTTCCCTCTCTCATCGCCTCTGCGTCGGCCTCACCGGAGCTCTACCGGCGTCGTCCTCCTCGGTCATCCTCTCCCTCTCATCGCGAACTGCAGGGGCTTCGTCCACCCCCATGGAAACCGGCGGATATCTGGCCGGATTTGATCTCTCTCTCTCCCCTGGAAAGTCGCCTGAAATTTTGCCTTTCTCTCTCCCAAAGTCTTTGCAGTGCAAGTGCAATTGGAAGGAAGGGAGGGATTGGAGTTTGGGCTTAGGTTTTTTGTTGGGCCCATATAGCATCTTTCTATTTTTTACTTTTTGTTCAGAACGCTGTTCGCACCCACTTATTCCAGCGCACGCCCTCCCCCTACTTAAGCCCAGTTTGCATTCTGGGCTTTCCTCTTTGCACCCCTTAATACTTATACAACACCCTGCTATTAATAAAAACCCAAATTTACTATTTTCACCCTCTGATTCACTTTTCAATTCTTTTTCCAATTCAAATATAATTACTTTTCTCGCAAAATTAAATAAACGGCTAAGTCGGTTGTACAACCGGGTTAGTCATTATTTTAGGGCCAATGAGTCATTTGTCAGTTCAAGAACCACCAAATTTAATAAATACAAGTAAACCATTTTTCTAAAAAATAGGGGATTAAGTCGGCTGTACAGTCGGGTTAGTCAGCGTTCTAGAACTAATGAGCTGTACAATTCAGGAGTCCTAGAGTACCTATTCTAAAAACAACCCATCTCACAACTCTTTTCAAAAATTCAAAAATCATTTTCAAAAAGTAGGGGACTAAGTCGATTGTACAATCGGGTTAGTCAGCGTCATAGGAATCAGTGAGCTGTACAGTTCAAGGAATCCTAGGACCCCTACATTAAAAAACACCAACCCACAAACTTTTTCAGGAAGAACTACGTAGCTTTGATTCCTCCATTGCATCCGGAGGTACGTAGGAGCAAGAGTCCACTCTTGTCAAGCACTAAAAACCAAAAACTTAAATAAGTCTTTTTCTCCATAAATAAAAAGGGTAATTATTAAATAAATCTTAAATAATTAGACAATGGATGTCGTGGGGTGCTAATACCTTCCCCACACATAACGACTCCCAAACCCTAACAATGTCTTGTCCTAAAACCTAAAGGGATTTTCCGAATTTGCCCTTAAACTAGAATCTCGGTGGCGGCTTCCTAAAGAACCTTTCGAAGAATCCTTTCCCGGATTTTTCGGTCGCTACAACAGGTATTATAGGTTCGTTGTTAAGTCATTTAATATGCGAACCTGAAGCATTTAAAAGCTGTCTTTGTTGATATAGATTCCATCTGCTAACCATTTCCATGTATTTTTCCACACATGTTTTGGTGCATTAATCTTTGTTGGATGTTAGCATTTTGACAAATATTTTCCTTAGGTAATTTCCACTTCCCCAATCCTTTGCTTCCTTGATAGCTTTAATATACTCCTGATCATCTTCCAGAAATCCCATGGCAAATCATGCTTGTCTAAAACTTTTTTGGTTTTACCATTAACTGTAAGGATATCTTTATAGCAGCAATGACCTTTTACAACCGACAACATCATTCTTAGATAAAAAAGTTCACCGATACCTGGAGGGACCCAGATCAGTCTTCCAATAGTACGCTCTTTTGTTCTTGGTTTCCAAATTCTTTTACTCTTGACATAGACAAATTTTTGAACAAACTTAGAGTAGGTCGATTCATGACCTTCACGGTATAATTTGTTTGCTTCCATCCATGAAGTGAACATTGAGTCTTTAACTGTTGGTTTGGATAGAACGTCATTAATGTTTGCAGAATCATCAAAAAGAATGGAGTGTTCATTGGGTAAGTGGAAAGACAATCTCTCAACAGCAGGTTGTCTTCCATGGATTGAAAATGAAAACAATCTCCAGCATGCTTCACATGGTGAAATATATCTGCAATCTATGTAGTGCTTTATCTCATCGATGATTTGAATGTTTTCACATTCTTCATTTTGTGAGGCAATGACAGCAGCTGTTAATCGATCATATCCCTTGTGTATGTACTTGAATAAGTACTTGATTGATGTACTCTTGTTGCACCACTCCATGTTGATATGAGCTTGATATTTTAGTAAGAGGTGTGGATTGTATGGGACAATTGAACGGTTGTCAAATGTGATTCCACATTTTTGAATAACAGTACCGTCGTTTCGTCTTCTATAAACAGGAAACCCATTTTGATCGACGGTAGTTGAATCTTGAAACTGTTTTGGATAAAACTTAGAGCACTTTCCATTTTCTTTAGTACACAGTGATTTCAAATTTAAGAAACCACATGGACCATGGACCATATGACATTTGACTAAGTCATACAGTTGTTTATTCTCAAATTGGCTTGGTATTTCGGCTGAGATTATTTTGTTTATGTCTTCTGCAGTAGGATATTTGTAGGAGGGATGTAAGAAGATAAGAATGTGGGCATGTGGTAGCCCTCTTTTTTGAAATTCAATTGTCTTCTTTACAGATATATCAAGAGTAGCTTTATTTCCCTGTGGAATATAAAAAATAAGTGATATTAGGAATTGTTTATAATGGTGTCATGATAGGAAAATCATATTTTCCCAAACATGGAAAACTAATTTGGTTGATATGTAGATATGCCTCATTAAGACCAATGACTTTCTCAATTGAGTGAATGAAATCTGCATCTGCATCTACGATTGTCACAGATGAAGATCTAAATTTTGGTTGTGCCTTGCAACGAAATGCTAATGTTTGTCCCAAAAGAAAATCAAGAGCTTCTGGCACTAGTGAAAAAATAGGAAAAGAATGGGTATATTTAAGTCGGATGCCTAAATATCCGACTTAAAATACGGACGCGGTGGCAATTTTGTAATAAACCTGGGAAAAAATTTCAGCCCCTCAACTTCGAAGTCGGATGAAAAATTACATCCGTTTTTAAATGGGTCATTGTTTTTTTTGAGTAAAAAAAATACTGAACGCTTATCCAAAAAAAAAAGGACTGAGAGTCCTTCGCTCTTTCGCGTACGCTCTTTCTCTCGTCTCACTCTTTCACGTTTGAACCCTAAGCCATCTTCCTCCGCTCTCTCTCGCGTACGCCTCCATCTCTCTTCTCATTGCTCTCTCTGCCAAGTTTCCATCTTCCTCCGCCGTTCTCTCCTCTCTGCCGTCGTCATCTCTCTCTTCGTTTCCATCTTCCTGCGCTTTTCTCTTTCTTTTGGTTCTGAAAGGTAAAGTACCACTCTTCTTTTTTGTTTCTTGTTGCTATAAAAACGATTCCCTCTCTCTAATTTGAGGTTGTGTTGTTCTATTTTAGTTGACATATCAAAATGGTAGGTGGGTGAGAGGGAATTGGTCGCTGCCCTAGAGGAAGAAGGGGAAACGTAGAAATTGGCTTGCTTAAATTGTTTATTAGGAAACCAGTACAATGCTGAAGAATTGGAACTACTAGATAGGACAATGTTGAAGAATTGGCAAACCAGTACAATTAGAGTGTGTTTAGTTTTTAGAAGCTGAAAATTCCTTAATCCTATTTGTCAACTTGTGCACACAAGATAATGGGCAAGATGAACATTTTCTCTAAATACTCCAACTTTGTACTTTTGGTAAATTTAATAGAGTCAGTTTAGTTGTAGAGACTTGGTTGGGATATTGTTTAAGGGAATGAGGTTTGAAAATTGTATTTTTTTAATTTGGGTAATGTGGAAAGTATTATTTATTAAAATTACAACGATGGGCATTTTACAATTGTCCTAGGGGACTTGAACTCTGTCCCTTGAGGTTGCAAGGCGAAACTCTTACCAATAAGTTGACACCTCATGGATGTGGACCGAAAATTGTTGAGTTGAAGTTTAATTAAGTAAAGAGTAATCTTTAAAGTTATACAAAGAGTAAACAAGGCAGTACCATCATCTTGAGAAACTATGATTTGACTAGCTTTATTCATCTATCTTCACAAAATTGAAGCTCCACCTATATTTTTCTCATATTGTTATCTTGTATTTTTTTATTTGTACTTGTGTGTATTTGCTGACAAATCAGATAGTACTTCAAACCTTCTTTTATACTAACCATTATATTTTGAAATGTTTCATTGTTGCAATATTTCACACAGAGTGACCCTTGGATTGAAAGACCTGCACCTATAATGGATTCTATTGTTAAAAACCCAAGTGAACTTTCAGATGAGGAACTTGAGGAACATCTTTTTAATCTATTCCTGAAAACTTGTTTCCAATCAAGGTGGAGTCATCTCGAGTTGATGAGACTAGATAGTGCGTATATAGTATTAACTATTGCCATTTTGGTTTCTGAAGAAGAATGTTGTGCAAACATAGTTAGACCTGTCTGTATGAGGAGGAGCGTAAGCCAATTGAAAAGGAAGAAAGAAGAAAGAAGAAACTTAAGTGAATGTGTAGTACATTTTGTAATATATTATTAGAATATCAACAATTTATTTACTTGTTTTTTTTGAATCGATGGAAATGTAGTATTAGCGTATATTTTGGTATGAAATCTATCAAATTTAACTCTATATATTTAAGTAAAGTAGTTTAATTCATCACGTATCAGTATGTGTTCCTTTTGCCTAGCTGAAATTGTAGTACTTTAATTACTTTAAAGTATGTGCAGGAAATTATTGTGTAAGTCAATCAAAAAATAATTAAAACCCAAAAAAAAAGTACTTTTAAAGTCGGATATTCTTTTTATATAGGCTTATATCCGACTTAAAATAAGACTTTTAAAGTCGGATATCCTTCTTAATCCGACTTTACATGTATTCCAGAGATATCATAACACGTTACAATAAAACTTTTCAAGTCGGATTATTGAATTTATCCGACTTTAAATCCGTCTTTTAAAGTCGGATTATTGAATGTATTCGACTTTAAAACCGTCTTTTAGACTTCAAAATTTTCAAAAATTCTAAGTCGCCTTAATAGAAGTCGGATGCACATCCGACTTTGAATGTCCAAAATATCCGACTTTAAATCCTCTTTTTTTACTAGTGTGGAAATATCTTTGGATCATCTTCACCATCCTATAGACATATAAGAATGTAAATTAAGTAACGAATACATACATTAGACCAGTGTTTTATTTCCAGATATAAGTCGCAAACCACAATCATTTGCTGCCTTAAATCAAAAGCATTCGTTCCGATTAGTTTAGTTGCTTCAGTCTCCCAAATGACAAATTTAGAACTATGTTTGTTATAACAAACTTCTACTCATAACTTATACCTACTTGAGAGACAAAATGAACCCAATTAAGTATATGTTAGCAGATGTCTAAATTCTTGTATAACCGTAATTTACTTAACGAAAAGTACCTAAGAGAAGGTTTCTCATGGTGAATTCCACATACACATGTCCATGGCTGATATGATGGGTCATTTGAAGGATCACTTGCTACCTGTCTTCCTTTGTAGCACTTGTAGCACCCCTCATAAAACCATCCACTACCCGTAATTAATTTCTCAATTCTTCCGACAGTTACAAAAGGTGTATCCTGTTCACAAATTTATTTTGTACAGATTAGAGGAGATGGACTGTAACTGTTATATCTATTATTTAAAACTACTAACAAAAAATAATTATCTATGCACAGCAGATTGAAGTGACACTCTATCAACACTAAATTGAATTACAATTGAAGGCTATAGTGACCCCAAAATAGGTAAAGATGTCATGATAGTTAAAACACTAAATTCAATTGAAGGCACACTCTAGCAGTACTAAATTGATTTTTTTAGTGTATATAGCAGCAAGATAGGTGCCGTAAAATTGAAGTTAGAAATGAAACATTTTATAACGCATATAAGCAAGTTTTTTTGGATAGGGAAAAAAAAGGATGACATGGCAATCAAAAGTTTTTGCAGCATATTTCTCATTGTTTCTATCCTCTCAAGGAAAAAAAGGCAAAGAAATATGATACATACGTGTGGAAGGACATCTATATCAGCAACAGATATAACTTTTGCACCAGCCATAAATTCTTCTTGATCGGAAAGACCTTGTTGAGAATATGATGACATTTGGCTTCCACTTTGGCTAAGTGATTGAGAGTGCTGGGATGAACTCAAACTACAGTTTCCATATCATATAACTGAATATTATAAATCTTATACTAATGTAGACATGTGGAAGTAATATGACAAAAGGCAAAAAAGGGTTTATACCTTGCAGTGAACTCTTCTATTGCGGGAACATTCTCATTTATATGCAACTTTGAACCAAACATGGAGTTTGAGATTGACACTGGGTATTTTCCTAATATAATTGACAAAAATTGTATATTAAAAAAATTCCATAATTAGACACACTGATTTCAAATCACAAATTAGAATTCAAATTAGACGTGAATCATGCTAACCTTGTGAGTCTCTGATCCTTGCTTGAGTTAGTAAAATAATTATTGGACCAGAAGATTTGCTTTCAGTATAACTGATGAACTTTGTGGCGTGTTCTCCCCATAGTGTACACCGAAGCATAATACCACTAAAAACCCAAAGAGTTAGATTAGGGGGATGGTTAATGTAACAATTCAAATTGCATAACGTTAGATTATCACCTAAGGTCTCTCATTGCATTGACAACATTGTTTTTTGGAGGATTAGGTTGTGTATGGATGGTTCTATGAAACTCTCCAATTACATCTATGTGAGAACAAAACAAATTTAGGCACCTGGTGAAATTTGGAAGTAAAACAAAGAATAAAACTGTTAATTTAACATCAACAGAGTACCAAATAACTGAGTTGCAGACACTTTGCCAGATAGAATTTCCTCGAAATCTTTAAATTTGAAAGTATTCTGAGGTATTTCTGGAAATTCCTTTTGCTTCAGACTTGTCCCCTTTGTTAAATCAAGTCTAAAGGGATGTTCACATGCCTTGTAGTCCAAGTCATTGGGCTTTACACCCACATTATGAACAATATATGTCATATCTTCCTTAATGATCTCCTTCCAAAATTCAAAATCTGCACTAACAGTCTTTATTTGTATCTTGACTCCCTGGTGTGTAAATGAACAATAATATTTCAGTGACTTGTATCAATAAAGAAGACAAAGCCAAAAATAAAGTATGAAATACATGTTAACAGTAATCTATAATCAAATATATGCTAGCATCTGTACTAATCGTTCAGTGGTTAGGGAAACATAATATGATAGAAGTAGTAAGACCTTTTTGTCCATAAAAATTCCCTCAATGTGTGATGGTTTGGATTGGTACTGAACGGTCCATAAATCGGTAACTCTCACTGCCAACTTCCATGTTTCTTTGGCATCAGTGATGTCACTTATCATATCATAATCACGGGGAATGATGGATACTAATCCCTATGAAGTGAGAAGCACAATTAGGCATAGGAAAAAGAAGAAGAAGAAGAAGAAGAAGAAGAAGAAGAAGAAGAAGAAGAAGAAGAGAAGAAGAAGAAGAAGAAGAAGAAGAAGAAGAAAGAAGAAGCGTGTTCTTCTTCTTCTCTTCTTCTTCTTCTTCTTCTTCTTCTTCTTCTTCTTCTTCTTCTTCTTCTTCTTCTTCTTCTTCTTCTTCTTCTTCTTCTTCTTCTTCTTCTTCTTCTTCTTCTTCTTCTTCTTAATGAGGAGCGAGGCCCAACCAAAGAGGAAGAAGACGTGTGTTGAAATAAAACGTGGAATGAGTAGTTTACAATGTGAAGCCGCTTTAAGATTTCAAAAGTAGTAGTTAATAGGAGTTAATGATTGAGTTATTTGAGGAGTTATTAATATATATATATATATATATATATATATATATATATATATATATATATATATATATATATATATATATATATAATCATATAAAAAATTTCATCCTTTTCTTGCTTCCTTCATCTGAATATAATTTAAAATATACGAGGTGAGATATAAAATCTCAGTGAGTCCTTTTTGGACTAATAACATGTTTTTATCGTAACATGTTTTTATCGTCAATACATCAATAGCGCATGCATGCATTCAATTTCAAAATTATATGCAACTAAGTTCATTTAAAACATTTTTCTTGTGACTGAACAATGTGTTCTTAATATCACTATCCGTATAGGTCATTGGCGCTTTAGACTCGGGATCTATATCGCGAATTCAATAAGAATTATATCATTTACCCCGGAACAACCGTATTTCATAACTTTCAAAGTGAATCACCTTTTTATTCAGAGGGTTTAATTTAATCTTACCCCGTAAATCACCTTTTTATTCAGAAACGGTTTTAAAGAAAACATATGTTGCCAGATTCAGTTATGTGTGCCTTCAAATGACCTTGGACCGATGAATCTTAGCATCATGATAACTTCGAATGAACTACCTTTGTATACATCGAAGTTAAATTGTTTATTGATAATAACAAATCACTAAGTGGTACTAAAAGAAATTCACTCATCATATCACATCATCGTAGAACCTAGGTTATAATTATACAAAAATGTATCTTGTAAAATTACAAAATTTAGGCTATGCCTCTAAAATATTATGCAACTAACCAGCCCAAAATATATATAAACTAAACTCCATCATACACAATTGAATTCAACATAAAGAATAATAAAGGGACTTGTATTTATATAAAAAAAAAGGGACTTGTATTAACACAAAAGAATCAACAAAAGAGACCTCATTCAAAAATTTTAAAAATACTCTGCAAGATTTTTCTGTATTTGAAAGAAACTTCGGTGATTTAATTAAAATACCAAACGATGTCGAAATTGAGAAATATACCATTTTAAAAATCTTAGGGTTTTTAGTTTATATGATTTTTATTTTACAGAATAATTGCCTACTAGTTATAGTTTAATGAAACAACACAGAAACACGAGAGTACCAGTTTTCCAAATTCCAACACAATTTAAGATATAAAAAACCAATAAAATTGAACGAAGTTTGTACTCAAGCTGAAGAAAAACGAGTCTAGTTTTCAATGGGACACAAATATGTTAAACCACATTTCTATAGAAAACGTTATAGGCAAAAAATGAACAAATGTATATACGGTGGGTTTATGATTATTACCTACAACTTGTAACCCAATTTGTCTAACATTACTTAATCAAAACTAGAAAAAGAGGTGTCCAAATTGAAGGATATTAAGTCTAATATATAAAACAAACTCCTTATAGATATTAACTTGGTGGAAACCACAATGAACAAAAAACATAAGCTACACCCATACGGGTTTATAGCAATCACATCAAGTTTTTTTGATTGGAAGACAATAAGGGATTGCATGTTTCAAGCAAACATTTGTGCATGACTTAATACCCATATAAACATAATTTAAAGTATTTTTAAAAGAAATTAAAAGACTCAACGGAATGCATAATAAGGGTCTTATTGATTGGCCTACCTAAGCGCCAAACTAGTGAAGAACTCACCTAAAACACATGATTTCCCTACCTACACCCTTAACTTCTAGCTCCTCATAATACACAAAATTGACCTCTATTTCCTCCAGTCTTTCTACAATCTACAGGCTCCCACATCCCTCTTGGTATCCTTTAACTCACATATTCTAATTCAATTTCGAGCTTGGACTTGCAATGCCATAAAAGATAGTTTTGGGGCTGTTTTGATTCTGATTTTAGCTATAGTGAGAAAAAGAAGAGTAGACTATAGTCTCGATGATGAGCGAATTCAAGAATGGATTAAAATTTTCTCTAATTTCTCTCTAGGTTATCTCCACAAATGCCAAACATGTTTTTTCTCTAAATGAACGACTAAGAGTTTTTGAAAAAAAATTCCCTCTTAAAGCAATTGGAAGCCATGTGTGATTGGAGCACCTTTGTTAAATAGGAACGCTTTTCTGAAAATTTCATGAAATTTCTATCGAATCCTTTTACTTTTCTCATGTCTATGCCTGGTTTCCCAACCTCTCAATTAATTTAACTACTAACTTATTATTTCCACCCCTAATATTTTTAACAAACAAGTACAATTTATGCATATCATTTAAGAACATGAAGATTAAACAATAATGATACTCTTGAAAACAATTACACCCAATTTTCAAAAGATTAACATAAAACTGTATCTCTATTACAAATAATACTAGTAAACACTTGTTCCCTAATCATTAGTCATTTCAATAACAAAACAATTTGTTCAGCCACATATCATAACAACACCATCATCAATCATGGTCACCACGAAAGCTTCTTGCCAACTGAAAATCCTCACGCGTAATAGTTACACGCTTAGCATTACTGGCACATATGTTGGTATCTTCAAAGAGGTCAATAAGGTGTACCTCAGCAGCCAATTGTAAATCAAGCATAGCTTGATTCTGGAAACGAAGTCCTGTCTTGATTTTCTCTGCAACCTCACGAACCAACCTTTGGAAAGGGAGCTTCCCGATAGACAACTGAGTAGTTGGTTGAGGCTTATGTACAACCATTCTTGAAATCCACTTCCCCCGAGGATCATACCCTGAACGACGAGCAATTCGCATCATACGAGCCATCTCAGACAACTTCAGTTTCTTCTCGAGTGAAACTCGTTGGCTGTTTCAAGGGTAGAATCTAAAGTTTTTGACGCAAAAACAATTATGTCAAAAAACTTTTTATAAATTTATACATACACATATATGTGTGTGGGACGAATCGTGTGAGAACACCTGGTTATTGTGAGAACATTAAATAATTACAGTCAGATTAAAATTAATGGTTCAGATTACGTCATTAATTAAAAGATCTACCGTGATGTTTAATTAATAAGCAAATAACCTTACGAGATCTTATAATTAATTGGCGTAATCAGAACCATTAAATATAAATATTAATTTTATTTTGGTAACTTTTAAATCTCTCTCTCTCTCATATATATATATATATATATATATATATATATATATATAGAAAAAAAATAAAGTGTATATATATCAAACAAAATAACATTTTTAATACCAACTAAAATTGTGTCAAAAATACCAATTAAAGTATTTTCCATTAAGAATAAGAATGAAATTATTATTTTGATTTTGCTAACTTTTGACTCTTTCTCTCTCTCTCTCTCTCTCTCTCTCTCTCTCTCTCTCTCTCTCTCTTCTAATATGTATAGGACAACTTGAGTGAGAACACTTAGTAATCATGAGAAATTAGAATATTTAGTTATAACCGTTAGATTAAAATTAACAATTCAAAATACATCATTAATAACGAGATCTCATATAATTGTTTCCTTTTTAGTTAAAGATCTCGCAATTAATGGTGAAATCTGAATAATTAATTTTAATCCAACAGTTATAACTATGTATATATGTATGTATGTATGTATGTATGTGTGTGTGTGTTTATATATATATATATATATATATATATATATATATATATATATATATATATATATATATATATATATATATATATATATATATATATATAATCGAACCCATTCCCCCACACTGCCACCTCCTAACATTGACCATTTGAGCTACCACAATTTCATGTTACTAAAGCATATTACATAATGTTTATCCTATTATTTCTTTTATTGCAAAACTTTTTACCTACTTTTTATATCTATTTATTATTTATTTTGATACATGTATAGTTGTTATTATATATTACTTTTATATATTATATTTATTTACCATCTAATATTTTGTATCACATTCCATAGATTTTATTCTATATATTTACTAACTAGAATATTATTAAATATGAGTTTTTTTTTAACAAACGGACAGATTGCCCGAATTTATTAATAAAAAAAGAAAAAAAACTGAGAAAAGCGAAGGGGGGACTGGACCAAAATCATTGCCAACAGAAAAGATCAATATTAAATATGAGTAATTTTATCCATTTCAACCTTTTTTAATTCTCATCTTATAAATAATGTTATATATTAAAAATGTTTGTCACATATTTTTGTATTCAGCTTTATGCACATACAATTAGAATCAACAGCTTGATGCACATACAATTAGAATCAATATAACTTTGATCGATCAGTATATTTGTAGTTTACAACGTTTGTGCTTAATATCCTTCTATTCACTACGTTGCACTTAGAAAACAAGTAGAGAGAATAAACAAAATGACAGAGAACATTGATCCTACGGTTGTCAATGTCAATCAGTTTAGTCAAAAACAAGCTACATATCCTTATGCAAAAGTATATTTGCTATATATTTGTAAGTTACTATTTACTAATACTATTTTAGACCGTATAATACTTATAAGTAACTCCTGTTGTAATAACATCTCAATATAAAAATACCCCCGAAATTATATACACTGCGGTTGTCACTACTAAAGTATTATTTGATTTCACGGGATCTCAAAATTATAATATATAATTATATATATATATATATATATATATATATATATAAATCTAAATTTAATTTCCTACTATTATACAAATATTTAAAATAGTTGAAGTAATTATCTTACGATTGTCTAAACAAATGAATTTAGACCGTCTTTGTACTGAGTTAATTATACTATATATATATATATATATATATATATATATATATATATATATATATATACATACGTGTGTGTGTGTGTGTATATCGAACGAAACATGTGAGAACACTTGGTTAATATGTGAGAACATGAGAACATTAAATAATTCTTTGTCGATTAAAAATTAACGGTTCAAATTACGTCATTAATTAAAAGATCTTCGTGATGTTTAATTAATATAACGATAACCATTCGAACCATTAATTTTAAACTAACTATTATCATTTAATGTGCTCATGTTCTCAAAATAACCAAGTGTTCTCAATTGAGTCTTCCCTGTATATAAATGTAAATATAAATATTAATTTTATTTTGGTAACTTTTAAATCTCTCTCTCTCTCTCCATATACACAAATATATATATATATATATATATATATATATATATATATATAACGAATAAAGTTTATATTTATAAAACAAAATAACATATTTAATAAGAATGAAATTAAAGTATTTTCCATTAAGAATAAGAATGAAATTATTAATTTGATTTTGCTAACTTTTGACTCTCTCTCTCTCTCTTTCTCTCTCTCCTTATATGCATAGGACGACTTGAGTGAAAACACTTAGTTATTATAGGAACAAATGTTAAATTAAAATTAACGATTCAAATTACATCATTAATTACGTGATCTCGTATGATTGTTTCCTTTTTAATTAAAGATCTCGAAATTAATTGTGAAATCTGAATAATTAATTTTAATCCAACAGCTATAGCTAAATACACTTATTTTTAATAATAAACAAATGTTCTCACCCGAGTCGTCCCCTATATATAAATATATTGTAGGATTGAGGGAAATATTACTAAACATAAATTTTTCTTATAATTTTAAATTAAATATTGGCATAATATACTGATCGTACAAGACCAATAGAAGTAGTGTTGATGTAGTCCTTTAGCTCTGTCGTTGATCGTGCTGATGTCCTTGAGTATGGGTCGCGTGCGGGTGGTACCTTCGAAAGCACTCCGACACTCAAGTCAGCAGTGAACAGTGAATAGGACCACAAGTAATAATGACGTACCTAATTCTTGGGATTCGTGCCATATTTATAGCTACAGTATTGGGCCATATTGGGCCTCTCGGACTGTATTGGGCCTTGAGTCCACTCCAGAACAGTTGCCCCCTCAAGCCTTGGTCGCCTGTGGGCGGGGTAAGGCTTGATTCATTGCCCTCGAGTGGTGCCACGAACGGTCGAGTTACGGGTGTTTAAACGGTCTCGATCCCTCGAAATGTGCGGGCGCTGCCACGCTAAGCCGCGGCCTGTCTTACGGTCTAGACGCTAGATCGCTCGGGACCATATTCTATGTTGGGGTCGCTGCCCCATCGTGGCCGCTCTGACTACTTTCGAGGTGATTCTCTCTTAAATGTTGAACAGGTACAGGTGATTTAATGATGTGACTTTACGTTTTCCGAGGTGACGCTTGGATTCTTCAAGGCGTGCCTTTTCGTTTCTCTCAGACTAAATAACGATGGAAGGTGAAAAGGTGCGCCTTTTCGCTTTTGGGCTTGAAGTGACTATTGGCCCACTATATAAGGTGGTGGGGGAAGAGGATCATACACTTCACATTCACTATTTTCTCTGAAATTTGACACCGCTCCCGCTGGCTCGTTGTCTCCCTTGGCTCGCTCGCTCCAAGACCAATCCGCCCGTGTCCTTCGAGCGGGATTCAACCACCGGCCTTTCAGGTAAACACGAGCGCCCTTCTTATCTTTATTTATTTTTGAAGTTCCACCTGGTGGAGGGGGTGTCAGGTCTGGGGACAACCAAGTCGCCCCCAAGTCGCCCCCTCTTAATGTAAGCGCTCGAACCTGACAGCTTTCCCCCTCTACAAGTTTAATCTGGCCCGGACGAAGCAGACTCGTCGCCTCTCCGTCAGCCCGGCCGTCTCGTTAGCCCATAAAATGGCTCAACCGTCCTCTGCGCCGGCGCGGTCGTCTTCAACTCCCACAGAAGAATCTTCAAAGTCCTCTGAATCTATAGATTGGACCTCCTCCGATTCCTCTGACTGATCGACCCGGAATGAAAGGGACGAAAATTCCAGGAGTCCTATTGAGGGCCCGGTCCCTGTACTCAACGAGGCTCAAGCGAATGATATTCAGGTCGTTGAGGTCCCAGCGCCCGGGATGGATCTACAAGGCGCGGCCCAAGATACGTCTTTAGAAACGATCCAGGGTGACCTCGATGAAGTGGCCGAGAAGGACATGTCCTGGGTCTCTTCCACTCTTAGGAATCATCAAAGCAGAGTATGTCGTCGCACCCCTGAAGAAGCAGTCTTGACCGCCCAATTCTATGTCAATGGTTGGAGGGTCGATGGCATGGAGAAGGACGAGAATGTTTCGACATGGACCGAACTGCTCAAGTTTACCATGTACCGAGTTGTCTTCGAGCGTATGGGGATCGTCCCCCCTTTTACTCGGTTTCAAAGACATGTTTTAAGATACCTCAAGGTCGCGCCTTCCCAGCTGAACCCGAACGCTTGGGCGTTCTTGCAAGGCTACGAGGACATCCTAACAGCGCTGGAACGGCCAGTCTCTCTAAGATTATTTTTCACTCTGATGGAGATGAGCTACCTTTATGAGCCAGGGACAAAGAGGGCTCGCAAAGAAGCAGTTTCCCTCAAGAACCGGTCGCAGTACAACTTCTTTAAGCCTTATATGGAATCCTTGCCGACCGGGTGGAAGAACGATTTATTTTGGGTCGTCCCTTATACAAACGAGGCAATGCGTGGTGTAGCTCAAATGGCTAAGGACAATAATGCAGGGACGCCCCTTTTGCCGACCCTATGGTCTTACGACCACTTTCTGAAGAAGCCCGGGGCATATTCCTTCAAAGAAATAGAGCTTAATGTTGTGGATATTGGGACGATCCATGGACTTACAAAAATTGCCTCTCGCGTTCCTGGAGGTCGCATAAAGATCAACAAGATTGTGGACGCTTGAGAGGCATTCAAGGCCGCATTAAGGCCGCCGCTGGTGGGTGGCTGCTAAAATTTCAGTCTTTCTTTCCGTTTAGCTCGCTGTATAACTTTACTGACCCGTATTTTGTTTTGTGCAGTTGCTATGGTGGGCGTTGAAGATTTCGACCTTTTTGCTCAATGGGCGGTGGAAAAAGGGAACGACTCTCCTCTCCGTGGGACCCCCTTTGTGAACGTTGAGGGAGGCGCCCCTCAACCGAAGATTACCGCTGGGCAATCGCTGATCGACATGGACGACCCGTAGCTCTGGCCGAACGTTACGCCAAGTAGCCCCCTTGTTCAAGAAAGATCTGGAAAAAGAGGACGCTCCTCCCACTGTGGTCGCCAAATGATCGTACAAGACCAATAGAAGTAGTGTTGATGTAGTCCTTTAGCTCGGTCGTTGATCGTGCTAATGTCCTTGAGTCTGGGTCGCTTGCGGGTGGTACCTGCGAAAGCACTCCGACGCCTTCCAGTCGGCGGTGAGCGATGAATAGGACCACAAGTAATAATGGCGTGCCTTGTATGCCCGGGCCCACTCTCATGGCCCGTGCGCTACCTCAAAGAACTTCTGCCTCATGTAGAGTTTTTGCCTTCAGTGGGAATCGAACCTCGTACCTCTTGTACATTTCCAACGCATTCCCACTACCCAATTGAGCTACTAGCTCAATTGGTAGTGAAAATGCGTTGGAAATGTACAAGAGGCACGAGGTCGATTCCCTACGAAGACAAAAACTCTCATGAGGTAGAGAGATTCTTTGAGGTAGCGCACGCCATGAGCAGGCCCGCATGCCATAATAAAAGCGCCTTTTTATTGTAACGCCCGGGCCCACTCTCATGGCCCATGCGCTACCTCAAAGAACTTCTCTACCTCATGTAGAGTTTTTGCCTTCCGTGGGAATCGAACCTCGTACCTCTTGTACATTTCCAACGCATTCCCACTACCAATTGAGGTAGTGAAAACTCTACATGAGGTAGAGAAGTTCTTTGAGGTAGCGCACGGGCCATGAGAGTGGGCCCGGGGCGTTACATACCTAATTCTTGGGATTCGTGCCATATTTATAGCTACAATGTTAGGTCATATTGGGCCTCTCGGATCAGATTGGGCCTTGAGTCCACTCCAGAACATATACCATCCGGTGTCCCTTAACTTATTTTTCAGTTTTTGATTATATTGCTTATGTTTTAATTTTAACGAATAGGTCTCTTAAATTTTAAAATCATTTCACCGTTACCATTTTTTGTAATTTCCATTTACTCCGTTACAAAAATGTATATGAGCCTGTTAGAGTGTCTACATGTCAATTATTCATACGTACATGGAAATTCCAACTTGGATTTTATTAAAAAGTATATTTTTTATTAAAAATAATTAATAAAAACAAAATGTTCATCTTCTTCCTAATGATTTTTGGATTCCTTCTTAGAAAAACTCCGCGCCCAACACAATTTCCATTTTGAGTTTATTCGCTGTTCCCATTTCAAATATGAAGCAAAATATTATTACTTTAAGGTAAATTAGATCAAAGCAATTAAATAGATCATCAATCAGAAACTTAAGATGCATGTGCAATCTGTGAATTTGGTGATTTCATTGCCTTCTAGTGTTGTGTTTCCTCGTAACCTTTCCTCTCACAGTATTTGGAAGCCATTATGTTATGTTATTGGACAAACAATTAAAATATGAATCTCTAAAATTATTAAAAACAAAGTTGTAAACCTAACATGGAGAGAACCCCAGAAACTTCAGATCTGTAATATTAACCCTAACTTCAGGCCCGTTCTTTGACAACAACAACAACAACATAAACCCATAAAACCTCAATTGATAAAAATTATGTGTGTTCTCACTTAAGCCAAACAATTGATAAAAAAATTATATTAAATAAAATCCAAGCCACGTCAACGCCGTCAGCCACATAAGTTTTATTTAAGAGAGTTAAATTGATAATCAAAAAGAGGATAATAGTGAAATGATTTTAAAACTTAAGAGACCTATTTGTTACACTTAAAACATAAGGGACCTAATCAAAAATTGAAAATAAGTTAAGGAACACTGGATGATATTTTGTCTTAAATATTTTATTTGGTAAGCATTATTTTTAGCTTCATGAAAAGTTATATTAAAAAGGAATTCAAATAAAAATAAAACAATTATATATATACTAATTTATATAACGATATAAAAAGTTTCAAATGTCAAAACAATCAAACAAATATAAAAGTATAAATATTATAAAAATGTTACTGATTTGTTTTTTTGGTAGAGTACAACTAAAAGAGGGCCAAAAACAAAAAAGAAAGAAAAATAACAAATTACATCCTCACAAACGCCACACCAACAACATCAGCAAGCAGGTGGGGAGTAAGGCCAGCAGGGGGTCATCAAACAAAGTTCAGGAACTTGTCCAATTAGCTCCCAATTTTGCCAAAAAGTCAGCACATGTGTTCCCTTCACAAAGAGTATGAGTCAGACACACCAACCTGTCCCTACTAAGGAGGTCTTTAATCGTTTGAATAATTGGCGCATATCGGTTGCAGCCATTGAGGGGGGAATTAACAAGATGGGGCACATTTGAGGAGTCAGGACATACCCAATGAATAAAAGAAAGCGACTCACTAGTAAAACAAGAACCTTTAGAAAGTGTATCATCAATATTTATGAAACCAATATCTTCATGTAGAGGATAATAGATGAATATATTGAATCACTTAAAATGTCAAATGATATTGAATTCACATGATGCTTTAGGAGTTTCTACTCCGCGTGTCGTTCCAGTGTATTTTCCTTTGGGCACAAGTCCTCTTTCAATCCAAAAAAAAAGTGATTACTAGTAAATTACAAAAATCTTTATAGCATTTAATATATACTACTTTCTCATATGGTATTCAAAATAATTAGTTAAGTCAATTCAATATTTATTATATATTATGTATTAAAACTGTTACATGTATTAAATTAAATATGAATATTGAATATAATACTTTTTATAAAACTTAACACATTCAATATTTTAATAATGATTTTATTATACATATTGAATGAACTTGGATAGTTATTTTTTTTGTTATAGCATTTAAAATTTCTTGAAGTGTTAGATACGTTTTAATGGTATATATAATCTTATATTTGTTTGGTAGTTATGACATTTAAGATTTGCAGTTAAGATTCATTAATCCAAATACATTTGAAATTTTTAATATACTTGTGGGCAATTTCAGAAAGAGAGTGACACAAACAAAAAGATAATCCTATTTGATCGTACCTGACCAATAAGTGTTTGAAGTTCTGGTGGTTTGGCCCGGTCGTTGTTGGTAGGTGAGGACCGGGTCTTGGCGCGCGCCGGTGGTACCTACAATAACACTCTGACGCTCAAATCAGTCGTGTGTGCTCGAGCAGGGTCACGAGGTATGGATTACGTACCTGATTCTTGGAATCTATGCAAACATTTATCTTTTGTGATGAGGTAGCGCTCGACCGCTATGCGCATTTCGCGAACACGCGCATCATCTTGCGAGCACGCGTTCTTTGATTGGACCGCGTTGGGCCCGATATGACGAATTGGGCCTTTGGCCCACTCCGGAACAGTTGACCCCCAAGCCTGGGTCGCCTTAAGGCGGGCTAAGGCTTGAAACAGTTGCGCCCAAACCAGGTCGCGCGGGACCAATCGGTCTTTCAAGGCCATTGCCCCGAGTTCGTTCCTTTTGACCGTTGTGGCAGTTATTGCTGACATAAATGAAGTGACTGTTGAGATAAATGTTCATTAATGATGTGACGATAGACGTGACAGTTACGCTTCCCAAGGTGACACTTGGGGTTTCCCAGGCGCGTCTGTTCATCGTCCCAGCACGCGAAATGGTGAGGGAAGGCGAAGAGTTACGCCCCCTCGCTTTGGGCCCAACCCATTTGTTGGCCCACTATATAATGAGTGAAGAGAATCACTCATTAGTTACTTCACTGAAATCTCCGCTTCACGCACCGACTTAGTATCTCGATCGATCTTCACAAGGAGGCTTCTAGTTCTTGCTCGCCCGTGCTATTTATTCTATTCGGTCGCTGCTTTCAGGACTTCAGGTAACTACGACCATCCTTGTCTTTGTTTCTTTGCCAGTTATCTTTTGTTCTTTTCCTTATCATTCTTTCGCACCTTGTGGAGGGGGTGTCAGGTCTGGGACGACCAAGTCGCCCCATTTGTGTGAGTATCAGCTTGGTCCTGACCATTCTATCCCTCCACAGGTTGTTCTGGCGCGGACCAAAAAGACTGCCCAGATCTCTGGGAGCCCTCCAGTATCTTTAGCGCGTAGTATGGCTTAGCCCAACCAGTCTACTATAGCTCCTGCTCGGTCGGGCTCGGGCTCGTCTACGAGCGAGCAATGCTCGTTCAACACTTCAAGTATTTCTTGGACTTCCTCGGAAAGCTCAACTCAATCTAGTAGGACTCCCCCAAGAAGTGAGCTCGCCCGCGGATCTCCTGCCGGACCTATTGCGGATGAGGTTATGATTGACATTGAGACTGATGCCCAGCCAGATGTGGGCAACGCTGGAGTGGAGATGCCCGCTCGCGCTGGAGAGGATCATGTGGAAGTGATCGGCGACGACCGAAAAAACCATGGTCAGGCCGATCCCCCAGCAGCGGTCGCGTCTGATATGTCTTGGGTGTCGCGGACCCTTTGTGCCAACAAAAGAGGTATACGCTATAACAGCTTTCACGAAGACATTTTAGTGAAACATTTCATTGACAATGATGGGTGGAGGGTTGAAGGAATGAGGAAAGGTGAGGACATAGCCACTTGGACGGACGACCTAATATTTACTATGTACAGAATCGTCTTTGAGAGAATGAACATAGTCCCCCTTTCACAAAGTTTCAGCGGAAGGTCCTTAAATATCTTCAAGTCGCCCCTTCGCAATTGAACCCCAATGCATGGGCATTTTTACGAGGTTATGAGGACGTTCTGACGAACTTAGGTCGGCCGGTGGGTTTCAAGTTATTCTTCAGCCTTTTCGAGATGAGTTATTTGAATGAAGTGGGGTCCAAGGGCGCTTGGAAAGAGGCGGTCTCCTTCAAAACCTCACATAGTATAACTTCTTCAAACCTTACATGGACTCTCTACCATCAGGCTGGAAAAAAGAGTATTTTTGGGTCGTCCCTTATTCCCTACAGGTCGTTCAGCGTATTTCCGAGCTGCTCCCAAACGGTATGGCAGGGTCGCCCTACATCCCAACAATGTGGACCTTCGATCACTTTCTGAAGAAATGCAGCGACTATGCATTCCAAGAGGATGATCTGGGCGACCTGGATCTTGGGACGCTTCACAGATTTAGGAGGATAGCTTCCCTCATTCCTGAGGGTCACATTAAGATAAAAAAGATTGTTGATGCTAGCAACAATCTCCAAATAAGGCCGCCCTTGGTTGGTGGCCGCTTATTCTTTTAATTTTGAAGTCTTCACTTTTTCTATCATTTCATCACTATAACTGTTTCTAACATTTGTTTTGCTCGTGCAGCTGACATGACTAATGTGAAAGATTTCAGCGACTTGGCTCAGTGCGTGTTGTGGGAAAAGTAGTTGTGCAAGTATACACAATCGCAAAGTAATATAGTGATAAAAGTAGAGATCATCACCATAGGGATTGGTGTTAATTTTAAAGTTTAACTTACACAAACACTAGTGAACCAAGTAGGAAATTTATATGGTCACAAGTATTTGATACAATGTCAAGCACTATAGCGTCAAGCGCTGTAGCATTTGATATTGTGTCTTTCAGTCACTAACGCCAGAGTTTTGTTACAAGACTCCTATGTCTAGGTTCTAAATAAGTCCACCCCTGCATTTGATATTGTGTCTTTTTGTCACTAACCCACAGCTTTTGCCCTATGAACTATTGCTCTTCTATTTCTAGACGAAGCAAATGTTGTGTAAATGTCTCTAAACAACTTTTCATTCATATCAATCTTTGAGTTAGATTCATGGACCATTTCTGTACCCACGAAAGAACTCATTTTAATTGGCCAACCCTAAAAAAGTTTGAAAGTATTAAAATGTAAAGATTGAAACGCAAAACATTAGATGTTATAAACGAAATCATAAATCATAATCATAAATCATAAATATATTAAATCAGGAGTTTGTCCACTGAAGCGTCCACGTAAGACCAATCAAAAAATGCAACGCATATCACCAATTAAATATGTGGCACGCCACGTTAGACAGTCAGCATCCACGTAGGTCATCTTAACGGCCAATAAATGATTAGCGAATAGTATAGAAAAACCAATTGCCAAGATCGAAACATACATAGCTGATTCAAGTAATAATTGTTGCGAAATAAAGGGAAACGAATTTGATTACTGTTGTAAGTCAACAAATTTCATTCAATTTTAATTAAAACAATGTTATTTAGACATAGGTTTTTAGACAAAAATCGACAAAAACCAACTCACAACACTAATTAACCAAGTTTTTTGGACTATTAGCCAACCTATTTTTTCACAGTTTTCGAGATGTCGTTTAAAAACTTAAAAATAGTGGAGAAAGATCCAACATAATGACCTACAACCAGCAAATCACAACCCACAAAAAAATTAAAAAAATATTTTCTTCTACAACTCTCTCTGATATGATAAGAACACCGAAAGAGAAGAAAGATTGAACGAGAACGATTGAAGAAAGAGAGGCCGAAAATAAAGCTCTCAACAGACCCATCGTCCTTCTCTCTCACTAGTGGAAAAAGGACATTAAACAGCACCATTTAGTATCGGTTGTTTGAACAGCCGATACTAAATGTTGACGCGGTGGCAATTTTGAAATTAAATGAAAGGTTTCAATTTTCACGCCTACATTTAGTATCGGTTGTTTAAACAACCGATACTAAATGTGTGATGCTAACACATTTAGTATCGGTTGTTTAAACAACCGATACTAAATGTGTGTCTCTAACACATTTAGTATCGGTTTTTTAAACACCCGATACTAAATGTCCCGTTTAATTTTACCAAGACACACGTTCTCCTTCTCTCTCTGAAGTCTCTTCAGTCTCTCTTTCACGACTCTCTCACTCCAACGCTCTTCACTCTCGCCATCGTTCTCTACTCTCGCCATCGTTCTCTCACGCCATTCTCTACTCTCGCCATCGTTCTCTCCTTAATAACCGTTGCTCAAGATCGTTCTCTACCCAGGTCGTTCTCGCCATCGTTCTCTACCCAGATCGTTCTCGCCATCTGTAACGCCCCAAATTTTATTAGAAATTATTTGGAGTTGATTTGATAGGGTAGTGGACCATGTTGAGAAGGACTAAAATTGATGTTATAAATACTTAATATAAGATGATTATTATTATTATTATTATTATTAATATTATTATTGTTATTATTAAAAGCAAGTTTCTAGGGAAAACCAAAGTGGTTATAGGAGGGAGGAAAAGTAGGAGGAAAATTAGCATATGGTTGGGAATTAAAAATCAAATTAAAAAAGGGTTAGAGTGTTGATGCTCATTTAAATAAGGAGTGGGGTGTAGTAAATAACTGGGGAGTGTTTTAGTTAAATAGGGAGGGATATGAGAAAGTAATTAGGAGGTGCAATTAGGGCCCATTGGAGTTAAGTGGCCCAAACCCAATTAATAAAAACATTAGGGTCTTAGGAGAAACCCTCATTAGAAGCAAAAGATCAAAAATTAGAAAGGAGAGGAGAGTGAGAAGAGTGTGACGGCTAGGGCTTGAGAGAGGGAGAGATTGCGTGAAGAACCAAGAAGGAAGAAGAAAAACGTGGATTGTTGGTGTCTAGGGAGGTGTTCTTGAGAGCTTTGGTCTTCTTCTTCAATTAACAAGGTATGGGGGCTCTCTTTCATAGTTAATAATTTATAAACCATGAAATCATAAGGATTAGGTGTTAGGAGTAGTTGTTTAAATTAAATCATGAAGTATTTGAGTGATTGGGTGATTGTTTGATTTTATATGTGATTATATTGATTGTTGTATGGAGATTGGAATGTTATTGCATTGATTGTTGATATTAAGGTGTCATAACATGATTTTAAGGAAGAATAATAGGTAGAAATAAAGTGATGGCTAGGTGTTTCATGATTTGCTTGAATGAACATGATAATGTTTTACAAGATTGTATGGTGTGGTGTTTTACATGTGAATGTTGTTCTTGATTGTTGGTGTTAAGGTGAGTTATATGAATTTAATGCAATATGGTGTGTAAATGGTGTTTGGTGTTTAAGTGTTGTTGATGTTATTGGGTGTTGATGATGAGCTTTACTTGTTTATGGTTTTTGTGTGTTTTCTGGACACTATTTCGGTTTTTCTCAACTGGTACTGTTTGGTTGATCCAAAAATTGTGTGGCTAATTGTTTTTTAAAATAGACTTAAGGCCGGTCGTTTTGGCACTGGTTTCGTTCAATTCGTAGTTGTGTAGCTCAAGTTATGAGTCTCCAAAGTTAGGTCAAATTTCTGGAGTCAAACTGGGAGTAGGTTCGGTTTTTGCAGGTTTTGTGTTATCAATTGAACTCCGTTTTGAGTGATTCTTATTTCATTGAAAAATAGACATAATTCTCTACGAAATAGGCACTGATTTTACTGAACTTCATTAAGAAATGAGAAAGAAAATTTGGTTGCAAGTTGGGTAAAGCGTTCTGTCCGATTTTGGTACCTTAGTGTAGTGTTTTGAAAAACTGTACCAACTGGACACTTATTTTGAAAAACTAAAATCATAGGTAGAAACTACACTCAGAGGGCTTTCCAATGAGTGCTCTTTTGTAATTTTTCGATGTCTCTTTCTATTTTAAATAATTCGTCGAAGTAGGAGTACTGCTGTAGGAATCCAGCACCTTGTGCGGGTGTTGCCAATGTTACCCAAAGTGTCAAAAAATACTGTTTTGGTCCCTCTGAACTTTCTAGTCCCCGAGGTGTCAAACTAGTCCCTGGGTGTTAAATTAATCCTTATGATGTCAGATTAGTCCCTAGGTGTCAAATTGGTCCTTGAGGTGTCAAATTGGTCCTTGAGGTGTCAAATAAGTCCTTAGGTGTCAAAATGGTCCTTGGGTGTTGAAAGGGTCCCTAGGAGGTATTTTGGTCCTTATGTGTGGGTTTAGTCTCTGGTGTTGACTTTAGTCCTTGGAGTGACTTTAGTCCTTTGGTGTAGAATTAGTCTTGGTGATCTTGTAGTCCCTATAGAATTACTATTTATGGTGTGGTGCATTATTGGTGAATAAATATTGGTGAGTTAGGGTCTATGACCTTTCTTTGGTGTTGGTGAGCCCACAAGGCTATTGGTGAGCATGCTATTGCATTATTTTGGTGATTTGGTGTTTCTGGTGCATAGTCATGGTGTCGCATTATCATATGCATATTTTGGTGAATAGGCCTCGGCCTCTTAAATTTTGGTGAATGCCCTCAAGGCTATTTTGGTGATGGATCCACATGCATATGCCCGTGGAGTATTGGGTTGCATTTCATGCATTACATACATGTTCTGGTGACTGGGTGTTCATAAATTAATGGTGTATTTGATCGCATCTGTAATTTTGGTGTGACCGTATTTACGTGTAATCTTGTATTTACAGTAATCGTATTTCCGGTGTATCTGTATTAATGGTGTATTTGAATTGACTGTATATCTGGTGTGCCTATTCTACTGTTTTTCTTGTTTTATCTATTATTATCTATGTATTGAGACTCACCCTACTGCGTCGTGTTGCCTCGTATGTCGTCGGCAACTGCAGTGACGATGGATCAAGGTGACTAGAGATCCTTCTTCTAGTATGGTCGAGTCGGCTCGATACGTAGCAATCGGGGTGTTTAGTTGTTATTTCTTATATATTTGAACTAAGATGTTAAGTTATTATTTCCACTGCTGTAGTATTTTGTCCTCGGACATTGTTGGTGCTATGTATCATTTACTGAAGTTTATTTTGACTAATACTTTGGAGTTTTATTTTAATTACTATTTTGGAGTTTTTTAAGGTGTTTTGTTTTAAATGTGACACCCTCGGGTGGTCTCACTGAAAGTTTTTACGCACTCTGATTTTCAAATTAATTAAATAGTAGTTATGTAGAAGGGGGTGTTACACCATCGTTGATGACATTGTTCCGTTCTCTACCCAGCTCAAGATCGTTCTCTCCCCTTCATCACCGTTGCTCAAGAATGGTAAGTCAAGTTCCCACTTCATCTCTCTCTCTCTATGTCGCTGGCTCTCTCGCTCTCTCTCAGCCGCTCTCTGTCTCTCTCTAGGGTTTATTACATGTGTTTGCTTTTTATCGATTGTATGAATTTTAGGTGAAGGATTTAGGGTTTATGAGGTTTTAAAACTTAATTTGTGATTATGGGTTTTAAAATTTAATTTGGGATTTAATTAGGGTTTAAGAGAAATAATCATAATCAAAGGGGTGAAGTGGAATCGGCTCTGATTATTTGCTGTAGTAATATGCTTAGATGATTGCTGCGTTTTCTTGAAATTGGGAATATTGTGGGTTTAGTAGAGAATTAGTGGTAGTATAATGGAAGAAGAGGAAGAACCACAAGAGATAAAAACATCTGATGAGGAACTGGATGATCATAAAAGTAACTTCAAAATTATCTTTATCTCATGCTTACTTTTGTTTACTTGCAGGTGGATTGTATCTTATTATCTGTGACCTGTTTTGTATATTTGCTTCCTAGGTGGCAAAAAAAGTAACTTCAAAATTATTTTCTTTATCTCATGCTTACTTTTGCCTTGGAATTATTTATGCTTGTTAAAGGTTCCTTAGCTGTATTGGTTTAGAAATGATGGTTGTTTTTTAGATTTAAATGTGTGGCTTCAAGAATATCAAATGTCAGTGGTGAGCTTCCTTTTCTTTAATGAATAGCTGATCTATTGACATTATCCTAGTGTGCAATCGATCATGATTATCTTTAAGGGAAAACTGCTGCATGCATAGAGAACATTGTGTTTCTTGTTTACTGTATTAGTATGTGGACATGTCTGTTCTAAACATTGACTTTATTAAGCATCCCATACTATATTCTTTACCTTGCATGATATATTCTGCCTCATACTGCAGGAGGTATTTGTCGACGACCCAGTTTGGTTATTGAGGATGTTGATTTTAGTGATAAATACTTGGCACTCATTTTGAGGAAGGTCGAAATTTTCAACTTTGTTCACTTGGATCACCATCGCCTCCGGGAAGGTAATGAAAGAGGATTTGCTATAACACGCTCTTACGGATGAGTTCTTGATGTAATTGTGATTTATCATCTCATTGAAATGTTGCTATAGTCCACCTTATTCTTGTGACAGGGGAAGTGAAACGAGGAAGCTAGACTGCGCAGATTTGTCTCTCCCAAAACATGTTTGTCAAATTTCACCGGCCAAATTATGACTTTTTCTCTTGATTATGCGCTTCATAATATCATCTCCTGTGGTAATTGAATGATTGCTTCTTCCGCTTCTTTATGCCAATCAGTAGTGTGCTCATTGTTACTTGCATATATGCATAGACATGATTTTTAGGTCTCGAGAGGTCATTATCAAACCCGGTTTGTTCACCATAAGTTTCTTGCGGATGCCTGATGTTGTGGTTGATTATGACTTGGCAACCAAAGAGGTGGGACATCATTCAACAAAGAAAATATGCTTCATGACAGAACACGAATATTGTATGGTAAAAATTGCAAGTGTAAGCAATGAATCCTCAAATGCAGAGCACTACATCCCCGGAAAGCCAACTTGGAAAATGACCACTCATGGAATGACTCATCTGAGTTTTTATGCACCGTAAGCAATATGTTGTACCTTCATTTGATGGGGTTTTGATTCCATTGACTGTTGTTTTTGCACGTAACAATAACCCAGAAGATAAAAAACCTGGGATATTGCATGGGCACGGAGCTTATGGTGAGTTACTTGACAAACGGTGGCGCAGTGAACTTAAAAGCCTCCTGGACCGCGTGGTTGGGTTGTAGCCTATGCTGATGTTAGGTAGGCTTCACATTAGCTGGTGGCCATGTACTCAATGCATATTCGTATGGATATTTTCTTTGTTATTATGTTAATATATATAATATCTTATCTGTTTCTATGTTAATATATATGGCAGGAACAGAAGTCCTGAAATTGGTAGATATCGCAGGTATTGCATTCAACGTCAGTTTAATTGTTTCTTTCTATTGTGTTCTTTCTTTGAGCTAATCTAATCTGTAATTATTTATCTACAGCCGTTCGCCGGTTCGAAGGTCAAGAACTTAGGTGACTTCTGGTTTGTGGGTAAGGAGCAGGGCTCCAGTGGCACTTTCTTACTTTCTTGGTGGTAGAATAGCAACTTGCATGTTATGTACTAAAGGGTACTTCCTAATAGTTGTATGAAATTTGGTCTGGTTTGGTTTGCATCTTTGCTGTTTAGTAGTCATTATGTTTATAGGACCTGAATTCAAGACTGCTTAGATTCGGAATTGTTGATTAATATTTTCATCGGGACATCATGTTATGCTATGACTAAAATTTAGTGTTCCTTAACTACTGTTGTTGAATTTGCCTTTTCTAGGATAAAAACCGCCAACACACTGGAATGTTTAAATATCAATGGACGGTAGTGGATCATGGATGGTGCTTATGTGGTTCAAAATTCAAAACGTGGTTCGGTAAGATAGTATGCGAGATAAGAGGAATCTGAACTGTATATCAACATCAAGTGCTCATTGAACATCACAATTGGGACTTCATATGATGTCCCTTTGTATTTTTGAAAAGTGTGTACTGTGTGTACAAACAAGATCCAGACTAAGTGAGAGATAGGAAGAAATGGAACCATGCTTTTTGAACACGTTTTTTCTACACCTATTCAATGCTAAATGTGCAATCCATTCTCGAGAATAACAGGGCATGCTTCCTCTTAAGGTAATCAAAATTTTGGGACACTGCTAACACTCTAGTTATTATTTTAGTTTCTGCCCAATTCCTGTACCACTCTAAATCTAAATATGTATGCACAAAGTTAATCAAACAAGGCAATAAAGGAAATAACTACTGTACATTGGATTCAGAGTAGTTGCTGACAATACTTTCTCTCAAGTTTCATTTTCTAACTCAAAAGGGTTATACTACTTGGAAATTAAAATCTGAACCCATGTATTACTACTGTAACGCCCCGAAAATAATTTGAATATTTATTTAAGTGGATTAATTAAGTTGTGGAGAAATATTAGAATTGATTAATTAATTTGAGGTTTATTGTTTTAATTAGAGGTTGTTTAAGTAGTAGGAGAGGTGGAAGTAAAAAGGGAGTAGTTGAATTAATTGAGGGGGTTGCAAATAGAGGCCCAACCCATTGGGCCCAATTAAATTGTGGATTAAATGAATGAAAGAAAGGAATTAAGAAAGAAGGAATCAGACCCGAGAGTGAGGGGAGAAAGAAAGAAGAAAGGTGAGAGTGAGAGGAGGAGAAGGGAAGCTCGTGAGAGAGGGAAGGAGTGAGGAAGAGAGAGAGAGAGGAAGAAGGTGGCGCAAGAGTGAGGAAGAGAGAGAGAGAGGAAGAAGGAGACGCAAGAGTGAGAAGAGGAGAGAGAGAAGGAGGCCGAAGGTGGAGGGGGCTGGCGGTGGTGGTGAGGTATTTGGGGGTTTAGGGTTTTCTCCACCCTTTGATTTGGTAAGTTGATTTTGGTTCTAATCTCCCTAGTTTTTCATGCTCTTTCCATTTATACTAGTTTCCATCTCTCAATCTCTCTATTTTGCATTTCACCATGAGAGGAGTTAGAAGCTTAAAGTGTTGGTGTTTGGCTTGTTGATGGTGTGATGAAGGAAGAGCTAGGTTGTCTACAATTCCTAAGGTTAGGGGATTCTCCATACATCTTTTATAGCTTGTAAGATGTGTATTATAGTGAGAATAGCTCTAGGAATGATTGTGTTGATTGTATGTTGATTGTATGTTGATTGTATGTTGATTGTATGATTGATGTTGAAATGCTTGAATTTGGTTATAGCATGTTGATTGTTGTTTTGGAAGCATGAGTTGTGATATATGCATAGTGTATGTTTGATGATTTGGTCATATGAGCATGAACAAGTAAATATGATAATTAGCATTAATAATTCATTGGCTATGTTGGTGTGGTTATGTGAGGATTAATTTGTTTGGAAGAAATTAGGTTTTTGAAGTGTGTTGGGTATGGGTTGGAAGGGGCGCCAAATGCCTAGCATTTTGGCGCTGGTTGTTCTTAGCGTGTGTGTGTGTGTGTGGCGGGGGGCGCGATTCTTTGGGCAACTTGGCGCTGTGTCTGAAATGGTGTCTTTGCGCGCCCATCTTGCTTGCATGCAAACTTAAACTTCTGCAAGCAAAGGCCAAGGCTTGATCAAGATCACGCCATCTTGCGCTGCGCGTCCTCACAGCGTAACCTCGCGCGCACACCTCTCACCGGGGACGAAAACTTTTGAGAGTTAGAGCGACCTACCCGCGCGCCTTCTTGCGCGCCTCTCTTCTGCGCGCCCGGTGTGCGCGCCTCCGATGGGGATTTTTCCAAAACCTTGTCTTTGTTGAATTCCTAAGTTCTCTAAATTAATTATTGGTGTGTCGAAATGGTCCTATAGTGAGAAGAAAACCCCATGGGGTGGTGTTGGTTCTTAGGTGAGAATTAATAAATATTTGGTGAGGTGATGCTAATTAATCGGTGAGGTGGTATTGATAATTAATGATGTGCTAATTAATAATTGAGGTGGTGTGCTTGGTGTGGAGTGATGCATTGTCATAAAGTCGCATGAATCATATGCATGGCTTCGCCAACGGTGATGGAATACCCTTCGGGAGGTGATGGAATACCGCCCGGGAGGTGATGGAATACCGCCCGGGTGGTGATGAAATACCCGACGGGGTGGTGAGGTGAATATGGATCCACATGCATGTTGCATACATGCATATAATCATACATTCCCTACTGTTTGTTTGTTAATGTCCAATTAATCTGTTATGGTTGCTTGCGTGATATCTCATGTGAATGATAAATGCCTTGTTCTGTGAATCTCTGTTGTTAGCTAGTTCTCACTATATGGCTTATTTTACCTGTTATAAATTATGTAAAGAGACTCACCCTAGCATTTCTTGTTGCCTGCTCTCGTGGCGACAAACAGGTGATTCCGAGTGATGGTGCTTTGTATTCTCCAGGGTTTTATTGAGTCGACTCGATAGTAACACCGGGGTTGGGTCTTAGTATTATTTATGCTTATGTATTAAACTATTTTGGAGTATGTATTGATTATGTAATGGATAAGTTAAACTTATTTTCATTTCATTTGTGCTAGTGGACTAGTTACGGATTGTTGTAAAACTAAATGGTATTTTCGAGGTTCTCCCCATTTAAGTCGTGATATGTAACACGCAAATATATTTATTAATGAAAGAGTAACGTTGATGATTTTAAGTCATATGTATGGTGAACGTAGCATCCCCGAGGATGTACCTTTTAAAAGAAAAACAATTTTTAAACTCTGATTTTTTTAATTAAATATTTAAACAAAGTAAGGGGGGTGTTACAAGTGGTATCGAGCGATTCGGTCCGTCCGCCAAGTTGTCGAGTCTCATTAACCCTCGAGTCTTGGTACTCGTTCTAAATCATAAATCATGTTGCTGTGTATTACTATTAACTTTGTTGGTTGTTCATTCATTGACGTGCCTTGTGACTTAATTGTTAGATTACGATTGGAAATGATATTTTATTATTGAGGTATATGTGACCGAATCACAGAATCGTGGTTGTAGCCTTGATTTTGTCTGTTCGCGGATCGTTGTTTGTATCATTAAGATATGTGTGATTAAAAGAGTTCTAACGACGTCAAAGGAGTGAAAGTCGTGGCGATGCCTTCGCACTCGGATTGCGTTAAAAGTCTTTTAATGCGGTAGATATAAATTGAAAGAAAGTAGTTTTGTGACCTTAATTAGTTGGTTGCATGAGTAGGAGGGATGATCACCCCAATCACTCATCCCCAATGAAAGAGGCGACAATAACTCGTAATTATTATAAATTTTGAATATATACTAATTTCAACTTGATTGATCGAGTGGTGTGTGCAAGCTGATTGACCATTAATTTTTAGAAAAATAGGTGCCTTATGGAAGTTTGAGTTTGAATTGGGGTTTGATAGTCGGGAGATGTCAAAATAAGGATTGACGTAAGATAGAAGCATTGGTATTTAAATGATTGATATGGCGTAGTTCCCTAGCGATAAATTAATGATGGTTGGAATAAATCGAGTGAGACTTTGGTAACCTGAAAATAGAGTTTTGGCACAAAGTAAAGGTGTAGATTAAGTATGCCTAAGGGTGTTGTAACCTTCGTGAAGTTCTTAATGAGCATTGGACTAGTTGTGAAGGAAAGTGTTTAGTAGTTGGCTCAAGTATGATCATAGTATGAGGATCAAAGGAAAGAAGGAAGGAAGGGGAAGGTTAGGTACATAGGACTACATATGAGCTAAGGTGTAGTTGCTTAACCATAGGTGTGTGGAAATGTAATAGGCATGCGGCGTAGTATGTGGGAGTCAAAGTATGTAGTACCGAGGTTTAGAGTGCGTTTGAATAGTAAGTGTAGTGAAGCTTAGCGTGACGTAGTGTGGAGAACCGAGGTACCAAAAGAGTGTACCGAGGTGTTGTGAAGTGTAATGGCCGAGGTTAGGGAGTTCTTAGGTGTAGTGTGCCTAAGTGTAATAGTCAAAGGTGAAGTGACTAAGTGTAGTTGATGAAGTGAGTTGTGAATAAGCGTAAGAGTAGTGGATAGACAATATTTGAAGGATTGCTTGTGAATATTGTTACCTTTGATTGACGTTTTGCTATAGATTGATGTTTTCTGTAATGCACGTGAGTTTAATTTTGATTAGTGCTAAATTGTTTGAAGTATGTACTGAAATGAAATGCGGTGCTCGGTTATAACAATTAAGGTTAGGATTCGCGTATAGTCTCCTTTTTGGCTGAGATGAAATGATTGACTTTTCTAACTTCTGAGTTTATGGCGGAAAACTAAATTTTGAAAATAATAAGTGGTTGTTTTGTGTGGCAACGTGTTCGTCTTATAAAGAGATTTGGGGTTACGTATAGTTTTCCTTTTTGGACAAAATTGTGAATTCTATAATTTTCGAAAAGAAACGGTACTTGGAAAATTCTGTGTTTTTGGGAATGAACGTAATGTCAAGAATTGTGTTAAATTCTGTTCCAAGTTGTTTAAAATTTTATTACGAGATGTGACGTGATTTTAGCTTTAGGACCGATTAGGTCATGGATTGATGTTGTTTGAAAATGACAAGGTCTTACAATAATTTCATGGTTTGACGAGGTAAAATCTTTTGAAAACAAAGAGGTGAGTTTTACTCACGTTTAGGAAATTTTAAAATGTTGTTTATGTTATGTTTGAACGGTTTTCGAAAATTGGAGTTTCGTGAATTTTCGAATCAAAAACGCTATTTTGAGAAATTATGTTTGTTTGAAACTTAAGGACGAAACCATAAAGATTTGATTGTTTAATTGTTATGCTTGAATATGGATTTCGATTGCGGGTCTGTGTTAGTTGAATTTACAAATCTTTTGGAAAACCGTAAATTTTATATATGTGCGAGCATTAATGAGTTTTGAACAAGAATTGATGTCTGGACTGGTTATACAGGTAAAAATATTTTTTGAATGTCCATATTTCAGGGGAAACTCTGCCGAATTTTCGTTAGGAATTTTGATATATGTTCAAAGTGGTAATTGAATTGTGTGATTAGAAGGTAAATGAAATTGAGAAAATGTTATGTGTAGTGATTTAAATTGTACGCTGTTTTGTTATCTAAAAAGCTGCTGGTTTGCAACTTAGCGTTGCTGTTTTTGAGTTGAATTTTCGGCCGTCCTTATAGATAAAAGGGTGCGGTTCATTGCCGTCTTTATAAATACAAAGGTGATTGATGAGTGAGTGTCGAAGTGTATAGGTATCGAAGTGTGGTGTTAACTAAGCATAGTAGAGGAGCAGAGTTGTTGAAATAGGTGTAAGTATCTAAGTGAAGAGTATGTCTGTCGAAGGATATATATTGTCGAATCTAGTAGTAGGTATGTGCAATTAAGTATATCGAAATCTAGTATGGTACAGTTATGGAGATATTGAGGTAACGGTGTAAGTCGAAGTTAGTGTTGGTCGAAACGTAGGTAAGTTGAAGTATAGAGTTGTTGAAATGAGTAATGTCTAAGTGTATTTCTCTAAGTTAGAGTGGAAGGGTCGAAATATTGAAGTTGTCGAAGTATAGTGTGATGTATCTAACTGAAGCGTAAAGGAGTGGGTGTAATGTATGGAAGCCTAAACTAGTATTGATGAGATGTCGTGTTTAAGAGTGATGTGCTCAAGTGTAGTGTAACCAAGGTGAGTAACTGAGGAGTAATTGCTGTAGTGTGCGTACACCTAAGTACAGATGCCGAGATCCCGAGTGAGTGTGCCGAGATGCCGTTTGATGTTAACATGGTTTAGAATTATTGCTAAGCACCGGAGTGCGGTTGTTATGGGACTCGAGGAGGAACTATTAGTAATGACCACGAGTAGGTTAATTAGATGAATGAGATAGTTTGGATTAGGAGGTTGAGTTCGGAAGTGAGCACCAGAGATTGGAAACTTAAAGAGGGTAAGCTAATCGCAAATCGTAGTTGAGGATATAGTGTTACTGCATCAGAACAGATGGTATTTGAGTAGTCAAGTAGGATCGGGATATCCTACAGGTTAGAATATCTGCTAAGGATAAGAGTGTAGAAAAGGTGTGTGTTTTGTTACCTTAGTGTACGATAGATTATGATAAAACTGCGGTTAGAGGTGTGAAGAATGTTGGGTATTGCTTCGTGAGTATTTTCGAGGGGCGAAAATATTCCAAGTGGGGAGAGTTATAACGCCCAAAAATAATTTGAATATTTATTTAAGTGGATTAATTAAGTTGTGGAGAAATATTAGAATTGATTAATTAATTTGAGGTTTATTGTTTTAATTAGAGGTTGTTTAAGTAGTAGGAGAGGGTGGAAGTAAAAGGGAGTAGTTGAATTAATTGAGGGGTTGCAAATAGAGGCCCAACCCATTGGGCCCAATTAAATTGTGGATTAAATGAATGAAAGAAAGGAATTAAGAAAGAAGGAATCGGACCAGAGTGAGGGGAGAAAGAAAGAAGAAAGGTGAGAGTGAGAGGAGGAGAAGGGAAGCTCGTGAGAGAGGGAAGGAGTGAGGAAGAGAGAGAGAGAGAGAAGAAGGTGGCGCAAGAGTGAGGAAGAGAGAGAGAGAGAGGAAGAAGGAGACGCAAGAGTGAGAAGAGGAGAGAGAGAAGGAGGCCGAAGGTGGAGGGGTCAAGGTGGTGGTGGTGAGGTATTTGGGGGTTTAGGGTTTTCTCCACCCTTTGATTTGGTAAGTTGATTTTGGTTCTAATCTCCTAGTTTTTCATGCTCTTTCCATTTATACTAGTTTCCATCTCTCAATCTCTCTTTTTTGCATTTCACCATGAGAGGAGTTAGAAGCTTAAAGTGTTGGTGTTTGGCTTGTTGATGGTGTGATGAAGGAAGAGCTAGGTTGTCTACAATTCCTAAGGTTAGGGGATTCTCCATACATCTTTTATAGCTTGTAGGATGTGTATTATAGTGAGAATAGCTCTAGGAATGATTGTGTTGATTGTATGTTGATTGTATGTTGATTGTATGTTGATTGTATGATTGATGTTGAAATGCTTGAATTTGGTTATAGCATGTTGATTGTTGTTTTGGAAGCATGAGTTGTGATATATGCATAGTGTATGTTTGATGATTTGGTCATATGAGCATGAACAAGTAAATATGATAATTAGCATTAATAATTCATTGGCTATGTTGGTGTGGTTATGTGAGGATTAATTTGTTTGGAAGAAATTAGGTTTTTGAAGTGTGTTGGGTATGGGTTGGAAGGGGGGGGCGCCAAATGCCTAGCATTTTGGCGCCTGGTTGCTGAAACTGTGTGTGTGTGTGTGGCGGGGAGGCGCGATTCTTTGGGGCAACTTGGCGCTGTGTGTCCGAAATGGTGTCTTTGCGCGCCATCTTGCGCGCCTGCGCAAAAACTTACGCGCAAGAAGGCCAAGGCTTGATCAAGATCTGCGCGCCATCTTGCAAGCGCGTCCTCAAGCACGTAACCTCGCGCGCACACCTCTCACCAAGGACGTAAACTTTTGAGAGTTAGAAGCGACCTACCCGCGCGCCTTCTTGCGCGCTTCTCTCTTCTAGCCAAAGGTGTGCGCGCTCCAAAGGGGATTTTTCCAAAACCTTGTCTTTGTTGAATTCCTAAGTTCTCTAAATTAATTATTGGTGTGTCGAATGGTCCTATAGTGAGAAGAAAACCCTATGGGGTGGTGGTGTTAGGTTCTTAGGTGAGAATTAATAAATATTTGGTGAGGTGATGCTAATTAATCGGTGAGGTGGTATTGATAATTAATGATGTGCTAATTAATAATTGAGGTGGTGTGCTTGGTGTGGAGTGATGCATTGTCATAAAGTCGCATGAATCATATGCATGGCTTCGCCAACAGTGATGGAATACCGCCGGGAGGTGATGGAATACCCTTCGGGAGGTGATGGAATACCGCCGGGGTGGTGATGAAATACCCGACGGGGTGGTGAGGTGAATATGGATCCACATGCATGTTGCATACATGCATATAATCATACATTCCCTAGCTGTTTGTTAATGTCCAATTAATCTGTTATGGTTGCTTGCGTGATATCTCATGTGAATGATAAATGCCTTGTTCTGTGAATCTCTGTTGTTAGCTAGTTCTCACTATATGGCTTATTTTACCTGTTATAAATTATGTAAAGAGACTCACCCTAGCATTTCTTGTTGCCTGCTCTCGTGGCGACAAACAGGTGATTCCGAGTGATGGTGCTGTGCCTCTGGGGTTTTATTGAGTCAGCTCTGATAGTAACACCGGGGTTGGGTCTTAGTATTATTTATGCTTATGTATTAAACTATTTTGGAGTATGTATTGATTATGTAATGGATAAGTTAAACTTATTTTCATTTCGCTGTGCTAGTGGACTAGTTCTGGATTGTTGTAAAACTAAACAGGTATTTTCGAGGGTTCTCCCCATTTAAGTCGTGATATGTAACACGCAATATATTTATTAATGAAAGAGTAACGTTGACTGATTTTAAGTCATATGTATGGTGAACGTAGCATCCCCTTGAGGATGTACCTTTTAAAAGAAAAACAATTTTTAAACTCTGATTTTTTTAATTAAATATTTAAACAAAGTAAGGGGGGTGTTACAACTACTACTATAAATCAGTTTCTCTCTTGTTTTCACACAACAAAAATTCATGGTGTGTGTTCAAGGTTTACGGCCTGCAACTTATTTCATGGTGTGTGTTCATAGTATTTGATAAGAACGCATTTTCCGAGTTTAGGTAACGTGTGCTCGGTGTGTTCTCTACCTCATAGTATTTGATTTTCATATCCGATGATTTGCATGTTCTTGCACATTTGTTTGTAATGGTACTAAATATATTTCTTTGGAGCTTCTAAAAGTGATAGCTAATAGTTAATAGTTTCAACTTTCAAGTGTTTGAACATGAGAATTATTTAACAAATTCATAAGCTATTTAGACCGTTGTTTTGTAAAAGTTAGCAATACTATAGATTGCTCTATTTCCACGTTGTTTTGATGATTTTATCTCTCTATATATTGCGACTTACAAAGCTTTACGTGATAGAGCACCTTACCCGACAATCGTGTTGTTGGTCATCTCGATGGAAGCTTTGCTTTCATTGTTTTTGATAAGTCCACTTCCACTTTCATTGTGGCTTCGTAAGTTATCATATATATTTATATGCATGTCGTGTTCATTGTTGCCAAAGTTATGCTCAAAGATTGAGCTTGTTTGAGGTGAATGAATTTTGCCACACTACAACTTCAAGAATGAACTATACTTGACTAGGACAACTAATTAACAAACGTAAATGATGACTAAGCATCCGACTCATTAACTCAACCGCCACGTAAGGAATGAGCGATTACATTCACCCAAAACAGATGCTAAAACACATGCTAAACTAGTTGCTACAATTGTTTGCTTCTTTGCGAAGATTATTCTTCAATATTAATTGAATTGCTTGAATAATAGCTTGACCAATTTTATTACTTGTCCACATGTTTCACTTGGTATAACACCTGTCTGGGTTAATTTTGAACTTACTTATAGGTTAGTGAATGAGCACTCTTAGTGAATGAGCACTCTTTTTAGTTTAAGGAAGAGCATTTTCCTTTTTTTCCCGCCATGAAGTTTCTTAAAGTATCTGATCGTTCTCTTTTGTTTTTGTTAAAACAGAACTTGATGCACTAGAAGCAGATATGGAAAATGAGACTGAAGCTAATGGAGTCCCCTCCTACCTCCAACCTGAATCTAATTTGGATGCAGAGATATGGAAGAGTTGGAAGCTAGTAAAGGGAATGAAGAAAAGTTGAATGAGAAGTTGAAAAATGTGGAAAAAGAAAAAGAAGGGTTAGAATCAGAAATGAAGAAACTAAGGGTACAAACAGAACAATGGAGAAAAGCAAAGCAGATCAAAGCAGAAGAATAAAGATTATCAGTGAATATGATAATAATAATAATAATAATAATAATAATAATAATAATAATAATAATAATATGAATGGAAGGATTCCTCGAAGGTGTGGTTCAATGGATAAACAGTTTGAGACACCATTGTTGTTGGAAGGTATAATAATGGATATGTAGGGTCTCCGGTATAGTTGATGAGTTGGATGATGGTAAAAGAAAGGTTCTTACGGGATTAGAATGTTTGGTGATTTATGGAAGAAAAAGGGACAAAAGTGATTTTTTTGCTCCTATCATTCGAGGAGTGAATTAGTACTAGTAGTAGTTTTTAAGTATGGTTATGTTTTTGTGATAACAGAAGGTGTGGAAACAGATTTGCTTACTTGTTTTACATGTATCTTTATGGTATCTTTAGTTGTTTCATTGTATTATAAAGGCAATTAAGCTTATTATTGCATGACTGCAAAGCTAGTGATTTGAACTGGGTTATGTAATATTTTCCCTTGATGAAGGGGCTTTTTCTTTGATGCCTTTTAGTAAATTCTCAAAATCTGCATTACTTTTATTATATGTTTTTTTTTAGTTATTGTGAAAAATTACAAATATAAAAACAGAAACAAAGGAAAGGAAGTAATTGGATGCTTTATGAGATAATAATGTGTAGGAGCGCTGGTTTCACAAGATAAATAAACACACACAGAAACTGTTTTTATTGATGAATGAACAGATTCTGCATCCAAATCAGACATTTAGTATCGGTTAATTTAAATAACCGATACTAAATGTCATTTCAACATTTTGTTTGCTGTCTAAAAAATGACATTTAGTATCGGTTTTTTAAATAACCGATACTAAAAGTGACATTTAGTATCGGTTATTTAAAAAACCGATACTAAATGTCATTTCAACATTGTGTTTGCTGTCTAAAAAATGACATTTAGTATCGGTTATTTTAAATAACCGATACTAAATGTCATTTCAACATTGTGTTTGCTGTCTAAAAATGACATTTAGTATCGGTTTTTTAAATAACCGATACTAAAAGTGACATTTAGTATCGGTTATTTAAATAACCGATACTAAATGTCATTTCAACATTGTGTTTGTCGTCTAAAAATGACATTTAGTATCGGTTTTTAAATAACCGATACTAAAAGTGACATTTAGTATCGGTTATTTAAATAACCGATACTAATAGTATGTTTTCAAGACATAAAAAACACCAAAAAAAACGTCATTTAGTATCGGTTTTTTGAAAATCCGATGCTAAAAGTCACATTTAGTATCGGTTATTTAACCGATACTAAATGTCAAACATTTAGTATCAGTCGAATTAGTATCGACAGATAACCGATACTAAAAGTGCAAAATAACCGATACTAAAAGTCTTTTCTGCACTAGTGTCTATTTCAATGTTAACTTCATGTTCTTCGAAAGTAAAGCTTTCTTTTTTCCCTCTCATTTTCGGTTTGCTCTCAGTCTTCCTGTTCTTTCAGTTTCTTCAATTTTTTTACTGCTAAACTGCAATTTTAAGTTTCAAATGTTAGGGTTTTGCTTGGGTGTTGACTCCCATATTACTCATTTTAAGCTTGCAGATTATAGGCATGAACCAACCAAAAGGATTATAAGACTTTGCTATTCAGTTTTTTTAGCCAGGAACCATTTTCCAATTTTAGGGATTTTTTGGTTTGGAGATTTAACTTCGTATTTGTTGTATTCCTAATAGTTTCTTTTACTGTTTATTTTTTTAAAGGAAGTAGTAACCGAATGAATTCTTGAAAATTATCATGTTCATATTAACTAAATAAACATGTTCATATAGGATGGCGGAATGTTATTGTCTAGGCGTTTTGGGTTTTGTAGAAGGTCCTTATAGGATGGTAGAAGCAAATAATACTTGAAAATTACCATTGCAAGTTAAATCATGTCTTAAAAGGAGGAGGAGCAGTGACAGCAAGCTGCGACGATGAGCGGCAATGGGGCGGCGATCGTCGTGGGGGTGATAAAAAAGGTCAGTTTTACAACTATTTTTTAAGCTTTACTTTTATTTTTCAATTCACATTTAATAATGTTGAATATGAGACGAACAATCTTAAAAATAATTTTAATCTTACTTTTTGACATCCATTTTATATCTTTAGGCTGAATTCTTGCTGAGCATTATATTAATATACCTATTGTAATGAAAGTCATACCGTATATTCAGCTAGCGACCAAGATAATCAATGTTTAGTAACCATACTCATTATTGCGAACCACTTTTATTGATACAGATGACATCATCTACATTGGGTGAATTCTTTTTAAGAATGTTGAATAATACATGTTGAATTTTTAAATTGTTGAAATTATCTCAAATAATTTTGTTTCAAATAATACTTCTTATTATTTCTTTAATCCGATGAAATAATGGTGATTGAACAATGTTGGATATTTGATAGATATATAAATGATTTACATGATAGGTAGATTTAAAAATCAAGATTGAGGCAACGGGGAAGTGGCGATAGGAGACACCGACGGGGTGGCAAAGATAAGCGGAGACAAAGAGCGGTGTTATTTCTCATTTAGAGTGAAGTGCATTATTTGACTAACTGTTTTGCTCATGAATTGGGTTTATATTGGTGTCTTTTTCTTTACAAGCTTACATTTGAAGTGAATTTTTGTCAGGAAATAAAATTGGGGCGCCAACAACAAGAGAAGACAAAACAAAAACACATGAAAAGCTTACGACCATTTGTGGTGTAGCTGTTATTAGGATTCTTGCTCCAATAAAGAAGTTTGATTTCAAGTGATTCGTATAACCCAGATTGATGAATGTATACTACCAATTGGTACAATATTGAAGACATGATTCTGTTAGGGTCAAACACTATGATAATTATATTTCTGTTCAATGTAAGATTTGTTTGACTTTAGTTTAACTTTATTGTGCTGGCTTTCTGATTTATTTTGTTTGCTTACTTTATTTCTTAAAGACTAGAGACTTTTGAACTAACTAATTGTTCAGCACTGTACATAGTGTTTGCAAATACATGGCAATGCCATCATTATGGTTCTAAAGCATTGAATCTGCTAATATGTGCATGTAAGGAAATAAAATTGGGTTTTTTGTGGGAGTTATACCGTTAGGTAATTAGTGAATTTCAACATTAAATCTGCTGATGTAAGGTGTTTAGTGAATTTAAGGAAATTTCAATTGGGTTATGTTTGATTTGTGTAGGTGTATGTAAAAAATGGGATTTTGTTTACTTCATTTTGTGCATTATATTTTAGTTACTCGCTCATCATTGCTTCATTCTTGAGTGGGTTTGTTGTGCAACTATTAGAGATGGCACTAAATGCAGAGTTACAACAAAACTTGGAAATAACAACACACGCATAAGGTTAATTCACAACATCCTATGGGTTTTCTTACTTTCCATCTTAAAGTAACAAATCTAGATGTGTTTTCATATTCAATTGTGGTACTTTTAAATTCTGAAACAAGAAAATATGATAACAACTATAAAAATGAGGTTTCAAACGAAACTAAATTGAACTTTGATTTATGTATCACAAGTTGCCAACATTCGTGTTGTATTTTGAGCCCTGACCATTTAGATTTATAACCTCAGTGATTTTTAGTTGAATATTAACTTGATAGGTGCATTTCAATTTCCTTTGGATAATTATATTTAATTCTGTGTGAGTTTCAAATATTTTACTTTGATAAAACATGCTTAGTTTTTTATTTTGTTGACATAATCTCAAATAATAGTGATTCAAATATTACTTATTATTTTCTTAATCTGATAGAGTAATGATGATTGAACAGTGTTGGATATTTAATAGATTTGTAAATGATTTACATGACTGATAGATTTTAAAATCAATATTGAGGCATGGAAAGAGGCGACGACGACGACGACGAGAGTGGCAACGGGGGACAACGATCGCGGTGATTGGGACAAGATTCACTTTAATGGTATGTTCCCAGTTTTTTCTTAAAGTATCTACAGTTTTTAAATTATTATTCTACAAAGGGTGAATTCTCTTTAAAAAATGTTGGATAATACATGTTGAGTTTTTGAATTGTTGAAATTATCTCAGATAATACTCATTCAAATAACACTTCCTATACATGTTGGGTTTTTGAATTCTCTTTAATCTGATGCATTTTAAAATCAAGATTGAGACGACGGGGCGGAAACAGGAAGCAGCGACAGGGGCGGAAACAGGAAGCGGCAATAGAAAGCCGCAATGACGGTGATTGCTATGGGGATTCACTTATATTTTTTTTAAATATTATGTATATTTCGAGTTAAACATTGAATTCTATATAAAGTACTTTTATCTGTCAATATAAAGTACTTTTTCGGTTTTGAAGAATTTTTGGCAGCTCTTATTAGTGTAGGAGCACATATGTTTCAAGACTGCATTTTTTAGCGGTCTTTTTTAACAAGTTTTATTACTTTATTACTCCACATTTACTTACAAGTTTTGTTGTTATCTGCTTGTTCTTAAGTTTAATAGTTACAAATTCTAATTTTCTAACACACTAGATCAATAACCATGAAAGAAAATCGTTGACATGCCTAATTACTGAATTGTATATGGAAGTGATGTGGATGTACATGTCTATGGCTAAAATTGTATGTCTTAAGAACCATTGGAATCACACACCTTTGTTATATTAATTGGTACAGATGAGAATATATGTAGAGGATGTTGCCACGTCAAATGGAGCCACAAGTGATTTGTCTGAAACCAGGGATATATTCAAATGAATTTCGGAAGGCAAGTCTTCAAAATACCCGTACCATTTATTTGAAAAACCAAAAATACCCTTTATGGAGATAAACCTATCTTTCCTTTAATGGGTCCTGCAAGGTATTCCTATCTTATCTTCATTATTATTAACCTATTGGGGTGCTAATTATTGATCTTATTATTCTAAAAAATCTACAATATTTTAATATAGATATATTTTTTTGAGTGGGTAAAAAACTCAATTTGAGAAACAAAATAACTTTTTACAATGTAATTTGAATTATTTTACTATTAGCATTACGGTTGTTATAATTGGTAATCAATAGTAACTGCAATCAAGACTGCTTAAGACTGAGTTATTACGAACAAAAATACTTAATAGGAAATAAAAAATAACGGAAACCTGTAAATTACAATTTTAAGTCAAAAAAATGAGTGAATTTTAAATATACAACTGCCACTTTTTAGGTCCAAATAAAACACATTTTAAGTTATAAGATAATATCTACCCGTGCTGGCACGGGTAATACAAACTAGTACTAAAGGTTCATTACAAAGCTCAAAGCAATCCAACTACAAGTTTTTAGCTCATGTTGAGCATCATCAACAAAAAACAAGCTATGAAACTCATATTACCGTAAACAAGAAGAAGGGAGACGGTTGCAAAAGATACAAACCGTAAACTCCAACTCATCAACAATGATAACGCTATAACGTCGGCTTCACAGCGCTAAAAATGGTAAACTATAACTTAAAAAGAAAAGCTTGAAAGGTATGTAAATGGAGAAGGGTGTCAAGTTTTTCTTCCAAAAACTCACTCTAGCTTCGAATGGGAGTGAAGTGTGGAGAAGAAGAAGATATCTTTTGTTTTATCCCCATAAAGTAGCTTTATGCATAAGGTGATTGACACATCTCACAAACCAAGGTGATTGACACATCTCACAAACCAAGGTTAAGAAATACCGCGCTCGTCAGTGTGTACAGCTGGTACAGTGTAGGATGACTTGACTTAAAGTGATTGGCGGCAAAAATGAACTTTTATCTTTTACACTCAGCTGGCCCAGATGTGCCAAATAAATAACAAAACAATATCTAACCTTTCTTTATCCTAAATAAATAGAATATAATAGATAAAACACAAATATTACTTGAGAACTCACTTTAATTTAAGGAATAAAGGCATAAATAACTCATGTAAATATGAGTTATCAGTGGGCGGCCGAAGATGGGGATGATTATCCAAGTTTTAACGTTCCAATCCCCGTTGACAATGCTGGTCATGACACTGAGGCTGCGGGCCATGGTAATCAGGCCGACCGCAACGCTCGTGCTTTCTCCGTTGAACGGTCTATCCCCCAAAACAGTCTTGTTCAAGTCCAGCAGAGAAGTATTCACAAAAGAGGTCGATCCGACAAAACTGAGACCGACCGCCAAGGAAATGAGAATAAAAAGAGTAAGCACAACAAAGTTCGTGGTGAGAGCATGTTGCCTAAGCTGGACCTGCTTGGTTTAGGCGACTCAGACTGTACCCGCTTTAAGGAGGAACCTTTCGAGGTTACGGCGGAGGCAATGAAGGTCGCTAGCGCCTTATTCAAAAAATATAAAGAGGAGGAGTCTGATCGCTTGGAAGGTAGACGACTTCTTTACATGCATTCTTGGTTAGAAGACAATTTTGTCGATAGGACTTTTAAACCAAGAAATGTGAGGAAACAAATTTAGTGTTGAACTGGGAAAAGTGCCATTTTATGGTACAAGAAGGCATTGGGTTAGGACAAAAAATTTCAAAGAAAGGTCTAGAGGTAGATTGATGGCGAAATTGGCAAGTGTAACAAATCGTCGCTAGTACTAATAAAACGGTAAGACCGAGTGTCGAACTCAAGGATCGAATGCAAATACCAATAAACATTAACAACAACTAGACGAACACAAATGAACCGAATTTGAGTGATATGATAAAGTAGCTGGAACTTTTAAGGTAAAGATAATAAATATTTTTGTATTTTTGATAAAGAACCGAATAACGCAAAGTTTACGAGATGATAAAATAAGTTAGGGATAAACTTCAATTGATTCCACACTATTGCAAATTGATTTAATAAGGAAAAGTAACCCTCTCTTTTACTTTGTTATCAAACCCACAACATTAATTAATCCCTAATTCCTTAGGTGAATAATCATTTGTGAACAACTAAAAACCCTAATTCCTTAGGTGAATATAGTTGACAACAAGCATTAGAATCAATGATTTGCAAGATACAACAACTCCAAGGCTATCCCTAGACTAAGAATTGAAGACATTCAATCTCAAGCATTCAAATATAAAACTTCCATTCCATAGATGAACCATAAATCATTCCATGGGTGATCAAATCATGAAAAGCATTAAGAATAGAGATTAAACATACAAAGCAAGAAGGAATATGATATTTAGAACAATCAAAACCAATTACAATAGTGATTCATCAATGTTAATTCATCCCTAACCCAAATGGGTTTAGCTAGACATGGATAAAGAAGAAGGGAAATAGAAAATCAAACTCAATGGAGAGAATGACCACATTGAAGCTCCAAAATCTTGTTCCCAAGCCTTGAATCTTCAATGGAGATGAAGGGCCTTGCGCCCCTAGCTACCTCCCTTGCTATCTCTCTCTCTTAGGTCTAAACAACCCCTTTGGTTGGATGAAAATTGCAACTTTAAACAAAATCGCAGAGCAAAAGCGCCCAAGCGCATGATGAAGCGCTGGCGCATGACAGACAAAGATCAACAGACCCAAAAGCGCTCGGGCGCATGCGATGGGGCTTGGGCGCACAGCAACAGAATCAACAGTGCAGAATCGCCCCAAGCGCATGCGTAAGCGCTTGGGCGCATGGCAAACGAAACATCAAATGTAGAAGTGCCCCAAACCCATGCGAAGCGCTTGGGCGCTTTGTAGCGATTTTTGAAGTAGTAGGAGCTCCAAATGCTAGGCAAGTGCATCCTTGGGCAGACGACATAACTTTTAGCAACGCAACTCATTATTCCAAGCTTTAAAATATCCAAAACATCCATTTGCACCTGAAAATCATGGTTATGACAAATGTGGCATTTTGTGGTCCACGATCAATGTAATTTCCCAAATTTGGTATAAAAAACACCTAATTTCAGACCAACAAAACTATATTCAATGCGGACTTATCATAGATAAAGCCAGAATTGAGGTAATTGAGAAATTGCCACCACCAACCATAGTCAAAGGTATTAGGAGTTTCTTAGGCCATGCTGGTTTCTATAGAAGATTTATCAAAGATTTTTCAAAAATTTCAAAACCATTATGTATGCTTTTGCAACATGATGTACCATTTAACTTTGATGATTTTTGTATGGAAGCTTTTGAAAATCTTAAAAGGGCATTGGTAACAGCACCAGTGATCGATAGTAACACCTGATTGGAGCAGGCCATTTGAACTAATGTGTGATGCTAGTGACTTTGCAGTAGGAGCATTCCTGGGGCAAAGGTATGACAAGGTTTTTCATTCCATTTATTATGCTAGCAAAACACTAGTTGAAGCTCAAGTGAACTATACAGTTACAAAAAAAGAATTAGCTGTGGTATTTGCATTTGAAAAGTTTAGACCTTACTTAGTTGGCACTAAAGTTATTGTTTATACTGACCATTCTGCCATTAAGTATTTAATTTCAAAGAAATATGCAAATTCAAGGCTGATAAGGTGGATTCTACTCCTTCAAGAGTTTGATCTTGAAATAAGAGACAAGAAAGTAGTAGAAAATCAATTGGCAGACCATTTATCAAGGATTGAAGGTGAATCACTAGGTACACAAGAGGAAGAAATCAAGGAAAGCATCCCAGATGAAAAATTATTGGCAATCACATTCAATGCACAAAATGAAACTGCATTAGCTATAAGCAATGCAGGAGCATCTAATGCATCTGCACCATGGTATGCTGATATTGTAAATTTCCTTGCAAGTAAGGTAGTACTAGTGAACATGACATATCAACAAAGGAGAAGATTCTTCCACATAGTTAAGCAATACTATTGGGATGATCCATTCCTTTACAAGATGTGCCCTAATCAAATAATGAGGAAATGCATTCCTGAAGAGGAGCAACAAGCAGTGCTACTGCATTGCCATGTTGCACCTTATGGAGGACACTTTGGTAGCACTAGAACAGTAGCTAAGGTATTACAGTCTGGTTACTTTTGGCCTACTTTATTTAAAGATACATATTTTTGGGTCAAAAATTGTGATAAATGTCAAAGGGCAGGAAATATCTCTGATAGACATGAAATGCCACGAACCAATATTTTAGAAATTTAATTATTTGATGTTTGGGGAATGGATTTCATGGGACCTTTTCCACCTTCTTTTGGCAATTCATATATTTTAATGGTTGTTGATTATGTGTCCAAATGGGTATAGGCAGTAGCATTACCAAACAATGATGCTAAATCAGTAAGTAAGCTCCTTCAAAGGAATATATTCACTAGATTTGGAACTCCTAGAGCTATAATTAATGATGAAGGTTCACATTTTTGTAATAGATTATTGATAACCTTCTAGCAAAGTATGGAGTTAAGCTTAAGATAGCTACAACTTATCATCCTCAAACTAGTGGACAAGCAGAACTATCCAATAGGGAAATTAAGAGAATGCTAGAAAAAATGGTGAGTCCAAATAGGAAAGATTGGTCTTTACATTTGGATGAAGCTCTATGGGCAATGCTAGAAAAAACCCTTAGGAATGTCCCCCTACAGAATAGTTTATGGAAAAGCATGTCATTTACCTGTGGATTTAGAAAACAAGTCATATTGGGCTATCAAGAAGCTCAATTTTAAGTTAAACAAAGCAGGTGCACAGAGAATGTTAGAGATTAATGAGCTAGAGGAAATTAGACAATTTTCTTATGAGAATGCTAAAATCTACAAAGCTAAAACTAAGGCATGACATGATAAGAGAATTCAAAGGAGAGAACTGAAAGAGGGAGGATTAGTTCTGCTATATAATTCTAAGTTGAATCTATTTCCTGGTAAACTTAGATCAAGGTGGTCAGGACCATTTAAGTTGGTAAAAATTTATCCTCACGGAGCAGTTGATTTACTAGATGAAGCATCAAATATTGTCTTAAAAGTAAATGGTCAAAGAGTCAAGATGTACTATGGTGAACATGTGGTGAGAAATAAAATCATCACCCATCTGAAAAATCTCTAAGTAAAAAGAGGTAGTCAGGCTGATAAGACTCTTAAAACAAGCACTTAATGGGAGGCAACTTATCATTTTTATGTATTTTTGTTCAATTTTATGTTTTCAAGTGTTTTGTAGTAATGCAGGATACTAATGCAGCTGCATCAATGCACCTGCATTGCAGAAAAAGAATGCCGTGCACCAAAGTTTCAAAAATTTGAAGAATTTGATCAAGTGTGAACTTTAATTCATCAGGAATGTTAAAAGGAAGTTAAGAAGATTAATGATGTGTTAGATAGTCAAGGATGACACGTGGCGTAGTGCATGCTCCCCATGCATCACCTAACGGCTACTTCCATCAAATCAAACTCCACTTATTCTTCCTTCACATTAAGCTCTTACTCTCACAACTGTTACCCCTTCCTTGCATATCTGAACAATTTCTCTCATTCAAAGACAGTTACCCCTCACATTCCATCTTCACTTTCGTTAAAAACTCACTCAAGAAACCTAGAATTTGAAGAATCAAGATGGTGAAAAAGCAATTAGCACAAAAATCCTCAAGCAAGCATGCTAACTTTGCAGAAAGGAAAGAAAATCACGCATGCAGGATCATCATCACAAAAAAACAAGAAGGATCAATCTAATGTGCCTGCGGTGAGAAATGATGACAAGGCCCATTTTTGGAGGATGCAATTGCTGCCTGAAAGAGGTTATGAATTGAAGAAGGCAAGTCCATCATTCATGGCAACAATTGCCAATCTTCACTGGGATCAATTTGTTCTTCCAAGAGGAGGCTATATTGAAGACCTAGTCGAGAGTTTTATGCTGGAGTTATACAAGAAGAAGGAACAGAACACTCCTACACTTCTAAGCTGAGAGGTAAAATTGTACATTTTCATCCAAAGAAATTGAATGAGCATTATGTGTTGAAGTATAATGGGAATGAATTTGAAATGAAAGTGGCAAAGGCCTATAGGAAAGAGTTGGAAGAAATTAAGGGTAGAATAGCCACACCTGATTCTGTTTGGGAAAAATTTACACCTAATGAGATCAAACTTAGGAGTACCTATTTGATAGATGCATTAGGAAATTGGCATTTGATCATAGCCACATCAATTCTGCCCACATCACACACATATGCAATGACCAAAGAGAGATTGATTTTACTTGACACAATTCTCTCTGAGGGCAATGTTGATATAGGTAGACTGATTGCTAGGGAAATTTATTAATGAACATCTAAATCAAAGGGATTTCTGTTTTTCCCTTGTCTCATTACTGAACTATGCATGAAAGAAGGTGTTCCCAAAGCCCCCCATGAACAGAGAAAATTCCCACCTGGTAATTTGAATGCTGAGATGAGAGAGAGATTAAGAAAAGTGAGAGGATCTATGCCTGCAATGCAAGAGCATTTTATGCAGAAACAAGTAGCTTTTTGGAGATTTCAGAATGATCAACATGATTGGTTACAACTGGTCTTCGACAAAATGTTTGATATATTAGGCCATGTTGAAGCTCCTGTGTTTCCAAACTGGGTATTTAGAGCTGATGTTGAAAGAGAAGAAGAAAAAGAAACTGATGAGGTAAGAGAAGAAGAAGAAGAAAAAGAAGAGGAGAAGGAGGAAGAACCAGTCACAAAGAAGAAGGTGACTAGGAAACAATCAAAGGGGAAGAAGAAAGTAGTGGTTGAGTCTGAAATTGAAGAATTATATGATTCTGATACTGAGGAAGATGAGCAAGTACACAAAGAAGTTGAAGAAATGGACAACGAGGAAGAAAAAGAAGATAGTGATGCTGAAATTGACAGTGAGGAAGAAGAGCATGCTAGGGGTGTAATTTTGGAAGAAATAGCTAGACAAAAATATGCCAAGACACCACCACAAGCTCAACAGGAAACATCTCACACTTCACCCATAACCTCACCAATATCATTACCAAACCATTCACTTTTCCAAACATCACCAACCCACTCACATATCCAAGAATCTTCACCCCACCCAAAATCACCATTACCCTCCCTTAATGATCCACCAATCCAGTCACCACCATTAACAACCCCTCCACCACCCTCTCCAACAGCTGAAATTGAGCAATCACCTCACAAAGAACAAGAAACAAATGAGCCAAGCCCTGTTATACCCAGAAAAAGAACCCGAACAAACAATGCCTTCAAGCCCAAGTAACATAGTTACTAATGTTGTTTCTGCTCTTGAGAAAGAATCTATGCAGGTCAATGAAGAAGGACCATTAGAAGAATGAGAAATAGCAACAGAAAAAGAAGAGGAACCTGTCAAAGAACAAGAAGAGATGCAAAGTGATGCACCTGCATCACATGCTGCTGCATCACAACAAACAACAACAAAGCATGATGAAGCAACAATTCAACTTGTTCTGGAGCAATTGGCTCAACAAAAGAGAGATGCACTGCACAATACTTAGAAATTCTTCAAGAATCAACCAGAGCTAACACCTAAGAGGAAGAAATCTGCTGCACAACAAATTGTTGCTACTGTATCAGTTCCTGCATCAACACCAGAGGAAGGAGATGCATCTACACCAAGTGAGGAAATACAAGAGAAGCAACTCAAAGAGAAGAAGCAGAAGGTGAAACACACTCCTCCTACCGGGCAGAGCACTAGGACTAGGAGTGGAGCAAAGAAATGAGCATCATTTACATGTTTTCATGTGTTTACCTATACTATTATGTAGTTTGTGTTGCTACTAATTGTTTTCCCTGGTTGTTTTTAATCCCTCTCCCCATATTTTGAACAAATTGTTTTGTGTTTTCTGAACAAAGAGTAGTGAGGAAACTGCTACCCCTTAAGTTTGGGGGGGGGGGGGGGTGATTTATCTATTAAGTATGTTTGTGTGTTTTATTAAGTATGTGTGTTTTAAAGTGTTTTAGATATATTTTAAATATTAGATTAGATGTACTTAACAAAGTAGTATCTAAATACATTAAACTATTTCTAAAAGAGATATCTCTTATAGAAATAGTGGTTATGTATGAAGAATACTATCAGTGTTAAGAGTATTTTAGTAGATGATCAGTTTGAAAGTTTTTAGAAAATATGGTGCAATCCTATGAATGGGATTTTAATGATGAAAAGGACAAAAAGAAGCCTTATTTCTTAGAAAATAACCAAAATTATTTTTACTTCAACACTTCAAAACTGAGTTTGTGAAAAGAACCTTGCTATTTAAAGATCAATCTGATGCAAGGGGAATTTTTGGTGAGCTTAGGTCAAAATTTTTTTTTATTAAAAAGTTGGAATAGCTTAAAGAATTAAGTTTAAGGGTGTTTTATGAAAATTAAGGCTGAATTTGAAAAGTTTAGAGTAAACAATGCACAAAGGTTACTCAAGAAAATCAATGTATAAAACCATATTGACCTGAATCAATTAAAACTGTGTCTGTGCCAAAGAGCAGAAATAAAAAATAATGCATCTGGGGGTCAAAGACCTGTGCCAAAGTGCGAAAAGAAATGCATCAGGAGGACAGTGAGAAGGGCAATATGAGTTATCAAAAGAAAAGTGAAGCAGCATCAGTGCAGGAGCACAATGCAACTGCACTGAAGAAAAGAAAAATGCAGAAAAAATCAATGCAAAAAGCACTTCAAAGAAGTGATGCATCTGCACCAAAAGAACCACAAAAATAGAAAAAAGTGCATTGGCTCAATAGCTTTGAAAAAATTTCAATCAAGCCCTTTGTTGTATTTAAAACTCCCTAATACTTGAGGATTTTGTTAGTCTAGTCTTTCTTTTGAAGAATATTTTGGTGTGACCAAAGGTAAACCAATATTTTCAAAGGCTAAGAAGAAGTTTTCACTTAGTCTTGGAACCAATCTCAACTCAGTGGGTTCACACACACACATAAAAGAGTTTGAATAACTTTGGTAGTTTTTGAGAGATAAAGGCACAAGAAAGATTGCTGAAAAATGAAGTTCATAGAGAGCTCCTCATGAAAATCCAAAATATCAAGTTGATCTATCTTCTAGAATTATAATATTTGTAGTTTGTCTTTGTCATTACTTGAGGACAAGCAATGGTTTAAGTTTGGGGGTGTGATAACTCTATTTTATATAGAGTTATTCATATGTTGAAACTTAGTAAATTGCTCTCTTTCAAGCAAAGATAATGAGTTTATTTAGTATTTTATGTGATATATGCTAACTTGAGTGTTTGACATGGTTATAGTTGTTAGTAGGCCATTTTGGATATATTGTGGCATGTTTGATGATTTTGTTCAGTGCAGTCTACAAGATGCTCCTGCATCAATGCAACTGCATTAATCCTACATATGCATTGCTCAGAGATTGAAGCCATCCACTTGCACATCCACTTGCATTTGCTGACCTCATGCTTGGTCCGCAAAAGCAAGAGCACTTTATATTCGACGCCTACAATTTCCACATAGCTTTGAGAAGTCATCTACATAGGGACACATGTTCATATCTCATTTGACCTCCCTACACACTTGAATGGCTTCCTTAACTTGTGAAACAACTTCTGAAAAGTAACCATGGTTCCACCTATAGTTTACTTCATCTACAAGTAAAGAAGCACCTCTCATGAAGACTATAAAAGGACCTTACTTCCTTCACTTGGAAATAGATCACAATCCATAAGTTAGATCAAAATTTCAATAGACATAGTTAGTTTCTATTTTGTAAGAAAGAAAGGAAGGAATTGACAAATCCTCCTTACTTCAATTTAGTAGTTTTTACTAAGTGCAGAGTAGTGATGCAACCGCATTGCTAGGAGAATTCATGCAAAGAGCTGCAACTCGTGTAATCTCTATCTTGTTGTCTCTCTTTTGTGATTTCAATTATATAAACATGTTCTATTCAGTTTATATTTGCCTTGCAATGTCTATGTTGAGCTAAATCTCTCTTAGTTGGAATGTTCTAACCATTTAATGAGCTTTTAAGTAAGTCTGGTGCATGTATGTAATGTGTGCACTTTAGTTCTTGCTTGATAATACTTTCAACACTTATTTTGAGATTGATCACTTAGAATAAGTAGATTTGTAAAAGCAAACATGGTTTACAATTAAGAACTCAAGAACTAATATGGGTGAGTGTTTTACATAAAGGAAACGTTGTGAAAACCATGCTAAGTCCTAGACATAGGATAGTATAGTCCATAGGGTGATACTGTGGGTACTTTAAAAGACAAGAGTGAACTTATTTAGCAAGCCTAGACATAAGAAGCTTGTAATGAAACTCTGAAGAAAGTGACTGAAAGGCACACAACTAATGCAACAACATCACATACTGCATTAAACACTTAAAGGTGAATTACTTGGTGAAGACATTCCAACTAGCTTTTCTCTATTGCATTAACTCTATTTGCACTTTGTGTTATACTAACTTGATTGTCATAGCACTATCTCCACTATAATTGTTATTTGGTTACCTTACACTAGATTGCATAGTATTAAGTTTCAAAGGAATTCATCAATCCTTGTGGTTTCGACCTCTCTAATCACTATATACTTATTAAGGACTGTGTATACTTGCACATGTTTTCCACACACCATCTGCCGTGTAACGGCTGACTCATCATAGTCTGAATCCTCGACTGCATCCACCACTGATACCAATTGTGGCCCTCGGCCTCAAGTGGCTCTTTTTCCATGGAATCCAGACACTTAAGGTCGTTGCAAGCTTGTCCCACAAGCTTTTCCTTCAATTGAGGGTGCATTCCAAAGATGGCCATGGAAGTGAGTTGAGATTCTGGAAACGGTACTAAGCATTTTCCGGCCCTCTTTCTGAATCTCTCAATGCAGTCGGTCATTGAATCGTCCACTTTCTGTCGTAGGTTCATGAGATTGACAGCGGTAACTTCAGGCTGCGGCTAGTACCTTTCCATGTATGCCCAGGTTTGAATAGAATCAGGTGGGAGAGAGGAGTAGCAAGACAAGACAGACCCTGTCAAAGACAGAGGGAACAACTGCAACTTAAGATACTCATTCTGGTTTCCTTCCCCACATTGGGCCGTGAATCGGCCGATTTGCTCCATGTAGACTTACCATCGTCCCCGAAAAATGTGGCGAAGTCAGGGGTTTTAAATCCTCTGAGCAGAGGCACCAAACGGTCCAACCACACGGGGTAAGGCTTCATGTACACTAGACGGTCAAGTGGTTTCAACTGAACACCGAAGAACTTATTGATAGTGTCAGCAATGAGGTTGGGGTCAAGGAGTTGGGGCCCCGATGATCCAGGTGGAGGTGTTGGTCGCCATAGTGTATCTGGGGGATCTTGCGTCCCTGGCTGTAGTGGTACCTGAGGTGGAGCGTATGTCCATGGCTACCCAAGTACTACTTGGGCCAAGTTAACAAGGCCAATTCTAGGTACAGATGTCTGTGCGCCACAGAGATGTGGTATTGGATTTCATGGTTGCTCCACTAGGGCGACATTTATCGGTGTCTATATATAGGATCCCACAGGGTAGGTACTGAGTGCACCAGGGTACGACTGACTAGGACGTAGGCTTGTTGAGCCAGGTGGGTTCTGGACCCATAGTTGCTGACTTGTGCAATACCCACCGTTCTTGCCATTCTGTGAGTACAGGGTGAAGGCTTGCCCCCTGCGTAAGACAGATAGTTTGCCACAGTAGAACATCCATAGAATGATCCTTGCGGCAGACCCATCAAGCATGCTACCTCGGGCGGCCTTCTGGCCAATTGCACTTGTCCCTGCTGAAGAGAAGTCGTATTAGTGACATTCCCCAAAAACGGCCCCCAGTGTTGGTAGTGGCAAAAGTAACAGGCTGAGGAATTATAGGGATAGGATTTACCTGATGAGAGTACGCCTACGGAGTCCCAGTCATGCTCCCACTCGGTGGACACTGATGCATGTAACACCCCTTTTCTACCCCGTAAATTACACGTCATTTATCAGAGTGAAATACAAAAAATTAATTTAACCGAATAGAAAAGAAATGTCATCTCGTCATAAATAAAATTCGTCAATTGCACTCATCACGATTTGTGCAACAAATCACAGTCATAAAAAAATTCAACTCCAAAACAAAAGAAATTTTTCGTCACAGCGGAATAAAAATCATAACTCGCCAAAATCACTCAGACACGTCTCACATCAACCACAAAATTATTAAACAGTTGATTAATTAAACTAACAAATTTCAACTACGCCCCCTAGGTGCTACAGTATCAGAGAGCGACCCGACAGACCTCCCAATGACTATCAAAGAAGGCAGCAGGACCTTCACTCGGGGTTACCTGCAGCGTTGCCACAATAGAGCAACATTCCAAGCAGAAAGGGGTGAGAATTTCAATGAAACATAATTAAGCATATAATAGAGTAATATGAGCACACAGTCATACAACATCATCATTATCATCAACTTCATCGTCACTAACGCAAACTCAAGTCATAAATTTTACCACAAGACATAAACATGTATGTGCATGAAAATGCAACCCACGTCTGGGTATATGCATGATGGTACCATACTCGTCATAAATAAGCCACTAAGGGCACACCGTCACTTATATTCATCAAAAAGAGGCCGAAGCCTATTCGTCATAAGATGCACATGTTATGAGACACTATGGACACATGTGCAAACACCAAATCACTCACCATGGAGGCCTCGTCATCATCGTCATAAAACACTCGTAGAGTGTACTCGTCAAAACCATCATAATAAATTCACATCCATCATCATACATATCACATTAAAATTGGAGTAATAACACAATTCAATCTTAAGTGACAACACTTAAAATTTTTATTGTAACAACGCATCTCAAGTTTTGCAAACCTCATGTTTTCTTGCTTAGGGAACCTCACATCTAAATTGAGGAAACACACATTTTCAAAGTGGGGAAATATCACCCGTAAATTTTTTTTTGTATCAACACATTTAAATTTATAAAGTATCATCATTTAATTTTCAAGACCAGTGAGAAAACCATCATCCTCTTTATTTACAAAAACAGCCCCGTTAGCACGCCCCTTTCATTTACGTAAACCGCAGAAAATTCATTGCAAAAACAAATGGTCCAACGGCGGAAAAAGCGAAGCTCTTTGGGGCGTGATGGCGACCAAAACAAAGATAAAAAAAAAGAGGTGGAAACAAAGAGAATTTTTAAGCGCAAGACAAAGACTAAGTAGAATCAATACGACACCAAAATAGCAAAGAAAATAGGGAATACAAAGAAGATTTTTAGCGCGCAAGACAAATAGCTTTAAATGATGAAAACAAAGACCTATTATTTCATAACCAGCAAACAACAATTTAAATGATGGAAGACAGCAGCCTATTATTTCAAAAACGGCAATCAGCAATTTGAAAGATGAAGATAGCAGTCCTTTGTTCCACAAAACAGCAAACGACGTTTTAATTGATGAAAACAGCAATCTTTTACTCCATAAAACGAAGAACCAAAGATTTTAATTGAAGAAAACAAAGAACCTTTTATCCATAAAACAAAGAACTGCGAATTTTAGTTGAAGAAAACAGCAGGATTTTATTCCATAAGACAGCAACCAAAATTTTAATTGAACAAAACAGCAGGATTTTATCCCATAAAACAGCAACCAGAATTTTAATTGAAGAAAACAGCAACCTTTTATCCATAAAACAGCAACCAGAATTTTAATTGCAGAAAACAGCAACCTTTTATTTCAATTTCCACTAAAACACGCCATAGTCACAACTCAATTCGATCTCAAACTACTCAATTTCACATGCTCTCATCACCATGCATATAAAATCGATCCTAATCCCCTTACAATCACCCAATTCAAAATTTCCCCTATCATCTCATACGATTAATCACACGATAACATTAACAATTCATCAAAACAACCTAAGGAACCCCACAAAATCTATCACATGTTCAATTATGTTAAACTGAAATGCTCCCCTTACCTTAAAACTTTGAAGAAGATGAAGCCTTTTCTAGGAAGACACCACGAAAACCCAACAACAAATCTTCCCTTCCCAAGCGTGACCCTCTTCTCTTCGTTTTCTCCCTCACGCTCGTTTTCTCTTTTTCTTTCCTTCCTTCACCGTGCGCAGCTCTCTCCTTTCACACCCTTCTCTGTTTTTTTCTTTGTTGTTTCTCCCTTAGACACACTAACCTAATTGTTTGTATAACTTGGGCTCATGTATTATGGGCCCTTTTTACACCCCTCGCCCATTACTTCCACCACTCCCTGTCATAACAACACCTATTATTTATTTAATGTGGTTAAACCATTAAATATTTAAATAACTTAATTAAACAGTAGTTTAAATTAATTTAGGGCGTTACAATGCATGCCTCCCATCGGATTCTAACAGGGTTGGTGTATGGCGGGGCCTGATGCGGTCCTCCTAGAGAAGAAGGTTGTCCTCCCTGTGATTGGTTGGAGACAATGTAGTTCATCGTGCTACTGGCTTGCGTAGCACGTCTTTACTCCACTTCTTTGGCCTGTTGCACTTCATTGTGCACCATAGGTTTATATATGTCAACCAATTGATGGGACAATGGATACATGATGTCATATATCCCCATGTCGATCTGTTTCTAGATAAACAATGTGGTCAAGACCACAGGTTCCCCGCAATGCTGCGGGGAACCGTTGCCAGAGCGTAGGTGCATATGCTAGCTAAAATCCAGTCCAGGCGAATCAAACAGAGGTGTTTGCTCACCTTTTCTTGTCCCACTAGGCGTGGCAATTTTTTTTGTCGTCAAACTCTTAGGTCCTAGCCGTGGTGTCGGCCAGAGGTTTGGACAGTCTTTGATTCCTCAATATTCAAGCAATTGCGCCGAGGAGGGAACTCAACTCCTCAACTATGGTTTTACTGACTCCTCTAGAAAGGGTCCGACAATATGAGAATGGGACGTGAGTGTTGGATTATACTACAACTAATGCATAAAGCAAAATAAAGATAAGTAAAGTGCGATAAAAGAAGATAAATTTGAAATAAATTTAGAGTTTGATTGATTGATGTGTGTCCTTTACATTCTACTTTATTGCTATATATATATGAGTGGGGATCAACTTACTCCAAGAGTAACTCTTGTAAGAGTTACTCCGCTTAATATCTCTTCACACACTTTATATTTTGCCGATCCAACCGTTAAATTCATAGTTCTAATAGAGTAGAACAAATATGCCAATTCTTATAAAATTATAAAAATGTTTGATATTTGATCAAATAAGTTCAATTCAACGTATATTATGATTTTAAAAATTCAAGTTAAATAGGGACTATAAGATTCTATAGCTACGGATATTCAATTTCAATAGTTTTTGCTATGCATGATAATAATGATAATATAAAACTATTCAACGGTTGGATCGGTAAAATTTGATGTCTACAAAGAGATATTAAGTGGAGTAACTCTTACAAGAGTTACTCTTGAGTAAGTTGATCCCCACTCTATATATATATATATATATATATATATATATATATATATATATATATATATATATATACACACAGAGCCCTCATCGGCCACTCTGCTAGCAAACATTTCCTCGCCATCAGATTGATCTACGATCAACGGCTCTCGTCGCTTCATAGGCCCTTAACGTGGCTAAGTAACTATCCACGATCCCCACTGGCGCGGTTAGTGGGGTAAGTGCTAGTTGATCCACGTTCTCCAGCCTCGCTCTTCCGCTTGAACTTCAACCGCTCCGACGTTCTGTCTTCGCGCCACGTTCGGCCTTCCAAGTCACGCCCATCCGCGCCGCCACGCAGTGGCTCGGCTGCGCTAGCCCTCTTTAGATAACGATTTAGGCAATCCGAGCCACCTCGGTCGTGGCACTCTATAGGGCGTGGCGATTACCTTCCCTCGGCTTGGTTCATTGGCCCTCGGGGGGTTTTGACTTTCCGTATGCCCCAAGGACCATCTTTTGAAAGGATTTGAATTACTAAATTGAAAATATATAGTCAACAAATTATATTTGATTTTGTTCAGTACTTGGATCTCAGAAATGGTTTGGATCCGGAGTATCAATTGATGTGCTTCTGGAGATTGAAGATAGACTTCGGATGGTTGAAGATGGACTTCAGATTGTATGAGGTTGCTTGCTTTAGCACGTCGGGGGGTGGTACATGCAAACACTCTGATGCTTAAGTCAGTAAGGGAAATGGAGAGGTATGCAAAGAATGAGAACCTACCTGTAAATTGAGGTGTGTATCTCTATTTATAGACGGAAGTGTCGTGCCTGAGGCATCGAATGCGGTTTCTTAGATTTGGACCGTTGAATGCGGACACTTGGTAAAAGAGCGCATATTGGACTGTTTCCAAGGTCGAGCTCTTCCTTGGTGGCCTTGTCGTTTTCTTCCCTGTTGAGAGGTTACAAGGTTCTCCTTATGGATTCACCGACTTCCACCGGAATGACGACCTCGGTGCCATATGTTAATCTAAAAGGTGTTTCACCGATAGTAGGACGCGGCGTCGCTGATATGCCCATAGGACATATGGTACTTCATCAGGCCAAGCTCCTTTTGCGCCTTTCAACCTCTTCTTCAATCCTTTGAGCATTACCCTATTGGCCGCCACGGCCTGTGCGTTAGTTTGAGGGTGTTAAATGGAAGTGAAGTGTTGTTTTATATTCGGATCTGTCAACAGCTTTCGAAATCTTTTGTAGGCGAATTGTGTGCCGTTGTCAGTAATAATGTCTTCAGGTATCCCGAATCTAGTCAGGATGTTTTTCTAGACGAATTTCATGCAGTTTTTGGCAGTTATCTCGATGAGTGGTTCTGCTTCAATCCACTTTGTGAAATAATCAATGGCCACTATAAGATATTTGACTCCGCCTCAGGCCAATAGGAAGGAGATCTATTCCCCATTGAGAGAAAGGCCATGGTGCTGATAAGGATGTAAGTTTGGCCGGGGGAGCATTATGGACGTCGGCGTATCGTTGAAGGGTGTCACACTTCCTGACTAAGTCGGCGGCGTTCTTTACCATGGTGGGCCAGTACTTTGCAAATGCCGAAGTACCTCAGTGTTGTCCACAAATGCCCTCATGGATTTCAGTGAGCACACACTCCGCCTCCTCCCCTTCAACACATTTCAATAAAGGGGAGGAATAACCTCGTCTAAAAAGGTTACAAACAACTACGGATTAAGAGCCTGCCCTTTGCCGGACTGCTGTGGCTTCCTTGGCATCGGTTGGTTCTATACCAAAATCATTGTAATTCTTGATGGGTTGCATACATCTTTCACCTTCGGCTATAGCATGAATGTTTGACATCGAGATTGGGGTGAAATCGACGGAGGCTTTCGTCAAGTTTTCTTGGATAATGCTTCGCAATGGGTTTCGTGCTGGCCAACTTGTCTTTGATGTCAGCTCGAAAGTTCTTAGACTGAGGTACGTATTTCAATTAAACTTGCTCGAATCGAAGGAGCAGTTCCCGTACTTGTTCCAGGTAGCGTTGCAGTGTAAGGGATATTTTGCCACGAAATCTTCCTTGACTTAGGAGACTACAAGTAGTGAGTCGGTATTCAACTCGACGATTTTCGCCCCGAAGTCCAGTGATAACTTTAGTCTGGCAATGCATGCTTCCTATTCCGCTTGATTATTTGAGGCCGTGAAAGAAAAACTGAGTGAGACCTCGACCAAAAGTCCTTCGAAACTTCCCAAAGATAAGTTCTACCCCACGCTTTGGAATTTGAAGACCGACTACATGGAGCTTCCACAGCAAGGAAGCCAATTTGGTTGGGGTCAACGTCATTTCAGCTACGAAGTCGGCTAGTATTTGAGCTTTGAGGGACGATCAAGCCTCGTACTTGATTCCAACTTTAGAAAATTTGACGGCCCATTTAATAATTCTTCCTGCCAGGTTGGGCTGATGTAGGACTTGCCGGATGGGTTGATCCGTCCTTACAACGATTTGGTGCGCCACGAAGTACGACCTTAGTCTTCTAGCCGCTATGACCAGAGCTAGAGTTACTTTTTTATTTTTTGATATCTGGACTCGGCTCCTTGTAGCACTTTGGTGACGAAGTATACTGGCCGTTGTCCTTCTCCCGTTTCTAGAATCTAAACTGCGCTGACAGTTTCCTCGGCTACTATGTGGTATAGGTAAAGAGTTTCTCCTTCGACTGGTTTCAGTAATATTGGAGGATCTGAAAGTATCCATTTGAGCTCAGTTAAGGTGCTTTCACACTCTGGTGTCCACTTGAACTCGTCGACCTTCTTCAGAATTTTGAAGAAAGGAAGTGACTGATTGGCCACCTTAATTAGAAATGAACCTTGATAATGCAGCGATCATTCCAGTCAGCTTTTGTACTTCTTTCTTGGTGGTGGGGGAAGCATGTCAGTCACGGCTCTGCATTATCAGGATTGGCCTCAATTCCCTTCTCGGTGAGGTAGAATCTGAGGATTTTTCCCGCTCTTACCCTGAAAGTGCATTCTGGATTGAACCTGAGGTTATTCTTTCTAGCTTCGACGAAGATATCCTGGAGGTCAGCCAGATGCCCCTCGCTCGTCTTACTTTTCTCAATCATATTGTCAATATAGACTTCAACAACTCTGTCGATCTGGTCACGAAAGTCTTTGTTCATTATTTGTTGGTAGGTTGCCCCTGCGTTTTTGAGGCGAAAGGCATGACTCAGTAACAGTAGCTACCCTGGTCTGTCATGGAAGCTGTTTTCTCTTGGTCTGGTGGATTCATCGTAATTTGATTGTAGCCGGAGTAGACATCCAAGAAAGATAGGAGGCGGAAACCAGATGCATTGTCCACAAGTTTATCGATGATGGGGACCAAGAATGCATCTTTGGGGCACGCTATGTTGAGGTCGGTGCAGTCTACACACATCCTCCATTTGTCGTTGTTATTTTTGACCAACACGGCGACGGAAAGCCATGTAATGTATTTCACTTCTTTTACGAAACCAGCATGAAATTTAGTCGGGCACGACCTTTGATGTGGCCTCAGCCTTCTCAGCACTCTGTACACTCAGTCGTTGGGCTACGTATTTGGCGTCGGGGTTCACTGCTAAATGTTGGCATGCTACTTCAAGTGGAATTCCTGGCATCTCTGAGGCAGACCAAGCAAGCAGTCGGCGTTTACGTCAGTGAGACATGCGAGTCAAGCTCTCCTCATCAAGTCTCGTGAGGTCGGCTCCTAACTTTACCGTCTTTGTAGGATCGTCACCTAAGGGAACTTCATGGAACACCCTGTGTGGCTCGGGGCATTTTATCTTTTTCTTCAATTCCTTAGTCAGTTTGTCATCATCCTCGTCCTTGGAACTGTCGGGGACATAACAAGCATCAATCTCGGTGAGATTCACTTCAGCAGCAGAAGGTGGTAGTTCGGGAATTTCTTGGAGTTGACGCCGGGCTCCTTTGAGGGCGGAATACTGGCATCATTCCGCGGCCTCGAGGTCGGCCGAAATGGTTATAATATATACTATATAAGAATTATTGCATTGACTTGAATATATTTGTTGCACACTATCTTAAAAAAAGAGTATATATTAAAAAGAAATGGGTAGTAGTATATATTAAAATTTTTTGACTGAATATATATTAAATGTTATAAAGATATTGTAATTCAATATTAACTATTTATTATTATTTTTCTTTGTTGTAAATGAAAGGACTTGAACTACTAAATATGAAATATATAGTCAACAATGAAAAGTAATGATAATTGCGTTCACATTTAGCTAATCATAATTGTACGAGAAAATGAATGACTTGTTTGAAACATCAAAGTGTTATATAAACAATATTTTTGCTAAGAAACTTCTCACTGTTATGAATATAATTGGATATTGGATGTCCATTTCTCTTCCACTTCTACTTGTGATTACTACCTTTGTAATGACTTGTTAGTGGCTCTTTATATGCTGATCTTTCACTTCCCTTCTACCCTATAAATAGGACTATCTCATATGTGTATTGGTACACTTGAAGTGAATAGAAAAATATCTAATCTTCTTCCACATTTCTTCTTGTCATCTTCTTGGTCTTTTATCTCTTATTTCATAATACGTTATCAGCACGAAGTTCTACCAATCTAAGTTTTTTTTTATGGAATCCATAAAGCATCGGTGGTTTGGATGTGTTGAAGAAGATCCATAAAAGCATCGGTAACTACATTCTGGGATGTGAGGTTCTTTTTGATCTTTGGTAACTACTTTGGTCATTTTAATCTTTGTATTGTCTAATTTTTTTGGGAGTTGTTTTTCTGTTGTCTAATCTTTCTGTTAATCTTTTGTCATGTTTATATTAGATTTTAAGTTGGATTTTAAGGATTTATTTGATTCTTTGATTTTATGTGAACGGTACCACATATTTGGGAGATGGATAATTTTGTAATCTATGACGATTTTTTTTAATTAATTTTCTAATATGTTTTCGTTAGTGGCCCCTTACTTCCCTCTCACTTATAATTGTGTTTTAAATCATGGTTTTCCTTTTGGCTAATATGCTCTTGAAGGATTTTAGTTACTTGATTGTTTCTAATCAATCTAAGGTAGTAACGGTTCTATGTTGTACTTTGATTCTGTAATATTTTTCTTTCAATCCTGTGAACTTATCAACAACTTTTACGTTATATTCATCATCCAATTCTCTTATTGATCGAATATTATATAAACTTTTCATTATTAATGTTTCTAATAATTAAACTAGTCATTGAAATGATCGGTTCAGCGGTTCTGCAATCTGTGATGACTTTTTAATTGTTTAACCACATTGGATGATGCATAGTTTTACAACAATATCTGGAAGTATAATCCCGTCCCCTTACTTACCTACTTATTGTATTATATAGTTACCAACTTTTGTCTGGCCTTTTACATATTTATTTGTTCTATGAAGCCACAATGCTATTGCCAATAATTCTTCTTCTTATTTTTTTAATTGTGATCTTATTTTTGTTTTATCTCATTTTCTATTTATTTATCATTGTTGATAAAAAATTGTTACATAACTCTTGAAGAATGATAAATTCATCATCCATGCATCCCTGAAGGATTGCACAAAGAAGGATTGTGGTATAATTCCTGAAGAACTATGAATCATTGTTTATGAAATAGATCTTGAAGAACTTTAAATTTTTTTAATATACAAGCATCCCTGAAGGATTATGGCATAATTCCTGAACAACTAATGATTTGGTAATCAAGTATCTTTGTAGGATTGCACAAAGAATGATTTTCTTTATCATTGTCTATGAAGATTTGCTATAGTTCTTGAAGAACTCAAAGAAAGAAAATATTCAAGAATCCTTGAAGGATTGCTCATAGTATATATGATTTTCTTGATTATCATTGAAGAAATTTTGTGGTATAGTTCTTGAAGAACGAATTGGTAATTTAAGCATCTTTGGTGGATTGCACACAATACATTTTTCTTTGCTCATATGGTGACTAAGCAACGGTCAGGGTGTCAGCTAATCTTAACAGATCTCAGGACACTAACACTATTACTGCCTAAAGGCATCGCTTAACTTGTAACTAGATGACCTACAATAACTTATGATGCAACACAATGTTTGCACCGGTTTCAATAATGATCAGTCGCCCACAGTCTCCTCGGATAAACACAGATGCCCATGTCTTGCTTCAGAATATCATCTGTAGCCCTCTACTTCATCTGTGCACTTTGATGAAACGAGAAGGCTAGAAATCCTATGGTTTAGGGTTTAGGACATTTTCGGGGCTGAGGCAATAAATCGTCATCATTCTCGGTAATTCACATAAAACTTTAAGTGGATTATGACTCAATACTTCACATGATATATTGAAACGTTATGACATTTCATTGTCTAAGTCCCTAGATGACTCGATCTAACCTCTTGACCATAAGGTCTCTAAGTCCGTCAAGGTCAAACTGCTCTGATACCAAAATGTAACACCCTAATATCTCTAACTAATAGACATATTAGAATGCACAGTTTAGCTTTCATCAGAGATCATAATTCCTGTTTTAGATATTGAACACGACTAAATTTCTTGCGATATTACAAAATATCACATCATCACAACCTATCATGACATAACTGAACTCCAACACGCTTACATAGTAAGAGGCTAAGTCTGCCAAGTCGCTCCCTGGGGCATACAGAGATGGGCGTTTGTTGCGAAAAGATTCCGAAACCCAAGAAATATCGCAAACAGGCCCAGAAGCGTTCGCCGGTTCGTTAAACTCAGAAGAAGTTTTTTCATCAACCTCATCAGATGGAGCGTCCCGTTTCTCATCGTCCATTAATTGGGAATCCTGTGAGCTCTCTTGATTCGTCTCGCGATCGACCATGTTTTCCTTGTTGGAAGGCAAATCGCCCAGATCCTCATCTTGACTGCCTATATATGTCGAACTTGGAGAAGAGGGAAAGTCCAAGGGAGAAACCTGGCCGACCATCTCGGGCTCTTGAACTAGGTATCTCCCGAAACTAGTTGAATCATCAGAAAAGGAAGATTGGCTTGAGTACGAGGAAGATGACTCTTCAGATCTGGCCTCAAAGTCGCCTTTATCAGTGTTATGGCGAGTAGCAGTTTCAGATAGACTTAAAGGGCGCCCAAAACTATGACTTGAAGAAGATTAGCTAGACATGGGCGGAACGGTTGAAACTTGAGCGGGGACACACGCGGTCTGCTTTGTTTGCGCCAGTATTCAGAATCTACATGGAGGGGGAACGAGAGTCAGGACCTATCGATTTCCTCCCAGGGGGAGAGAGAGAGGGCAACGATTTTCGCCCCCCGGGTCTGACAATCTGTAACACCCCATTTCTACCCGGCATTTTAAATCAAAAATCAGAGTATAAAAATTCATTTTCTTTATTACATCCAAACAGGATGCTACACTTACGTCATCACAATCAACAGCAAAATAACTTAAACGTCTCTTTAATTCAAAGATTACGTAACACCAGTCAAAGGACGGAATTCTCAAACTTCATTACGTAAAGTGTAACACCCCCTTACTTTTAATACTACTTAGCGAATTAAATCAGAGTTTTCAAAAACCACTCAAGGAGTGCTACATTTTTCTACATGAATTTAACCAAGCAAAACAATAAAACAATTGCGCATTTAAACAAGCAGTTGTAGTGTGATGCACATACAAAGACCTCGGCAAGAAGGAACCGAGCTCACGATGCGAGTTAATAGTTACAACACAATCAAAATAATACATGTTCCAAAAAACATAGGTTCACAACTCAAAAAAACCTACATAATGCACTCACCACGCTACTCTACCCGGCCCCGGTGTTACACTACCAGAGCAAAATGACGCCAACTACACAGAGTGAGGACTGACCTCTACTCGGGGATACCTGCAAGTTTCCAACATGAGAAGCAACATAAAAGCAGTAGGGTGAGTCTCTAAACACATATAATAAGGTTTATGACAAGCATTATGCTAAGCAAAACACATATAAACACCTCGGCACAACACACAAATAACACAATTATTTAGTGCATGAGTTATATGCATGATGCGGACCCAAAAACACCAAGGGCATATGCATGATGGATCCATTAAGACCAAAGTCTTACGCTTACACCTTAGGACCAAAGTCCTCTCGCTTTCACCATAGGACCAAGTCCTCTGCTTTCACCATTATGTTTATGATTTATGCGACACCATGAACAATGCATAACACACAAAGATATACATCATTCAATTAAATCATAACACAATCTCGTGAACTCACCAATTAGATGACCTAAGTCCTCTGCTCACCTCTAGGACCAAGTCCTCTGCATTCACCCCTTTTCATTTATTTTAATGCCCATCGTGGACTTCATCATTTATTACTCCTCTACTCGTAGCCATAAGGCCAACAACACACATACGTCATTTTCTCGTACTAAGGCCGACGTCTCTACATCGGCCAGCGGCTCTGGGGCGTCATGCGCCTCGACTCACCAAACACCTCGGCACCTAGTAGTGGACCAAACAATCCTTACGAGGTCTACCATGTCACTTAGGACTAAAACCGACTACACCATTCAGCCACTCTCACGAATCGCCGCTTAAAAACGACACTCTCGGTTCGTCCAAAGAACAACTCGCGCTACACTAGCGTTAAAACAACACCTCGGCACCTATAGCACCTCGGCGCGTTTGGCACCTCGACGCCTACACTCTACTCCACTCATAGTCACTTCACTTCGCACGAAACGTACTTCACTTCCTCTATAATACCACCTGGTTACTCTACGCTTGAACACACCGCACTTAAACGCAACATCTCACCTCGGCAAGTACACCTAGATATGATATACTCTACATCTCGGCCATAACACCTCGGTTACTACACGCTATACGTTATCAACGGCGACTTCAAAGCCAGCCTACGCCTAAGTACTTTATCTCGGCCTAAGCATCTCGGCCTACTTACCCACACCTCGGCAAGTACAAACCGACACCTATACCTAGTCTCAGGTACTCATACACTTAGTCACTTGTGCTCTATCACTCACCTCGGTTCTTATGTTATCGTTATTACGTTTTGACTTACGATCATCACTTAAGTTTCGTTACACTGGTGGTAGGTAGATACACCTCGCCAATCCCAAGTCAACCCCTTCACTTAAGCCCAGACACACGTTCTCTTCGTTATGATCACTCAACTCCAAATCTACACCTCGGTAGTCCAACGTTTTACTTCTTAAGAACTTCACACTCTCACGTCTCTCACTTTAGCTCACTAGGATGAGAGTTTTCTCACCCCATTTCACTCATTAGTCTCTCGTATGACCAACACCTAAACATCTCAACACAACCTCACTGAAACGAGCTAAAACATAACATCAAGCACAATCAGAAGCACACAAAACATGCAACACAAATTTCTCGGAAGAACACAACTACAAACTACTCACACATAACACTCATCATACTACAAAATTATACGTGAGAAGAGAGCCCCTAACCTTGATCACCGAGCAAAAGACCCTCTCTTCACCGATGCTCCCTGATTCTCCTCACAGCAACAATTCTCCCTTGAGCTTGAGCTTCTTCCACGCCAAATGCTCTTCCTTCTCTCTAGAAAGTGATCTCACCTACCAACTTCTCTCTCTTACTTTCCTTTGACTTTTTCTCAAAACACTTTGCATGCATGCTCCCTTTCCTTCGACACACTCCTTTATTGCATTAGTTTGGGCTTCAAATGGCTCATGGGCCTCTATTCCCACCTTCTCCATTTATTTAAACATCTCCTAAATGAAATAGACTTCTAATTAATACTTGACTTAACTAAAATGTTGTAAACCTTAAATAATTCAACTAAATAATTAATTGAACTATTTTGGGGTGTTACATAAAGTAAGCATCATACACTACGCAGCGGAAAGTAAAACAGTTCTCAAAGAGACAAAACACAGTCTCAACCAAAATATAGAAGCATCAAGTATAACAGTTCACAGTGACCCACAAAAATAGCTATAATCCTAACCCATCCCCTAGGTGCTACGTGCTCGAGCAAACCGACTTCGGAATGAATGAAGGTAGTAAGCCCTCACTCATGGCTACCTGTGGTAAACAACAACAGAAAGGGGTGAGTCTCAGACCATATAATAAAGACTATAATAAGCAGTATATACAATCACAGCATCCAACAGGCACAGTTATACAGCACAACTAGTCATACCAATTATCAACCAACAACACTCATGCTTTTATGAGAATGAATACAGTGCAATGCAGTCATGCTGTGGTACCAATTGCCCCCATGGCATCATCATCAATAAATTGAGTCGCCATGACTCTGGCCCCCATGGCCTCATCATCACAATATAAACGTCGCGACCGCAGCCGAATGTATGCATGAGACTCCCTGAGCATACCACAAGCACAATTCATAATATCACAATCTACACTTTATTTCTCACCTCATAGTCAATCTCAGTTTTATACATCATTCAGACCAACTCTCATCTCATGGTCAATTTTAATGTTAGCCCCCATGGCTTTAGCCCCCATGGCTCATGCCCCCATGGCATCATCACTCACCTCATTCACTATCTCATCACAATCATGTCCCAAGGACTAATCACAACTAGAGGACTAAAACCTCATTCGAGGACCTAAACACCACTTAGGACCAAACTAGCACTTAGGGACCAAAACAACACCCTTTGGACCAAACTGTCACCTAGGGACCAAAACAACACCTAGAACACATTGTGGCACCACCAGGCGCCAAAAACCCCACAATCTGGCGCCCCCCTGTGCACACCCGCACATAGGCGCCAATTCTCCCACACACTGGCGCCCCTGTGCCACACACTAGCACACAGGCGCCAAAACACTAGCAACATGGCGCCCCTGTGCAACACAGGCACTAGGCGCCAAGGACACAACAATCTGGCGCCACCCTAGGCGCCATAGGCAGACAAAATGGCGCCTACCACTTAGACACCCACACACACACCCACCTAGGCGCCACAGGGAAGCCATTTGGCGCCCTGCACTTGGCATAACACACCCAGGCGCATTGGGCAGCCACTTTTGGCGCCCTGCACCTAGACACAAAGACACACAAAGACGCAAACAGCGGTGACACAGGGCGCCGTTCTGGCGCCACAGGCGCTCATTTGGCGCCCACACACGCGACACACACACACAGCCACACAACAGTGCACTAGGCGCCATTTTCCCAGCAACTTGGCGCCCAGACAGAGACACCCTGCACACACATGCACCAAACAGAACCCAAAGACATGAATAATTGCCTGTGGCGCCATATTTCCAAAGAACTTGACGCCCGAGCAAAGACAACACACACCACCCACCTAGCAACTTGACGCCCAGCACAGCACAACACATACCATATTTTTATTTCTAATATTTTTCCACAATCAAATCCCCAATAATTTATTAAATAAATATCCAATAACCTTTAGGGCGTTACACAATCCCTCCCCGCCGGCGGGAGATCTAAAAAAAACAAGAAATGCGAAAACAAGGAAATTAGTGTTACTTGGAGAATGGAGAGAGAAAGTCTAGTTGAGAAATAGTAAACGGAAGAGTTGCAGATCGTCTAGACGGAAAGCAGCACGCCAAAAACACCGAATAGCAGAACACTCTCAGAGGATCTCAGGGATTTGCATAGTGAAAAATGACTATGGATGGGCAACCCATATATAGTGGGCCTGATGAAGCGTTAGAAAAACGTCACGTCCCATCATTAAGTCGCATTGATTGGCCTCCAAAAAGGAATCACTAATCATGAAAGGTCACCTCGAAAAATGGAATCTGGCATAAAAACGTCTTGAGATACTCAAACATCACTTTAGTCACGTCGAATGGTCACAAAACCTGACCATCCAATCTGACCGGTCACCCAAAGCTCGCCCAAAGATTGGGCAGAGAAAGAGGCATCCCTCCAACCTAGGCGGGTCATTTCAATCACACACGAGCGTCACGCAGATCGCAACCACACTCAAGCCTAATCTCACCCAACGGTCAAGCTTGGCTTGGGGGGCAACTGTTCTGGACTGGGCCTGAGCCCCACCCATAAAGAAAGGCACTACTCAGCTCAAACCACACCATAGGTGACCAGCGCGTTTTAACCCTACCATCAACGAACAGGATCATTTCGTACAAGATCACACGGTTCCATACCACCCACTGTGTAGTAAATAAGTGGGGCTGACACTGGCAACATGATTCTTCTCACCCATTAGTAATTGTTGATCTTTACTCACCCGACTAACTTGGGCGTCAGAGTGCAATTGACGGTACACCCAGGCGGGATGTTGAAGGCCTTCACCAGACAAAGGCTCATCATCAGCTCACCACAACAGATGGTCTACAACAGATTAGAATTGAAACAAACAAATGAATTGCGAATCTGATACAGGGCACACGAATCATGCTACCCTTAGCACGGGTCGTGCTCATGCATCAGTGATGCTTGGGAAATAATGGTGCGGTGAGCAGGGGTCGTTCTTCCCTTAGCACGGGTTGTGCACATTTATCTGTCCCTGGTGGCCTAAAATTCGTTTTTGTCCCTCCTTTCGATTCCAAACCTACTCTAATATTCTTTCTAACCAATTGTAATGATTTGTGATTGATAATAACATGATTTTAAACATGTTCAAGATTGTTTGATGAAATGTTTTGAAATTATAAATGTTTCGAAAAGCCGAATTTAGTACATGTGAGAGTACACGTGTTTTCAAAAATAAAACGGACTATATGTCCTACTTGGCATTGTATAACTGACGAATTCGAACCCCTCATTCCTTCATTTTTACCAGTTACCCAAGAGCACTTGGATGAGATGGTAAGGGTCTCTTCCAGCTTAACCAAGGTCCTGGGATCGAATCCAGCCTTTGGCATGCAGCAATGTTAAATCTCTTGAGGGAGAGCTTTTCCGCCCAGTGTGGTCCTACCCGGCTCGAGGGATTAGTCTCTGCAGTTGCGCGCAGAGCATACCGGGTTTATACCAAACAAAATATATATATAATATCGAGTCGGAGTGAGGACCCCTATGGATTAACATACGCCTCCCGAATTATTGTTTTTGCCTTAAGAAATTGTACACCTATTAGCTATTTGGGGTTCACTTAAACTCTCGATTGTTGGTGATATGCTAAAGAATTAAAAAGGATAATTTTGTCATTCATATTGAATAACCAGTAATTGTTTGTAATTCATATCAAATTACCATTATATATTTGTAATTCATATTGAATTACCAGTTAAAGGATTCATAATTGAACTGAGAGTGTGGTTAGGGGTCACGGTAAAACTCACTGAGATATGTATCTCACCCTATCATTTGTTGTTGTTTTACAAAGAAATAGGGAAAGAAGAAGGGTAAGCGGCACGAGTAGGAGTGGTGCATAAAGGATTGACTGAGACTTTATGTCTTTGTCCATGTTTATGTTTTCCTAGTCGATTTTGTTTTCATTTATATATATATATATATATATATATATATATATATATATATATATATATATATATATATATATATATATATATATATATATATATCACTACAAGAAATTCAAGATTTTCCTAGCGGACCTAAGCGCGGTAAATCCCAAAATCCGCCGTAATTCTTGTTTCCGGATCTTACCGGCGGATTTTCCGCCATTAACTAAACTGTCAGATGTAACAACTACCGCGGAAAAAGCCACCAGAATCGCTAGGAGGTATTTCCGCGGACCTAAGCAGCCAGTAATTGCGAGGGTATTTCCGTGGAAAAAGCCGGTAATATTTTTTTATTTTTATTTTTTTATATTAAAGCGCGGTAATAACACATTTCATGGGTAATATTTTCTTTTTTTTTTTTAAATATAAAAGCCGCGGTAATAACACTTTTTCCGCGGTAATATTTTCTTTTTTTTTTTTTTTTATGTAAAGCGCGCAATAATAACACGTTTCACGGTATTATTTTCTTTTTTTTTTTTTAAATATAAAAGCCGCGGTAATTAATATAAGCGCGCGGTAATATATATTTTTTTAAAAAAGCGTTTTTAAAAATTTATTTTAATTTTAAATTTTTATATTTAAATATTTTAAAAGTAAAACGGTTTTTAATATTTAAATTTATAATTTAAATATAAAAAATTTAAAATTAAAATTAATTTTTAAAAACGTTTTAAAAATTAATTTATTTTCAAATTATTAAATTAATTTATAATTTAAATTTATAATATTTAAATATTTTAAAAGTAAAAACGGTTTTTAATATTTAAATTATAAATTAATTTAATAATTTGAAAATAATATTTAAATTTTAAAATCTCTTTTAACAATTTGAAATTTATTTCTAAAAAGTATTTGAAAATGTAATTTTAAATATTTTAAAAGTAAATTATTAAAATTTGAAAATTATTTTAAAAACAACTAATAAAACCAACAAAGTCACAATAATAAAACCAACAAAGTCACAATAAAATTTAAACCAACAATAAAACCAACAAAGTCACAATAAAATTTAAACCAACAATAAAACCAACAAAGTCACAATAAAATTATCCATACAAATTAAACAACTAATAAAAACAACAAAGTCACAATAAAATTATCCAACAACAAACCACTAATAATAAGGCCTATTTGGGTTTGGGGTGCTGTTGGGATCCAGATGTAAAAGCGCTGTCGTCCAATCATCTTCTTCATCGTCCTGCTGTTGGGGTTGTGGTTGACGTGGCTGGGTCTGAAATTGCTGGGACGGTTGTTGGAATTGCTTCTGAGGAGACATGACGTGGTGACGCGTGCTCGCCGATGGGCTTTGAGGCTGGAATGGCTGCGGAGGAGAGTTCAAATCGAGGCTCGGCTGACCATATGAGGGCTGACCATATGAGGGCTGACCATATGAGGGCTGACCATATGGGTATGGCGGACAGTTGAAGGCAGGCTGCTCATAGTTGATTGGAGGCTGGAAGGCACCAGGGTACTGCTGGAAAGCACCTCCGTAGGGCTGCATCCCTGGCGGTGGATAAGGTACTGATGAGGATGATGATGGCATAGATGGCCTTGCATGAGACAAACTATCCATTACTTGCTTCCTGAATTCCTCATTGATTCTGCGTTCTTGACTTGCGCTCTCGCATCTCCCGAATCTCACGCTCATAGTTGCTCAATTTCTCGGTCAATACCGCAACCTCGGCTCGCTCTTGAGAGTGGGGACATGAGAGCGTCCAAGATTAATGTTGAAGAGGAATTTGGCGTGAAATTCGAACAATGGAATTTGGAAAAGAACGCCGCCCATACCACGGATCCTCGTAATCGACCTTTTCTTGGCGATGGACCCGGCCAGTTCTTTCCATTTTGCTAAGGCCAATCGAGCCTCCTCATCGGGATCAACCTCGAGTCCCCGCTTACTCTCCTGTGTTTGCCGATACTCCTGCGCCAATTATTGAATGCTTCTGAATCATCCGTGGCGCTCTTGAAAACTCACGGTGTCCTCGCGCATATGAAGTTGCACGTGTATCTCCGGCAAAGTAGGTGGCCGACCAAGAAAAGCCTCCTGTATATAGTATTAATTTATAATATTAGTATTTAATAAAATATAAAATTTGAAGAATTAAAAACAAAGATATATATATAAAATATTACAGTGCGTTTAGCATGATCATATGAAATGATAGAACCGCCTGATTTAAGCAACCACCTTTCTCAGAAGCCCGGATTCGCAGCAGCTCTCTGACATTTTTTTTTATAATCATCATGTGCCCATTTCAGTTGGAGTTGATCCCATATAGGCGGACCAATCCAATCTGAATGCTCTACTCCAGCTGGCTTGTCACGCTCTTTCCGCATTTGATTTCAAAAGCGGTGAGAAGCTCTTGAATTGAAGACTTTCTTAACTGCATGGTCATCCTCAGGTTTCCATGCGAATGTTGCCTGGTTGCACAAAATAAAATAACTTGTTAGAAAAAACAACTTAATGAATTCAAGAATTTGGAATAATTAAAAATTAATTAAATACTAAAAAACTTACCCTAAATTGATTCCAAAATTTGGCTCATGGATCTTTTTAACCTCCGACCAATCAACCCAGGAAGTTGTGTAATTTGCCTTGATTATACTTGTTATCGCTTTGGACACAATCCTCCCAGGATCAAAGCTGTACATAAGAAAGAAAAATTAAAATGATATTAATTTAAAAAGACAAATTTCAAATACAAATACAAATATATATAATAAATACTTACCAGTTTCCAACAACCTGCACAACGATACGACCGTCATCCAAAATATCAACCACGTCGGTTTGCGCATCATACACGCGTGGCGGCGTATCTGGATCAGCAGGGGGTGCCATACTACCGGGTGGAGGCGGCACAGGTTCAACGCCCTGGAGCTCGTCTGATGATGGCATACGCACATAGTTGCCATGAACAAGTCGATATACTATCTTACGCTTACGGCCGCGTAAAGAAGTACATATCTTCTTTCCTTTATCCTGAGGCGGCACGGGTGGGTCCTCATCATGTGGTGAGTCACCATGTAACGATGCCATAACTATTCTGTAGCTATAAAAAAAAGTTAATAACATATATAAATGATGAATATATAACATAGGCAAATATATATCAAGACTGATAAATATAAATATTATTTGACAACAAATTCCTTTTAATGATGAATAACATAAGCAAATATATATCAAGTCTCATAAATATAAATATTACAAACCAACAAATTATATATCAAGTCTGATAAATATAAATATTATTTGACAACAAATAATATTGAACTTTGAATAACATAGGGAAATATATATCAAGTCTAATAAATATAAATATTACAAACCAACAAATTATTTAAATAAGATAACATGACATTAATTAATTAGAATCCCATTCTTTCTCAAAATCACCATCATCATCGATAAGTCAACTCCCGATACAATCGACATGATCGATTGCGTCCTCATGATCTGATCTTCGTCTTCATTAACTTCATCGGCAGCGTTGACTCATCACGTAAGCGAGTAATGATCTCAACTTCAATCACTTCATTTACATTGGACATTTCTTACGATGATATGGCACATCTTCCATCGTGTCATTTGTCTCGATGTAACCTCTTGGTTTTGTCTTAATTGCGACACACCAACCACGCCCGATCACTCCGTGTTGATGGATAAGAGACATAGTAGACTTGTCTCACATTTTGTGCAATCACAAAAGGATCGTCTGATCGATATCTACCACTCATTTTAATGTCCACCGTATTTGTCTTTGGGTTAAACTTTGTTCCTCGAGGGACGGATCAAACCAATTACAGATAAAGCGATTATCTTTTGATGATAATCAAGATAAGGGTATGCAAGTTCATAAATGTGTTCAACAACACCATAGAAATCATCTTCGCCTCTCCCGGTGTCACCCTTCATGCAAACTCCACTATTCATCGCTTCTACCTTACATGTCCATTTGTTAGTGTGAAATTTGTAACCATTCACAAAGTATGTGTGCCATTCTTTAACACATCTTCGAGGACCATCAAGATAAGTTTCTCGGTGTTGGTTGGTAGGAGTTGGCGGAAGGGAATACATACGCCGCTTAAACCACATTGGAAAATGCGCATGAATATGAGCAGACGATTGTCCTTCACTTACTCCCTCTGATGTCAAAAACTCCCTAATGAGAAATTAACAATTGTTACACACAGCAGATTTCCTTAATTTATAAAGAAATTAAGATAACTAGCTAGCTAGGTTGAGAAAGACATACTCAATGAATGGTTGGACCTCGGTACAATTTATCAAGACATGAACATGGGCTGAGTTTAACTCTTCTTCTGTTAGCCAGTGAATTGACTCTTTTCCAGACGGACGGCCAGGGAGACAAAAGACAGACAAAGCTAAACGATGTCTTGGTGGTTCAATGTTGATTTCATTTCGACTACTTGTAGGAGCCAAATCATTGTTGAAATAATATGAACAAAAATGAGTTGTTTCACGATGCAAGTAAGACGAACATATCGATCCTTCAACTCTAGCTTTATTTTTGACTGATCTTTTTGAATCACCCATGAACCTATAGAAAATTATATGTTAATAATAATGTGTTGAAATTGTAGTAAACTTCTTTCATATGTACATGTATATTAACTGACCTTTCAAACGGATACATCCATCTGTATTGGACAGGTCCACCAAGTTTAGCTTCATTCTTGAGATGAACAAAGAACATGCTCCATAGAATCAAAGAAACCGGGGGAAAAATTCTCTCCAACTTGCATAAGATAAGTGGGATGTCTTGTTCCATTTTTGTCAGATCATCCGCTTTAAGCGTTGCAGAACACAAATTCTTAAAATATTGACTTATTTCAATGAGCGGATTCAAAACATGTGTTGGCAACGAACTAAAAGCGATAGGAAGTAAGCACTCCATGAAGACATGACAATCATGGCTCTTCATCCCATGCAACCTCCCATTATCCACATCCGCACATCTTGCTAAATTGGAAGAATAACCGTCGGCATTTTCAATCGCTTTATCCACCTACAAACTTCTTTCGCTTGTTCGGTAGATAAAGTATAATTGGCTTTGGGTTTCAACGTCCTAGTACCTGCTCAACCAACGACAAATCCTTTCGCTGCGCAGTAAATGATCCACGTCCTTCCTAGCTTTCTCATTGTCTTTTGTTTTACCTTTTACATTCATAACAATGTTAAATATGTTATCAAAAAATTCTTTTCAATGTGCATGACATCCAGTTGTGTCTCGATAGATTATCTTTCCAATATGGAAGTTCCCAAAAATACTCTTTTTGTCCAATTATGCCATACTCCATAACCATCTGGACGAGAAACAACACCTGCGACTTCTCTTCTGGAGGGATATCCTTGACAACTGCTCCAAACTTCTTACGGTGTCACCACGGGAGGTTCACTGTTTCAATATTTCCCTTGATGAATGCATATTTTGACCTTCTAAATGGATGATCGCTAGGTAAAACCTACGGTGTGAGTCAAACCATGATGTTTTTCCTCCATATTTAAGAGTAAAAGCTCTTGTGTCAACCATGCAAATCGGACACGCCATCTTACCATGTGTCCCCATCCCGACAACATTCCATAGGCGGGGAAGTCATTGATGGTCCACATCAAAGCCGCCATGATGAGAAAATTTTGTTTGCGTCTTTGCATCATAAGTTAAAACACCATGCCACAACCTTTTTAGGTCATCGATCAAAGGTTGCAAATATATGTCAATGCCACCGTTGGATTGTGTGGTCTGGAATAATGGCATTTAAGAACATGTATGGTTTAGACATACACATTTACGGAGGAAGGTTATGCGGGGTAACAATAATCGCCAACAAGAATACGGTGATGCCGATGCTTGAATATACGGTGTGAAACCATCAGAGCATAAACCAAGGCGAACATTGCGTGGATCACTAGCAAAATCTGGATGAACACGATCGAAATGCTTCCAAGCTTCACCATCAGATGGGTGGCGTAATTCACCAGAATTGTTTCTATTTTCATAGTGCCATGACATTTTACCCGCAGTCTCCTTTGAAGTAAACATCCTCTGTAGCCTTGGTATAAGAGGCAGATAGAACATTGCTTTCCGTGGAACCGGTTTGCCTCTACTCGTCCCTTTCCTGCTGGCACGGTAGCGGGGCTTTCCACACAACTTGCATTCGGACAACTCTCCATCATTTATCCCAAACTCATTGCTATAATATAGCATGCAACCCGACACACAACAATCAATTCTCTTAGATTTTAAGCCAAGCTTTCGACACGATCTTTTAGCATCATAATAACTCTGCGGCAAAAGTCCTCTAAATGGGGTTGCATCCAACATCATTTTTGTCATATATTCCATGCACAATTCAAAGACATTAAATTGAGACTTGAGACCCAACAACCGAACACACATTGATAATTTAGATTCGTTAGATCCTTCAAATAATGGTTGATTTGTCTCACTCAAAAACATATAAAACCTCTGAGCTTCTTCATTCGGAACTTCTTCAGCATCATATTGTGGTTCCTCAAAATCCAAATTTACACCGATAGCATCACGTATCATCCCCTGAACAACATCAAACGGCTGATTTCCCATAGTCGATGACCCAACACCTTCTACGATTGGACTTGACTTGCGCCACCTTCTACTTCTTGGGCAGGGAACAATATCAACCGGATGAACATTAATTATATTGTACGAGAAACTCCACCGCTACCTCGCCATGACGAGTCCATATCCAGTAATTTGGCTTAAATCCATTGTTGTACAAATGAAGTCGAATGTCACCTTCATTTTTTATGGATCGAAAGATACATTTCGAACAGGGACATCTAATTCCACCTTGTTGCTCAAATTCTTTTTGACACTTAGCTAAAAGAACAAACTCTTCAACTCCTTCAACAAAACGTCGTTTCAACCCCGCTCTTCCAGGATATAATCGATCATACATCCAACTACGATCCATTTTTTGTGGATGTCCTAATTAAATTTATTACAACATATATGTCTATCGAACAATAGACATTTAATTAATTGACTTAAGAGCAAAGGAAATATCTGTAAAGAATAAACATAGAGAAATAATTTTCTCATTCATAAAACCATTATGTTTATTGGTTATAAAATAGTAGACAAATTGATTATGGGATTTCTCAGAACTATGTTACAGTTCACTACAGGCATTGGCCACGTTAGTGAAGTTCACATAAGTGTCTTTGAAAATACACCAGTACAAGCTGGTCCTTTCAAGTCTGGCCATAGTCAAGGAGTACACTAATAGTATAACTCTATAGATAAAACATCTTTGTAGACTAACAAAAATTTAAATAAACTTTCAACTATTATATTTTACTATAATCCTAATTATTTCAATTCATTAAATCAAATAACATTCTTTACTATATAATAATAATACTAATGTGAAACAAATATTACCAAATAACTAAAATATTTTTGTTTTAAACAAATATCTAATTTACTTTTTTGTGACAAATTTTAAATTTAAATTTCAAATAAAATTCTTGACTAAATAATAGTAATATTAATTTAAATATTATACAAAATAACAAATACCTCATCTAAATATTATACTAAATAACTAAAATATTACTATTATAATAACATTAAAATAACAAATATCTAATCTTAATATTATAATACCATTAAAATAATTCCTATTTTTTTTAAAAAAAAATAAACATAAATAGTTGTGACTATTATAGTCATTTTTTAACTAAACAAACCATCAATTATTATTTTTTACTATCATCATAATTATTTCATTTCAATTAAATACATCAAATAAGATTTAGTATATTATTTTATATCACATAATATTTATTATGTCAAATAATATTAAACTCAAATTAATATTATAGTAAAATTATAATAATTCCTACTTATTTTTTTTGTAAACATAAAAACATTTGAAATTATATTTTTATCCAAAATTTTAAGTTTAAATTTAAAACTAAAGTAACAATTTAGAAAATATCTTTTTATTACAAAATATTAATTATAGTCATTTTTTAACTAAACAAACCATCAATCATTATTTTTTACTATCATCATAATTATTTCATTTCAATTAAATACATCAAATAAGATTTAGTATATTATTTTATATCACATAATATTTATTATGTCAAATAATATTTACTATCACATAATATTTATTAACTATATTAATGTTCTTCTCAAAAAAATAACCCCAATTAACATTGTTCAAAAAATAATCATGTTAATATATTACACAGTCATAAACTCCAATTTTATTTTAAATAACATCTAATCTAAATATTATACAAAATATTTAAAATATATATTGTATAAGTACTAACCAAGAATGCCGAGAAGATTCGACTTTACGCTAATAGTTTGAAGGAACCGAATCAAGATGAAAAAACTCTCCAACTTCAACCACCACAGTGAGAGTCTTCTCCAACTTCAAGCCATTGCTAAATAAATAACATCGAATCAATAAGGACTAACTCATATTAATACAAATTGGCAAAATTAACTATATTACGTAAAGAACATACCTTTCAAATCAATGCGACTAATTTCTTACAAAAAAAGAGATACAAACTATGAAAACTAGAGAGAATTTGAGAGAAATTAAGAAGAAGAAGAAGAAGAATAAGTGAGAAGTGAAAAAGTGAAGAGAGGAATCGGTTGGGTTTAAGTAAAGAAAGTGCAACGTGATGCAATTTCAAATCACGTACATTACTGGCGGAATCGTTGCAATTACCGGCGGATTTTTGAAAATTTTCATTTACCGAGGCGCCATTTCCAATACTTATTACCGTGGAACCGTTCCATTACCGGCGGGATTAATTACATTACCGCGCTTAATCAATTCTACAAAGGAAATAAACTATTACCGGCGGAATTTGTCTGCTACCGGCGGAAATAAGTTACCGGCGGAATTGTATATTACCGGCGGAATTTTATTATTACCGGCGGAATTACGTTACCGGCGGATAATGTCTATTACCGGCGGAATTACTTACCGGCGGATAATGTCTATTACCGGCGGAATTTGTCTATTACCGGCGGCCCCATTTTAAAAATTTAAAAAATAACGGATATATTACAAAAAATCCGCGGTAATAGACAAAAATCCACGCGATAAGTTACGAGGGGATAAAAACCGCCGGTAACTTTCAAAAGCCGCCGGTAATTTACCGGCGGATACAATCCGCCGGAAAGTTGGCGCCGGTATTTTGCATAATTCTTGTAGTGTATATATTCGAGGCCAACGATTAAAATTGGAAGGGGTTGCCCCTGAAGACTCGGTCGCCACTGTTCCCTATGACCTCAGATTTATGATGTACTCTGTGGTTGTGAGGAATATGAGGATTCACCATCCTTTCACTGCTTTTCAATGTGAAGTTCTTCGTTCCTTGTCAGTCTCCCCTTGACAACTACATTCTAATGCTTAAGCGTTTGTGAGAGCATTCGAGATGATTACGAAGGCGCTCGGGCGACCCTGTTCTTCGAGACTTTTCTTCATTTTCGAGGTTAGCCATCGAGGTGAAGATGGTGTGGCCAAGGCTCGTTGGGAGTATCTGAGCTTAAAGAGCCATAGGGAGAACAAGTTTTTCAGACCATATGCCGATTCAATGAAGCTTTGGAAGTACATATATATGTGGGTTGTGCCGGTCTGTGAGGGTGCTATGCGTGCAGTGGCAAATATTAACAGGACGGGCAGAGTTATGGGTTTCAAGTTTGCCATTGCGTGGTCCAAAGGTCATTATAGTAGGAAGGCAATCTCATACTGACAAAAGGTGGAGAGTCTAGATAGCAACAATCAAGGGACTTTATGGTTGCTGCAGCACATGGTGTCTCAATGCAAAGGCAAAGTTCCACTACTGAAGACAAATAAGTTAGTTCAGACCTCCACCAAAGCTAAATACTTGGACGCCCTCGGTATGGCTAGGAGGCGGTTGCATTCTGGACCGCCCTATTTACTTTATGTTTCACTCATAATCTTTAAGTGTATTGTAGCTACCCTATCAGGAGTAAAACTTCATCTTTAACTGTATTGTAGCCGCCACGGCACCGAGTCTAGCTAAAGTCAGCTTGCCACAATGCAGTGGTACTGAGACATTAGTCGCATGATCAAGAATGCTGTTTTGATGGTCCGAGCGTGTTTCCTTTGCCCGTAAGTCACCATGACTTCGAGGTAACCCAAAGGCCAAGGTTGCTCCTCCCCTAAGCTAAATAAGTCTATTCTGAGGTAGGGACTCAAGTCGGCAAGTGACATGTTGTGACTGGGGAGAAGATCCTCGAACCTGATGTCGGCAGAACTTCCTTGATCCACGAGGATTCGTTTAACTTCCATGCCCAACATGGAGGCCAAGATGATTAGAGGAATAAACTCATTTTTTTCTCGATTAGGTAGTCTTCGTCAGAGAAGAACAATGGTTTCCTCGACGAGATCATTACAAAGTTGGAGCTCGAGGCCAAGTTGGCAATCTCTTGCCACTTGCGCTTCAACGTGCGCTTGGTTTCCACGGTCGAGACTGAGTGACCCCCCGAAACTACCATAGTCGTTGAGGATTTGTTTATGAGAGAACGAAAGAATTGGAGAAAGATCTCCCACAATGGTCACCAATGTTCGGTACCTGGATCTCAAAAATGGGTCGGAAGGGATGATAACATCATGCAAACTGAATGACTGACAGAACCAGGAATTCCGAAGGGTAGATGACATAGTTAAATGAGCGCCCAAAAACCGACAAAGAACTTCCCTACACAGATGGAAGATCATCCGGCGTCAGAAATAGCCCACAGCGGCTTCACTGCTCTTTCTGAGCCCGACCTCCTCTCTGATCTTCAAGTGTAAAGCTCCATCGGAGAGTTGAGGAATAAGTCCACAGTGACTTCTCCCCTTTATTGCTTTGCGCGAGCATGCCTTCTCTCTAATCTCCGAGCTGACGAGCTCCACCAGAGACCGAAGGAAGAAGTCCACAGAGGCTTCGCCCCTTTCTTTTCTCTTTGCGCGAGCATGCCTCCTCTCTGATCCCCAAGCTCAAAGCTCCATCAGAGACAGGAGGAAGGGGTCCCACAATGGCATCCTCGTCAACAAGTCTTCCTCTGCACTCAAGGGCACTGAGGCAGATCAACCACGATCACCACAGAGAAATAAAATATGACTGCCGACATCCGTGTTCAAATGAGCTCGGCATTCAAAAAAGTTCAACTTAGACAATTAAAGCGCCATTGAAAACAAAGAAGACAGTTCAAACAGAAATTAAAGAAAGCAAAGTGCGAGTATTTAAAACTGGAAACAGACGGTGCCTTAATTGTTTGTACATGCCAAAAGTGGCCCGGGCAAAGCCATGGCCACAATCAAAATAGAAGTTCAGAAAGTAAAAACGTAATCTATTGTTCAGGAGGGGATTTAAGCTCGACGCCACGAGGAGTCTTGACTTCGGCACTAGCAGGTCTTTTCTTCAACGGCATCAGTCCTGTCTTCAGCAGCAAGAGTATCGTGTTCCCCGACAGGATCCGGGCTGAGCTGGGAAGGAGGCGCATAGATGACGACGACTTCAGATAGAGGAGTACCACTCGGCCTCACCTTTATAACCGAGCTGCAACAGGTTGAGTTGGAAACCAGGGTTGATCACGGTCCCCAACTCCACTTAGTGTTGGAAACCAGACATGGCCCCTTTAGCAATCTTCGTTGCCAACTCAGCCAATGTCTTTCCTCACCTGCTCTAGCTCGACATTGTTTCTCTTTTTCTCTGCCTTGGCCTCATTCCTGGGTTTCTGAAACTTGTCCTTCATCTTTGACAGATCGGTCTCGAGAGTCGAGACATTTTCACAAATTTTGGTTTGCCCCGTGACTCGGCGGTTCATTTCGGCAAGTTCCTTCTCCACAGATGTCAGCCCCTCCAACTTGGCCTTCAAGGCCCTATTCTATTCAGACAGCTCTACAAGGGTATAGTTCCGACAAGATTTTAGTTTGCGGAATATGTGTATTAACTCGCCATCAAGCACTACAAGAATTCATTGTATTACTGGCGGACTCAATCCCCCAGTAATGGTATAAATCAGCCAGAAATTGCACTTTCTTCGCGGATTTATCGCCGATAGTCCGCCAAGAATCGCCGAAAAGCGGTTAGTGGTGATTTTGAGTGATAATTCTTTTCACCATTTCTTGGCGAAATTTATCGACCGATTTGCGGCTAAAATTCGGCGATTCGCCAAGAACTCCGATAATCTATTATATATTTTTTAAAAAAATATTTTAAAAATGTTTTTTTATATTTAATTTTTTTATAAAATCGTTCTTTTATTTAATTTTTTAAAAACTAATTCTTAATATTTAAAAATGCGTTTTTTTTTTAATTTTTTTAAAAACTAATTCTTAATATTTTAAAAACTATTATATATATTTAATTTTTATTTAAACTAATTTTTTTATTTAATTTTTTATAAAATGCGTTTTTTATTTAAAAATATTTAAAAAATACTTTTTTATATTTAATATTTTAATCCTCTATGTGGTGGTGGTGGTGGTGGTAGTGTGGTTGGTGGTGGTGTGGTGGTGGAAGAGAAGAAAAGAGAGTGGTGGTGGTGGTGGTGGTGGTGGTGGTTGGTGGTGGAAGAGAAGAAAAGAGAAGAAGAGAGTGGAAGAGAAGAAGAGAGTAAATGAGAGAGAGTGGAGTGAAAAGAGAAGAAGAGAGTGGTGGTGGTGGTGGTGGTGTTGGGTGGTGGTGGTGGTGTGGTGGTGGAAGAGAAGAAAAGAGAAGAAGAGAGTGGAAGAGAAGAAGAGAGTAAATGAGAGAGAGTGGAGTGAAAAGAGAAGAAGAGAGTGGTGGTGGTGGTGGTGGTGTTGGGTGGTGGTGGTGGTGTGGTGGTGGAAGAGAAGAAAAGAGAAGAAGAGAGTGGAAGAGAAGAAGAGAGAAAAAGAGAGTAAATGAGAGAGAGTGTGTTTGGTAAAGGATATAAATGGGAAAGCTGGGTTGATTTAAAATGTGGCGCGAATTACTGGCGGAACTCGTGTCAGGAGCGTCTGTTGCATTACTGGCGGAACTGATACATTACTAGCGGAACCAGTCATTTACTGGCGGACATGTCGCTGGCTTGAGACGCGTGAAAGCTGGCGCGGATAATCATGTCCATTTCTGGCGGAAATTAACGTTACTGGCGGAATTTGACCCGATGGTGCGCGGCGAAATTAACGTTATCGGCGGAATTTCACCCGATGAATTCTCGGCCAGATTTTCGGCGAATTTTTAGCTTGATGATCGTCGAATTTCAGCCAAGTAACTCATCGGCGAAATATTCCGCCGATGCGCAATTATGGCGGATATATTTATTGATAATTTTTTTTTATTTCCTAATTAAATTCCGCCGAAATTCCGCCAAAATGAATAATAATCCGCCAATAAACATATCTTGTTTGTTTAAATCACCCGAAAATGCTATGGTATCTGCGAGATCGTCTTGGCGAGAATAAATCCGCCGATGTCGCCAAATTACGCGAGAAAATTTCTTGGTGGACCGATTCCGCTTGAAAATGTTTAGCTTGATGTGCAAGTAATTCTTGTAGTGAAGAAAGTAATAATGGGCTTCAAGTTCAGATATCTTACCTCGGATAGAGGAGGTTGAAATCTCAGAGATCTACTATTTGAGCTTTTTGAAGGTCTCCTCGCCGAGCCTGGAAATTCTTGCGCACGCTCGGAAGTCCTCCAAAGAGAGATCTTCTTGACTCATTGGATCGTTGGGTTTTTGTTTCTTTTGGGAGGTAGTGGTAGTGCTACCCTTACCCCTTTCTCCAAGGTCTGCTTCCGATTTTCCTCTTTCGGACCATCTTTGGAGACCAGGTCAATAGCTGACTAGAGAGGAGGTTTCTTGGAAGAAGAGGAATTTGTTTTTTTTCCATGAGCAGCAGGGCCGGCATTAGCAGCCGACCCTGAGGCCTTGTTCTTTGTAGCACCTTAAATGCAGCACGATGGTCGAGATCCATCCCGCACTGGCTCAAAATATCCTCAAGGTTCATATATGTTTTACCAGCAAACAACACATACAAATGATTAGAAACGTCGAAACGGAAACATATAATGTGATTAAACTCGAGTTTAAAAGCAAATACTAGTACGACGACAACCGAAGTACTCTTCTAGTTTGGCATCAGACTCGGACCCAGCGTCAATCATTGAGCCACAATTAATCTTCAAGCCTTTCTTGGATAACTCCTGCCCCCACTTACTTATCATCTTGTAGGAGGTCCCATCCTCCCCTCTTAAGGACCACAACTTCACAACATAGAATTTGGTCTCCCAGACCACTCCATTTCGGACAAAAAATTATTGAGTCCAAGAAAAAGGGAAGTGCTCCTTCGACAACTTCTCATCCATAAAATTATCTATTGACTGATTCACTACGTCGATCATAGCATGAATAAAGAAGAATAAGACCGACTTATAACCCTTTTTGGAATCATTGTCAGGCCAAAATAGGATCGGTCCTTGTTATAGCACAGGTTGACATGATTCTGCCTCGTTTTGTCAGTGCCCGACTCTGGCGTCTGAAACTCATCGACAAAGCAAAATAAGACTTTAGCGGAGGGGACTCTCCCAATACGCTCCATTGCGAGCTCAAAACCTCTGACGAATGCCCAACTGTTTGGCATCAGCAGCGAAGGGGCCACCCTCCGAAAATTCAACACCTCCTTATAAAAATCATTGAGAGAAAGTTGAATCCCCATGGTCTCCAAAGAGGCCCCATAAAAGAAGTCGAGTCCATTATGGCTAGTGCACACCGAGGTGGTGATAGAGGAGTATGAGAATCCAGTTGAAGAAGTGTTCAGTTGGGTCTCAACTAAGATCTGCCAACTCTACCCAAGGTTTAAAACTTATAAGCCTCTGCCATTCTGGGTCCGAGAAACAACCTCGGCATTGTCACCTTCAACACTTTCGGAGATCTGCTTTGCAATCTCCCTCACCGAGGTTGAGATACTAAGTTGAGGAGCTTATTTAGCCGAAGAACTGGCATATGTGGAAGAGAATAGAGACAGGGCTCCATCTAGGGCCAACTCCAGGTGGCCTTCAGCCGACAGCTTCAGGATCGGCTTGCCAGGGGGAATGAAATATTGTCTCTCCTCAATCCGAATGTTAACCATTCACCTGCAAGGGGAGGGCGCCACGGTCACTAGACGAACCTGAAATGAGGTCGGCTCCGATCCGGACTAGATAGAGGCAGATCTATCTCCTCCCCAAGAGGTGCAACAACAGTGGCGACTATCGTCTGATGACAACATCATCCGCATCCAGATCATAAACACTTCATTAAAACTTAAGATGAAGTAAAAAACCAACCTCGGCTCAAGAATGTGCGCTGCTCAGCTCGAAGAATGAACTCGGGTTGATGAATGATGAACTCGGTCTCTTGGAAATCCCAGAAAACATGGCAAAGCACGGCAGGGAACAAAGTTGGCATGGTGTTCGGAGAAAATGCGCCCTCAGATTGCTCAGAGCTCACAAGGGAAACTAAGTCAAGAATCTGACGAAGTGAAGAATGATTTTCGACATCGCCTTATATAGGCCACAGGGATGGGACGTGAACAGACGCGTCCCATCAATGTGTCCCATCAATGTGCAGCCCTTGGGAGCAGCTCTAACATTATGACAAATGACCTCGATTCCTCAAGCGTCACCTCGATTTCCCCAAACGTAGCATCACTACTCCACCACCCACAGGTTGGCACGTGGCACGTCATCATTACACTCTTCCATCAAGACACCTAGCAATCAAGCCGAGGCCGACCTCATCCTCATGCCGACCTCGACTTGGGGGGGCATTGTTCTGGCTTGGGCCTAACCTCGCACAAGAGCAGGGTCAGGTCCAATCCGATGTTGATTCTGACCCAATACTCATTCTACTATGGACGTCTCCCTTGAACGGCCCAGGTCAAGGCACTCCAATCTAACGGCCTGAAGACACCATCTGCACCTATAAATAAGGCTACTTTCCTCCAATATCAAGTACGCTTTCATTTCTTGCATACCTCTCCTCTTCTCTTGCTAACTTAGGCATCAGAGTGCTTGGAGGTACCACCCCTCGACGAGCAATCAACTACCTCAGCAATGACCTCGGTAGGTTTGATCTGCCACAGACAACTATTTGAGACACTTCTCCAAATCACACGGGGTAGAATCTTCTTCCTGATCCAGGTACGAACAAAATAAATGTTCAATTGCATATTTTTTTGTTTCATGAAAAAAATATAACATATGAGGTTTTCAAATGACAAAAAAACATTTATTTCTACCATTTTAGATATATATATATATATATATATATATATATATATATATATATATATATATATATATATATATGAATATCGATTGTAATTCATTCCATGCATCTTTATAACCTTTATTAAAATACATAATTATAAAATACTAAATATTAAACATTTTTAAAATATTTATTGCACTTCAAGAATTTCTAAATGTTATAACAAAAAATATCTTTTAGTTTTTAATTGGTGTAATTAAAATAAATATTAGTCATTTCACCTCCAAATTTTAAAAAGTCAGCCCATTAAACCAAACCTCAAACATTTCTGCTCTCATTTCACTAAAATTCAGAAGTTAAGAAAGAGAGAAAAGAGAGAGAAGGGCGAGAGAGAGAGTGAAGGCCGAGGGAGAGAGAAGGAGGAAGAGGAGGGGAGATCAAGCCAAATCCTTGATGCATGTAAGTGTTTTTGGTTCCATTCCAACCCATTTTTCATTCTCTACTCAATGCTACCATTTTCATTAGCTCAATCTTCCTCTAATCTAGTCCATCATTGATGAAGTTCCAAGCTCAAGGGAGGTGAAAATAGAGTTTTTGGACCTTTGAGGCTAGCTTGTGGTTCTAGGAGTTTCAATACATGGTTTGGGGCAAAATCACAAGCTAAGTTGTGCGTTGAATCGAGTTGGACAATAGGAGGGGTTGTTGAGTAGATTGGTTTCGGTTTTAAAAGCAGTTTGACACGTTAGAATCAAGTTCATGAAGTTTCGGGTCGGTTGAACTACAAGAAGTCTCGCTGGTTCGTGATTTTCATCACGATTGGTGAGTTTCACTCACGTTTAAAGATTTTGATTTTCTGAATGTTGGTCTATTTGTTGGTTTTTATTTCGTTTCGTTTGTTTTGAAATTTTACGGTTCGAAAACCGTTTTTATAATAAAATTACGTTTTATGAGTTATTGGTCAAATTATATATTGATGTTTGGATTGATTATGGGATTGTTTGGACTAGAATTGTATGTATTTTTACTGATTCAAGGTTGAGGATTGAATCGTGTTACGGGTGTTATCCCAAAATTTCGACAGTGCTTTTAATGAAGTATTAAAAGGGTTTGACTCTTCATTAATGATGTTTTGGAAACTACAAGTCACTATCAAGTCAGTTTACTATCAATTCGACAGAGAAAACTTCTAAGTGTTGGTAGTAGGAGTAACTTCGAGAAGCTTGGTACTTAGAGCTTTTAGAAGTAAGCAAAGCAAAGGAGCTTTCGACAAGGCAAGGCTTAAAGTTTCGACAAGCAGTTGGTAGCGGTTTAGTCGAAATTCAAAGTTAAGAGCAGTTAAGGGCGGTTACCTTCGTTTACGTTTGTTTCTAGGAGTATATATACTACTTTGTAATAGAAACTCAGGGTCACAACATAAACACAAGAATTCTGAAAACTCAAACTTCCAAACGAAAGCGAAAATGAGTGAACTGAATCATTGTACGTGCTTGTGAACCATTTCTTTTCAATTCAAATGCAATTATTTACATTTCTTTTACATTTCTTGCAATTACTGCTTTGTTTTATTCACAATCTTATTCTTCGTACAATTTATTTCTTTTAAAACCGTAAATAACACAAAAATACTAGAGCAATTGTCACGAGATTTTCTAGTTTGATCTCACAAACACAATATTTAAAACTAGTGATTGTTTGCTAAAAACACCAGCAAACAAATTGGCACGCCCGGTGGGACCTTTGCCTTTGATTTTTGTGTTTTTCCGTTAGTGCATGCATTTGTATGCGCTTGAGGAGTGGTAGAATGGTGCGTACTAATTCTAACAATGCATCTAGTTCTAACCCTGTGGTGTCACAAGGGCAAGGAACAACCATGGACTCTACAAGTGTTAGCGCAGGGATTGTTGTAGGGACAATAGCCCCAACAACATCAGTAATCGTTCCTGCAATGTCGATGACCAATGTTGGGTCGACACAATCGATGTCTTTGCCATCAAATGTAGGGATTCATTCTAGTCCTTATATGGCAACAGGGAACGGTTTAGAGGCACGTTTCCAGAATATGAGTCTACCACCATTCCCTTTTGGTATGTATGGCATGCCTACTGGAATGCCACATGTTTCGACTTTTTCTCTTACACACGTTTCTTCGGAGAGCGTGCAGGGTCGAAATCCTACTGCATTAACCAATGCATCTTTGTTGGCGTTAAGACAACAAGTAGACGAAAGTAATCATGATATGGTTAATATGCTAACCCAACAAATTGGTACGGTTTTTAACCCACTAATTCAAAATACTACCACTAATTACCAAATGTTGGCAAATCAAATGGGTAGGATTGCGCATTTCTTTTGGGCTCCTACGATTAATAATAGGCAAGTACCCAACGGTGTGAGTAATGTGCCTGGTACTCCGCAGAGATCGGTTACAGTCGAAGCCCAAGCAGTTGTAGGCGAACAACAAGGGATGGGAAACCATATCCCTGAAGTAGTTTTGGTAAATAGAGACCAGAATGCTGATGAAGTTGTTCGACAAGTACAACGAAATAATGTTGGCGCTCAAAATAACATAGCCACGTTAGTAGAAACTATATTGGCACAAAATGGCCTTAACGTAGGTTTACAAAGGCCTAATTTTGTATCACCCTTGTGTGAGTATGCATTGCAAACAGAGTTGCCAAGGGGCTGGAAAATTCCTAAGTTTACCAAGTTTGGTGGTGATACAAATGAGTCCACTGTCGAACACATTGCTCGATTCTTGACTGAGGCTGGGGATATAGCCCCAAATGAAAATTTGAAAATGAAATATTTTCCAAATTCTCTAACTAAGAATGTGTTTACTTGGTTCACCACATTACCCCCTGGTTCTATGTTTACATGGGGGCAATTAGAAAAAGCGTTTCACGCTCAATAATACATGGGCCAGTCGAAGATTAGTCTTAAGGAGTTGGCCAGTGTTAGACGCAAAATGCCTGAATCTATTGATGACTATTTGAATAGATTTAGATTATTGAAGTCTCGATGTTTCACGCAAGTACCTGAACATGAACTTGTCGAAATGGCTGCTGGTGGCCTTGATTATTCAATTAGAAAGAAATTGGATACATCTCATTTGAGAGATATGGCCCAATTGGCAGACAGGGTTCGACAGGTCGAGAGACTCAAAGAGGAAAAGACTAGGGTAACTAAGTTCCAAAAAAAGGAAAACTCAGGTGGGTTTTTCAAAAAGGAAAAAGTAGCCTATGTTGATGAAGAATTCGATGCTGCCTTTGGTGATGTCGAAGAGGAGGAAATAGATGTGGCCGAACTTAAGCCTGGTCCTCCATACACTTGTAAATTATTAAGGCTCATAAATGGGAATAACCTCAGAGAGCCTAAAATGATAGATTTGTGCCTAAAACATATACTTTTGATGTTACTAAATGTGATGAAATTTTTGATCTGTTAGTAACTGATGGCCAAATATTAGTGCCTAATGGCCTGAAAGTACCACCTCTCGAGCAGAGAAAGAAAAAGGGTTATTGTAAGTTTCATAATTTTTTGGGACATAACACTGATCGTTGTGTACTTTTCAGGGATATAGTACAAAAGGCAATTGAAGAAGGAAGGCTCAAATTTGGTGATAAGAAAAAGAAAGCACCAATGCAAATTGAGGCTGATCCTTTGCCTACAGCTGAAGCCATGTTTGCAGAACCATTCGAAGCACATGTGGGTATGGTAGAGGCTAAGATGGAAGACACTCCAAATCATAGTAAGTCTGCCACAAAAAAGATTAACTCAAAAGGAGTATGATGAGAAGGTGCAAGCTGTTGTCATACCCCAATTTTGTCCGGCTTAGGTCAAAACCCTAATTTTCCCCAAAAATAAATAACCAGAGGAGAAGAGAGCATCATGCATTGCATTTAAGGTTCTAAAAGTCATTTCAAAGCTTCTAAAATCATTTTTTTGAGTTGGAATGCACTTCTTAGACAAATTAGGGTTTTTCGGTGCAAAAGGGTATTTTGGTCATTTTGCAAATAAGGGACAATTTCTCAGGACAAATCATTCAACATGCATTTTTGAGATATTAGAGGTCATTCCTAGGGGGAAAAGTCATTTTTGAAGTAAAAATGTGCTTTGGGCAAATAACTAGGGTTTTTAGAGTGAAAGGGCATTTTGGTCATTTCACAATAAAAACGGTCTTTTGTCCCAAATCACTGAACAATCATCAATGATTTATTTTGGGAATATTTGTGCTTAATTGTGATTATTTTTTGTGCATAAATATTAAGCCTTTTGGCATAAAAATCAAATTCTTGGATAGAAGGGTAAAATGGTCTTTTCCTTTGAGGTGGGGTAAATAAATCAATTTTGGGATTGGTGAGATCATAAAATTCAGAGCCCAATCATTGAATCATGGGATATGGCCCAAAATGGCATGAATTTAGAAGAATTATCTAGAAAGGAATATTCCATATTCTTTTGAATTTTGAAAGGTCAAGTATAGTACAATAGTACAATTTGCAATTCCACTCACTCTCCCACTACCTAGCTGTGCATACTTCAGCCCCAATCCACTCCATTTTGATTTATTTTTATTGTTTGCAATTTGTGTTTAAATCTTGGCCTTCCATTCAAGTTTTGTGTGCAATCCTCACCCTTCATTTGAATCAAAATGGCACTTGTGTAATAAGCTTCATGGAAAATTACAATTTTGTAAATAGACTTATCCTTCACCAACCTGCATTAGCTGCGCACCCAGCCCTCTCTCTCCTCACTTTTGTGCCTTTTAATTACCCTCAATCCATGTGACATTGCATCTTGACCATTGATTCAAATTTTATCTCAAATCCTATTGGTTTGCAAGAAGCACATTGTCATAAATACCCTTGAGTTTGCACCCCATATAAAAACCCAAAAGCAAGAGACCAAGAAAACACACACTCTCATTTTACCCTAGCTAGCACTCTTCCTCCTCTCCTCCCTCTCTTGGCCGTAGCCTCTCCCTCACTCTCCTCCATTGTTTTCTTTGATTTCTTCCTCGTTTTTCATCTCCAAATCCATTACTACTCCATAAATTTCCATCCTCTGCTATTCTAGTTCATCCTTGCATCATCAAAAGCTTGTGGTTTGAAGATTAGCTTGGAGTTTTCCCTCAAGTTGTTCTTGATTCTATTTTGCTTTCTACTCTTTTCTAGTTGTTTCTTGAGGTAAGACTATTTATCTCTTGCATTTTTAATTTTTAGCATGTGAATCTTTCTCCTACTCCTCTTTCCTCTCTCAAAGAGGCTTAGAGGGTTCATTTCAAACACTATGTCAAGGACATTGGGAGCCTTGGGTGTTTGAAGTGGACCCTTGGCCTTGATGAGAGGGTTCTTGTGTTTTTAACCATTTTTTTTTTTGCATTTTCACACTCATCTTTTCACTTTTTCATGTATAAAGAACTTTCATACATTATATGCATCTTCTTGTTCATACCATGACTAGGGTTTTTATTTGCTTTCTTTTCACTCCTTAATCTTATGTAAATAAATGCATGATGTGCTTGATTTGCATGATTTGATTATGAATTTAAGCATGAAAACTTGGTGTTTTTGTGCATATAGGGTTCGGCCATAGAGCCAATTTTGGTGCATGTTTTGGTTTTTTTATTTTGTGTGCTCAAATTGTGTTGTTTGATCTTGTGTAGACAAATGCAATTGTGTTAGTGTGTTCCTTTAATTTTTAACCATTCATTTATTTTTTACCTTCCCACTCATTAACATTTTACCAAAAAGTAAAAAAACATTTTAACTTTTTACTTTACTATCTCATTAAATAATTACCATTCACTTCATGCATGTTTACTTTACCATTCACTAACTTTTTACTAAAAGTTTTACTACTTGTCTATTTGCAAAAATGCCCAAAACATTTTCACACTTTGCATTTCATCACTTGTGCTTACATGTTCATGCATTCATATATGCCTATGCCTCTTGCATTCTCATACTCTCTTACATGTTCATGCATCCATTAATATCATGTCTTGCATTCATTATTATATGACCATGCATTCATTAATATCATGTATTGCATTCATTATTATATGACCATGCACGCTATGTCTTGCACTCTTTTTCAATTGTTCATAGCAACTTGTGAATACTCCTTATGATTGCTTTGCTTGTGTTCTAATTGTTGTCTCGGTTTTGACTTGAAAAAGGATTTGAAATGTTCTATTTCTTTTCAAATTCAAAATTACATGCTTTTCCAAATAAAGAAAACCCTAAGGCATTTTCCTAAACAAATCATTAGCCATCACTCGAAGCCATTGCTTGTTTGATCGTTAATGAGGAGTTATTAGTGATAGTCACTCGAAGCCTTTGCTTGTTTGACTATTATGAAAGCTCCCGCACATTAATTAAACGATAAAAACTAATTCAAATTTCCAAAATAAAATGAGCTATTAAGTGATAATCATCACTGAGGCTCACCACCTTTTTTTTTCCAAAACAATTTTCAAGAAAAAGAATAATACAGCGTTGTCACTTGTAATCACTCGAAGCCATTGCTTGTTTGATTACTGGTTCCAACTCTCTTTTCTTTCGAGTTAGTATTGAATGCCACTCGAAGCCTTTGCTTGTTTGGTGTTCGCGAACACTCGAGTCTTACTTCAAAAACTCCAAAACTTAAACTCCTAAGCCGTTTTCAGACGCAAAACGAGAACTACGTAGCTTTGATCCGTCAGCCCACCGGGTTCATGTCCCGTCAAGCACCCTTTTCAAAAAAATCTTTGTTTTGTTCCGCTTTACAAAGATACCAAAAACATTCCTTTTCCCCCGTTTTCAATAAAGCAATCTCTCAAAAGAAAGAAAAGAAAAGAAAAGAAGTAGAACGATGTATTTCAAATCAAACATTTCAAAACCACATCAAGTTAATGGTTCCCTTTCGGTAGAAAGGGCACGTGGGGTGCTAATACCTTCCCATGCGCAACCAATTCCCAGAACCTACATCTCTCAGTGTTTTCAAAAGACCACCCGTTTTCCAAAAAAGGTTTTTTCAATGTTTTCCTAAATAAATATTGGTGGCGGCTCTACTATTCTCACGTTGTCAAACTGAAAAGTCCAAACCGGATTTTTCGGGGCGCAACAGCTGGCGACTCTGCTGGGGACAACTTTTCTTTTTTAAAAAAAAAAAAAAAAAGAGATGAGGGTCAAGCCTAGTTAACCTGATTGTGTGTTCTATTTGTTTGATTTGAAAATTGGTTTCCCTTTCTTCTTTTCTTTTCTCTTCTCCTATATGTCTATGATTATGCTTATGCATGCATTCCTCAATTCCCATGATTCCTCTTCTCCGCTCCCTTTCTTAAGGTAAAAACATGCATTTCCCCCATTCTATTATGTCCCCTCCTTCTTAGCTCCCTTTCTTGAGGTAAGCAATGCGTGTAATGGCTGTTGACTTCTTAGGATGGCTTGTATATTAAAATGATGTATGCGTGTTGAACCCTAGGGTAGACGACCTTTTTCTCCAGGATTATGGTTTTCCTTGCAGTGGGGTTGGGTAGATTTTAGGAAGTATGTCCTCGATCACACACTTTCACACCTTATGATTTGTGTGCTATGAGTGGGCTCCTATACCCGGATCCAACAAACACTTAGGGAGTGGAGGCGATTAGTGGATCATCATTCAAGACCTTTGTGCATCTGATACTCACGAAAGTCTCAACCGGCAATGCGCTTTCTCATGACGCCCCACACTTGGTAGCATTCTACATTTGTGGGTGTCGGCATGAGGATTCTATAGCCGGTAGCCATTGTGAGGTGTGAATTAGAACTACATGGGAGGAACCTTTGAAGTTGCCCTAGAACTCGTGGATCCCCACCTTTGTAGGACACGAGGGCATACAAATTGTGTGCCGCATGGTAATTTAGGACATGTCTTCCTCAAAAGGAACTTTTTCCAAGTTTTTTTCCAAGAAAATACAAAAATATTTTCCTTCTTCAAATAAACCACTGCGTGAGGCGGCACGTAGTGTGTCTCCTAAATTTTTGAACTTCCGTCCATATGCATCGCTTTTATTTTCTCCACATGCATCATTCACATCATAACCGCATCATGCCGCATTCATTAAGGCTAAATGTTGTAAATATTTGCATTCATACTGCATTTCATTTGCATTTGCTTGCAGGAACCATCAATAATGTACCGCCTTGTCATAGGTGCATCGAATGGAATTGAATAGCAAGACTTCACTCACTTCTCGCTTCCCGCTTATGAAGAAGGTTGAGGTTGGTAGCTCGAGATAGTGTGCAGCCTTTTATGGGGCCCGATTGAGAGGATTCCTTTGATCGGGCATATGGGAATATTCGTAGGCTTTTGCGGTTGAGTGTTCAAGAGGAGGCTCTTGTGGCTTTGAGCCGCTTCTACGACTCTGATGTGAGATGTTTCTTCTTCAAGAATTTTCAACTATCGCCTACATTAGAGGAATATGAGCAACTTTTGGGGTTCTCCAGATCTCATGCTAGACCTTACCAATATCAGGGACAATACTACTGTAACACCCCTTTTCTACCCCTTAATTTCCAACGTCATTATCGAGTAGTCTTACTGTTCACAAATATTATTTAAGTAGTAGAAAGAAATGTTACGTCTTCGTTAAATTAAACTCATCGTATGCACCATTACGTTTGTTCAACAACACATACATCATAAAGTTAAAACTTCAAAAAGATCATATCATTACAATGAAATAAACATTGACTCACTAGTCCACTCAAACACGCCTCATAATCCTCAAATAAACCTCATACGCTTAAGTAATTTAACATCAATCCCAAAATACGCCCCTAGGTGCTACTGTATCGAGAGCGACACAAATCCAGACTTCCCGACGGCTAACAAAGAAGGCACTCTAGACCTTCACTCGCGGTTACCTGCAGCGTTGCCACAATAGAGCAACATTCCAAGCAGAAGGGGTGAGAATTTCAATAAAACATAATCAGGTACATAATAGAGAAATGAGAGCAGGCAATCACACGATATCATCATCATCACTACCTCATAATCACACAGCACCAACTCCAATCACAAGCAGCAACAATTCACAAATTCATGATTATGTATGAGAATGCAACCCACACGCGGGCATGTGCATGATGGTACCATACTCGTCATAATAAGAGGCCGAAGCCTATTCGTCATAAGAGTCCGAAGCCTATTAGTCACTGGAGGCCGAAGCCTATTCGTCTTAGTATGCACATGCCATGAGACTCTATGAACACATGTGCAATTCATCAAACACTCACCTGGAGTACTCATCATCATCATCATCATAAAACACTAATAGAGTGTATTCGTCGCAATTCATCACAATCACACAACAACATTATTAAAACTATACTCATAGTGTATATTCTTCACAATTCATCATAACTCGTGTTACCTCATCATTATAGTCATACTCTTAGAGTATATTCGTCACAAAACATCACAAGTCATATCACAACATCATAATCACTCATAGAATGAACTCATCATATTCATCAAAATCATATAGCAACATCATCACAATCATACTTTTTCTCATCATCATTGAGCATATATATATATATATATATATATATATATATATATATATATATATATATATATATATATATATATATATTTTTTAGTTGTCTTTTAGCTTAGGGTGTTATAAAATAGTGAACTGATTGACTATGGGATTACTCAGTAAATCGATACTACTTGCAATGTGCATTTGCCACTTGCAAGACTCTCGATGATACCCTTGTAAATACACGATGAAAGAAATTCGACCTTAGTGGAAAACCACGGTCTAGCCATAGTCAATTAGCACACTAGTAGTATAACCTTTCACCGGGACTCATTTATATAAACATAGCCTCACAAAATCTTTGTTAAGAATCGCCACGTTTCAATTCGGAAAACACCTCATCTTTGAGCTTAAACACCCACATTGGAAAAAGAGGAACATCACGTTTTTAATTTGTATAAACGGCAACACAAAACAGTTTATTGCGCCTTAAAAAAATAGAATATTCAGTTAGGCCTCTGAATAAGCTTTCCAACGCATCTTAGAACACCTCAATCGGGTTCCCGGTTCGCAAGATATCAATTTTTTTCAAAAACCTTACAACACGTTACTTTTAGGCATACAGCAGCATTTCATTCGTATAGAAGCTACCCCAAAACATTTTATTCTGCCTTAAAAATAGAATATTCAGTTAGGCCTCTGAATAAGCTTTCCAACGCATCTTAGAACACCTCAATCGGGTTCCCGGTTTGTAAGATATGAATTTTTCAAAAACGTAAGGAAAACAAAGCGGTGAAAAAGCAAGAAAAATAGTGACTCGCACCGAAAGCGCGAGTCGCGCGATCGAGCGCGATTGGGCAGGAACATCAGGTTTCTGCGCAGTGCACTTACGCCTGGAGCGCCACTCAAGCGTGAGCGAGGCGCGAATGCGCAGGAAACACCAAATTGTGCAGAAAATTCGAAAAATCAACCCCAAAACACATTTTATTCACCAAATCACTCATCAAAATCTTCCAATACATCAAATTCATCAAAACAACACCAAAATCCTTCAACAATATGAATTCCTCACACATCATCAATTTCATCAACAAATATCAATTCATCAAACATCATCAATTTCAGCCACAAAATCAATCCATCAAACATCATCAATTTCATCAACAAATATTAATTCATCAAACATCATCAATTTCAGCCACAAAATCAATTCCCACCAACCCCACAAAACCCCACTATATACTCAATCGTGTTAAACCGAAACGCTCACCCTTACCTCGAATTTGTATTGTTCCGAAACAACGATGAAGAAGTCACGCATTTAAACCACGCAACACAAATCGAACAAAGCTTCTCCTTCTTCCTTTCTTCTTCTCACACACATTTCTCTCTCTCTCATTCGTTCCTTTCCTTTTCTTTTCCTCTTTTATCATCAAATGAGACACATCCTTCCTAACCCTAGCGCCTAAGGAGCCTAAGTCTTGGGCTTGGGCTCTTGGGCCATTCCTCACCACCCCGGAGTTACCAATATCACCCCCTTCAATTAAATTACATCCACCACTCCTTATTATATAAACACTCCCCTTCAAATACATTCACCACCTAATTATTGGTCAACACCACTCCCTAGATCTAACTAGATACCATATTATTATTTCTAATATTTCTCCGCAAGCTAATTCCCTCTAATTAGTTAAATAATTAACCGATTATTTGGGGCGTTACAACTACACTGATGAGAAGCTTGCAATGTCGCTTAGGATTGGTGTGGACGAATTGAGGTTGCAAAAGTTAAAAAGAAATGGTATAGTTGGGTATCCGCAAGAGTACTTTGAGGGCCTGATGCAATCCTATGCTTTGGCTAAAAAGTGGGGTCCGTTCAAGTTAGTGCTTGCTCTCACCATATTTGGGGTTGTTCTCTTTCCTCAAATAGAAAGGTATGTAGATGAAGATGCGATCGGTGCATTCTTGGCCTTCAAGGACACCAAGAACCCTATCAATCCCGTGCCTGTTGTTCTTGCTAACACATACCATGCTCTCACCCGCTACAGTCAGTTCCATAAAAAGAAGATGTGTTTTTCTTCTCATGTTCTCTATGCCTGGCTCATTACCCATGTGATCCATAACCGAACTGATGTTAGGGAGCTAATTTCTTATGCTCTAGGCTGTGAGGTGAAGGTCAGAACTGCTCTGGAGTGGGTTGAGTTTCTGAAAAACCTCAATGATCTCCAAATCCAATGGTATACAGCTGCTTGTTGGGATGACAGACCTGCGGTGGTATTCAGCTGTGGAAGCTTTCAAAACGTGCCTCTCATGGGGACTCGAGGGTGTATCAATTACAATCCTTCATTGACCCTAAGGCAACTCGGTTACCCGATGAGGAACTCACCCTCCGAAAGCATGCTGTCTCGTGTTTACCTCTATAAGGAAATGAAGAGCTGTCAAAAAGAACCAGTGACACCACCTTCAATCAATGGCTCAAGGAGAAGCTTCAAAGTACAAAATCACTGAGTCAAAGGACATTTCCCTTGAGGAGGAGATACTGAGCCTTATGTCCCTACCTATGAGGAGCCGAACGGTCAAATCCGCTTTAGCAAAGGTAGAAGAGGAAAAGAAAGCATTGCAGGCTAAGTTAGAGGAGATGGCTTTAGAGAAGGAAAAGCTAGAGGAAGAAAACAATGCCAAAATGATCGCTGTGGAAGAAAGTGTTAAGCGATTCAAGAAAGAAGAGCAAGGCAAGATAGAAGCCCAAAGATATCTCAAGGGGGCCGGAGAGAGCTCCAAAGGTATAAAGAAGACAAGACAAGGAAGGCACTTGAAGAAGCTCAAGAGTGGAAGACACTGCCATTGAATCAGACAAGAATCACATCTAGTGGCGAGTTGAGGGTCACCGAGAAACCTCGAGCGAGAAAGAGGTGCCATTGATGAGACTCTCAAAGAATATCAATGAGCCTCGAGATTTGAAAGAGGAGTATTCGATGAATTGAAGAGGACCTCCGTTGTCTAGAGGATGCGTCTGATGCACAGTCCGAGCCGAGAGCCAATATTGGGAAAAGCGCTTCCTAGATTTGATCGGAAAGATTGAAGATCAAGAGATCATTAAGGAGCTCAGGGATGAAATCCAGCTGTGGAAGAGCAAGTTCTCGAAGCCGTCGAGCGGGCCAACCAAAGGCATGTTGGGGTTCCCAAGAATCGAGGATGGTCGAGGCCGAGATGCATTTCTTCAATACCCCACCCGAGGTGTACCAACCAGGAAGTATCGCAGAGCATTGATCACGCGAGTTCAAGGAGCGATCTCAATGTGCAAGTGTCGCAATAAAAGGAAAAGAGTTGGGAGCTTGAAGCTATTTGTATCCGATTTGTTTACTTGTACTCTTCACTTTAGCGTTTATTTTGAGATTTGTATTCAAGAATATTGTACCTTTTCTTTATGAACATTGTGTTGTCTTTTCCTTTAATGGAAATTGGTGAAGCTTTGAATTCTTTATGAATGAAGTATGCTATTTCGATTCCTCGCTTACTACAATTCCAAAATCAAAGAAATGTTTATGCGCTTATGACAAGACAAGGTGTTCTGTGTTTCCTGGCATCAAGCAAACATTGTGCATGCATACATTCATTCATGCATTCATTTTGATTCTTATGCAATAAATGTTTAAATAAGCGAAAAAGGCATCGCCGGTTCACTTTCAACGTTACAACACCCGCCTTCAAGCGAGATTAATGGCAAGTAATTCGGAGAATCCGCAGGTCGAGGTTGAAAGTCGATGGATCCGTATGACCCGGTTATAGCAATACTCAACCACGAGCAACCGCTCAGAGAACCAGCCTTGAAAGATAAGATGGGTGCTATGGAGGCTCGGATGCATGAGATGATGGTCACGTTGCAAGGTTTAAAGAGTGGGAAAAGCTGGCGAGGGTGTCGCCGTGAGTGGGTCCCGATGGCGCCACTTCTTTCGCTCCTCCTCCAAGACGCAAACGCCATACCGCAGCCTCCTCCGGGATCCGGCCGGCCACCCCGTTTCGCCTGTAAATGAATGTGTCAAGTCGAGACACTCCACATGTTTGAGGATCTCACCAAATGATCCGATTCGTGCACTCGAGAAAAGAGTAAGGAAATGGAGAATACCGTGTTAGAGCCAAGGAAGCCCGTGAGCTATGTTTAGTCCCAGATTTGGTTTTACCATCGAAGTTCAAAGCTCCTGAGGTAGACAAGTACAGAGGGATCGGCTGTCCAGAGAGCCATGTTACAATGTTTGTCCGAAAAATGGGTCCTTATGCCAATGATGACAAACTGCTGATTTACTGCTTCCAAAACAGTCTGGCTGGAGCTCCTCTAGATTGGTATATGAAGTTGCAATCCTCTGAATTTCGTTGTTGGAAGGATTTGTCTCAAGCTTTCATGAGACAAAGATAAGTACAACATGGACATGGCTCCTGGATAGGTCACGATTGCAAAGACATGAGTAAGGCGAAAAGGAGACTTTCAAGGAGTATGCTCAGAAATGGCGAAGCACAGCTGCCCAGGTTCAACCTCCTCTGACTGAGAAGGAAATGGTATACATGTTCCTGGAAACCCTGCCAGCAATTTATTATGATCGGCTGATCACAAGTGTTTCAACTAGCTTCTCCGATATGATAGTCTTCGGGGAAAGACTCGAACATGGCCTTCGGAGTGGGAAGATCTCGAATCACCTCAGTAATGCAGGAAATTCTGGCGGTTCAAACACTCAGAAGAAGTACCAGCCCCATTTCGCTAAGAAGAAAGAAGGAGAAACTAATGTCATCTCAGGAGGAAATTCATCTTTTGGTACCCCTCCACCACAAATCGTTATTTCTTCTGCTCCCGTGCCACCCGTGCAAGCGCAAAGGATGGTCACAAAGCTCAGGGTAATCAGTTCAAGAAACGGATCAGTTTTGATCCAATCCCAATGACATACACTGAGCTGTTTAATCACTTGACTTCCAACAACCTGATCAACACTCAGCCAATGAAAGTCGTTCAGCCACCATTTCCCAGAGGGTACAATGCTAATGCTACCTGCAGTTTCCATGAAAACGGGGTCGGTCATGCTGTGGAAGAATGTAACGCCTTTAAACATGTGGTGCAAGACTTGATAGATGCTGGTTGGATCTCGTTTAAGCAGAACAGCCCGAATACAACAATCAATCCTTTGCCAGGTCATCAGGGGTCGGCTGCCAACGCTATAGAAAGTTTTGTCAGGGAATTGGTAAGAGATGCGCAGAAGATCAAAACTCCATTGAGTGTTATCTACGCTGAGTTATGTCGGGCTGAGGTTGTTAAAAAGGGGTGTTGCCACGAAGAAGGGTGTGCTGACTCTTTATGCGTGAGAGATTGTGAAAGCTTCAAGATGATCCTGCAGGACCTGATGGATCGGTATGTGGTCCAGATAGGAACCCATGGTATGGAAGATGAAGTGTTGACTCTACATTCGGACAGTGGTAGGGAGACCAAAAAGCCAATTGAAATTCTGTGCAATCCTGATCCGAGATTGGTTCAAGCCGAGGTTCGACCAATAGCCACCAAGACCCCGGTTCCTTCTCATGCAAGGAAGAAATCAATGAAGACGTAAAGAAGGTGCCTCTGAAAAGAGGGATGTTGGGATACCCTAGGGGAGCCCAGTGGAAAGTTTGATTACTTGGTCAGATATGATGCTCCTGAGAGTGCTCGAATCCGAATGGAAGATATCCAGCCTACAGGATGGGGTGGGGAAGATGAGCAACACCACCAAGTGGCTGTCATCATGGATAGTTCTGAATCTGAAGAGGTGTGGACACTATACCCTGACGAAGATAGAGGAATCAGAAAGCCCATTGAAATCCCTTACAATTTCAATCCCAGGTTGGTGCGAGCAAATGCTCAATCGATAGTGATTGAAGTGCCAGCTCCATTTCTTTATGAGTCAAATAAGGCAGTCCCATGGAAATACGCAGCAGAATGCTCTCCAAACGCTACCACTGTGACAATGGGTCTTCACTGAATGTAATGCCAAGGTCAACTATGGATAAGTTGGATGTTGATTGCTCTTACATGAAACCAAGTTTGACGCTGGTGCGAGCATTTGATGGGTCCAAAAAGGAAGTGCTGGGAGAGATGGAATTTCCCATCCAGATTGGTCCTGAAGTCTTCTGTATCAATTTCCAAATCATGGACATTACCTCTTCATATAGTTGTCTGCTAGGAAGACCCTGGATCCATATGACTGGGGAAATCCCTTCTTCTCTACACCAACGGGTCAAATTTATGGTTGATGACAAGGTTGTGGTAGTATTTGGTGAGGAAGAGACTCTGGTTAATAAGCCATCAGAGTTCAAATATGTGGAAGCCGCTGAAGAGTCTTTGGAAACAGCCTTTCAGTCCTTGGAGATATCCAATGCAGTATTTGAAAGGACCAAGGAAAAGGAGATGATCGCTAAAATTATGTTGGCCCAAGGATACCGGGTTGGTTACGCTTAGGAAAAGTCCGTCGTGGAATTTTGGCTCCCATCCACCAAGGAAAATAAGGACCGCTTGCGAGTCGGGATACACTCCAAGTGAGGAGGAAAGATGGATAATGGTGGACGAACGAAAGAGCAGATGGTTAGCCAAATCCAGAGGTGAAGATCCATGGCCCCAGAGGATCCCAATTTGCGACATCAGTCAAAGTTTTGTGAGTGCTGGTTTATTGGATCCTAACCAAGTTGCTGTCCTCGGAGATGGTTCTGAGTCTGAAAAGGGTGGGGCGTGTAACGCCCCAAAAATGATTAAGTAAATAATTAGATAATTTATTTAAGTGATAATTTAGTTGGCCTTATTTAAAATAAATATAAGGAAATTAATTCAAGTAAGGAGTGGGGTGTAGTAAATAAATAGAGAGTATTTAATTAAAATAGGGAGGATGTGAGAAAATAATTAGGGGGTGTGCATTTAGGGCCCATTGGAGTTAACTGGCCCAAACCCAATTAATAAAAGCTTTAGGGTCTTAGGAGAAACCCTCACTAGAAGCAAAAGATCAAAAAATTAGAAAGTGGGAAGAGGAGGAGAGAGAGAGAGCGCGCTAGGGCAAGGAGAAAGGAGAGGAGTTTCGGGGAGCTCTTAGAGGAGAGGAAAAACGTGGATTGTTGGTGTCTTGGAGAGGTGTCCTTGAGAGCTTTAGTCTTCTTCTTCAATTTTAACAAGGCATGGGGCTCTCTAGCATATTTAATAATTTATAAACCTTGAAACATAGGAGTTAGGAATTAGGAGTAATTAAGTGGCTATTTTGTAACGTATATTAATGATTGGTGAAATATATGATTGATTTTCATGATGATATAGTGTTGTGGTACATGTGAATATGTTTCTTGATAAATCTTGATTGGCTTGGTGTGTGTCAATTGTAATAGGGTGATTAAATGTTTATTTAACATAATTTAAGTAGGAGAAAGTAGCGCTTAATAGGTGTTTGGGTGATTGGTTGAATAGGAGAAATTTTAGAAGTGTGGTGTTTTAAGGTTGGGTTCGGGTTGTCAGGCCGAAATAGGAGGAGGCGCCGCCACTGCGTGGAATTTGCGCTGTGGTGCCGCTTTGGTTGAGGTGAGGTGCCGAGGTGAGTGAGGTGAGGTCTTAGAGGTGAATGGGGTGAGTGCCGAGGTGAATAGGGTGATGTGCTTAGGTGAATGAGATGAGGTGACCTAGGTGAGTGAGGTGAGGTGAGGTGCCGAGGTGGATGGGGTGAGGTGCGCGGTGAATGAGATGAGGTGACCTAGGTGAGTGAGGTGAGGTGCCGAGGTGGATGAGGTGAGGTGCCTAGGTGAATGGGGTGAGGTGCCGAGGTGTGTGTCCGTGTTTGAGTGTGGTGCGCCAATTATGGCCGTCAGGCGCGTGAGCCGTGTGAGTGTGTGCCGAGGTGTGTGTGTCTGTGTTTGAGTGTGGTGCGCCAATTTTGGGCCGTGGCGCGTGGTGTGTGTGAGTGATGTGCCGAGGTGAATGAGGTTGGTGACCGAGGTGAGTGAGGCGAGATGAGGTGCCGAGGTGAGTGGGTGAGGTGCCGAGGTGTGTGAGAGTGTACCGAGGTGTATTTTGTGTGTGCCGGGTGAATTTAGTGTGTGCCGAGGTGAAGTGTGTGTGTGTTATTGTTTGGGGCGCCATTTGGCTGCCCCAAGTGCGCTGGTGTTGCTAGTGTGCGTGGGTCACTGGATGGGCGCCAATCTTGGCGCCCCAAGTATGCAACTTGGCGCCATGTCTAGGTGTGGGTTCAAAATAGCCCTAGGTGTCCTGATTGGTCCCCAAGTGTCAATTTAGTCCTTAGGTGTTAAAATGGTTCTTTTGGTGTCAAACTAGTCCCTAGGTGTGGGTTTAGTCCCGGGTGTTGACTTTAGTCATTTGGCGTGAAAATAATTATTGGTGATCTTTTAGTCCCTAAAGAAGTACTATTTGTGGTGTGGTGTATTATTGGTGATTAAATAATGGTGAGTTGGGGTCTATGACCTTTCTTTGGTGTTGGTGAGCCCACAAGGCTATTGGTGAGTATATTATTGCTTTCTTTTGGTGATTTGGTGTTTTCTGGTGCATAGTCATGGCGTCGCATAAATCATATGCATTTTGGTGGAATAGGCTTCGGCCTCTAAATTATTTTGGTGTTTGGTGAATGCCCACAAGGCAATTTTTGGTGATGGATCCACATGCATATGCCCAGTGGAGTTTTGGGTTGCATTGCATACATTGCATACATGTTCTGGTGTGATTGCAAATGGTGTAACTGCTTTTCCGTGTGATCAGTAGTTAGTGTAACTGCCTTTGGTGTAACTGTCTTAATAATGTATTTAAATTTGTTGTTCTCTGGTGTGCCTGTTTCTCTGTGTTCCTCGCTTTATTTATTATTATCTATGTATTGAGACTCACCCTACTGCGTCGTGTTGCCTTGTATGTCGGCAACCTGCAGGTGACGGTGACGGAAGGTGACTAGAGATCCTTCATCTAGCATGGTCGAGTCGCTCTGATACGTAGCACCGGGGGGATGTTTATTTGTTATGTCTTTTACTTTTGAACTATTATTTAACTTGTTATTTTCCACGGCTGTAATGTTTTATTCCCGACTATTACTTTGGTGCTATGTATCCTCTGAACTGGAGTTTATTTTAAGTAATTGTTTGAAGTATATTAAGGCGTTTGGTTTTAAATGTGACACCCTCGAGTGGTCGTACCGAAAAGTTTTTCAACTACTCTGATTTTCCAAATTATTTAAATAGTAGTTTATGTAGAAGGGGGGTGTTACAGTATGAGTCCGGTTCGTCATTGCGACACCTGGTGAAGAGTTAAAGAATTGGAAGGTCACTGATTCTCCTGTGACTTTTAATTTAAAGTAATCATTTGTAATGCAACCCGCGGGCTCTCGCCAAGCCATAGGATCGCTTGTTAGGGGCACACATGTTTTTATTTTCTAAATCATCATCATCAATAAAAACGTTTGTTTTGAATTTCTCAATCAATAAAGATCATTTTCTCTTCATTACATGAGTCTTTTTCTGTGTTTGTTATTTGTTTGTTTTCTTGTTTCGCCTTTCATTCTCGCTTTTTCGCCCGGCAAAATGCGGATCCACAAAGAATAGTCTCTGAAAACAAAGCAGTGTCAATACCCACCTTTTGACTTTGATCACCCTATCAATCAAGCCGAGGGGATGTTGAGAAAGACTGGGAAGCTCCTCCATAACTCATGAGGTTAATGGAACAAGAAGAAAGGGTAATTCAGCCACACGAAGAATCTACTGAAGTGATCAACTTGGGTACAGTTGAGAATAAGAAAGAGGTCAAAGTGGGTACCACCATGAGTGAGGAAGATCGCATGAAGTTGGTTCAAAGATTGCACGATTATGTGGATGTGTTTGCATGGTCCTACCAAGATATGCCCGGGTTGGACACCGACATTGTGGTACACAAGTTACCAGTCAAGCTCGAATGCCCGCCTGTCAAACAGAAGTTGAGAAGGATGAAGCCGGAGATGTCCCTCAAAATCAGAGACGAAGTGAAGAAGCAATTTGATGCAGGGTTCCTAGTAGTGGCCAAGTACCCGCAGTGGGTTGCCAATATTGTCCCAGTTCCCAAGAAGGATGGGAAGGTCAGAATGTGCGTTGATTACCGAGATTTGAATCGTGCCAGTCCTAAAGACGATTTTCCTTTGCCTCACATTGATGTCTTAGTGGATAGTACGACTCAACACTCTTTATTCTCCTTCATTGATGGATATTCGGGATATAATCAGATCAAGATGGACCCTGAGGACATGGAAAAGACAACTTTCATAACACTTTGGGGAACATTCTGTTATAAGGTCATGCCATTCGGTTTGAAGAATGCTGGCGCAACCTACCAGAGGGCCATGGTCACCTTTTTCCATGATATGATGCATAAAGAGATTGAGGTTTATGTTGATGACATGATCGCAAAATCTAAAACCGACAAGTTAAACCCAGCCAAGTGCACGTTTGGGGTGAGATCAGGGAAGTTGTTAGGCTTCATTGTCAGCCAGAAGGGAATTGAGGTGGAACCAGACAAAGTCAAAGCCATTCTCGAGATGCCGCTGCCCAAAACAGAAAAGAAATCGCTGGTTTCCTCGGAAGGTTGAATTACATCTCCGCTCATCTTCCAATTGACTGCCACTTGCGAGCCAATTTTCAAATTGCTATGCAAAAATCAAGAGTCGAAGTTGAATGATCAGTGTCAAGCTGCCTTTGAGAAAATCAAGGTGTACTTGCAGAATCCACCAGTCTTAATGCCACCCGTGTCGTCGCGAGCCTCTCATCTTATACCTTATGGTGCTAGATAATTCAATGGGTCAGTGTTGGGGCGCACGATGAATCCGGAAAAAGGAGCATGCAATATACTATCTAAGCAAAAAGTTCACCGATCGTGAGACAAGATATTCTATCTTTGGAAAAGACTTGTTGTGCCCTAGTTTGGGCCGCTCATCGCTTAAGGCAAGATATGCCGAGTCACACAACTTGGTTGGTGTCAAAATGGATCCAATCAAGTACATATTTGAGAAGCCACTCTTACAGGACGAATTGCCCGGCGGCGATGCAATTGTCGAATACGATATCCCGTGACGTCACACAAAAGGCAGTTAAAGATAGTGCACTTGCTGAGTATTTGGCATGTCAGCCGATTCCGGACTACCAACCAATGCGGCATGATTTTCCTGATGAAGATATTATGGCATTGTTCGACGAGGGGAAGTCCCAAGAAAGTGAAAGAAGGAGAATGATATTCGATGGTGCGTCAAATGTATGGGGGCACGGGCGCGCCAGTGTTGATATCTCCTGACAACCGCTTTATTCCTGTTCATGGCAGAATTGAGTTTCTATGTCACGAATAACATAGCTGAATATGAAGCGTGCATCCTAGGTATTCAGGCAGCCCTAGAATGGAAAGTTAAAAGGCTAGATGTGTATGGGGATTCAGCCTTGGTTATTCATCAAGTAAGAGGCGATTGGGAGACCAGAGATCCTAAACTGATTCCTTATTGTGATTATATGCAAGAGTTGATGAAATCTTTTGATGAAATCACCTTCAAGCATATCCCTCGAGGTGAAAACCAGTTGGCCGATGCATTGGCAACGCTGTCCTTTATGTTCAATGTCAGCTGTGACAAGAGCCTGACTAATATCGAATCCAAAGACCGAGCTCGCTCACGACATCACTACGCACAAAGAATAGATGAGAACTCCGACGAGAAGCCTTGGTATCATGACATCAAACAATACATCACTAATCGTGAATACCCACCGGGCATCGAGAGAATGACAAGAGAACTCTCGTAAGATTGTCAAGAATTTCTTCTTGAGTGGTGAAGTTCTCTACAAAAGAAACTATGATATGGTTCTCCGAGGTGTGTTGCCAAAGAAGAAGTCAAAGAATCATGAGAGATGTGCACGAGGGCTCGTTCGGAACCCATTCCAGTGGACACACCATGGCTAGAAAGATCCTAAGGGCGGGTTATTACTGGCTCCAGATGGAATCAGACTGTTATAGCTTTGTAAGGAAGTTCCACAAATGCCAGATCTATGCTGATCATATCCATGTGCCGCCTGCCAAATTAAATGTTTTGACTGCATCTTGGCCGTTTTCAATGTGGGAATGGATGTTATTGGTCCTATTGAACCCAAAGCGCCAAATGGGCATCGCTTCATTCCGTTGCAATTGACTACTTCACCAAGTGGGTTGAAGCTGCCTCATACTCCAGTATAACCAGTTAAGTGGTTGCCAAATTTGTAAAGAAAGACCTGATTTGCCGCTATGGTCTTCCACACAAGATCATCACTGATAACGGCAGCAACCTGAACAGTAAAATGATGAAGGACCTGTGCAAAGAATTCAAAATTCAAATCATAATTCCTCTCCCTACCGCCCAAAGATGAATGGGGCGAGAGAAGCGACCAACAAAAACATTAAGAAAATTGTGCAAAAGATGGTGGTAACCTACAAGGATTGGCATGAAATGCTTCCCTTTGCTTTGCATGGCTGAAATACCGTTGTATAATTTAAGCAGGCACGCGAATGATCAATCTTTTCGTGCGTTCTTCAATTTAATCTTCGTATTTGGGTTTAGTCGTAAATAAGTAGTGTTTTTAGTTAATGAGCTCATTTTTTCTACTTGGGTCTCGTTTTAGCGTGTTTCTCTAGTCGGACCCGTTCTAATCTTTGTGTTTGACCCGACTATTTTTCTTATTAATCTAATCTTGTGCAGTTAATCTATTTTGAGTATATATGTATAGTCTAAAAATGCCAAAAAATCCTAGTTAGTGTTATTTACAATTTAAAAGCGTTATATAATCCAAAAATGTCAAAAAAAATCTATTTAATTGTTATTACAAATTAGAAGTGTTTAAATGTCCAAATGTCCAAAAATACAAAAAAATAACAACAAAAAATATATACAAAAATAAATAAATCCAAAAATTACATAAAAATAAACAACGGCAAAGCAAGAAAAATGCAGGGTTCCAATACCTCTCTCCAAGTCTTTGGCTTGGATCCGACACTGAAAGAGTCAAAACCTACCAAAACAATTAAATGCGACCTAAATTTCAACTATAAAAAGGCGAATGACACGAATTTCAAGACAAGAACAAGACGATTTAAAATCAAGCCACCGAACCGTCGCCCAAACACCAAACCCCACTCCACCTCTGATCCTCCCTTTCCCACCTTCGGCCACCATCCCTCACAACCACCACAGACCACCACAACCCACCCCCAAACTGAACCACCATCTCCATCCAAACAACCACCATCACCAACCCCAACAACCACCACTGTCACCTAACCCCTCACACCACTTTCGGCCTCCCTCTCAAAAACCACTCAAAATTACCACCACCTCATCCAACCACCGTCCCCTAACCACCTTCTCCCTCCCTCACAGCCACCACAAACATCACTCAACTTCAGCCACCCTCCAAACCGAAACCACAAGTCAGAAAACGTAGAGAAAAAACAGAGAAAGCAAACTGAGAAAGAAAAGAGGGGAGATGGAGAAGAAGAGAGGAGGAACCGAAACTGAAAAAAGAGAAGGAAGAGAAAAAAAACGAACCTGAAAACTCCCTGGCCACCGTGAGACGTTGCCGGCGAGACCTCCATCTCCGACCACTACCGTGAGCTTCCCCCCACTTACGAGCCACTACAAACCGAAGCCCACTCACCAAATCGCTCTCGCCACCACGAAAAACGACCCTCAACCGCACCCTCGCCGGCAAGATTCACGCCATCGGCGCCACCTCCGTCGTCACCCAGCACCGAGACCACCCCTTCCCTCTCTCGTTTCTGGTTCTGCGTCTTCCTCCCCCCTCTCACCGTAATCTCTCTCTCTTCCTCCCATCGAACCTCCCTCACTCTCTCATCCGACTTCTCCTCTCTCTCTCTCTCCATTAAAACCGGCGTGATTCTTGCAAGAAAACCTCTCTCTCTCTCGGGATCGGTGCATTGCAAGTGTGAAGGTGGGGGAGAAGGAGAATGAATTTTTAGGTTTTGAAATTAGGGTTTGGGCTTATATGGGCCTTTGAAACTATTCTTTTTTATTATCGAGTTACTTCGCACCACTCTTATTAATGCGCACTTCCATCTCACTTAAGCCCGCCGTTTATATCTTTGGCCCTCCTATGCGAATCGGGCTTACGTTTTACACCTCCTGCTCGGTTGCACAACCCCTGCAGACTAATAACACCCCATTTTGCAATTTTCACCTTTTTCTCGTTTTAATTCTTTTTCAACTCAAATAATTTCTCAACAAATCAAAAAACTTTGTTAATGGTTTTGCGAAGCCTCTCGCTTGCATAATCATTAACAATGAGAAACTAGTGGTGATCACTTGGAGCCTTTGCTCAATTGATCATCATGAATGCCTAATTTTTCTAAATACTTTCAATAAATCAAAAACTTTGTTAATGGTTTTGCGAAGCCTCCGCTTGCATAATCATGACAATGAGGAACTAGTGGTGATCACTTGGAGCCTTTGCTCAATTGATCATCACGAACGCCTAGTTTTCCTAAAAACTTTTCATTAAATCAAAAACTTTGTTATTGGTCTGCGAAGCCTTTGCTTGCATGGTTATTAACAATGGAGTGCTAGTGGTGATCACTTGGAGCCTTTGCTCAATTGATCATCATGAAAGCTCGATTTTTCACAATTAAACAAGATAAAAAAAACCAAAAACCTAGAACTACGTAGCTTTGAATTCTCCATCGCACCTGGAGATACGTAGGAGCGGATCCCCTCCGTCAAGCACAATAAACTAAAAACATTTTCCCTTTCAAAAAACCCAAAGCGGCTAACTCTCGTCGAGCGCCGCAAATAAAAATCCATTAAATCTTTTCAATTAAGAGGCAAATTTAAGTACTTTTCAAATCAAACACTTAAAACCACGTTTAATTAAAGGTTCCCTTCGAGAAAGGAGGTGTGGGCGCTAATACCTTCCCCATGCCTAACCGACCCCCAACCCAAATCTTTAAGTTTTCCAAAAGACCAATTGCCTTCCCAAAAGGATTTTTTCTTCAATATTTTCCTTATAAAAAAATATTGGTGGCGACTTCATTGTCTTAAAAAGTTGTAAACGAAGAAAAACCTTCGGGGACTTTTTTAGCGCAATAATTGGCGCGACTTCACTGGGACTTTTCTTTTTTTGGGTCGAGCCTAACTAATTAAATGTGTGGTTTAATGTGCTATTTAATTTGATTTGAATACTTTGTTTGCTTCATCCCTTTTCGGTTTCCTTTTCTTTTTATCATGTTGTATGCAGTGCATTTGTTTCCTCTTCTTCCAGTTTGTTTTTCCTTTCTCCTTTTTGTTTATGTTCTTAGTACCTCATGCATTTCCCAATCCCAATCATGTTCCCTTCTTCTTTGCTCCCTTTCTTCAATGTAAGCTCATACATTTCTCCCCAATTCTATCATGATCCCCTCTTCTCGGCTCCCTTTCTTGAGATAAGCAATGCATTTGATTGTTGTTGAAACCCTAAGCTAGCTTAATTGATATTGAACCCTAGGGTAGACAACATGTTATTGTTTGCTTTTGTCTGGACTGTTTTGGGTTTTCATTTGCAGGTGGGGAAGGGTAGTTATTTCTAGGTATCGTGCCCTCAACACACACTTCACACCCTATACTTGTGAGCATTGAGTGGGACCTAAAACCCAAGGTCTGAACGAAAACCTAGGAGAGTGGGAACGACTAGTGACTGCCATTCGTAGACCTCTGTCTGTATGGCTCTCATGAAAGTTCCGCCCAAGAGTGCTCTTTGTCATAATGCCTCACACTCGGTAGCTTTCTACGATTGTGGGTGTCATCATGAGAAAGACTTTAGCTCTTGGTTTCCATTGTGAGGAAGTGATTAGAACCTACATGGGAGGATTACCCTTTTCGTCGACTCTAGACCCTAGGATTCCCACCCTTCGTAGGACACAAGGGGCATACCAAATTGTGTGTTGCATCGTAATCTAGGCATGTTTTCAAAAAAGGAGAAGGAGATTTTTCAAAAAAAAAGAAGAGAAAATAGAGAAAGAGCTGTCGTTGCAGCCTTTCTTTTACCGGTCCGTACGGGGCAACATGTGGGCCACCCTTTTCAAAAAACAGAGAGAAAGAGCTGCAGTTGTAGCCTTTCCCTTACTAGGTCCATATGAAGCCACGTACGGCCCGCATTTTCCAAAAAAAACTTGAATCATTGCCAATAAAACCTCTTTCATTTATCTTGCATAGAGCATCATCATCATGCATACATGATCATTTGCATTGCATAAAACAAAAACTCGATAAAATTCATACATGCATTTTTCTCTATCTCATTAAGGTTTGTGTCTTATTAGGGGCGCGTCTCATGCATTATTGTTTTCATAAACATTAACGTCTCATTTCACATGCATCTCCATTCAATATCTCTCATACATTAGGAGAGTAATTGTAAGCATCACACATTTCATTTTCATTGCATAAGAAAAATGAAAACCATAAGCAATCATCATCCGCATTGCATAAGCATCTCATTCATAATCATGAACAAAAATCATCATCAAATTCATTCAAAATATAGCATTCATGCATCATTTCATTATCCTCATCACTTTGTTCGAATACATCATTTCTCCTGCATGCATCCTTTCAAACAAAGAAAAATTTCCTCATGTGATGGCTTAATGGGTAGAAGTGCACCTTTGAACGACGAAGGTAATATCTCAAATTTGTTTGTCGACTATAAATTTGAGATGTTACTCTACGATATCGAACACTTTGACCCACCACACGTGTTTTATTTTCAAGTAGGAAATTAAGTTGAGTCAACTAATTGTCGAAACGTTTGATATATTGTGTGAAGTATTGGGTCGATCCACTCAATGTTTCATGCAGGTTACTCAGGGTAACGACAATCAGTTGCCTCATATCACCATTCTTGCATCTTTCATCATTCAAAAGAAAAGGGAAGGGGCATTGGCATTTCATACTTTGCCTTGTCTCTAAAAATCATCATTTAGGAAAAACCATCATTCCTGCATCTTTCAAAAAGAAAAGGGGCATCGTGATTTCATATCCTGTCTTGCCTCTATAAAAATCATTTTGAAAAGAAGCATCATTCTTGCATCATTCATCATCCAAAAGTGCATTGGCATCTCATATTTCGTCTTGCATAAAAAAAAAAAAATTATTTAGAATAATCACACTTTTCAAGTGAACATGCATTCATGCATTTCATTTTCATCATGTATGCATCATAATGTTTTCATCCATGCATTGCATACAAAAAAAAAATGTCGTGATGAGAGACGAGATGTTCTTGCAAAGTAATCTTTCTTTTTTGGAAAAGTTTACCCTCACTCATTTGCAAACTCAAGGTGTTCCAAGGCCCTCAGTTTTTCACATCAATACCCCATTTGTATTTCCTTCAAAAAAAAAGGGCATTGCATCCCATCCATTCCATGATAAAAGACTGAAACAGTTCGTCAAAAAGGTTTTTATATCATGATTTAACCGATGTTAACTCTCTGTGAAGCGTTCTTCTAGTAAGTATGTATGCTACGTGCGCTTTCTCTTGTTTGAGTCACCCATTTCCTTCAATTTCCCCATCCAAGTCTAATCCCGCCTGTCCCACCCATAAAGCGCACATCCTCTCCCATCAGTGCATACTTGACCTTTTGGTTCACACTTTAAGTCCTCCATGCTGGGGCAATTCTATGATCACTAATTTCCTTGTCAGTACCATATTCCTTTAGTGCAAGTCTTTCTAAAAAATATATAATAAATGAAAAAGATAAAATGAGCTCGCTAGGTTGAAAACCCGCAAAGGGCGGCCTAGACAGAAAAGAGCGCCCGGTGGATTGAAAACTCGCAAAGAGCGGTCCAGGCAAAATTAGGGCACAAAAAGGGGGGAAAAGAAAAGAGCAAGCACATGAAGGTAGATAAGTTATTGTCCTAAAGTTAAGTCTCACAGAAATAAGCAATCGGGATTTGAAATGAAGTTTGGTCACCTCTCCATACCCTCAAAAACCTAAAACCCAAAAAAAAAAAAAGTCCATTTCCTACCCCTCTTAAGCCAAAGATTCAAAATCACAAAAATACCCTTTGTTACCCATCTTAAGCCAAGAAAAGCACAAGATATCTCCATCACCCTAGACGAGGGTTAATTCCACATCAAAGATGGCATATCATTTTCACCCTAGACGAAAGGAGGGGAATAACAAAGTTTCAAAAGGAGAACCCCAAAACAAAGAAAGGAAGACAAAGGGAGTATAAATTAAGAGTCAATACATTTTGTCATGAAGCATAAGAGCTCCCCTTCCAAAAAGGCCCTCAAATTCAATGGGTTCAATCATTTCCCCTTTCAAAAAAAAAAAAAAAAGCCCTCAATTCATTGGGTTAGCCATCTTTCTTTCATAAAACCTTCAAGCACCTCATCAAACCTAATAACCATTTCCTGCACCTCATCAAACCTAATAACCATTTCCTGCACCTCATCAAACCTAATAACCATTTCCTGCACCTCATCAAACCTAATAACCATTTCCTTCATAAACCATTGACCATCGGCCAACACCGAATGAGACACATCTTCCCTATCAACCCCAAACACTTCATTAAGCTCAATCATCCCCTTCTCCACATCACAACCCTAAAAAGTCCATTCCGATCAATGACTAATTGCTTTCGTTTTCTCAAGTTTTAATCTTAGGACAAATAAGTTTGTCTATCTACGACGTGTTTGCTCAAAAAGAAAAACAAACAAGCAGAAAAAAGAAAGCTGCTCAAAAAAAAAAAAAAATCAAAAAAGAAAGTTGGTAAAAAAGGAAGAAGGACTTGCACTCCAAGATGCATTCATGTTGCATTAAAACGAGGTTTAGTGGTCACCAAGTGGAGCCTCTCCTCACACTAAAAGGTCAAAACTTTCATTGCATTCGAGTTGTTCTTAAAGAGAACCAAAAGTGTGTACTAGGGGGCATCCTCTTCACCTCTCACTCCACTCAACTTTGGGGAGGTTTGCTCACTGCCCACCCCATTCATATCTCACCCTCAGTTTTATAACTCTGTCTCCTTCCACAACCTCACTCAAAGAAACCATTTGAAATCTCATTCGAAAGTGGGGCAAGTGCATTCCCATTCCTTCACCTCATTCACTATAAAACCTCACCGGGGCAACTTCTCAACTCACTATCCTAACCGAGGCCTTGTCATTCTAATTGGGGCAACTTTGTCCTTATTATGACTAGGGCAACATCAAACTTTATGGGTTGAGACAAAATCTCTTCTGCTCCACCCTTCATTTCAAAAGCCGAAGCATTCCCAATTCATCATCTTCTACACCCCTAATTGTTGTCACCACTAGACAGGGGCAAGCTATTCACTCATCAAAGACCTGAATTGGGGCAATATTGTATCTCTTGATCCCTCATGAGCTTCGGCAATAACCATGTCTGTCATTCCTTCACTTGCCATAAATGTCCATGCCCTAAACCAATGCCAAGCTAGCTGACTCATTCATTCACATTTGCACTCCTATGCATGCTTACTAGACGATGCTTCAAGAAGAGAGAGCACAAGTTGTTTACGTGATATCTAAAATTCAGTCATCATGGAAAAAAAGAGAAAATAAGTGAGGTTGTTTGTAAATAAAAACCTTGAGAACACCGGAGTTTGAATCAAATGCAATTTTTCAACAGAATGGTCAATAATCATCTCAATTCCTTGCATCCAAAGTCTCACATCTCATCATCACAAAAATGTACACCTCATGCATCTAGGCATTTCGATCTATTCATTATGGCATATTGTTTTCGTGTAAAATAGTGTGGTATTCGCAAATTTAGTGCAAGTATACACGTCGTACAAGTAATAGAGTGGATATAAGTAAGAGATCGTTCCCACGAGGATTGATTGTACTTTCAAAGTTCAAGTCTTAAAACACAAGTGAAACAAGTAACAAAACGGCACTAAAAGTTGGTGTTAAAACTAGGAACATAAATAAAACAAGTAAATAAGATAGTGGTTGTGAATATGGATGAGAATGAGTTGGGTTGTTGCATGCAAGTAATTCCTCTCTAGTCGACGTTATAACGCTTTACACGTTATTACGCATACAAATGCTATTCTCAGATAGACGCGGCCACGCTTTGAACGCTGTTGCAAAAGAGCTATGCTTTTCAAAGACAAAACGTCGAGTTTCAAGTATAAGAGGTCCTATGTCTAGGTTCTAAATAGGCCCACTCCTCGTATTTTAAGCACCCACAAAGAATGTTCTATGAACTATTTATCCTTTCTATGTCTAGACTTAGATAAAAATGCCTAAATGTCTTTAGTGCACCTTTTCGCTCATATAAATCTTTGAGTTCTTTTCATAGACCATGTCCATACTCTATGAATCTACCTATTTTAAGTGATCACCTCAAAACAAGTTTGGAAATATTATCATGCAAAGATTTAAAACATGTAAGCGTCAATACTTCATAACATTTAACTAGAAATTCATTACATGCAAAACAACAACCCAACTACAAAATGTTTAGCTCATGCCGAGCATCTCTACGAAAGATAAGAAGTTAAAATACCATACATAATCGAAAAGAAACTGAGTGCAAAAAAATACACCTAAGTAACTTTCCCGCATGCAATCAGTAGAGACGCGTTAACGCCCGAGCTTCACAATGAGTGGTTATGACCGGAAATGGAGTTGAGTAGAGTTCAAAAACGAAAGTCTGTGTCCGAACTTCGCTTTGAGAACTCTTTCTCGAACAATGGAGGAAGGTAGATGATGGAGGTGTGGACTGGTATGATGCGGTGTGTGTATGCATATCTAGAGAGAGACAAGTCTTCCATTAAATAGCCAAATGGGTCACATGTTGCTGATGTCATTTGCCCACCTACCAAGCCTCGCTCAGACTTCAATCGACATCAGATAGCATGCGACAGCTAAGGTCATCCTTGTCGGCACATGGGAATAGAAGATCTTCCGACTTTCTCGAATCTTTAACCATCATTGCTAGTGCGCCATAACCGAGATATTTCACTCTTGCTCTGCTGCCCTTGCTCGGGCGTGGTGAGGGGCGCTATGCGACGTTCGGCTCTAAATTTCCTGCACAAGCACAAAAAGCATCAAAATGCTCACAAAGGCACCAATTGGTGCCAAAATGCACATAACTCGTAATTTAGCCCCTAGCTAACTAAGAAACAATAAACTAACAGAAAACTAATAGAATCAACCTACAATTGCTAGAGAACTTGCATGATTTATCTTTGAATAAGTATAAATAACTCATATAAATATGAGTTATCACACTGAAAACTTAAATCATTGCTTGTCCTCAAGCAATCAAGACAAAACAAAATTAACAGAAATGCATGAAATCAACTACACCAGCAGGTTGCATTCTACTCAATCATTTGATCAAAAATTATTCTCAAGGGGCTAATTCTCTACACACTCACGCACCAATGCACAATTAAATTCTAGATTCATTACTGCCCAAAGTGAGTGTGTGACCTCTGCATTAATTCCATTCCTAGCTAGGTTCGAAGCTATTCCGACCTTATGAAAGAGTGGTTTCCATTTGGTGAGAGCAAAACATCTTTCAAAACAGAGAATAGGCTAACATTTTCACATAAGAAATGGGGGTTTATTTGAAGCATGACAAAGGGTCTTAATTGGGTGCTAGGACTAGGTTAGTGCAACTATTTTTCTGACTCACACACGCAAATGACTGCAACCCCCTCATTACTGAGCAGCTTCCTTTGATTCATTCCACTTGGAATTCTTTTTTTTTTTTTTTTTTTTTTTTTTTTTTTTTACTTCATATATTGGGTTGCCCAGTATTTGTTTCAGGGTATTGCAGCAAAACACAAAGCACTTGTGGATTTTCCACTTATTTACAACAACACACTCTTTTTGGTCTTTTTGGAGTAGACGTTACAACGTTTATAGGTGGGACGTTATAACGCTTGAAACACAAAACACAACACACACGCGGCATACGTTATAACGCTACGGGTAGACGTTATAACGTTGCACTCACACTACACCCGCACTAACCATCCTGCGCATCTTTTGCACCCACCTTAGTACAACTTGATTCACCCCCAAACTTAGCTTCTCATCGCTACTCTCGCTTTTAATCAAGTTTTACAATCACCATAGTCAACCAAAACTAGCTTCAAAGATAAAATATTCCCTAGCTAACTAGGTTTTTCCTCAAAAGCAGAGTTTGTGTGGGAGCAAAGAATCAATTCTATTCATCTAAGCATGCATCGCCTACTCACACATACACATTCATCACTAGATTTAGCCCAAAGAGAATTATTTTCAATGCTTAATAGAGTGAGAACACAAACCGATTTTTCATTTGATTTCATGCTTGTACAAAATGTAAAACAAAAACTTAGAACACCGGAATTCTCCCCACACTTAGAGTTAAGCAGTGTCCTCACTGCTTAATGATAAAAAGCTTTGTGTTTTTTTTTTTTTTTTTTTAAATGGGAGAGGAACATTTAAACAGGACACAAACAAACAAATTACTGACTATTAACTATCCAACATTGAAACAGACGTTATCACGTTGGGATGCTTATTTATTTCTACGTAAATGAAAACTACAACTATTCTACTACTAAAAATAGGGCTAAATTACTTGTTCGAGTACACGACCGATGCTTCCACTCGCTGCTAGTGGGGATTCTTGCTTGAGCGGTTGTCTTTTTCTTTTCCTTCTTCTTTTTCATTTAAACCTTGCCGAGACAACAGACGTGCCAACGTCTAGTGTATACTGAGACGTTATAACGTCTACCACCTTTTACTTTCTCCTTTCTTCAGCCTTCATTCCTACAAAACAAAAATTAAAAGACACAAAAAGTGTTGGTTAATCAAAAATTATTGGGTTGCCTCCCAAGAGCGCTTGCTTTAAGAGTCTTCAGCCAGACTTGGAATTCAAAACCCAAGTTAGGGTGGATAATAGGACAAGAAGAAGACATCATCCTTCCGCTTTCTCTTTTTGGTCAGAAATCCCATGTATTTGGCATATGGAAGCAAGTGTTCCCATGCATCAACCAATAAACATTTGGGGTAGGAATTCTCCCTCACTTGAAAAAATTGACGTTCATTTTATGGGGATTATTTTCTTCAATTACCAAAGGTTGAATCTCAATTGTCACATGACTCTTTTCATACCTCAACCTTGGATTTTCTTACTTGTCACTGCTTTTTGAATTTTTCTTTTCTACAACTACACAATATTTTTGTTTTTCTTCCACTATTTCCAAATGACCACATTCACGCTCATATTCTACACTTTCTTTTCTTCCTCTTGCTCAACCACATCTTCAATACAACTCTCTTCTTTTAGATGCTCCATAATCGTCTTAATGTGAGCCTCTACATTCTTACATGAAGCTTCAAAGTTGTCACGATGCACCTTCATATATTCGATGGAATGAGTTAAGAGTTCTTTGAATTCGAGTTGTTCTCATATAATCCTACTGTTTGAGCTTGAGAATATGAATCTTGCTCATACATAACATTTCCCATTCCATAATCCATATTTTGGGCGAGTCATGGGCATGGAATTTTCCTCATAACAACCCACTTTCATATTCACTCTCATGGAAATCATAATTGAAATATTGTTGTTGAGCATTCAATTCTTGCATAGAGTAAGAACTCCAATGGTCCATGGCATAAAGTGGAATATATATATATATATATATATATATATATATATATATATATATATATATATATATATATATATATTTATTTTTTCAAATCACTCAACACAAACAATAATAATAATAACAACAAAGAAAACACACTACGGACATAAAGCACAATGCAAATTCACTCCTAGTTCAGTTGAACTAGAGCTTGAATTGAACTAAGCATACGTTGTAAGCGTCTACTGCTCAAACACGAAACAACAAACAACACAATAAAAATTCTTTCAACTTGTGTTTTAATACTTTTGAACAATAAAAGTTACTACAATCCCGGTGAACGGCGCCAAAAACTTGTTTGCGTGTAAAATAGTGTGGTATTCGCAAATTTAGTGCAAGTATACACGCTCATACAAGTAATAGAGTGGATATAAGTAAGAGATCGCTCCCACGAGGATTGATTGTACTTTCAAAGTTCAAGTCTTAAAACACAAGTGAAACAAGTAACAAAACGGCACTAAAAGTTGGTGTTAAAACTAGGAACATAAATAAAACAAGTAAATAAGATAGTGGTTGTGAATATGGATGAGAATGAGTTGGGTTGTTGCATGCAAGTAATTCCTCTCTAGTCGACGTTATAACGCTTACACGTTATTACGTACAAATGCTATTCTCAGTATAGACGTGGCCACGCTTGAACGCTGTTGCAAAAGAGCTATGCTTTTCAAAGACAAAACGCCGTAGTTTCAAGTATAAGAGGTCCTATGTCTAGGTTCTAAATAGGCCCACTCCTGTATTTTAAGCACCCACAAAGAATGTTCTATGAACTATTTATCCTTTCTATGTCTAGACTTAGATAAAAATGCCTAAATGTCTTTAGTGCACCTTTTCGTTCATATAAATCTTTGAGTTCTTTTCATAGACCATGTCCAGTACTCTATGAATCTACCTATTTTAAGTGATCACCTCAAAACAAGTTTGGAAATATTATCATGCAAAGATTTAAAACATGTAAGCGTCAATACTTCATAACATTTAACTAGAAATTCATTACATGCAAAACAACAACCCAACTACAAAATGTTTAGCTCATCTTTGAGCATCTCTACTGAAAAGATAAGAAGTTAAAATACCATACATAATCAAAAGAAACCGAGTGCAAAAATACACCTAAGTAACTTTCTGCATGCGCAATTGTAGAGAGCGTTACAACGTCTGAGCTTCACAATGAGTGGTTATGACTGGAAATGGAGTTGAGTAGAGTTCAAAACCGAAGTGCGTGTCCGAACTTCGTTTTGAGAACTCTTTCAACAATGGAGGAAGGTAGATGATGGAGGTGTGGACTGGTATGATGCGGTGTGTGTGTGCATATCTAGAGAGAGACAAGTCTTCCATTAAATAGCCAAATGGGTCACATGTTGCTGATGTCATTTGCCCACCTACCAAGCTTTCGCTCGCACTTCGAATCGACATCAGATAATACGAAGGCGCGTCATCCTTGTCAGCACATGGGGAATAGAAGATCTTCTGACTTTCTGAATCTTTAACCATCATTGCTAGTGCGCCATAACTGAGATATTTCACTCTTGCTCTGCTGCCCTTGCTCAGACGTGGTGAGGGACGTTGCGACGTTCGGCTCTAAATTTCCTGCACAAGCACAAAAAGCATCAAAATGCTCACAAAGGCACCAATTGGTGCCAAAATGCACAGAACTCGTAATTTAGCCCCTAGCTAACTAAGAAACAATAAACTAACAGAAAAACTAATAGAATCAACCTACAATTGCTAGAGAACTTGCATGATTTATCTTTGAATAAGTATAAATAACTCATATAAATATGAGTTATCACACCCCCAAACTTAAATCATTGCTTGTCCTCAAGCAATCAAGACAAAACAAAATTAACAGAAATGCATGAAATCAACTACACCAGCAGGTTGCATTCTACTCAATCATTTGATCAAAAATTATTCTCAAGGGGCTAATTCTCTACACACTCACGCACCAATGCACAATTAAATTCTAGATTCATTACTGCCCAAAGTGAGTGTGTGACTCTCTCTGATTAATTCCATTCCTAGCTAGGTTCGAAGCTATTCCACCTATGAAAGAGTGGTTTCCATTTGGTGAGAGCAAAACATCTTTCAAAACAGAGAATAGGCTAACATTTTCACATAAGAAATGGGGTTTATTTGAAACATGACAAAGGGTCTTAATTGGGTGCTAGGACTAGGTTAGTGCAACTATTTTTCCGACTCACACACGCAAATGACTGCAACCCCCATTATTGAAAGCACTTCCTTTGATTCATTCCACTTGGAATTCTTTTTTTTTTTTTTTTTTTTTTTTTTTTCATATATTGGGTTGCCCAAAGATTTGTTTCTGAGGTATTGCAAAGAAAACACAAAGCACTTGTGGATTTTCCACTTATTTACAACAACACACTCTTTTTGGTCTTTTTGGAGTAGGCGTTACAACGTCTATAGGTGGGACGTTATAACGCTTTGAAACACAAAACACAACACACACGGCAATGCGTTATAACGTTACGGGTGAGACGTTACAACGTTGCACTCACACTACACCGCACTAACCATCCTGCAGTCTTTGCACCCGGCCTTAGTACAACTTGATTCACCCCCAAACTTAGCTTCATCGCTACTCTCGCTTTTTAATCAAGTTTTACAATCACCATAGTCAACCAAAACTAGCTTGAAAGATAAAATATTCCCTAGCTAACTAGGTTTTTCCTCAAAACAGAGTTTGTGTGGGAGCAAAGAATCAATTCTATTCATCTAAGCATGCATCGCCTACTCACACATACGCATTCATCACTAGATTTAGCCCAAAGAGAATTATTTTCAATGCTTAATAGAGTGAGAACACAAAACCGATTTTTCATTTGATTTCATGCTTGTACAAAACGAAACAAAAACTTAGAACACCGGAATTCTCCCCCACACTTAGAGTTAAGCGTTGTCCTCACCGCTTAATGATAAAAAGCTTTTGTGTTTTTTTTTTTTTTTTTTTTTTAAATGGGAGAGGAACATTTAAACAGGACACAAACAAACAAATTACTGACTATTAACTATCCAACATTGAAACAGACGTTATCACGTTGGACAGTTATTTATTTCTACGTAAATGAAAACTACAACTATTCTACTACTAAAAATAGGGCTAAATTACTTGTTCAGAGTACCTGACCTGATGCTTCCACTCTGCCTAGTGGGGATTCTTGCTTGAGCGGTTGTCTTTTTCTTTTCCTTCTTCTTTTTCATTTAAACCTTGCCCAGACAACAGACGTGCCAACGTCTAGTGTATACTGAGACGTTATAACGTCTACCACCTTTTACTTTCTCCTTTCTTCAGCCTTCATTCCTACAAAACAAAAATTAAAAGACACAAAAAGTGTTGGTTAATCAAAAATCATTGGGTTGCCTCCCAAGAGCGCTTGCTTTAAGAGTCTTCAGCCAGACTTGGAATTCAAAACCCAAGTTAGAATAGGAGCATTGCATCATATTTGCATTTCATAGAAGAAGCAAAAAGAAACAAGCAGAAGTTAGAATAGGAGCATTCCATTCATCAAAGCATCAATCACCGCATACACTTGCATTCAAACATCAAAGCATTCGCATTTCATAAACTACAAAGAAGAAGCGAGTACAAAAGAACAAAAGCATTCCATAATATTCAAGACATCAATCATGGCATATGTTTGCATTACATGTGTCATTCATTGCATTGCTAAGCAAAACGTGGACGAACACAAGATGTTAATCCTCATGCCTAGTTCCAAGAATCAGCACGACAAGTGTTCATTTACTGCTTCCTTTCTAGCAAACCAAGCATTCATCAGATATAGACAAAACAGAAAAAGTGTCTCACCAAAATCAATCATTCATCATTCTCATATCATCCATACCATTCATCACTCCATGACATCAAACAGTAGTGCACTACACTTTCAAATTCGCATCTCAGAAGAGCGAAAGAATAATCAAGCAGAAGAAACATCCCACCAAAATCAATCATTGCACCCATGTGCACCCAAATACCCAAGTGCATGCATTTCATGCACCATCCAAGAGAAAAGTTACTTCGGACCAGAGAGTCCCAAAAATCCCATTTTTAGAAAATCTCCATCAGCACAGAGTTCGTAAACTCCATCAACACAGAGTTCGTAAACTCCATCAATCCAGAGTTCGTAAACTCCATCAATCCGAGTTCGTAAACTCCATCAACCCGAGTTAGTGAACTCCCACGAGTTAGTGAACTCCTTCCACGCATCACAACATCGTTATGCGAGCACGCGATGGATCCATCGAACTTCGTTAAGTCCTTCTGATTAGTTGTGTCGACCTAAGGCACAGCGTAAATCCATTGATCAAATCGATTCGGACCGATGTTGATCGGCGCTCGAAAAGGCCACCCCGCAGTTCGTAAACTCCATCAATCCGAGTTCGTAAACTCCATCAACCCGAGTTAGTGAACTCCTTCGAGTTAGTGAACTCCTTCCACGAATCACAACATCGTTATGCGAGCACGCGATGGATCCATCGACTTCGTTAAGTCCTTCGGATTAGTTGTGTCGACCTAAGGCACGTAAAATCCATTGATCAAATCGATTCGGACCTGATATTGATCGGCGCTCGAAAAGCCACCCCGAGCTCGAGACTCGACAAGAGTCCATTAAAAGGTTTTAGGCAACCTCCGAATTCCCAATTTACCGCTTTTCCCAATTTCTCGTTTTTTCCAATTTATTGCTTTCTCGTTAATGCGACCGGTGTTAACCCCTCAAAAGGAAAATAACAAAAGATTTGAGTTTTTTCTCAAACGGACAAAATTAGTATTATTTCTATATCTTTATTTCCATTTCACCAACAAATATGAAAAGGCCAATTCATATTTTTGGCGAAATGTGAAATAAGAGAGGCAAATTGTAATACCCTAATTTTGTCCGTCCCTTAACTTAAGCCAATTCCAATCATCGAACTCAACTAAATCGAAATACCGTTGTATAATTTAAGCAGGCACGCGAATGATCAATCTTTTCGTGCATTCTTCAATTTAATCTTCGTATTTGGGTTTAGTCGTAAATAAGTAGTGTTTTTAGTTAATGAGCTCATTTTTTCTACTTGGGTCTCGTTTTAGCGTGTTTCTCTAGTCGGACCCGTTCTAATCTTTGTGTTTGACCCGACTCTTTTTCTTATTAATCTAATCTTGTGCAGTTAATCTATTTTGAGTATATATGTATAGTCTAAAAATGCCAAAAAATCCTAGTTAGTGTTATTTACAATTTAAAAGCGTTATATAATCCAAAAATGTCAAAAAAAATCTATTTAATTGTTATTACAAATTAGAAGTGTTTAAATGTCCAAATGTCCAAAAATACAAAAAAAATAACAACAAAAAAATATATACAAAAATAAATAAATCCAAAAATTACATAAAAAAATAAACAACGAGCGTGATGACAGCAAAGAAATGGGGTTCCAACAGCTGCTCTCCAAGCTGCTGGGCTTGGATCCAGACCTGAAAAGAGTCAAAACCCAGTCAAAACAATTAAATGCCTGACCTAAATTTCAACTATAAAAAGGCAGTCAGACACGAATTTCAAGACAAGAACAAGACGACGAAAATCAAGCCACCGAACCGTCGCCCAAATACCAAACCCCACTCCACCTCTGATCCTCCCTTTCCCACCTTCGGCCACCATCCCTCACAACCACCACAGACCACCACAACCCACCCCCAAACTGAACCACCATCTCCATCCAAACAACCACCATCACCAACCCCAACAACCACCACTGTCACCTAACCCCTCACACCACTTTCGGCCTCCCTCTCAAAAACCACTCAAAATTACCACCACCTCATCCAACCACCGTCCCTAACCACCTTCTCCTCCTCCTCACACACCACCACAAACATCACTCAACTTCAGCCACCCTCCAAACCGAAACCACAAGTCAGAAAACGTAGAGAAAAAACAGAGAAAGCAAACTGAGAAAGAAAAGAGGAGAGATGGAGAAGAAGAGAGGAGGAACCGAAACTGAAAAAAGAGAAGGAAGAGAAAAAAAAGCGAACTCAAAACTCCTCGCCACCGTGAGACGCGTTGCGGCGAGACCTCCATCTCCGACCACTACCGTGAGCTTCCCCCACTTACGAGCCACTTCGCGGCCCCGGCCCACTCACCAAATCGCTCTCGCCACCACGAAAAAACGACCAACCGCACCTCGCCGCAAGATTCACGCCATCGGCGCCACCTCCGTCGTCACCCAGCACCGAGACCACCCCTTCCCTCTCTCGTTTCTGGTTCTGCGTCTTCCTCCCCCCTCTCACCGTAATCTCTCTCTCTTCCTCCCATCGAACCTCCCTCACTCTCTCATCCGACTTCTCCTCTCTCTCTCTCTCCATTAAAACCGGCGTGATTCTCGCAAGAAAACCTCTCTCTCTCTCGGGGATCGGCCACATGCACGCAAAGCAAGGTGGGGGGAGAAGGAGAATGAATTTTTTAGGTTTTGAAATTAGGGTTTGGGCTTATATGGGCCTTTGAAACTATTCTTTTTTTATTATCAGATTACTTCTGGCACCACTCTTATTAATGCGCACCCCCCATCTCACTTAAGCCCAGTTTCGCATACTGGGCCCTCCTATCTGCGGCCCGGGCTTACGTTTTACACCTCCTGTTCAGTTGCACAACCCCCCTGCAGCTAATAACACCCCCATTTTGCAATTTTCACCTTTTTCTCGTTTTAATTCTTTTTCAACTCAAATAATTTCTCAACAAATCAAAAAACTTTGTTAATGGTTTTGCGAAGCATCTGCTTGCATAATCATTAACAATGAGGAACTAGTGGTGATCACTTGGAGCCTTTGCTCAATTGATCATCATGAATGCCTAATTTTTCTAAATACTTTCAATAAATCAAAAACTTTGTTAATGGTTTTGCAAAGCCTCTGCTTGCATAATCATGACAATGAGGAACTAGTGGTGATCACTTGGAGCCTTTGCTCAATTGATCATCACGAACGCCTAGTTTTCCTAAAAAAACTTTTCATTAAATCAAAAACTTTGTTATTGGTCCTGCGAAGCCTTTGCTTGCATGGTTATTAACAATGGAGTGCTAGTGGTGATCACTTGGAGCCTTTGCTCAATTGATCATCATGAAAGCTCGATTTTTCACAATTAAACAAGATAAAAAAAACCAAAAACCTAGAACTACGTAGCTTTGAATTCTCCATCGCACCTGGAGATACGTAGGAGCGGATCCCCTCCGTCAAGCACAATAAACTAAAAACATTTTCCCTTTCAAAAAACCCAAAGCGGCTAACTCTCGTCGAGCGCCGCAAATAAAAATCCATTAAATCTTTTCAATTAAGAGGCAAATTTAAGTACTTTTCAAATCAAACACTTAAAACCACGTTTAATTAAAGGTTCCTTTCGATGAAAGGAGGTGTGTGGGCGCTAATACCTTCCCCATGCCTAACCGAATTCCCGAACCCAAATCTTTAAGTTTTCCAAAAGACCAATTGCCTTCCCAAAAGGTTTTTCTTCAATATTTTCCTTATAAAAAAAATATTGGTGGCGACTTCATTGTCTTAAAAGTTGTAAACGAAGAAAAAACCTTCTGGGACTTTTTCGCGCAACAATGGCTACCATACTTCAAAGGCGCACTTCAAGCTGGGCAACCCCTTTCTCTCTCGTATATGGGTTTAAGCGGTCCTCCTATCGAGGTTGAGATACCCTCATCGCGGGTCTTGATGGAAACCAAGTTGGAAGAAGCCGAGTGTAACGCCCCAAAAATGATTAAGTAAATAATTAGATAATTTATTTAAGTGATAATTTAGTTGGCCTTATTTAAAATAAATATAAGGAAATTAATTCAAGTAAGGAGTGGGGTGTAGTAAATAAATAGAGAGTATTTAATTAAAATAGGGAGGATGTGAGAAAATAATTAGGGGGTGTGCATTTAGGGCCCATTGGAGTTAAGTGGCCCAAACCCAATTAATAAAAGCTTTAGGGTCTTAGGAGAAACCCTCACTAGAAGCAAAAGATCAAAAAATTAGAAAGTGGGAAGAGGAGAAGAGAGAGAGCGCGCGGCTAGGGCAAGGAGAAAGGAGAGGAGTTTCGTGGAGCTCTTAGAGGAGAGGAAAACGTGGATTGTTGGTGTCTTGGAGAGGTGTCCTTGAGAGCTTTAGTCTTCTTCTTCAATTTTAACAAGGTATGGGGCTCTCTAGCATATTTAATAATTTATAAACCTTGAAACATAGGAGTTAGGAATTAGGAGTAATTAAGTGGCTATTTTGTAACGTATATTAATGATTGGCGAAATATATGATTGATTTTCATGATGATATTGTGTTGTGGTACATGTGAATATGTTTCTTGATAAATCTTGATTGGCTTGGTGTGTGTCAATTGTAATAGGGTGATTAAATGTTTATTTAACATAATTTAAGTAGGAGAAAGTAGGGGCTTAATAGGTGTTTGGGTGATTGGTTGAATAGGAGAAATTTTAGAAGTGTGGTGTTTTAAGGTTGGGTTCGGGTTGTGCTGGAAATAGGAGGAGGGGGCGCCAATTCTGCAGAATTTGGCGCCTGTGGTGCTATTTGGTTGAGGTGAGGTGCCGAGGTGAATGGGGTGAGGTGCCGAGGTGTGTGTCTGTGTTTGAGTGTGGTGCGCCAATTGTGGCTGTGCGCGTGAGCTGTGTGAGTTTGTGCCGAGGTGTGTGTCTGTGTTTGAGTGTGGTGCGCCAATTGTGGCTGTGCACGTGAGCTGTGTGAGTGATGTCTTAGAGGTGAATGAGGTTGGTGACCAGAGGTGAGTGAGTTGAGATGAGGTGCCGAGGTGAATGGGGTGAGGTCTTAGGTGTGTGTCTGTGTTTGAGTGTGGTGCGCCAATTGTGGCTGTTCGCGTGAGCTGTGTGAGTGTGTGCCGAGGTGTGTGTCTGTGTTTGAGTGTGGTGCGCCAATTTTGGCTGTGCGCGTGAGCTGTGTGAGTGATGTGCCGAGGTGAATGAGGCGAGATGAGGTGCCGAGGTGAGTGGGGTGATGTGCCGAGGTGTGTGAGAGTGTACCGAGGTGTATTTTGTGTGTGCCGAGGTGAATTTAGGGTGTGCCGAGGGTGAAGTGTGTGTGTGTTGTTGGGGGGCGCCATTTGGCTGCCCCCAGTGCGCCTCGGTGTTGCTAGTGTGCGTGGGTCTACGGGATGGGCGCCAATCTTGCGCACCAAGGCGCAACTTGCGCCATGTCTGGGTGTGGGTTCAAAATAGCCCTAGGTGTCTGGATTGGTCCCCAAGTGTCAATTTAGTCCTTAGGTGTTAAAATGGTTCTTTTGGTGTCAAACTAGTCCCTAGGTGTGGGTTTAGTCCCGGGTGTTGACTTTAGTCATTTGGCGTGAAAATAATTATTGGTGATCTTTTAGTCCCTAAAGAAGTACTATTTGTGGTGTGGTGTATTATTGGTGATTAAATAATGGTGAGTTGGGGTCTATGACCTTTCTTTGGTGTTGGTGAGCCCACAAGGCTATTGGTGAGTATATTATTGCTTTCTTTGGGTGATTTGGTGTTTTTACGGTGCATAGTCATGGCGTCGCATAAATCATATGCATTTTGGTGGAATAGGCTTCGGCCTCTAAATTATTTTGGTGTTTGGTGAATGCCCACAAGGCAATTTTTGGTGATGGATCCACATGCATATGCCCAGTGGAGTTTTGGGTTGCATTGCATACATTGCATACATGTTCTGGTGTGATTGCAAATGGTGTAATCATGTTTTTACGTGTGTATTTGTAGTTAGTGTAATCGCTTTGGTGTAAATCGTCTTAATAATGTATTTAAATTTGTTGTTCTCTGGTGTGCATGTTTCTCTGTGTTCCTCGCTTTATTTATTATTATCTATGCATTGAGACTCACCCTACTACGTCGTGTTGCCTCGTATGTCGGCAACCTGCAGGTGACGGTGACTGAAGGTGACTAGAGATCCTTCATCTAGTATGGTCGAGTCGCTCGACGATACGTAGTACCGGGGATGTTTATTTGTTATGTCTTTTACTTTTGAACTATTATTTAAGTTGTTATTTTTTTCCACGGCTGTAATGTTATTCCCGACTATTATTTTGGTGCTATGTATCCTCTAAACTGGAGTTTATTTTAAGTAATTGTTTTGAAGTATGTTAAGGTGTTTGGTTTTAAATGTGACACCCTCGAGTGGTCGCACCGAAAAGTTTTTCAACTACTCTGATTTTCCAAATTATTTAAATAGTAGTTTATTTAGAAGGGGGGTGTTACACCGAGTGGGTACAGGCCCGTATGGATCAGCTAAATCTCATTGAGGAGAAAAGAATTGCAGCCTCGTGTCACGGGCAACTGTACCAACAGAGAATGAGAACGGCTTTCGACAAGAAAGTCTAACCTCGTGAATTCAAGCAAGGGGATCTGGTACTCAAGAAGATTCTGCCCATCCAAAGTGACCCTCGAGGGGAGTGGACACCCACTTATGACGGCCCGTATGTAGTCAAGAAAGCCTTTTCTGGAAGAGCGCTGATACTCACAAACATGGATGGAGAAGACCTCAAGAACCCGATCAATGCAGACTCAGTGAAGAAATATTATGCCTAAAAGAAATAAGTGAAAAAGAGAAAAACGAGCCAAGTAAGAATTAGCTTGCTAGGTTGAAAACCGAAAGAAAGGCGCCTAGGCAAAATCGAGTGACCGGTGGATTGAAAACCCGCAAAGGCGATCCAGGAAAAAATTAGGGTCGAGAAAACTTGAGCATGAAAAGTAAGGAAAGGCATACAACTCCACGAAGACTTGGATGAGGAGTGATCAAGGTTAAGGACACAAATGTTGGCACTTTATTCCACGAGAGAGCGGACGATCGAATTCGAACTTCTCTATTGTTTTTTTTGTCTTTTTGTAGTTTAAAACTTTCAAATGTATTGAACAGTCGTCGTAACATTCTGTACGATCGGCTTCTACATCAATAAAGCTCAATTTTCTCATGTCTTGTTTGTTGTTATTTCGCTTTTACGCTCAAAATAAGCGTTTTATGATGATGATGATCTGAATCAGAAAACTGTGCATACATCATAGAGCATTACAAATCATTGCGAAATCTTTAAAAGTCACGGGAAACAAGTGATTTCCTAAAGAAAATCCATCTTACTAAGAAATTTGCCCTCGCAGACCATTCATGAGCCCTGCAGTCTCCATCGGCTTCTCGGTCGTGTGCGGAGTATCGGGAGTCGGTTGAACCAGTAAAAGAATAAGCCTTTGTCAAAAAAGCGAAAACAAATGATCAGAAAAGAGAAAGCTGATCGGAAAAAAAACAGAAAAATCAAACGACCGGAAAAAAGAAAGCTGGTCAGAAAAGAATTAAAAAAAACAAAAGAAAACAGTCTATCACATGCATCATCACACCAAAATCATAACATTGCATGCACTCGCATAACATGTTCCTGCATAACATGCCCTTGCATAACATGCACCCATGCTTCATGCATCATCCCTTGCATCAACTGGCATATGCAGGTACCTCAATTCATCACTGCGCCAAGGTAGCTATCTCAATCGGTTAATCAGCGAGGATTTGCGAATCCGCCAGACTCGCGTGTCCCTTCGAGACCAATGCGTCCCTTCAAGATCCCGTCGTTATCGAGCACCGAAGCGAATCATCGGACTCAGGGTCCTTCGGTTTAGTTCAAATCAACGGTCCAGCGGCGACTTTGAACTCGACCTTCATCTCGCCAAGTCATCACGGAGCATGACGGATCGGCCGCCGGACCTCGTGTCCTTCATTTCGCCAAGTCATCACGGAGCATGACAGATCGGCCCCAGGACTTCGGCGTCCTTCGACTAGCCGTAGTCGGTATATAAAGCATAGCGTAAGTCCATCAAGGTAAAATGTATCAGTCCTACAACTTGATATTGAACCTCAGGCCGCTCGAACAGGCCACCTCCAGAGCTCAAGTGCTCCTTCAGAGTCGCAGGTGCTCCTTCAGAACCTAAGTCTTCTTTTAGAGCCACAAGCGCTCCTTCTTTATTGCGTTCTTTATCACTTTCTTGATTTCCTGCCAGTATCGGCCTCCCAGAGGTCGATACCTTCTTTACTGTTTTCTTTACTGCTTTATTTTTGCTTGCTTTTTGCCGCCTGAGGGTTGGCACCAATCTATTTCTTGCCTTTGTTGGCTTACTGAGAGTCGACACTTCATTCATTACAGCCGTTTCTAGCTGGCATCCATTCACCAAAAAAAAAAACTGAAAAAAGGAAAAGAAAATTCGGGTTTTTCCTAGGAAGACAAAATAGGTATAATTTCTGAATTCTTTATCTCTATTTTGCCTCGGAATATGTTTCGGCCAATTCATATTCCTTGTTAAACTCTAGATAAAGAGGGGCAGCTGTCATACCCCAATTTTGTCCGGCTTAGGTCAAAACCCTAATTTTCCCCAAAATAAATAACCAGAGGAGAAGAGAGCATCATACATTGCATTTAAGGTTCTAAAAGTCATTTCAAAGCTTCTAAAATCATTTTTGAGTTGGAATGCACTTTTGGACAAATTAGGGTTTTTCGGTGCAAAAGGATATTTTGGTCATTTTGCAAATAAGGGACAATTTCTCGGGACAAATCATTCAACATGCATTTTTGAGATATTAGAGGTCATTCCTAGGGGAAAAGTCATTTTGAAGTAAAAATGTGCTTTGGGCAAATAACTAGGGTTTTTAGAGTGAAAGGGCATTTTGGTCATTTCACAATAAAAACGTCTTTTGTCCCAAATCACTGAACAATCATCAATGATTTATTTGGGGAATATTTGTGCTTAATTGTGATTATTTTTTGTGCATAAATATTAAGCCTTTTGGCATAAAAATCAAATTCTTGGATAGAAGGGTAAAATGGTCTTTTCCTTTGAGGTGGGGTAAATAAATCAATTTTGGGATTGGTGAGATCATAAAATTCAGAGTCCAATCATTGAATCATGGGATATGGCCCAAAATGGCATGAATTTAGAAGAATTATCTAGAAAGGAATATTCCATATTCTTTTGAATTTTGAAAGGTCAAGTATAGTACAATAGTACAATTTGCAATTCCACTCACTCTCCCACTACCTAGCTGCGCATACTATACTTCAGCCCCAATCCACTCCATTTTGATTTATTTTTATTGTTTGCAATTTGTGTTTAAATCTTGGCCTTCCATTCAAGTTTTGTGTGCAATCCTCACCCTTCATTTGAATCAAAATGACACTTGTGTAATAAGCTTCATGAAAAATTACAATTTTGTAAATAGACTTATCCTTCACCACCCTCCATTAGCTGCGCACCCAGCCCTCTCTCTCCTCACTTTTGTGCCCTTTTAATTACCCTCAATCCATGTGACATTGCATCTTGACAATTGATTCAAATTTTATCTCAAATTCTATTGGTTTGCAAGAAGCACATTGTCATAAATACCCTTGAGTTTGCACCCCATATAAAAACCCAAAAGCAAGAGACCAAGAAAACACACACTCTCATTTTACCCTAGCTAGCACTCTTCCTCCTCTCCTCCCTCTCTTGGCCGTAGCCTCTCCCTCACTCTCCTCCATTGTTTTCTTTGATTTCTTCCTCCTTTTTCATCTCCAAATCCATTACTACTCCATACATTTCCATCCTCTCCTATTCTAGTTCATCCTTGCATCATCAAAAGCTTGTGGTTTGAAGATTAGCTTGGAGTTTTCCCTCAAGTTGTTCTTGATTCTATTTTGCTTTCTACTCTTTTCTAGTTGTTTCTTGAGGTAAGCCTATTTATCTCTTGCATTTTTAATTTTTAGCATGTGAATCTTTCTCCTACTCCTCTTTCCTCTCTCAAAGAGGCTTAGAGGGTTCATTTCAAACACTATGTCAAGGACATTGGGAGCCTTGGGTGTTTGAAGTGGACCATTGGCCTTGATGAGAGGGTTCTTGTGTTTTTAACCATATTTTTTTTTTTTTTGCATTTTCACACTCATCTTTTCACTTTTTCATGAATAAAGAACTTTCATACCTTATATGCATCTTCTTGTTCATACCATGACTAGCAAGTTGAACTTTGTCTTGATATAGGGGTGTAGGGATTTCGGTTTTGAGCCTTAGAATCTAGGGTTTTTATTTGCTTTCTTTTCACTCCTTAATCTTATGTAAATAAATGCATGATGTGCTTGATTTGCATGATTTGATTATGAATTTAAGCATGAAAACTTGGTGTTTTTGTGCATATAGGGTTCGGCCATAGAGCCAATTTTGGTGCATGTTTTGGTGCTCAAATTGTGTTGTTTGATCTTGTGTAGACAAATGCAATTGTGTTAGTGTGTTCCTTTAATTTTTAACCATTCATTTATTTTTTACCTTACCACTCATTATTTTACCAAAAAGTAAAAAAACATTTTAACTTTTTACTTTACTATCTCATTAAATAATTACCATTCACTTCATGCATGTTTACTTTACCATTCACTAACTTTTTACTAAAAGTTTTACTACTTGTCTATTTGCAAAAATGCCCAAAACATTTTCACACTTTGCATTTCATCACTTGTGCTTACATGTTCATGCATTCATATATGCCTATGCCTCTTGCATTCTCATACTCTCTTACATGTTCATGCATCCATTAATATCATGTCTTGCATTCATTATTATATGACCATGCACGCTATGTCTTGCACTCTTTTTCAATTGTTCATAGCAACTTGTGAATACTCCTTATGATTGCTTTGCTTGTGTTCTAATTGTTGTCTCGGTTTTGACTTGAAAAAGGATTTGAAATGTTCTATTTCTTTTCAAATTCAAAATTACATGCTTTTCCAAATAAAGAAAACCCTAAGGCATTTTCCTAAACAAATCATTAGCCATCACTCGAAGTCGTTGCTTGTTTGATCGTTAATGAGGAGTTATTAGTGATAGTCACTCGAAGCCTTTGCTTGTTTGACTATTATGAAAGCTCCCGCACATTAATTAAACGATAAAAACTAATTCAAATTTCCAAAATAACATGAGCTATTAAGTGATAATCATCACTGAGGCTCACCACCTTTTTTTTTTCCAAAACAATTTTCAAGAAAAAGAATAATACATCGTTGTCACTTGTAATCACTCGAAGCCATTGCTTGTTTGATTACTGGTTCCAACTCTCTTTTCTTTCGAGTTAGTATTGAATGCCACTCGAAGCCTTTGCTTGTTTGGTGTTCGCGAACACTCGAGTCTTACTTCAAAAACTCCAAAACTTAAACTCCTAAGCCGTTTTCAGACGCAAAACGAGAACTACGTAGCTTTGATCCTCACCCCGGTGAGAGTACGTAGGGACCGGTTCATGTCCCGTCAAGCACCATTTTCAAAAAATCTTTGTTTTGTTCCGCTTTACAAAGATACCAAAAACATTCCTTTTCCCCCGTTTTCAATAAAGCAATCTCTCAAAAGAAAGAAAAGAAAAGAAAAGAAGTAGAACGATGTATTTCAAATCAAACATTTCAAAACCACATCAAGTTAATGGTTCCTTTCGTGCGAGAAAGAGCGCGTGGGGTGCTAATACCTTCCCCATGCGCAACCGACCCCCGAACCTACATCTCTGTGTTTTCAAAAGACCACCCGTTTTCCAAAAAAGGTTTTTTCAATGTTTTCCTAAATAAATATTGGTGGCGGCTCTACTATTCTCATGTTGTCAAACTGAAAAGTCCAAACCGGATTTTTCGGGGCGCAACAGCTGTGTACCCAAAAGCTGAAGAGGAAATGATAGATTTCCTCAATAGGTGCAAACTGAACAATTCTGAAGTGATGCTTTGCCCAAAATGTAGTGCTGTTTTTGACAAAGAAGCAGCTAAAAGTGTTGAAGACTATGGTGTTCGACAAAAGAACAAAAGAAAGTGGTTAGACAAGAGGCCAAAGTTTGACTTTAAAAAAGGAGACCTTCCTTACAAGACTGAAAGGTTGAACGAGTCTTCGTCAAGCAAACAGCCAATTGCAAAAAAACATCAATGGACTAAGACTTTCGTTCCAACGGCAGATCCTAATCTCGGAAAGTGGATACATGCTGCTTGTAAACACACAAACCCACATGTCAAGGTTGTTAAACCAGATGTAAGTGATGCTGCTAAGTACAATTACAAAAATAATTATAAGGGTAAGAACCCAATGACAAAAACTCAGTGGCGTCGTTTCCAAAGACAGAAGAAGAAAGCGAAGCACTCACATCGGTGATCGGCACACCAGCGGTTCAAATGGCAAAGAAGGTGAATCCAAAAGTTGGTGGGTCCACAAAGGTAAGTATAGGTGCTGCAAATCAAGTGAATGCTGGAAATAAGGTCAAAGGCAAGGTTGTTGTTACAGAGAAGCCAAGAAGGCCTGCTACTGAAAAAATATTTCCTTCTTTGTCATCACTAAAAAAGAAAGATGTTGAGTTCGACATGGATGAGGATATAGCTTCAGATTTCGAAGACTCTAGGGATGACTTCGATGTTATTTGCAATGTGGTGTCTATCTTGCCTAGTGAATATGATGTCATTACAGTTCCAAATGATGTCGAAGAAGATTTCACTGAAGATATGGCTCATCATAAGCCAGTTTGTTACTATGTTATGCATGAAGGATGTGTCGAAGAGCAAGCAGTAGTTTTTGAGAAGCCAGATTTAAGCATGAAGAACCATCTGAAACCATTGTATGTGCAGGCCAAAGTTAATGGTGTTGGCATTAACAAGGTGTTGGTAGATGGAGGAGCTGCAGTGAATCTGATGCCGCAAGGTTTGTTAAAGAAGATAGGTAAATTCGACACTGACCTCAAACCACATAATATTGTCTTAAGTAATTATGAAGGCAAAACTAGTCATTCTTTGGGGGCCATAGAGGTGGATGTCATTGTTGGTACTATAACAAGAACTACTATGTTCTTGGTTGTAGCATCTAAAGCAAACTTTAACTTACTCCTAGGTAGAGAGTGGATACATGGGGTAGGTGCTATGCCTTCAACTCTACATCAGCGATTGGTGATTTGGAAAGAGGATGGTCTGGTGGAGCATGTCGAAGCTGACCAGAGTTATTTTAATGCTGATGTGAATCAAATCACGAAGGAGAACTTTGAGAAACAAATGGCGAATATTGCGCCATGTACATCTTCCACACAAGCATATATCCCTTCTGATAATGTGCTTGCTTTAGTTCACCTTCACCCAACACGTGGTTTTATTTGGGAGAGGGAGGAAGTAGGAGATGTAGGTGTCTATCCTGAAGGTGTTATTCCTCCGACAGGATGGGACACACAAACTTAAAAAGTATCCATATGTCAGTGCCCAATGCATGGGACAAAATTACGGCTTACATGGCCGAAAATAAATTAAAAGCGGCTATGGAAGCCGAAATAATTCATCAAAATATGGCTGTCGAAGCTAAAAATCTAGATGAAGAAAATGGCATAGTCACAGATGAAAGACTTGATTGCATCTATGATGACGAGCCATTGGGGTTTGAAAAAGATCCTAGAGAATCAGCAAAACGTATGCAAGCTCAAGACCCATTAGAAGAAGTTGATTTGGGAGATGGCTCGGTTAAAAGGCCAACATATGTTAGTGTAAACCTTGATGTTGTACTAAAGACCCAAATCATCGCATTACTAAGGGAGTTCAAAGACTGCTTTGCTTGGGATTATGATGAAATGCCTGGATTAAGTCGAGAGGTGGTAGAAATGCAGTTGCCTATTCGACCAGGAAAGAAACCAGTAAAACAAATGCCAAGAAGATTTGCTCCTTCAGTGTTGGCTAAGATCAAAGAAGAAATAGAAAGGTTGTTCAGAAGCAAATTCATCAGGACTGCCAGGTATGTTGATTGGTTAGCTAATATTGTTCCTATAATGAAGAAAAATGTAGTTTGTGTAGATTTTAGAGATTTAAATAGTGCAACTCCCAAAGAAGAATACGCTATGCCTGTAGCAGAAATGCTAATAGATTCAGCAGCAGGATTTGATTATCTCAGTATGCTTGATGGTTATTCTGGATATAATCAAATTTTTATTGCTGAAGAGGACGTGTCGAAAATTGCTTTTCGATGTCCAGGGGCATTAGGTGTTTATGAATGGGTAGTAATGCCTTTTGGTTTAAAAAATGTTGGTGCTACATATCAGAGGGCAATGAATACTATGTTTCATGATTTTATTAATGATTTTATGCAAGTATACATAGATGATGTGGTGGTTAAGTCTTCCTCAGCGAGTGGTTGTTTAGATCATCTTCGACGATCGTTCGAAACAATGAGGAAATATGGATTAAAAATGAATCCAATAAAGTGTGCCTTTGGCGTACGTGCAGGTGAATTTCTTGGGTTTTGTGGTGCACAAAAAAGGCATAGGAATAAATCAAATAAAGACTAAAGCTATTATGGGAACGAAGGCTCCTTCAACCAAAAAAGAGCTTCAGTCATTGTTGGGAAAAATCAATTTCCTGCGAAGATTTATATCAAATCTAAGTGGCAAGACACAAGCTTTTTCGCCATTATTAAGACTGAAGAAAGAAGAAGCATTCAAATGGGAGCATGAACATCAAGTGGCATTTGATGAAATTAAGTCTTATTTGATGAAACCACCAATTTTATTGCCTGTTATTAAAAACAAGATGCTGAAATTGTATATTGCTGCTTCTGATAATACAATAGGTAGCATGTTAGCACAAGAGGATGATAGTGGTGTCGAAAGAGCCGTTTATTACCTCAGTAGAGTTCTACATGATGCCAAAGTTAGGTATAGCCCAATAGAAAAGTTATGCCTATATATAAAGCCTCGAAAGAGCCGTTTGTATTTCTCATGCATGAAGTTAAAGCAATATATAAAGCCAGCTAATGTTTATGTTTATTCCCATTTTGATGTTATTAAGCATATGCTGTCAAAGCCAATAATGCATAGTCGAATTGGTAAGTGGGCTTTGGCTTTGTTAGAATATAATTTAACTTACCAGCCACTTAAGTCAATCAAAGGACAAGTGGTTGCTGATTTTATAGTAGACCATTCTGTTGTCGAACATGAAATGAATTTGTTAGACATACGTCCTTGGAAATTATACTTCGATGGCTCAAGCCATAAAATTGGAGTTGGAATTGGTATTTTAATCATTTCCCCAGATAATATTCCAACGAAGTAAAGATTTAAAATTCGAGACTTTTGCTCCAATAATGAAGCTGAGTATGAGGCTTTGATAGTAGGCCTTGAGATTTTACTCGAGTTGGGGGCAAGTCATGTGGAAATAAAAGGTGATTCCCAATTAGTTGTCAAACAATTGACAAAAGAATACAAATGCATTAAGGAGCACCTTATTAAATACTTCATTGTTGCCAATGCTATGTTGAAAAGGTTTGCGTCTGTACACCTAGAACATTTACCACAGATTGAAAATCAAGTGGCAAATGAGTTGGCGCAAATTGCCTCAGGCTATAAAGTTTCGAAGCAAAGATTATAAGAGTTAATTACCGTAAAAGACAAACTTATTTCTAATGATTGTCTTTACAACGACTCTTCTTCGACAATATTGTCAACACCAAAAATTTGGGGGGCAATAAGTGTAAATGAAGACACAGTCGAAAAATGTCATATTGTTGATGAGGTTGATTTAGCAGAAATTTTTGCTCTTGACAATATGACTGAAAATGATTGGCGAAGGCCTATCGTGAATTACCTTCAAAATAACTAACTATGTGATAATTGGAAATGAGCTGTTCAAACAAACTCCTGAGGGAGTGCTATTGAAATGTCTTAGTGAAAATGAGGCATATTTAGCAGTTTCTGATACGCATAGTGGAGCATGTGGTTCGCATCAAGCAGGCCACAAAATTAAATGGTTATTATTTCGACAAGGTGTATATTGGCCAACTATGATGAAAGATTGCATAGAATTTGCTAAGGGGTGTCAAGAATGCCAAAAGCATGCTGGGATACAACATGTACCTGCAAATGAGTTGCATTCTATAGTTAAACCTTGGCCATTTAGAGGTTGGGCTTTAGATGTGATTGGCGAAATAAAACCAACTTCGTCGAAAGGCCATAGATACATTCTTATAGGGATTGATTATTTCACCAAATGGGTGGAAGCAATACCTTTAGCTAATGTTGATCAAGAAGCAGTAATAAAGTTTATTCAAAGTCATATCATTTATAGGTATGGAATTCCAGAAACTATTACAACAGATCAGGGATCTATTTTTACTGGTCGAAAAGTGGTAGATTTTGCTTCTGAAATTGGTTTTAAGTTGTTAACTTCGACACCATACTATGCACAAGCTAATGTTCAAGTAGAGGCTGCCAATAAAATTATTATTAATTTGATTAAAAAGCATGTTGGGCAAAAACCCGAGAATTGGCACAATACTCTTGATCAAGCGTTGTGGGCTTGTCGAACTTCGCCTAAGGAATCTATCAACACTACTCCGTATAGGTTAACGTTTGGACATGATGCAGTGTTACCTGTTGAAATTTGTCTACAATCAACTAGGATTCAAAGACAATGGGAAATTCCTTCTGATCATTATTGGAATTTGATGCTTGATGAGTTGGTTGAGTTAGATGAAGAAAGGTTATTAGCTTTAGAACTGCTTATTCGACAGAAAGAAAGAGTAGCTAAAGCTTATAACAAAAAGGTTAAGTTGAAAGCCTTTGATACAGGAGATTTAGTGTGGAAGGTTTTGTTGCCTATGAATAAAAAGAATAGAGTCTTGGGTAAGTGGTCACCAGGGTGGGAAGGTCCACTTCGCGTGTTGCAACGTTTTTCGAATGGTGCTTATGAAGTCGAAGAACTAGGTGACGAAAACAGGATATTTAGAATAAATGGTAAGTACTTAAAGCAGTACAAACCAACTTTGAATGAGATAAAGATTTAACAAACATAAATAAATGAAAGTTGTTCACAAATGGTAATGTGAAGTGTAAATTCAAAATTACATGACCATTAAATATTCTCTAAATCATTACAGAAAATTAAAGGTTTTTCAATGAGGCTTTAAGCCTATCGAGAATACTGGCACTCAAAGCAATGGAAGTGTTGAGAAGACCTAAATCCTTGTCGAGTTGGGCAACGTTGACTTGATGTTGATTGGTGTTTTCCAAGTGTTCTATGGCCACCACTGCCTCAGTTTCCTTTTCTGTCGAAGAAGAGCTCTTCATTCTTTTTTCGACTCGACTCCTCTCGAATTGAGCATTTGAAAGCTTTGTTTCAAGGATTCTAATTTCCTCATTGTAGCGCTGGATTTTTAAATTCCATTCAGCAATCTCTTGCTCATCTTTCGCAGTTTGCGCTTCGAGGAATTCAATCTTTTCTTGAGAGGCCTTTAAAAAGTTAAGTTCTTTCTGTTGAAGTTGAACCTCTTGGTCTTTTTGCTTAAGGACGCTTGAGCGTTGTTTGATTTGATATGAGAGTTGCTCGAAAAGAGGACCAAATTCAATCAAGAAAGCAAGAAGTTCTTGGGAAGGATCTGTTTTATTCAATTTTTGAATAAGAGATTTGATTTCTGCACACTCAGAAGGTGTTTGCTCAATTTTTGTCACAAGATCTCCTTCCAATAACTTAGCTTTCAGCTGACGAAGTAATCCTTCCGTCAAATCCTGGTTGATAGAGCTTAAAGAAGTATTCGAAGAGCTGTTAGCCAAATGTGTTGATGAACTTTGAAGACTCAACATAAGCTTTAAAGCTGCTAAAGGGTTCTTTTTCTTCATTTCTGAAAGCTCTTTGTCGCTAACAGTACTGTTGGTAGACTCCTTAATGGAGGTATCTTGATTTTCAGAGTTATTCAGAGTTATTCAGGTGATGGTGTAGGCGAAAGAGGTAAAGCTGAAGAAATTTCTTGTGGTGTAATTTCATTCATAGATTCAACAACAGGAGCAACAACAGATTTGAAGTAAAACAAGTATTTACCTTAAGTTTTTTGGCTGGGGGTTGTTCAGAAGGTTCTTTAATGACAATGCCTTTAGTGGTCCTCGGTGGATCTTGGAGAGTCCTTTTTCTCGATCTTGGTATAAGAGGAACAGTATCATCACTATCAGTGTCCTAGAAAAGAAGATAAGTTTAAAATGTAAGTAATACTATGAGAGGAATTTTAAACTTAAGGGAAATGTCGAATCATAAATGAGGTTGATATATATTACCTCAGAGGTATAAGAAATGGTTTGTTTCTCTTTAGACTTTACCATTTTAAGAGGACTTGATAGTTTGGATACTTTCTGCAAAAATGAAATTCCTGATTTGATCGAAAGTTCTTACTTAAGGAAAACCTTGAGGTAAGTTGATAGTAACATACCTTTGGTAAAGGAGAAGGTAAATTGGAGGCTGGTTTAGCTTTTTTCTTAACCTGGGGGGAAGATTTTGATGTTGCTGTCTTGCTTCCCTTTCCTTTTAAGTTTACTGTAATTGTTAACAGTGTTGAAAGCATTAGCAAGTATACTGTAAAAATAATTCGACAACACAGCATTGAAACTTTAAAAGACTCTAAATGTCAAGAAAAGATATACCTTCATTGCGTGAAGGAAAAGCGGATAACAATCTCGCTAAGAGGTTTTCTTTCATTTGTTTCATTGGTCTTTCCAGAAGCAGTGGTATAGTACTCAAACCACCAGTCATGGAATTTTTCTGTGCATGACAATCTGGGGTTGTAGTTGATAGGTTCGAAGGTCAAAGCTTTGTAATGGAAGGTTTCGAAAGACCGTTCATAGGTCTTTTCTGTTTCTGGGTTTGCAAATTCTCGCCTATGGAGATATAAAGGCGCAGGTCGAATTTGACAAAGTCCAAACTGCCTTGCAAAATAACTTGGAAAATATCTGCTAATTCCAAGGTTATTTTTATTCTTGCTTGAGGTGAGCCTCGTAGAGAGGATTGCTGGGGAGAGGTAGGCTTGCCATATCTTGTTGGTTTCTTCAGCATGATCAATAGAGGAAGGTGGAAACGATCTTCTGAACCAAGTTGGCCCATGAGTTCTATTAATGAAAGGGGCCATAGATTCTTTGAAATTGGAGCAGTTCAAGAAAATTTCAAAATAGATAGAGAAGGATTCTTCAGCAGAAAGGTCAGCTTGTTTGGGCTTCAACTGTGCTAGTCGAATTCCCTCAGTTCTTCTAGTTTCTAAGGTTGGTTGAACTGTTTTGGGAATAAACAGACCAAGCCTAGACTCAAAAGTAGCTAAAAGCCACATTTGAAATAGCCACATGGGACCAGAAACCAGGAATTTATTAGTGGGCTCATTTTCCTTCAACTCTAAGACAGCGTTGTTGAGTTGGTGGTGCAGAGATCCTAAAATCAGTTTGGCCAAATTGATATTTCGACCAGCATGAAGTTGAATGGCCAAACACTACAACAGATTTAAGGATTTGCAGTGTTTTTTTGGGCATTGGTAGCGTTTTAAAACGCTAGAGAAGCTGGCGCTACGGATGCGTACACCACATTAGTAGCGTTTTAAAAAACGCTAGCCATTGACTCAGCGTGTTTTGGACATACGTAGCGTTTTATAAAAAACGCTAGCCATTGACCCAACGCCTTTTTACAATTCCTAGCGTTTTCTGTAAAATGCTAGGGATCCTCTAGCGCCTTTTTACAATTCCTAGTGTTTTCTGTAAAATGCTAGGGATCCTCTAGCGCCTTTTTACAATTCCTAGCGTTTTATTTAAAATGTTAGGGATCCTCTAGTGCATTTTGTACATACCTAGCGTTTTCTTCAAAACGCTAGGGATCCTCTAGTGCATTTTGTTTATACCTAGCGTTTTCTATAAAACGCTAGGGATCTTCTAGTGCATTTTGTCCATAGCTAGCGTTTTTTCAATAAAACGCTAAGTATTGAATGAATTTTTTAATTTCATTTCTAGTGTTTTCACTATAAAACGCTACCTATTGACTGATTTTTTTTAAATATTTTTTTATTTTTGTTTATTCTCCATTTTAATTACAACCTATAAATTCATTCTCTTCCAAATAAAATTCATCAAATATCATTCCAATCCAATATCATTCCAACAAAATTCAGTCAACAAAATTCATCAAATATTCCGATCCAATATCATTCTAAGAAGTACTTACAACATAATATATATCCAAATCATATATACAACATAACTAACTAACATTATGAAACTCAAAACTTGCTACAAAAAGCTAGAAACAAAACGGCACCACTCCCCCCTTACTGTTGTAAGTTATTCATCAGAGTAATGCTGGATGTGATTACAGTGGGGAAAATACTGAAAAATAAAATGAAATAAAATTAGAATTAAAATGGTGTAGCGACCGAAAAATCCGGGAATGAATTCTTCGAAAGTTCGAAAGGAAGCCGCCACCAAATTTTAGTTTAAGGGCAAATTCGGAAAATCCCTTTAGGTTTTAGGACAAGGCATTGTTAGGGTTCGGGAGTCGTTGTGTGTGGGGAAGGTATTAGCACCCCACGACATCCATTGTCTAATTAATTAAGATTTATTTAATAATTACCCTTTATTTATAGAGAAAAGACTCATTTAAGTTTTTGGTTTTTAGTGCTTGACAAGAGTTGCGTCTTGCTCCTACGTACCTCCGGATGCAATGGAGGAATCAAAGCTACGTAGTTCTTCCTGAAAAAGGTTTGTTGGTTGGTGTTTTTTAGTGTAGGGGTCCTAGGATTCCTTGAAATGTACAGCTCACTGATTCCTAGGACGCTGACTAACCCGATTGTACAACCGACTTAGTCCCCTACTTTTGAAAGTATTTTTGAGGTTTTTTTGAAAGAAGTTTATTTGATGTGAGGTGAGTTGGTTTTAGAATAGGTATTCTAGAACTCCTGAACTGTACAGCTCATTAGTTCTAGAACGCTGACTAACCCAGTTGTACAACCGACTTAGTCCCCTATTTTTGAAAGTATTTTTGAGGTTTTTTTGAAAGAAGTTTATTTGATGTGATGTGAGTTGGTTTTAGAATAGGTATTCTAGAACTCCTGAACTGTACAGCTCATTAGTTCTAGAACGCTGACTAACCCAGTTGTACAACCGACTTAGTCCCCTATTTTTAGGAAAAATAGTTCATTCGTATTTTTTTAAGTTTTCAGGATTACTGAACTGTACAGCTCATTGGTCCTAAAATAATGACTAACCCGGTTGTACAACCGACTTAGTCTTTTATTTGATTTTTGGATAGAAAATTATTTAATTGTTGCTCTTGGTTTATGAGAGTTTATTTGGTTTGAAGAGAATAAAAAAACGAGAAAGGGGGTTTAAAAGTAAAACAGGCGTGTATTTAACGGAATGGGGTTGTATTAAAAAGGGATGAGTTTAGTAGAAGCCCAATCCATGTTTTGAGTCTTGGGTTGATGGCTTGTGAATTGGATTTCTGAGCTAGGGTGTGGTATGCTAAAACAGGTGCCCCAATTTTTTCCGCTAATGAATCACACCATCTAAGGGTACTTCTACTAAACATAATCAATCCAAAGTAAATATTTGATACCCTTTTATATGCATTTAAAACATAATCAATCATATGAACAATCAGATCCTAATAACCGCAATACTAAAAATAAAATCCTTTTATGTGCATTTAAAACATAATAAATCAGATCCTAATATTATCAAGGACCCAGGTTTGACGATTGAAAAATTTTAACCTTGCAAAGAAAGCCATCATAAAGCGCCACTGCCACTAAATAAAGATTGTCAACCAAGCGTATTTGATACCCTTCTCTACATCTGAAATAACCTTTTGAAAAATGGATCTACATGATGAATATTTCTCAGACTTTTTTTTACATTATGAATATGCAACTCTCAATTTTTTGCAATCTGGTTTCCCACCTGAGGTAATCCTTTATATTTTTTGTTATTGTCGTTTTCTGTGATGTGGTCTCCCTAGACTTAGACAGATTAGTTTTCTTAAGAAAAATCAGATTTTTATTCTTCCATTTTTTAGGAAACTAATCTATTCTTAAACTGAATATATTTTTAAGGAACACTAATTATTTGAACCGAATCTGTTCATATAAAAAACATTCACATACAAATATACAAATATACAAATATACAGTTATTTGTTATTACCAACCTCTTTTCCAGCTTCTGATTAGGACTCCTAGTTGTGAATGATTATGACTGCTACTGCTTTTTGAGATCTGCTGCTTTTGTTATTGTTAATGACTGCTTCTCCTTTTTTTACCCAGAAATTCGAATACTTGTGTTTCAGTAGATTAGGATTCTGATGTTGAATCCTAATCCTTTTTAGGTGATTTTGCAGTCTGTGTTTGTCTGTTTTTGACTGAGGGTTGATCACATATTTATACTAGAAAATTAGGTCTTGACCATTAATGGTTTGATTTACCCTGATTTGATTTGTTTTCAGATACTTGGAGAGGAAGATTAGGGTTTTAAGAGAGCTTGAAGATCCAAGCCCAGCTGCTACTTGGGCTAAAAGTGTTTTATTTTGTATTTTTTATTTATTTTCGGATTTGGCTTTTTTGTGTATTTTTAGCATCACCTTTTTTGCATTTTGGACCCTTTTTGGACTTTTAGACACCTATACATTGTAATAAAACTAAATTACATTTTTTTCACATTTGTGGACTAAATATTGTCTAAATAAATTAAATAAACAAATCAATTAAAAAAAGATGTCGGGCCAAATACAAAAGCAAATCGGACCCGACTAAACAAACACGCCAGAACGAGGCCCAAATGAAAAAAATAGACCCGTTAAGCGAAAGATACTAAAAATTAAATTGGAATCACATTCGTAGGCCTAAACCATAATGACAAGCCCAATTGCGAGACAAACGACATATGTAAGCCCAATTAGATTCAACTAGGCCCAAATACTGAGATTAAACTGAAGAATGCGTGAAAAGATCGATCATTCGCACGTATGCCTAGCTTAAGTAACGGTATTCGAGTTTAATTGAACAGATAATTGAAATTGCCTTGAATTAGAAAAAGAGACGTTATTCTAAAAACTTATAATTGTGTGACTTCGAAATACGAATTACATAAAACAAGCGACTAAAAGAAGACGGACAAAATTGGGGTATAACAAATGGTTATTAAATGTGTGAGTAAGTATTATAATATCAATATAAAAAAGAAATCTAAGTAGTTACCTTGATTGGGATTACTACTGCATGCGTGAGTGATAATCTCTCTCATATACCTCATAGTGTAGTACCCACAATCATTATTATTTGGTTGTTTAGGACACTACAAAGCAAAAGATTAGTTAATTAATTGTCACATTTTTATGACCAAAAATTCAATTAAAATTATAAGAATATTGATAAAAACTTACAGATTATGGGTATCCATTTTGTTTTACTCAGAGAGTATCCCCAAATTGTTTCAAAACATCATCGTCATACATATATATAACATTAAGTTAAACAAAATACATATATTAAATTATACAAAATGAGAGGGTTACACATACACACCTGTCAACTATATGTACGAAGTCTACGTAGACTTTGTAATGACCTTGAAGTGAATCCAGATAGTAGACAGCATTTCTCTTAGGGTTTATTGCAAAGAGTACCCAATGTTCCCTGCAAGTAAATGAATCACGAATGAGTACACATTTACACTATAATACAATCCTCAAAATAAATAACCAAGTGATTGAAGACTAAATTTCTCACCTTATATTGAGTGGTGCGAAAAATAAAGATTCGTGATCAAAATTCTTGGCATCCCTGAAGCGTGAAAGGATATAACTTCCAATTTGACTCTTCCTAGCCATAATATCCTCTGGTTTACCTTGATCCCACACAATGATACACTCTGAGCACAAGAACAAAAACTTTTGTGTCCGTTGCGAAGGGACCAGAAACTCATTGTACAAAAACCTATAAATAATATATATACAACTTTCAGATCCTCATATATATACTCTAATATATACTCTAATATATAAAACTATTGTGTACAAATAATTTAATACATACCTCATATATACTCTAATAACAGTGACAGTGGCCCATTCCATGTCATATACAACTTTCATATCCTCAACATTGAGAATCATATCATGTTCCACTCCCACAATTTGATCGGTCGGTAACATAATAATGTCATCGGGCTTCATTTTTTGAGTGACGTTGACCTTTAGATAAGTGATGAACTCCTCGAATTCATCATTGGGAGATTTTTGGACATGTTGGACTGGCTGTATTTCCTTTCCTTTAATAGAAGGAGATGGTCGGGACACTTTGGTATTGTCGGTGGAAGGGGGAGGTCGGGACACTTTAATAGAAGGAGACGGTCGGGACACTTAAGGTACCTAGTATATATTAAAAAAATGATTAATTAGTTAGTTAACACACATTATATATAACAATGAGTCATTAACTTATTAACAAAAATATTGTCACTTACAACGACAAGTTGTGCAGGCCATGCCACAAAAGTACTAAGTGCTTGATCCACAGTAAATATATCCGCACTAACAATTGGAACAGGCAATGGTGCAGACCCCTCAATTGAATAGTCTACTCTAACTCTCAAATGGTTTTCAGGCATGGTAAATTGTGCATTGTGGCACTCAATTGGTTACATAACATGCCCACGCAACCTTTCGATGTGGGTTTGCAATATATAGCTCACATTCACGCTTATCCTAAATCAATTATAAAGAAAAATAAATATACATGATAATTTGATCAAATACATATGTACAAAAATGTGTCGAGTAATAATAAATACTTGTGTTGAAGGGATGGTGCGGCTATCTCGCATGCGCTATGTTAGGCGGTGAGGGTGCAAAGGTGAAATAGGTGCGGCGGGGGTGGTGCAAGAGGGGATGGTGCAAAGAATGGATTGTGCAGCAAGTGATTGTGCCAAGAGTCGCTTATACATCCGTCTCTCTTCCATTAATACAAGAACATTCTTGGATAATCGGGTCATACTTGTGACGCCATCACTTTACATTGCCCGCAACCCCTGCTATGGCTCTTTGGCCCAAAGACAGTGGTAGGAGGAATGCCATATCCATAACCTCTTATACGACCCTTATACTCTTCCCTTCCCAAGGCACGAGCAAGGACATCTTGTTCACTAGAGCAATCTGTTAAATCACCTTGTGATACAGATGTGATATATGCTTTGGTTGATGCACAAACATAAGTATATAATCGGACACAAATTCCAACTTGCTAGGAATCATAAAATTAAAATTACAATACTTGAATTTTGGAATACTTACAATTTTGTCCTTGACCTCCTTAGTTTTCGGATCCACAATGTCACCCTCTTTGTTTTGTCGGGCCTCTAACCAGACAGTACAACGATCAAGGGATTCTTGAGTTGGATCTTTCCCCTCTTGCAGTAACTATTTAAGTTTAATAATTGTTAATCAACTCAGTAAATTAAAAGATTCATTAAATCATAATAAATTAAACTAATTGTGTCTTACCAATCTTTCTTCGAGAATTTGATATCCACTAGAACCTCCTCTATAAGGGTACTTGGATTAGAAGCTCTTTCTTTATTCGCTTTTGCTCTTTTTCTATTTAAAAAGATAAGTATACATTAATCAATGATATCTAGTTGTCAAATATATATATATATATATATATATATATATATATATATATATATATATATATATAACTTAAACAATTAATATACTAACCAAGAAATCCGGATTTGTAGTGCGTATATGTACAAATTTGCTCCAATCCTCCTTACTTATAATTCCGGAATACAATGCTGGAGGCTCCTGTCTGATGGTCCCATCAGGAAGTTTCAGATATTTTTTTCCTACATCAGTTCTATAAGCCCGATGCAACCTTCCAACTTCCCTTGAGTATCCAATCTCTTCGGGCATCATCCACAACAAAGTGTTTCTACTTATACATAAAAATGGATTAAATAAATATAACTAAAAATCACTAAATAAGATTATTAAAGAGGTCTAAAATTATATACATGTATTAAGGACCAGAAATCATCTTTCAGTTTAGGCAAAACTCTATTATCTTTCTCATTCCAACTTTTAATCGAAATTGGAAACATTTGCGTCACCTTAGTACCAATAAAACTAATCAAATTTGTGCCGTTCTCTCCAATAGGCAAACCTTTAACACTCCATCTGACCTGCATTAAATCATTAAATAATTAGATAACAAAGAAAAGTTGAGAACAACATTAATATTTAGTAACTTACTGAATATTTCTCGTGTCCTTTACTTATCCGATGAATGATATTCTTTTTCACTGTCATTCCACAGGGAGTGAACTTCTTTGTGTTTCTATGACCACCCCCATCACCACCCTCATGACTACTCTCATGATCACTAAGTGATGCCATCTGACTTGCAATGGCCCAAATGAAATAGACTCAGTGAGTTTTAGCTTTCTAATTGTTTAGAACCAACAAACACTTAACACAATATAGAAAAAGCATACGCCTCACCTATAAATACATATATAAACAGAAACTGAAATATTGGAAGTTACTAGTAGCTATATAAATGTTATGAAAGACAATGCTTGCTAGCTAAGGCAATTGCAAATGAAGCAACTTTCTGGAAAAAAAAATAAGAACCTCTCCTCTTTTCTCCTCTAAAATTCCTTTGGTCTATTAACATTCTAACAGAGTCAAACTAGTCAATAAGGGTCTTTGCAATCATAGCCTTTAATTTGTTGATGATTATTGATTTAGTTTCAATGAATTGCATGCCATGTAAATTAGTACTGTACTTTTCCACTACACAACCATATAACATCAGAGTCAACTAGTCAAGCTGTAAGAACCTAGAGTAAACATATATAGGAAAGCCATTCACTAAGAAACAGAGAAAGCCATGCACTAGTCAAGTTAATAATGCTAGCTAAGCTAGACTAATCTAACAACTAATTAAATACAACATTGAGCTAAGTAACAGAGAAAGCCATACAAAAGAGAACTACGTAACAAACCATAAAAAAACCAGTGAGAGTATGTGCAGAAATACCTTTTGAAAGGGAGAGAGAGTGCAGAAAAAGGAGACAAATGGGAGGGAGCTGCGTGGTAAGATAGCACCAAGGAGAGAGAGGGAGAGCTGGTACGTTTGGGGTTTCTCGGTTTTAGGTTTTCTGGGTCGGCGTTTCTGGGTTTCCTGGGTCGTGGAGGTTCGCAACGGTGATGAACGAAGAGGGTAACCGGGTTGTTCGCAAGGGATGAACGAAGTTAGGTAGATGAACGAAGTTAGGCGTTTCTGGGTTGTTCGTGGAGGTTTCTGAGAGTTCGCAAGGGAGAGTTATGGGTTTCCTGGGTCGTGGAGGTGAGGGGTTTTCGCAAGAGAGAAGTTAGGTAGATGAAGAGACTGCCTGAGTTTGTGGAGAGAGATGAGAGAGCGCGCCTTGTGAAAATTATAATAACAATGCCTAGCGCTTTCTAGCAAAAACTCTGGGGAAGCCTAGGAATTATAATTACAATTCCTAGCGTTTTCTATAAAACGCTAGGGATGCTATAGCGCATTTTTACAATTCCTAGCATTTTCAGTAAAACGCTAGGGATCCTCTAGCGCCTCTTTACAATTCCTACCGTTTTTACGAAAAACGCTAGGGATCCTCTAGCGCTTTGTTTACAATTCCTAGCGTTTTTGAAAAAGCGCTAGGGATCCTCTAGCGCCTCTTTACAATTCCTAGCGTTTTCTGTAAAACGCTAGGGATCCTCTAGTGCATTTTGTCCATAGCTAGTGTTTTTTCTATAAAATGCTAGGTATTGAATGATTTTTTTAATTTCATTTCTAGCGTTTTCTCCCTAAAATGCTATGTATTGACTGATTTTTTTTAATTTCATTTGTAGCGTTTTTTTTAAAACGCTACCTATTGACTGATTTTTTTTATATATTTTTTTTATTTTTGTTAGTTCTCCCTTTTAATTACAACCTATAAATTCATTCCCTTCCAACAAAATTCATCAAATATCATTCCAACAAAATTCAGCCAATATCATTAATTACAATCCAATATAGATACACACATATGTACATATCACCAAAAGACCGTGTTAAACTAACAAGTACTTACAACATAATTAATATATATCCAAATCATACAACATAATAACTAACTAACATTATGAAACTCAAAAGTAGCTACAAATTAAAGCTAGAAACATAACGGCACAACCCTCATGACTCTTTGTCTTGACCACTCTCATGATCACTAACCGATGCCATCGACTGCAATATAACATAATCCATGTTATTGTTAAATTTACAAAAACAATATAATTATCTATTAATAAAAATAACGATATATCATTAAGTCTATATTACCTTTTCCTTTTCCTAGATAAAATTTTGTTTGCAATTCGCGTCTTGGTATTTTTTTCCGACGAATAGTAATTCCATCATTATGATCTTTTCTAAAATATACAACATCCTCTATAGAAGTATTTTCCCTATTATTGGTTCCGATGTTCGAAGAAAGGGTCGTCCTCAACACAAACATCATCGGGTGCTTCATCATCATCATTGTTATACACAAATTTTTTGTCGACCAATAGAACAATAGACCAATTGATATTAACTGGATCAGTGACATAAAACACTTGTTGAGCTTGCGATGCTAAAATAAAAGGTTCATCTTTATATCCTAACTTGTTGAAATTCACCCGCATGAACCCTGATTCATCAATCTGTAAACCAGTATTATTTTCAACCCATTCACATTTGAACACAGGCTCCTGAAACATATTGTAATCCAACTCCCATATGTGTTCAATGAAGCTAAAGTATGACATATTCGCATATATGGGATTTATGTCTTTGGCACTGGATGCATGCATAGAATGAGCTACAAGAGTCACCCCACTATTTTGCATTTTACTCTGATCATCTTGTTCTTTTGTATAGAAAGTGCACTCGTTCATTAGATAGCTGTTGTAAAAGAAGACATGTATATTTGGACCTTTTGCTAACCATCTCAATCTTTTTGAAATCGAAGTAGGATTCGAAACACACTCACCATCAATGTGATGTTTTAGCCACACTATGAAACTCCTATTGTGTTCTTTTGCTAACCAAACTCACCATCAGTCTTTTTGAAATCGAAGGGTGTCAACCGGCGGCGCATATCTCTTACTAATATCATTCATATTTGAAGATTCACCTTTTTTCTCACCGTGCATTATCCAACAAGTGTAACTTTGATCAATTCCATTCGCCTTTAAATGTCGTACCAACTCCTCTGCGATGAATCGATTTTACATAACAACCCCTTAAACAAGGACATTTCATACCACTAGAAGTCCCTAAACGTTCAACAAAGACAAACTCACAAAATAATCCACTCCAAATGTATACTCCTTGGACAGACGATTGGCGGACATCCAATTTCTATCCATAATTTCCAAATATTTATAATAAAATCCTCGAGAAGAGAACTTTAACATATGACCCATCAAGCAATTCGAATATAATGAAGAATCAATTCATATAAAAAAACAAACAAAATTTCCTCTTTTAAAATTTTTTCAATTCCACTCCTTATTTCCCAAGCTATATCTATCTCATATTCTATTTCTATTCTCGGTCCTTTGGTCAAGACAAAGGAACCATAGTCTAGTCTTCCAAATAATTAATGAACTTAATTTATGTGTAACAAGAAAAGGCTAGTGGTAAAAAAAAAAAAAGAGTCTAGTGTGCACAAGTGACAAACTAATATATTTCTAAACTAGAACCCACAATTAATATCAAACAAAGTTCCTAATTGTAATTTACAAGAAAAAATTGCAACAAGAGACTATTTTAATTAGAGAAAGGAACGAAACTAATAAAGGAACCCGAAACAGAGAAAGGAACAGAAAACTCACCAATGTTGTCTGAGTGAGATACTGAGAAAGATGATGTTCACTGAGAGAGATGATTTTCGTTGAGAGAGATGATGTTAATTTGCGTTAGGGTGTTAGGGTTTTGCGTTTCTGGGTGAGTGATTTTGCGTTTATGGGTGAGAGTGTTCGCTGAGAGAGGGAAGTAGCTCAATGGGAAACGAAAAAAATTATTTAACCATACCTAGCGTTTTATGAAAAACGCTAGGGATCTATCTAGCGTGTTTTCTAAATACCTAGCATTTTGAATAAAAGCGCTAGGGATCTGTCTAGAGTGTTTACTATATAACTAGCGCTTTCTAAAAAACGCTAGGGATCTATCTAGCGTGTTTTTTAATTGGCTAGCGTTTTGATAAAAGCGCTAGGGATTTGTCTAGCGTGTTTTCTAAATACCTAGCGCTTTTTAAAAAACGCTAGGGAACTAGTGGAAAAAATGGATTTTACATCAGCAATTTATATCGGTTCAAATACTAACAGATATGGAAAAGGAGGCGGTGGCATTTTTGAAATTATGATTACATTTTTCATATCGGTTGAAGAATTAACAGATATGAAAAAGGAGGTAGTGGCAATTTATATCGGTCGAAGAACTAACAGATATGGAAAAAGAGGCACGATCATTTTGCTGCCTCTAAGGGTTTCATTTGCTGCCTGTGTTAGGGTTTCGTTTGCTCACTCTTCATTCTCCTTCTTCGTGATTTTCGAATACTCTTTTCACTCAATTACTCTAATCCTCTACTTGCAGGTTTATGGCCCTAGCATGCTCCCCACCCTAAATATCTCCCATGACTGTTCTCGTCGAACACCTCTCTCCACGGCTCAGTAAATTCTCCCATGGTGATTTGGTTCTTGTTCGTTCCCCTTTGAACCCTAATCGGAACTTGACTAAGCGTATTGTTGCAATGGAAGGTGATACAGTCACTTATTTTGATCCTTTGCACGCTGATGCTGCTCGTATTGCTGTGGTGTGTTTGCTTAATGGTTTGTTCTTTGTTTTCTCTGTTTTTTTTTTTTTTGCAAATAATTAGGGTTCTTTTTATTTATTTTTGGTGTGCTTAACTGCGTTAAAATCAATCTTTCTTTTGATTCATTTTCAGTTGAAGGTTAATTTTAGTGGCATTCAAATTGCGAGGCTAGAAGGAGAAAGTAACATTTATTGAGATGATTTTAACTTGAAGTGATTCCTTTGAGCTGGTTTTGAAGCTTGCAGAGAAGAAGTGAAATGGTATGTTTCTCACTTCATTGCATGGGACTTGAGTTTGTGAGATGCATTTTGAGTTTAACATTATTCTCCATAAATGGATTGTACTGCTGAAATCGATATATGTACTTGTGGTATTAAAACTTTTAAATGCGACAAATTGAAAGGAAAAGCCATTGGGGATGTGAGTTATTTCAGCTTGTTGTTGCATGTGCTTTGTGGTCCATTTTTAACGGCGACCTAACTCTCTGTTAACTCTAGATGTAAGAAGGATTTACCATTAGATTTTTTTTTTTAATTTCCTTAAAAGTAACTTCCTTTAATATGTTAAAGGAGTTCCTCAGATATTTAATTGCTTGATTTAGCAAATTTTAATTTGAAATTCACATGCAATGTTTTAGATATTCATTTCAATATGGCAAACCAGTTCTCTGATTTTTATTTTCATGATATTCCAAACATTAATTACCAAGTTGTATTTAGTCCATTGGAAGATAAACTCTTCTGAGAGTGTTTCCATGTCATAATCGTTTTATCGGATGAACGGGTTTTGGATTCAGATTCTGATTAGTATACTCTAAGGGTTGCTTAGAAAATGTGATGCATCGGTTCAATCTTTAGTGACCTTGTTTTTTTTCTTTCTTTCTCTATTGGTAATTGGTAATAAGAAGCATGCTAAAGCTTATTCTATCTCGGCACATATTTATCATCGGCATTTTTCTCTTTGAACTCTTTGCTAAGGGCATCATTCTAAAGAATATTTTGTGACAGTCTTTCAACAACCAAGCATTTTGGATGGAAAAGAGTCCTGGAATTTGAATGATGGTGACATGACATACGAAAAATTCTTCTAGAATTGAGTCCAAGCGCACTAATCGGTGGTTCATGGATGGTCCTGAAGTGGATCTGTTTCCCAATAAGAAGCAGCAAGAGAGGCACCAAACAAGATACCATCGTAAATGCTCACTCAATATTTCTTCATGGGGAAATTCCTCAAGTTTTCACTCTTTAACTGGGCATTTTATCGCACAACTATTTGACACAAGTGTTGCATCTATGAATTTTGAAGACCCCAACATCGCCCTCTTAACATTGATAATAAAATATGCATCTCAGTTGTGACAAAGTTAAATCTGCGTTATGCAAGAAAAAAAAAAGGTTCTAAGAAAAATATGCATCTCAGAGTGTGACAAAGAAATGCGTTATGTTCATCTAGCATTTCTCGGACAATTGAGGCACATATGGGACAGAGAGATCCCTGAGGAATTCTTAGCTTCAAAAATCTGCAGAGTATAAACGTTTGAAATGTGATGATCTAAGATATGTCTTACCACCTTCCACGTGGCCAAAGATCTTAAAAGCCTTGTATGGATTTCTGTAGGCAAATGTGATAAAATGGAGGAAATTGTTGCTTGGGAAGATGATGGATCAGAACTACCGTTAAAATTTCCTGAAGTACACTCCTTAAAACTCATTAGTCTTTCAATTGGGCATTTCTATACAGGAGGACATATAGAATGTCCAAAATTGAAAGAATTGTTTGTCCAAAATTGTGAGAAGTCGGAAACATTCACAAAAAGCAAGGTTCGCAAGGAAGAAAAGCGGTTTTCTATGAAATACTACATAATTTAACTGATTTGGTTGCTATTATGAATAACTAATTAGTTTTTTGTTATGGCTGCAGATTGATTGGGACTCTTGTAATAATGCAGATTATGGTTATTAAATGTTATTCTATCTATTTTGCTGATTGTAGAGGTGGCGTAATCCGAATGAAGGCAAAGTATTCCTTGTTGACTATACTTGTTTATAAGAGTTTAGTTTAATTTAATGTGATCTATGCTCTAATATGTTTACCTACCGCTTGGTATCTTTGCAGCTTTGATGAGCAAAGTGAAACCGCCAACGCCAAGAAAAGGGTAAATACATAAACTATTCTATGGATGTCTATGTTTGTGTGTTCACATGTGGATTTGTCCTTTCGCTTCCGCATTCTTAGTATATCTTAATTCTTGCTTTTAATCCAAAGTGGTTTGTGTCCATGCATTCATCTGCCTTGCGTAATATAATATGATTCTTTGGATCTCACCAAAATGGAGGGAGGAATAATACCGCTTGAATTACTACCTCTATTTCCTTATTTTATTAGATTTGATTTGTTTGGAAAACATGTCCATATTGGATTGCTTTCCAATTTCATTTTAGCATTATAATCTAGTTAAGTGGTGAATATATTATGCAAGTTGTTATGAAAAAGATTATCGAGTTGCTAAACTCGTTAGTTAGTTGTTCATGAGGTTTGTTGACCAGTTACCTGTATTCATGAAAGGAACCAAGACAATTCAAAGAAACTAATTAAAATAGTACTTCTACCAAGCCCAATTATGAGCAAATAAGTTTCCTGAAATTCTGGTGTGCTTAATTGGTGACCGTGTAGAGAAAACGAACAGCAGCTTTATTTTTGAGTGTATATAACTTGAAACAAAACGCTTTTGACTAATGCATATGTATAGATCTTTCCCCAAATCAATTTGGAGATTTAGAATCAAACAAAGCTTTATTTTTGAGTGTATATAACTTGAACTTAGTGATTGCTGCTGATTGCATGAGGTAAGAACTGATTTATTTATTTTTTTAAAAAAAAAAGACTTTTCATATCGGTTCCTTTAAATAACCGATATAAAAAGTGATTTTCAATATCGGTTCAACTAAGAAACCGATATAAAAAAAGCGTTTTATAGGTTTAAAAACTGACTTTCCATAACGGTTCTCATCGGGAACCGATATAAAATATTTTCCATATCGGTTCTTTAACCGATATAGAAAGCGCCTGTTTTTAATATCCCCTTTATCTATATCGGTTACGGAACCGATATGAAAAGCCTTTTTTAACCGATATAAAAAGCCTTTTTTCTAGTACGTCTATCTAGCGTGTTTTCTAATTGGCTAGCGTTTTGAATAAAAGCGCTAGGGATCTGTCTAGCGTGTTTTCTAATTGGCTAGCGTTTTGAATAAAAACTCTAGGGATCTGTCTAGCGTGTTACCTAATGGGTAGCGTTTTACCTTAAAACGCTACTAATGGTGTAGCGTGTTATTAAAATGGGTAGCGAAAGGAACATTTTTTGGGGGGCAATCTGTTATCCCAAAATTTCGACAGTGCTTTTAATGAAGTATTAAAAGGGTTTGACTCTTCATTAATGATGTTTTGGAAACTACAAGTCACTATCAAGTCAGTTTACTATCAATTCGACAGAGAAAACTTCTAAGTGTTGGTAGTAGGAGTAAACTTCGACAAGCTTGGTACTTAGAGCTTTTAGAAGTAAGCAAAGCAAAGGAGCTTTTGACAAGGCAAGGCTTAAAGTTTCGACAAGCAGTTGGTAGCGATTTAGTCGAAATTCAAAGTTAAGAGCAGTTAAGGGCGGTTACCTTCGTTTACGTTTGTTTCTAGGAGTATATATACTACTTTGTAATAGAAACTCAGGGTCACAACATAAACACAAGAATTCTGAAAACTCAAACTTCCAAACGAAAGCGAAAACGAGTGAACGGAATCATATACGTGCTTGTGAACCATTTATTTTCAATTCAAATGCAATTATTTACTTTTCTTTTACATTTCTTGCAATTACTGCTTTGTTTTATTCACAATCTTGTTCTTCGTACAATTTATTTCTTTTAAAACTGTAAATAACACAAAAATACAAGAGCAATTGTCACGAGATTCTCTAGTTTGATCTCACAAACGCAATATTTAAAACTAGTGATTGTTTGCTAAAAACAAGTCACGACCCGAATTTGGACCATGACCGGTGCACAGACTACTACCTAATCTGGCAAGCCTCGATAGAAACAAGTTGATCTAAAGAACGGTCATCTTATCAAAACTATAATAACCTATATTTCAAAGAAATTTCTAACAAAATTTCGACATCACTTCCTCTGAAATATGGACATCCCAAAATAATATATATATACCTGTATAACCAGTCCAGACATAAATATTTTTTTTTTCACACATGTAAAATAAAATCTAGCCTAACACAACTAGCTTAGCCACAATAAGATCCTTTGAAACTAGGACTCCGACCGTGATCCGGTGACCGACACTCTACATTGGACTACTGACGAGCAATCCAGATATACTCTTCAGCTTTCCAATGTTACCTGCTACCTGGAAACATCACCCCAAACATAGTGAGTTTTGCAACTCAGTAACAAAGAATATATGAAAAGAATTTACTTGATATTTCCAGCCATATCCGTGTGCGAGATATGGAAAATCCTCTCTACAAAATTAGAAAGTCTAAATCACATACAACCGTTTTCCATTCAAATACAACTCTTAGATGATAATGAAAGAAACACAATATAGGACAAGGACACCTTGCATAAAAAGATAACAATAAGATTTCGTGCGCAGTATATCACGTATATCATAAACAAGACACTTATACTGAATCGAAAATAGGCTCCCACCGATAAATGTAAATCATAGGCTCCCCGCCTGAAAATAGCAATAATAGGCTCCCCGCCTCAAAATCAATAATAGGCTCCCCGCCTCAGAATATCAATAATAGGCTCCCCGCCTGATAATCAATAATAGGCTCCCTGCCAGATAATCAATAATAGGCTCCCCGCCTCAAAATCAATAATATATAGATAGTTTCACAATATATATATCACCAAAACATCAAATCAAATATGTACCAAATAATAATTCATCAATACTTGAAATCCAAGAGTCACAACAAATTGAATATATGAAAATAAAGATTTTCACTTCATAGATTAGCTACTCCCACAGTACTCTATGCCGAAGGTAATTCATGTAACAATCATGTTTGGTAAGAATTTAAAACACATAGGAACTCATTCTACACAATTCAAGTGTCTTTATGCTCATAATCATTTGTGCAGAATTTTCAGCATCAGTACATCAACTTCGGTGATTTTATTAAAATATCAAACAGTGTCAGATTTGATCCAATGACCACCCGTTGGAAAGCTTAAGATGTCTATATTATGACTATGATTTTTATTTTTCAAAATAACCAACCAAATAGTACAGTTTATTAAAAGAATATGCATAGGTGCACAAACAAGAGAAAACATATTGCTCAAATTATAACCTGATTTTCTCTACCAATTCTTAACCAAATGCCGCAAAATAGATGTCCTAATTGAAGGGAATTTAGTCTAGTTTCCAAAGATACAAACCCATTTTCAATCTAAGCTTTATACAGAGAGTTATTCTCAATTTACTGCAGTAGGGTCTATACGAGTTAGAGCTCTTATGTGTAATTTGTACCACAGATTTCTCTACCAATTCTTGATGTAATTATGTGCTTTAGGGGTCCATTATGAAGTAAACTCAATCTAGTTTCTACTGAAACAAGATTCAACACAAAACAGTATGTGCAGCGGAAGTTATGAGCAAAATACTAGAAGAGCGTAAAAACAGATTTGAGGGACAACACCTCACCCTTTGCTTTACAATCTCCATCTAACCTAACCTCCAACCAACAGAACCAAACACAAAATATTACACTTAATTATAACCCACTAACCATAATTCACATAACTTCTAAAATAAATCATTTCATCACAACAACATCCACATATCTCAAAGTTGAATTTCTCAAACAATAATTAAATCAAACATCTTGCATTCATATCCACCATTCATTTATCTAAACAAAATTATGTAGACAGTTGCTACTACCCAACATACAAAATGAATCAAATCCCTAAGCACACCTAAGAGAGGTTTTAAAAAGGGGATTCTATGTTACCTATTGCTCCTTAGAAGCTTTAGGGTGAAAACCCCCAATTTGAGAATTGGAACCCTAGCCATCTTCCATGGAAGTTGCCTAAGCTTCAATCTCCATCTCCTTTCTTCAATAGCTTGAACCTAGGGCTGGAAATCTTTGATTGAGCTCCACCTTGGTTGTCTCTCTCACTCCCTCTCTCTCTCTGCTCTCTCTCTCTCTCTCTCTCTCCATTCTGCTTCTCTCTCTCTCTCGCTCCTCTCTTTCTCTCGATTCTCTCTCTCTCCTTCTCCTTCTCTCGGTTCTCTCTCTGTCTCTCTCACTCCCTCTCTCTGTTGCTCTCTCTCTCTCTCGCAATTCTGTCTCTCTCTCTCTCTCGTTCCTTCTCTTTCTCTCGATTCTCTCTCTTCCTTCTCCTTCTCTCGGTTCTCTCTCTTTCTAGTTCCTCCTCCTTTTTTTTTTTTTCAACATGAAACAACGTGGAAAAGGAATGAGGAAAAGTAATAGTGCTAGGGTGGGTTGTGAGCAAATGTGGTGTATGGTGGGATGTAAGGCAAGATTTGTTAAAATACTACTACTCAATGAGCCTTTATTTAATTATTCTAATTTACTATTTGGTCTTAACAAGAACCTCAAATAAACTAGTCAATTAAATATTAGTCATAATAAAATAGTCCCACATTTTCTTAATTCTTGTTTAAAATTACGATTCTACCCCTAATAGCTAGATTTGCTCTAAATCACCAAATTAAGGGAATTTTGGGATGTTACAAAACACCAGCAAACAACGGGTCGTGCGTATGATTCTGTCAGGAGCAAAATCTAGAGCTTTTATCTATGTCATTTTATTTCCTTGTTATCTTTGTATCTCTCAGTTTTGTGACGTGACTTATGTAAAGTTGTTAAAAAAAGTGCTTGTAACATCCTGCATCGCTTCAAATCGTTAATCGCCCCCACAAACCAACACAGGTCTTTTCATCATGCTTTGTTCTCACTTGCATGCTTTCCGGGAAACTTCCCAGAAGGTCACCCATCGCACTACTACTCTAAGCCAAGCACGCTTAACTGTGGAGTTCTTATGGGAAAAGTTCATTTTAGATTCTTTGCATTCAATCGAAGTTGCTCGTCTATACACTACACTACATTTGCGTATATAAAACTATGGGCTATAAACCAATCAGAAACCTTAAGATGTTTGGTTATAAATGCCTAACCTCTAAAATGTTTGAACATGGTTAGTGTCACCTTACCACACGCATGCATAAATATGGTTAGCTACCAAACTGTGTCAAATATGTAGCCAGGGTTCTCCAATGACGACGGAATCCACATAATACTAAAAATGAGTATGTATGTATGTTGATGCAGGTCTCATTGAACTTGAAATTTTGTGAGTACCATCTTGAGCAATTCAAGGAATGCATCGTTATTTTGAATGAAAGGGCAAATGAAACTAGATGTGAAGGAAGCAGAGTGGGAGGTCCGTGTGAGTCGTGATGAAAGCACCAAGAAACATACGAGGTGACAATGATTCTGTAACATCGTTTGGTGAAGAAGATAATGATCCAACACCAGACGGGGGGGGGGGGGGGCGTGGCTTGGCAGAAGACGGTGCTCAAGGCATTCATGGAATGGCGGAAAAACCGACAACGAAGTGGAACGATGGTCATAGTATTGATGATAACGGGTCGATACCTGATGTGGAAAACACAAATGACGTGGGGTCACAACTAGTAGTATATGTTTCTCCAGTAGTTGCCACGGATGGGCCTGACAACAGTGATAGGTACAAGTTTAATATAGTGTGTCATCATTTACTATAATGTGTGTAACTGACTGCCTTTATATTGATTCATGACACAAATAGGGGGAGACAACAGGGAGTTCGGCTGAACAAACATGACAAAGTAGACCACAGCATGCCAAGTTTTAATTTGTAAGTGCGCAAGTTTCGGAACTTTACTTCCCCCATACTAGCTATGATGATATAATCTTAAACTTGTGGGTGGTTGTTTTTGCTTCTCTATTATCAAGTTAGATTTGGCTTAATAATGCCATTATGCATGATTTTGTGATTATCTAATTTCAAATTTAAATTACGCCTCTTACTCCTCCTACTATTGGACGGAAGGTAGCCACGGACGCGTCCCTATCGACGGTAAGCAAGGTATTTATTTAATTTGAATTGACAACATAAGTTAGTAGAGACACCGCTATCTTATTAATAACTTAAATGAAATGACAGATAACTAAGTGTGATTTTATTATTTAATCGATCTAGGGGTAAGAAACAATCTGAGGCTCCAGTTAACAAGCGTGTCAATGTGGACTACACACCTCCAAGCTTTCATCTGTAAGTGACAACATTGCAACTATTTTACTGCTTATAGTGATATTTATACAGGGGCACTTTAACTAAACACGAAACTTTTCGCGGTCACATAACCTTGATGTTGTATACTTATATGAAATTTTCCAGCTTGACCGAAACTCCTCTGGATGTTAAGAGGAATCTAGCCGAAGATTTTGAACATCAAGTTGTCAGTCCTAGTACAATCATTAAAGAAAGTATGGAGTATGTCGAAGCTAACATGATGGATATCTATGGGGATTCACCGAACTTGAAGTTGCGAGTCCAGACAACAGAGTAATAATTATTACCCCCCGTGGTTTTAACTGGCACTTTGATTTTATATACTGTTTGTTATTTACAGTAACAAACTAACTTGTTGATTTCGTATTAAACCGTTAAGGGCGATCTTCGTGGATGTTCAAGAAGCTAAGAAGGATGTGAGCAGCCCTGAAAAGTACATCCGAAAGAGGAAGAGGATCGCAAAGCCATCGAGATACTTGCAGAGCCCGTATGATAACCACGTTGCTCGGACAGCAGCATTAGCGAAGGAAAAGAACCTTGTCACATATATCTGGTCACCAGACCAACCATAGTAAGTGTAGTTATACTTAATGCAAACTCAAAGATACATAGTAACCAATAGACCTGAATGCTCTGGTGATGGAACACAATTCCAATAATGTTACATAGGTGGTTGGAAGGTAGTTAATCAAATGCGCTTATTTCAATGGGTAGACTCATTACCATATTTATGTGTTGCATATGTGCTTATTACGTGCAGCACTTACTCTGCATATTTACTCAAATATATATATATATATATATATATATATATATATATATATATATATATATATATATACTTATGTATATATATAACCATTGTGATTGCTTTGGCCACCTTATTGCGATTACAAAAAATATGTACCATTCCAATTGGATGAACAATTCAACCTTAGGAGACAGGAATTGTGGACGTTGCAGGACGGTGAATGGGTAGACAGCCTTGTCATAGATACTTGGACTAACATCTTGAATCTCGATAAGAGGGGAAAGATGAAAAGGCTTGTATTGACAACAAGAGCCTCGATAAGTATGTCACCTCACATTTTTCATCGAATTTGTTTTATAGACATTTGTTTGTGATACTATTGACTCTGTAATGTCTATACATTATGAATTTAGAATGTGTTTATAGGTTGGTTAACAAATTTTTAACAATCTGTTGAATCAATGTAGTGGAGAACGTAGTCATAAGGCAAGCATGTATTTACGTTAACAATAATAACTTAAGTTAGTCTTGAGGACAAGATAGACTTATGATGTTTGTTGTATTTAGGAGGTATAGTTTAACACTTTGATGACTTATTTCCTTGCTGAATTCCCAAACACGATACAATGACTCGGGCGCGAAGTATCACGTGTAAATCGTGTGGACCATCGAGACCAAATTGGCGGATGACGCTTTCAATAAAAAGCACAAAGATATTCGACAAATTCTTAAAGCAGCCTGGATATCACAGACTTGAATACGTAAGTTATCATTGGTTTTCTTTAGTCTTGATTTAGCAATTATCAATGAATGCATTCTCTGTGAATTCTTTGTAATTTGTTGTCTTACCTATATCGCAGATTTTCATGCCAACTATTGCTAGAAAGCACTTCGTGACATACGTGCTAAACTTACAGATGGGGCGGTATAAATTTCTATCTAGCCATGATGACTTCACAAGAAAGAACAAAAGTGGGACATTTTCTGAGTTCGAGTCTATGGGCGATAGATTGATGAACGAGGCACGAAGCTTTGTTGCTGAACGATACAACATCATAAACAAGTGTTGCCCATATCAATGGGAAGACTTTGCGTGGTATGAACCAAAAATGCCGACAGCCAGCAAGATAGCGCAAGCTGTGGTGTCTTCACCATGGTGTTTCTCAAAGAATGGAATGGGAACGAAAATGAACTTGAGTCTTTCAGGACGTGGGAAATATCTAAACCAAAAGAAAAAAGGCTTTCCAATATGATAAACCGCATATCACTATGTTGTGGAATCATGAACCACCCGTCCAACTCACTGCAGGGGGCTATCCAGTTCGAGGCAAACAGATTTTGTGCACAATTGGAAAAAGATATTTTGGCTAATGGAAGTGCACAAAAACCTATTGTGAAAAGGCGTATGAAGTAGTCTACTTAGTTTGTTTTTTGCAGCAAAACTGTGGATACGTCTTTTTTGGTTTTAGACCATATTTCCACGACATTAATATAATTGCACTTGCTTAATAGTTCAACATAGATATCGACTCTATGCTCAGAACACATCTTGAACCTTTATATGATTTTGAATTAAATCGGTAAAAACAAGTGTTCCTATACGTAGATAGATATACATATACATATACATATACATATACATATACATATACATATACATATACATATATATATATATATATATATATATATATATATATATATATATATATATATATATATATATATATATATATATATATATCGCTTTGTGTGCATGATTGTTGCTATAGAGATAACATTGTTAGCTGTTTTGGAGAGTAACTAACAATTATCTAACCAACTCCAACGCATGATATGGTTAACGCGTGTCTAACCACTATTTCGCTATTAGTATGGTTAGTTAGTATATTCAGCAGGTTTGGCCACAAATGACCAGTGCATTGTTAAATTGTTTATATATATATATATGTGTGTGTGTGTGTGTGTGTGTGTGTGTGTGTAATCGCCTGTGTGCATGATTGTTGCTATAGAGATAGCACTGTTAGCTGTTTTGGAGAGTAACTAAGAATTATCTAACCAACTCCAGCGCATGATGTGGTTAATGCATGTCTAACCACCATTTCGCTATGAGTATGGTTAGTTAATATATTCAGCAGGTTTGGCCACAAATTACCAGCGCATTGTTAAATTGTTTATCAGTGAAATTTAGAGGTAACGATATTACTTGTTAGAGACTTTTTATATTTGCTTATAAACCATATATTCGATGGACAACGGTTACGTATATATTAATGACTTTAAGGCGAAAATGTTTACATAGCGAAAAGTTGATAAGCAAGAATCTAAAAAACTTTTTCCTCAAGGTTCATCATAACATAACTAAGATGTGAAAAACCACCCAACTGGATATGGTTTGGTTTGTTAATAGAGACAACAGTTTGGTCACCAACTGCAAATTAAATATAAATGAAAATTATATCTAAGAAGATGATTATAAAAACTTCATGGCGATAAAGTAGATAACGAAGCACGTAAAACACTTTTTCCTTGAGGTTTAAAAAAATATAACTAAGATGAGACACCTTTTTTCTACGTGGTGCCATAAAACACCTAACTAGCATACATCTTCTCAAGTTCCATGATATGCTTTCGTTTTTGTTTCTTGATCAACTGTCTTTTCTCTGAATCTGACATCAATCTGACCTTGCTCTTACATGGGTTTTGGCGTAACTTTATCCTTGTAGCTGGGAAATCTCCTTGTTCATATTCTACTGCCATATCCAACAAACACAATATTTAAAACTAGTGATTGTTTGCTAAAAACACCAGCAAACAACGGGTCGTGCGTATGTTTCTGTCAGGAGCAAAATCTAGAGCTTTTATCTATGTCATTTTATTTCCTTGTTATCTTTGTATCTCTCAGTTTTGTGACGTGACTTATGTAAAGTTGTAAAAAAACTGTTTGTAACATCCTGCATCGCTTCTAGAATCGTTAATCGCCTCCAAACCAACACAGTCTTTTTTTCAAAGATGCTTTGTTCTCACTCGCATGCTTTCCGAGAAACTTCCCAGAAGGTCACCCATCGCACTACTACTCTAAGGCAAGCACGCTTAACTATGGAGTTCTTATGGGATGGGCTCCCGAAAAAAAGATGCACCTTGTTGGTATAGGTAGTTCAAATCAGTTATTTTAAGCCTTCCTTCAATCAGATGCAGGGTCCCCATACCGCACAACCTCGGATCCCCTCATTCGGTGCATATTCGGTTCATTCACACGCCGCTTTGAAGTCGCTAGAGCCGCTCTTTGCCATGCCACCTTTTTGGGCACCAACGATCACTCCCCGCCCTCGTCAACCACGGATGTCACATGCCCACCAGCTTTTGCTTGGTTTGTCCCCGAACAACACCGTGATCGAGAGAGAGGTCTCGCTCTCGATACCATTTGTAATATCCTGCATCGCTTCCTAATCGCTGATCGCCCCTACAAACTAACACGGTCTTTTCAACATGCTTTTTCCTCACTTGAATGCTTTCCGAGAAGCTTCACAGAAGGTCACCCATCCCACTACTACTCCAAGCCAAACACGCTTAACTATGGAGTTCTTAAGGGATGGGCTCCTGAAAAGAAGATGCACCTAGTTGGTATAGGTAGTTCAAATCAATTATTTTAAGTCTTCCTTCAATTGTGCAGGTCTCATATCTCACGCGTGACTTAGGATCCCCTCATTCGGTGCTTATTCGGTTCATTCACGTGCTCCTTCGCTTTGAAGTCGCCAGAGCCGCTCTTTGCCATGCCACCTTTTTCGCACCCTGTGATCACTCCCCGCTCCCTCGTCAAAGAACGAATGTCACACCGCTTTCGGTTATTTCTATGCTTTTGGATATTGAACATTAGGTAATGTTATGTTTAAATAAAACCCGAGAATCGCCTCGCTTTTGAGATGTTGTTTATTTGAGGTACTTAAGATATGTGTATGACTCTTTGATATGGTATTCAAGAGTTTTTAGTTTTGTTAATGTCTAAAATAGGAAATTAAACTTTGATGTGTTCTAACTTGTATGTTTTATTATTTCTATTTGTTAAAGATACTAGTGTCACACAATCGAATTGGGGTTTCCTGATTAACGGTCGCTTTTGCATTATTCTTGTATGTATGGTCAAATTGGGATTTCCCGGATTAACGAGTGCTCTATCATTATTCGGCATAAAACTTCGTATAATTAAAAGGAATGAATGAGAGGAACCATAAGGGATCTCGAGCTATTTATTGAGATTTGTAATCTCACCGCTTATGTTTTTGTGGTTTACAGTAGAAAGCCCCAAGTGAAGGAGCTACTTGATTGTTGAAGTTTCAGCTTATTTTGTATTGTAATCCTCTTACCTTGATTGTTGAATCAAGACTTTGGGATTTAGATAGCTATTGTGGATTTAGTTTATGTTATCTACCTCGAGTTTGTATTAGTACTTGTATTCTAGGATATGATGGTCTTCTGACCGAGACATGTTATGTTTCAAAGGGTTGATTCCAATATTATGTTAAGTTTTTAGTTGGAATCCATAATAGTGTTATATATACTCGGAGTTTAGTACAAATATGTTGACTTCTGCTTTAAGTATTTTGTGGGGTGTTACACCCCGTGTGTGTGTCAACTCTCAATGAGGTTTTATCTCATTCCTTCCATTCATTTTTAACAGTTAACCAGCTGGGAGTATTGAGGATGGATTATTAGGAATTTGTAATAGAGTAGCGATATGTAATTTTAAAATAATATTTTAATTATGCAGAGTAAAGTTAAGTAAATAGGACCTTTTATTACTATACTTGTAATTAAGCGGAAGGTAAACCACGAAAATAGTTTAATAACGCATGATTTTTAATGTTATGATAATTATTTAAAAAGATAACATTTTTTAAATAGTCGTGTTTTTTAGAAGAGCCAGACGTAATTTCTTTTACAAAGGAAAAATAAATAAATGGTGAGCATTGGAATTTTAAACGAATAAACAGTTTTTGGTTTTAATCTTAAAACAACAAATCTACGAAAACGAAGTATGATTTCTTTTAACTTTTCACGACTACATTTTTCTATAAAAAAAGGTATTGCTAAATAGTGGGTTACATGTTAGAGGGAGTAAAAGCATCCCTTATTTTTCTGTGTGTTTATTGATATATATATATATATATATAGTCCTAATTTAAATAATGAGCTGACAAATTTCAATTGTAATTCATTTGCTGTATCTTCTTTTTTTTTGAGATTTCATTTGCTGTATCTTTACCATAACTATTGAATTTCATAAATTTAAATTATAAAATCTTAAATATGTTAATATTACTTGTAGCTCTTCAAGAAATTTTACTTGTTATAACAAAAAAGAAAAACAAAATATCCTAGTTCATTTTTATACTAAGTATCACATACGAAGTATTATATTAAAACATATTAAGTCTTCTTTGTTAATTTTTATATGAAGTATAATATTCAATTCAATACATGAAAACAATTTCAATATATAGTATATAAAAATTACTGCATTGACTTGAATATACTTGTTGAATACTATATTAAAAAAGGAGTATATATTAAAAAAAATGGGTAGTAGTATATATTAAGTTTTTTTTTGACTGAATATATATTAAATGTTGCAACGATATTGTAATTCATATTAATTATTTATTATTATTTTTATTTTTATTTGTTGTAAATGAAAGGACTTACTAAATAGGAAATGTATAGTCAACAAATAATTATAGTCAACAAATTATATTAAGTCTTGTTTGTTAATTTTTATATGAAGTATTATATTCAATTCAATACATGAAAACAATTTTAATACATAGTATATATGAATTACTGCATTGACTTGGATATATTTGTTGAATACTATCTTAAAAAAAATAAAAAGAAATATGTAGTAGTATATGTTAAATGTTTTTTGACTGAATATTTATTAAATGTTATAAGGATATTGTGACTCAATATTAAATATTTATTATTATTTTTCTTTGTTGTAAATGAAAGGCCTTTAATTACTAAATATAAAATGTATAGTCAACAATGAAAAGTAATGATAATTGCGTTCACATTTAGCTAATCATAATTGTGAGAGAAAATGAATGACTTGTTTGAAACATCAAAGTGCTATATAAACAATCTTCTTGCTAAGAAACTTCTCACAAATATATTATTGTCTTATGTTCCTTCTTTCTTGTTTGAGAGTCTATATGGCCTTCATATTTCTTATCAATATTCTTTTCTTCCTCCCACAAATTTCCTGTTCCATTTACAAATATCTCATTCAACATCTATTCAGATATCATCCTATCAAATCAACAAAACACCAAAAGAATATACTATCAATAAGGTGTGCCTCAGCATGACTTTGGAAACGAAGTCCAGATTGAAGTCATGTGAAATTTCACGAACCAATCTATGGAAAGGGAGTTTCTTGATCAGCAACTTAAAATGTTTAATATTAATAGAATTACTAATTTGATTTTGTTAACTTCTAACTGTGTCTCTATGTTGTAGCATTGAGGGTTATAATCATTAACCAGAAATGTAAACTAAAATTTTCATTTAAATATTATATTTCGTAAGCATTACTCCTTGTGTTCCGTGTTAAATGTAATTTTAGTCATTTCACACAATTTGTAAAATATGGTTAATTTCGTATTGTAAAGATAATTTCGTATTGTAGCACTGATGTCATTTCACACAATTGTGAAATATGGTTAATTTTGTTGGTGTTCTATGAACTTCTTGACTTATCCATTTACCTAGGCGTGACGGTTACTCAAGGATTCGGTACCAAATTGAAATAACGGTAGTACCAAGGTGATTTTGAAAGTGAAAGAATTCTATAAGGAATCACTAAGAATCTATGAACTTCATTCTATCATAACATATTGTTGACTACTCTCGGTGGAATGCTTATATTTGGATTCAACGCGGCGTAATATTGTAAAATAAATATGGGACAGAAGAATCTATGATAGAAAAAGCAAAATCAATGCTTAATTCATATTGTAAAACATCAAGTAATATGGGACAATTTTTTAACGTCATATAATATCAAACAGAGGAAGTATATATTTAAAGAAATATGTTCCGGCCTGGGCCAAAGCTCGCACAAGAGTTGGGCCAGGCCGGATCCGGTGTTGATTCCGGCCCAATACTCATTCTACTATGGATGACTCCCTTGAACGCCCAGATCAAGGCGCTCCAATCTAACGGCCCGGTGACAACATCCACGCCTATAAATAAGGCTACACCCCTCCACTTCTCTTGCTGAATTAGGCATCAGAGTCATTGCAGGTATCACCCCTCGGCAGGTCCAATCTGCCACAGACGTGTCTGGGCTATTTCTACATCTATCTGATACACTTCTCCAAATTACCGCGGGTCGAATCTTCTTCCCGATCTAGGTACAAAAAAATAAATGTTCAATTACATATTTTTTTGTTTCATGAAAAAAAATATAACATATGAGGATTTCAAATGACAAAAAAAAATTATTTCTACCAATTTATATATATATATATATATATATATATATATATATATATATATATATATATATATATATATATATATATATATATATATATATATATATATATATATATATCGGTGTGTGTGTGTGTGTGAATTTTAGTTGTAATTCATTCGATGCATCTTTATAACCTTTATTAAAATACATAATTATAAAATATTAAATATTAAACATTTTTAAAATATTTATTGTACTTCAAGAAATTTTAAATGTTATAACAAAAAATATCTATAAGTTTTATAATTGGTGTAATTAAAATAATTATTAAAATATATTTAAGTATGTGTGTTTTTTACAAGAACTACTCAATGCATTTCATTAATAATCAAAGGCGAAATACATGATGGAACAATAAAATAGTCTTGAGGATCAGCTTAATGCTCTGAGGTTTAGACATAAGTGTAAACCAAAGAAGGTCTTCGATATGCTGAATGGAATTGAAGGACCTCGGAAAGAAATGTCATATCAATCGGTTTTGGATCCCTGATGCTTATATCCAAATGGAACCGGATTCCCGGGGAGTTCGTAAAATGGGTGTCCGAAAACTTTGAACCCGAACAAAGTCAACTGCGTCTGAGCAAATATGAAGCACTACTAATAGTGTTGGAAGACGTGCAACGGGTTTATTGTCTTCCCAACAATGGGAAACCCGTCAAACCATTACAATGTAAGTGCAAGAAGGGTTCGATTGTGAAGTTGCGTAGAGAGCTTGGGCTAGAAACTGCAGTCCCAAATATCGATCGTGTTTCTGAGAAAAAACTTGAGGCGGCTATATCAACGGTGCAAAGCGACGAGGCTTGGTGCAAGGGTGTACTCCTATACATATTAGGTTGTCTGCTATGTCCAGATCACATTGAGGGCGTGTCTTTGAAATACGCCGACGTAGTCAAAGACCTTAGTATGGTGTCAAAATACCAATGGTCGAACTATGTTTTGGACCACCTGCGGGGCGGCACAAAGGGGTACAAATATCCTAAATCCGACCTCCACTTCTTCATGGTTAGTTAATTGATTATAGTGTATTCATTGTTTCATCTTTCTTGCCAGTTGTTTACCAATATGTTTATTCCTAATTACGTATTGTTTATTGAAATTGTTTCAGATACACTACTTAGAGAGATTGGGTCCGAATAGTCCCTATTCCAGAGGTTCATGCACTCCTCCAACCTTGAAAAATTGGGACACCATGAGGAGTTAAAAATTTGGAAGAGGTGCACGCACTCGTGGTTTTGGTCGAGGATAACGGCCGGATATGAACTAAGGCCAGTAACAAATCCTTGTTCTTCTATCTCACTCATACCGCTCGATCCCAAAACGTGTGCAACTTCAAAGGTATCCATATTTCTCGCACTAAACTTTTTAAATGTATTGGCTACAAACAAACCGAATCTAAAAACTGTTATAAACACCTATCTCTATCCACCGCCTGCTTCCTACGTCGTGTGTGCTTGACCTGTTTGGTAGCTGCAACTTTTTTAGTAAATTAATTCTTTATATTCGTGTATACACATATTATATTTATAGGTGTTTTGTTTGTTTCTTTGTTTGTCGATGATCACTTTCATGTGAACGTGATGATGGGTGTATTGAAATGTGGTCGTGGAGTATGGTTACAAAACCAAAATTGTGTTGCGCTTTTTGCTTTGTGTTTGTTTTATTGAATATGAAAATGACCATGAGATGATGATATAATTTTCTCCCATTTGTGTAATTCATTGATATAACTTTACAAGCATTAAGTATTGCCCCGAAATAAAAGTTCATTTTAGATTCTTTGCATTCAATCGAAGTTGCTCGCCTATACACTACACTACATTTGCGTATATAAAACTATGGGCTATAAACCAATCAGAAACCTTAAGATGTTTGGTTATAAATGCCTAACCTCTAAAATGTTTGAACATGGTTAGTGTCACCTTACCACACGCATGCATAAATATGGTTAGCTACCAAACTGTGTCAAATATGTAGCCAGGGTTCTCCAATGACGACGGAATCCACATAATACTAAAAATGAGTATGTATGTATGTTGATGCAGGTCTCATTGAACTTGAAATTTTGTGAGTACCATCTTGAGCAATTCAAGGAATGCATCGTTATTTTGAATGAAAGGGCAAATGAAACTAGATGTGAAGGAAGCAGAGTGGGAGGTCTGGTGGAGTCAGGTGATGAAAGCAATCAAGAAACATACGAGGTGACAATGATTCGTAGAACATCGTTTGGTGAAGAAGATAATGATCCAACACCGCACGGGGGAGGGTGGGTGTGGCTTGGCGTAAGATCGGTGCTCAAGGCATTCATGGAATGGCGGAAAAACCGACAACGAAGTGGAACGATGGTCATAGTATTGATGATAACGGTCGATACGATGTGGAAAACACAAATGACGTGGGGTCACAACTAGTAGTATATGTTTCTCCAGTAGTTGCCACGGATGGGCCTGACAACAGTGATAGGTACAAGTTTAATATAGTGTGTCATCATTTACTATAATGTGTGTAACTGACTGCCTTTATATTGATTCATGACACAAATAGGGGGAGACAACAGGGAGTTCGGCTGAACAAACATGACAAAGTAGACCACAGCATGCCAAGTTTTAATTTGTAAGTGCGCAAGTTTCTGAACTTTACTTCCCCCATACTAGCTATGATGATATAATCTTAAACTTGTGGGTGGTTGTTTTTTGCTTCTCTATTACTGTTAGATTTGGCTTAATAATGCCATTATGCATGATTTTGTGATTATCTAATTTCAGCTTAAATTACAGTCTTACTCCTCCTACGGTCGGACGGAAGGTAGCCACGGACGTCCCTATCGACGAAGCAAGGTATTTATTTAATTTGAATTGACAACATAAGTTAGTAGAGACACCAGTTATCTTATTAATAACTTAAATGAAATGACAGATAACTAAGTGTGATTTTATTATTTAATCGATCTAGGGGTAAGAAACAATCTGAGGCTCCAGTTAACAAGCGTGTCAATGTGGACTACACACCTCCAAGCTTTCATCTGTAAGTGACAACATTGCAACTATTTTACTGCTTATAGTGATATTTATACAGGGGCACTTTAACTAAACACGAAACTTTTCGCGGTCACATAACCTTGATGTTGTATACTTATATGAAATTTTCCAGCTTGACCGAAACTCCTCTGGATGTTAAGAGGAATCTAGCCGAAGATTTTGAACATCAAGTTGTCACCCTAGTACAATCATTAAAGAAAGTATGGAGTATGTCGGGCTAACATGATGGATATCTATGGGGATTCACCGAACTTGAAGTTGCGAGTCCAGACAACAGAGTAATAATTATTACCCCCCGTGGTTTTAACTGGCACTTTGATTTTATATACTGTTTGTTATTTACAGTAACAAACTAACTTGTTGATTTCAGGGCTAAACCGCATGACGAAGATCGGTGGATGTTCAAGAAGCTAAGAAGGATGTGAGCAGCCTTAAAAGTACATCCGAAAGAGGAAGAGGATCGCAAAGCCATCGAGATACTTGCAGAGCCCGTATGATAACCACGTTGCTCGGACAAAGAAAGATTAGCGAAGGAAAAGAACCTTGTCACATATATCTGGTCACCAGACCAACCATAGTAAGTGTAGTTATACTTAATGCAAACTCAAAGATACATAGTAACCAATAGACCTGAATGCTCTGGTGATGGAACACAATTCCAATAATGTTACATAGGTGGTTGGAAGGTAGTTAATCAAATGCGCTTATTTCAATGGGTAGACTCATTACCATATTTATGTGTTGCATATGTGCTTATTACGTGCAAAGACTTACTCGCATATTTACTCAAATATATATATATATATATATATATATATATATATATATATATATATATATATATATATACTTATGTATATATATAACCATTGTGATTGCTTTGGCCACCTTATTGCAGTTACCAAAATATGTACCAGTTCCAATTGGATGAACAATTCAACCTTAGGAGACAGGAATTGTGGACGTTGCAGGACGGTGAATGGGTAGACAGCCTTGTCATAGATACTTGGACTAACATCTTGAATCTCGATAAGAGGGGAAAGATGAAAAGGCTTGTATTGACAACAAGAGCCTCGATAAGTATGTCACCTCTGTTTACTGAATTTGTTTTATAGACATTTGTTTGTGATACTATTGACTCCTGTAATGTCTATACATTATGAATTTAGAATGTGTTTATAGGTTGGTTAACAAATTTTTAACAATCTGTTGAATCAATGTAGTGGAGAACGTAGTCATAAGGCAAGCATGTATTTACGTTAACAATAATAACTTAAGTTAGTCTTGAGGACAAGATAGACTTATGATGTTTGTTGTATTTAGGAGGTATAGTTTAACACTTTGATGACTTATTTCCTTGCTGAATTCCCAAACACAGACAGCGACCTTGGGCGAAGTATCACGTGTAAATCGTGTGGACCATCGAGACCAGCGATTGGCGGATGACGCTTTCAATAAAAAGCACAGCATATTCGACAAATTCTTAAAGCAGCTGGATATCACAGGACTTGAATACGTAAGTTATCATTGGTTTTCTTTAGTCTTGATTTAGCAATTATCAATGAATGCATTCTCTGTGAATTCTTTGTAATTTGTTGTCTTACCTATATCGCAGATTTTCATGCCAACTATTGCTAGAAAGCACTTCGTGACATACGTGCTAAACTTACAGATGGGGCGGTATAAATTTCTATCTAGCCATGATGACTTCACAAGAAAGAACAAAAGTGGGACATTTTCTGAGTTCGAGTCTATGGGCGATAGATTGATGAACGAGGCACGAAGCTTTGTTGCTGAACGATACAACATCATAAACAAGTGTTGCCCATATCAATGGGAAGACTTTGCGTGGTATGAACCAAAAATGCCAGGCCAGCAAGATAGCGCAAGCTGTGGTGTCTTCACCATGGTGTTTCTCAAAGAATGGAATGGGAACGAAAATGAACTTGAGTCTTTCAGGACGTGGGAAATATCTAAACCAAAAGAAAAAAGGCTTTCCAATATGATAAACCGCATATCACTATGTTGTGGAATCATGAACCACCCGGCCCAACTCATCTGCGGGGGCTATCCAGATTCGAGGCAAAGCAGATTTTGTGCACAATTGGAAAAAGATATTTTGGCTAATGGAAGTGCACAAAAACCTATTGTGAAAAGGCGTATGAAGTAGTCTACTTAGTTTGTTTTTTGCAGCAAAACTGTGGATACGTCTTTTTTGGTTTTAGACCATATTTCCACGACATTAATATAATTGCACTTGCTTAATAGTTCAACATAGATATCGACTCTATGCTCGTAACACATCTTGAACCTTTATATGATTTTGAATTAAATCGGTAAAACAAGTGTTCCTATACGTAGATAGATATACATATACATATACATATACATATACATATACATATACATATACATATACATATATATATATATATATATATATATAATCGCCTGTGTGCATGATTGTTGCTATAGAGATAACATTGTTAGCTGTTTTGGAGAGTAACTAACAATTATCTAACCAACTCCAACGCATGATATGGTTAACGCGTGTCTAACCACTATTTCGCTATTAGTATGGTTAGTTAGTATATTCAGCAGGTTTGGCCACAAATGACCAGTGCATTGTTAAATTGTTTATATATATATATATGTGTGTGTGTGTGTGTGTGTGTGTGTGTGTGTGTGTAATCGCCTGTGTGCATGATTGTTGCTATAGAGATAGCACTGTTAGCTGTTTTGGAGAGTAACTAAGAATTATCTAACCAACTCCAGCGCATGATGTGGTTAATGCATGTCTAACCACCATTTCGCTATGAGTATGGTTAGTTAATATATTCAGCAGGTTTGGCCACAAATTACCAGCGCATTGTTAAATTGTTTATCAGTGAAATTTAGAGGTAACGATATTACTTGTTAGAGACTTTTTATATTTGCTTATAAACCATATATTCGGTGGACAACGGTTACGTATATATTAATGACTTTAAGGCGAAAATGTTTACATAGCGAAAAGTTGATAAGCAAGAATCTAAAAAACTTTTTCCTCAAGGTTCATCATAACATAACTAAGATGTGAAAAACCACCCAACTGGATATGGTTTGGTTTGTTAATAGAGACAACAGGTTTGGTCACCAATCTGGTAAATTAAATATAAATGAAAATTATATCTAAGAAGATGATTATAAAAACTTCATGGCGATAAAGTTGATAACGAAGCACGTAAAACACTTTTTCCTTGAGGTTTAAAAAAATATAACTAAGATGAGACACCTTTTTTCTACGTGGTGCCATAAAACACCTAACTAGCATACATCTTCTCAAGTTCCATGATATGCTTTCGTTTTTGTTTCTTGATCAACTGTCTTTTCTCTGAATCTGACATCAATCTGACCTTGCTCTTACATGGGTTTTGGCGTAACTTTATCCTTGTAGCTGGGAAATCTCCTTGTTCATATTCTACTGCCATATCCAACAAACACAATATTTAAAACTAGTGATTGTTTGCTAAAAACACCAAAGAAACAACGAATCGTGCGTATGTTTTGCATCGGAGCAAAATCTAGAGCTTTTATCTATGTCATTTTATTTCCTTGTTATCTTTGTATCTCTCAGTTTTGTGACGTGACTTATGTAAAGTTGTAAAAAAACTGTTTGTAACATCCTGCATCGCTTCTAGAATCAATTAATTTGCCCCACAAACCAACACAGGTCTTTTCAGCATGCTTTGTTCTCACTCGCATGCTTTCCGAAACTTCGAGAAGGTCACCCATCGCACTACTACTACTACAAAGGCAAGCACGCTTAACTATGGAGTTCTTATGGGATGGGCTCCAGAAAAAAAGATGCACCTTGTTGGTATAGGTAGTTCAAATCAGTTATTTTAAGCCTTCCTTCAACTGTACAGTCCCATACCTGCACAACCTCAGGATCCCCCTCATTCTGGTGCATATTCGGTTCATTCACACGCCTCTTCGCTTTGAAGCTGCTAGGAGCCGCTCTTTGCCATGCCACCTTTTTGGGCACCAACGATCACTCCCCGCCCTCGTCAACCACGGATGTCACATGCCCACCAGCTTTTGCTTGGTTTGTCCCCGAACAACACCGTACTGAGAGAGGTCTGCTGCTCTGATACCATTTGTAATATCCCAGACTGCTTCCAGAACTGTTGACTGCCCCCACAAACTAACACGGGTCTTTTCAACATGCTTTTTCCTCACTTGAATGCTTTCCGAGAAGCTTCACAGAAGGTCACCCATCCCACTACTACTCCAAGCCAAACACGCTTAACTATGGAGTTCTTAAGGGATGGGCTCCGGAAAAGAAGATGCACCTAGTTGGTATAGGTAGTTCAAATCAATTATTTTAAGTCTTCCTTCAATTGTACAGTCTCATATCTGCGCAGCCTTAGGATCCCCTCATTCTGGTGCTTATTCGGTTCATTCACGTGCTCCTTCGCTTTGAAGCTGTCAGGAGCCGCTCTTTGCCATGCCACCTTTTTCGGCACCGGTGATCACTCCCCGCCCTCGTCAGCAACGAATGTCACACCGTTTCGGTTATTTCTATGCTTTTGGATATTGAACATTAGGTAATGTTATGTTTAAATAAAACCTGAGAATCTGCCTCGTTTTGAGATGTTGTTTATTTGAGGTACTTAAGATATGTGTATGACTCTTTGATATGGTATTCAAGAGTTTTTAGTTTTGTTAATGTCTAAAATAGGAAATTAAACTTTGATGTGTTCTAACTTGTATGTTTTATTATTTCTATTTGTTAAAGATACTAGTGTCACACAATCGAATTGGGGTTTCCGGATTAACGGCTGCTTTTGTATTATTCGGTATGTATGGTCAAATTGGGATTTCCCGGATTAACGAGTGCTCTATCATTATTCGGCATAAAACTTCAGATAATTAAAAGGAATGAATGAGAGGAACCGTAAGGGATCTCGGAGCTATTTATTGAGATTTGTAATCTCACCGTTTATGTTTTTGTGGTTTACAGGTAGAAAGCCCCAAGTGAAGGAGCTACTTGATTGTTGAAGTTTCAGTTATTTTGTATTGTAATCCTCTTACCTTGATTGTTGAATCAAGACTTTGGGATTTAGATAGCTATTGTGGATTTAGTTTATGTTATCTACCTCGAGTTTGTATTAGTACTTGTATTCTAGGATATGATGGTCTTCGGACCGAGACATGTTATGTTTCAGTGGGTTGATTCCAATATTATGTTAAGTTTTTAGTTGGAATCCATAATAGTGTTATATATACTCGGAGTTTAGTACAAATATGTTGACTTCTGCTTTAAGTATTTTGTGGGGTGTTACACCCCGTGTGTGTGTCAACTCTCAATGAGGTTTTATCTCATTCCTTCCATTCATTTTTTAACAGTTAACCAGCTGGGAGTATTGAGGATGGATTATTAGGAATTTGTAATAGAGTAGCGATATGTAATTTTAAAATAATATTTTAATTATGCAGAGTAAAGTTAAGTAAATAGGACCTTTTTATTACTATACTTGTAATTAAGCGGAAGGTAAACCACGAAAATAGTTTAATAACGCATGATTTTTAATGTTGGCGATAATTATTTAAAAAAGATAACATTTTTTAAATAGTCGTGTTTTTTAGAAGAGCCAGACGTAATTTCTTTTACAAAGGAAAAATAAATAAATGGTGAGCATTGGAATTTTAAACGAATAAACAGTTTTTGGTTTTAATCTTAAAACAACAAATCTACGAAAACGAAGTATGATTTCTTTTAACTTTTCACGACTACATTTTTCTATAAAAAAAGGTATTGCTAAATAGTGGGTTACATGTTAGAGGGAGTAAAAGCATCCCTTATTTTTCTGTGTGTTTATTGATATATATATATATATATATATATAGTCCTAATTTAAATAATGAGCTGACAAATTTCAATTGTAATTCATTTGCTGTATCTTCTTTTTTTTTGAGATTTCATTTGCTGTATCTTTACCATAACTATTGAATTTCATAAATTTAAATTATAAAATCTTAAATATGTTAATATTACTTGTAGCTCTTCAAGAAATTTTACTTGTTATAACAAAAAAGAAAAACAAAATATCCTAGTTCATTTTTATACTAAGTATCACATACGAAGTATTATATTAAAACATATTAAGTCTTCTTTGTTAATTTTTATATGAAGTATAATATTCAATTCAATACATGAAAACAATTTCAATATATAGTATATAAAAATTACTGCATTGACTTGAATATACTTGTTGAATACTATATTAAAAAGGAGTATATATTAAAAAAATGGGTAGTAGTATATATTAAGTTTTTTTTTGACTGAATATATATTAAATGTTGCAACGATATTGTAATTCATATTAATTATTTATTATTATTTTTATTTGTTGTAAATGAAAGGACTTACTAAATAGGAAATGTATAGTCAACAAATAATTATAGTCAACAAATTATATTAAGTCTTGTTTGTTAATTTTTATATGAAGTATTATATTCAATTCAATACATGAAAACAATTTTAATACATAGTATATATGAATTACTGCATTGACTTGGATATATTTGTTGAATACTATCTTAAAAAAAATAAAAAGAAATATGTAGTAGTATATGTTAAATGTTTTTGACTGAATATTTATTAAATGTTATAAGGATATTGTGACTCAATATTAAATATTTATTATTATTTTTCTTTGTTGTAAATGAAAGGCCTTTAATTACTAAATATAAAATGTATAGTCAACAATGAAAAGTAATGATAATTGCGTTCACATTTAGCTAATCATAATTGTGAGAGAAAATGAATGACTTGTTTGAAACATCAAAGTGCTATATAAACAATCTTCTTGCTAAGAAACTTCTCACAAATATATTATTGTCTTATGTTCCTTCTTTCTTGTTTGAGAGTCTATATGGCCTTCATATTTCTTATCAATATTCTTTTCTTCCTCCCACAAATTTCCTGTTCCATTTACAAATATCTCATTCAACATCTATTCAGATATCATCCTATCAAATCAACAAAACACCAAAAGAATATACTATCAATAAGGTGTGCCTCAGCATGACTTTGGAAACGAAGGTCCGTATTGAAGTCATGTGAAATTTCACGAACCAATCTATGGAAAGGGAGTTTCTTGATCAGCAACTTAAAATGTTTAATATTAATAGAATTACTAATTTGATTTTGTTAACTTCTAACTGTGTCTCTATGTTGTAGCATTGAGGGTTATAATCATTAACCAGAAATGTAAACTAAAATTTTCATTTAAATATTATATTTCGTAAGCATTACTCCTTGTGTTCCGTGTTAAATGTAATTTTAGTCATTTCACACAATTTGTAAAATATGGTTAATTTCGTATTGTAAAGATAATTTCGTATTGTAGCACTGATGTCATTTCACACAATTGTGAAATATGGTTAATTTTGTTGGTGTTCTATGAACTTCTTGACTTATCCATTTACCTAGGCGTGACGGTTACTCAAGGATTCGGTACCAAATTGAAATAACGGTAGTACCAAGGTGATTTTGAAAGTGAAAGAATTCTATAAGGAATCACTAAGAATCTATGAACTTCATTCTATCATAACATATTGTTGACTACTCTCGGTGGAATGCTTATATTTGGATTCAACGCGGCGTAATATTGTAAAATAAATATGGGACGAGAAGAATCTATGATAGAAAAAGCAAAATCAATGCTTAATTCATATTGTAAAACATCAAGTAATATGGGACAATTTTTAACGTCATATAATATCAAACAGAGGAAGTATATATTTAAAGAAATATGTTCCTACAGGCCAAAGCTCGCACAAGAGTTGGGCGGGCGGATCCGTGTTGATTCGGCCCAATACTCATTCTACTATGGATGACTCCTTGACGCCCGAGATCAAGGCGCTCCAATCTAACGGCCGGTGACAACATCCACGCCTATAAATAAGGCTACACCCTCCACTTCTCTTCTTTGAATTAGGCATCGAGTCATTGCGGTATCACCCCTCGGCGAGTCCAATCGCCACAGGCGTGTCTGGGCTATTTCTACATCTATCGATACACTTCTCCAAATTACCGCGGGTCGAATCTTCTTCCCGATCTAGGTACAAAAAAATAAATGTTCAATTACATATTTTTTGTTTCATGAAAAAAAATATAACATATGAGGATTTCAAATGACAAAAAAAAATTATTTCTACCAATTTATATATATATATATATATATATATATATATATATATATATATATATATATATATATATATATATATATATATATATATATATATATATATATATATATATATATCGGTGTGTGTGTGTGTGTGAATTTTAGTTGTAATTCATTCGATGCATCTTTATAACCTTTATTAAAATACATAATTATAAAATATTAAATATTAAACATTTTTAAAATATTTATTGTACTTCAAGAAATTTTAAATGTTATAACAAAAAAATATCTATAAGTTTTATAATTGGTGTAATTAAAATAATTATTAAAATATATTTAAGTATGTGTGTTTTTTTACAAGAACTACTCAATGCATTTCATTAATAATCAAAGTAAAATACATGATGGAACAATAAAATAGTCTTGAGGATCAGCTTAATGCTCTGAGGTTTAGACATAAGTGTAAACCAAAGAAGGTCTTCGATATGCTGAATGGAATTGAAGGACCTCGGAAAGAAATGCTGCAGTCAACTGGTTTTGGATCCCTGATGCTTATATCCAAATGGGCAGGATTCCCGGAGTTCGTAAAATGGGTGTCCAAAACTTTGAACCCGAACAAAGTCAAGCTGCGTCGAGCAAATATGAAGCACTACTAATAGTGTTGGAAGGCGTGCAACGGGTTTATTGTCTTCCCAACAATGGGAAACCCGTCAAACCATTACAATGTAAGTGCAAGAAGGGTTCGATTGTGAAGTTGCGTAGAGAGCTTGGGCTAGAAACCTGCGATCCCAAATATCGATCGTGTTTTTACGAGAAAAAACTTGAGGCGGCTATATCAGCGGTGCAAAGCGACGAGGCTTGGTGCAAGGGTGTACTCCTATACATATTAGGTTGTGCGCTATGTCGGATCACATTGAGGCGTGTCTTTGAAATACGCCGACGTAGTCAAAGACCTTAGTATGGTGTCAAAATACCAATGGTCGAACTATGTTTTGGACCACTGTGAGAGCGGCACAAAGGGGTACAAATATCCTAAATCCGACCTCCACTTCTTCATGGTTAGTTAATTGATTATAGTGTATTCATTGTTTCATCTTTCTTGCGGTTGTTTACCAATATGTTTATTCCTAATTACGTATTGTTTATTGAAATTGTTTCGGATACACTACTTAGAGAGATTGGGTCCGAATAGTCCCTATTCCGAGGTTCATGCACTCCTCCAACCTTGAAAAATTGGGACACCATGAGGAGTTAAAAATTTGGAAGAGGTGCCTGACGACTACGTGGTTTTGGTCGAGGATAGCAGTGGATATGAACTAAGGCGGTAACAAATCCAGGTTCTTCTATCTCACTCATACCGATTCGATCCCAAAACGTGTGCAACTTCAAAGGTATCCATATTTCTCGCACTAAACTTTTTAAATGTATTGGCTACAAACAAACCAGAATCTAAAAACTGTTATAAACACCTATCTCTATCCACTGTCTGTTTCCTACGTCGTGTGTGCTTGACCCTGTTTGGTAACGGTTACTTTTGCAGAAATTAATTCTTTATATTCGTGTATACACATATTATATTTATAGGTGTTTTGTTTGTTTCTTTGTTTGTCGATGATCACTTTCATGTGAACGTGATGATGGGTGTATTGAAATGTGGTCAGGGGAGTATGGTTACAGCCAGCCAAATTGTGTTGCAGTTTTTTGCTTTGTGTTTGTTTTATTGAATATGAAAATGACCATGAGATGATGATATAATTTTCTCCCATTTGTGTAATTCATTGATATAACTTTACAAGCATTAAGTATTGCCCCGAGCTGAAAAGTTCATTTTAGATTCTTTGCATTCAATCGAAGTTGCTCGTCTATACACTACACTACATTTGCGTATATAAAACTATGGGCTATAAACCAATCAGAAACCTTAAGATGTTTGGTTATAAATGCCTAACCTCTAAAATGTTTGAACATGGTTAGTGTCACCTTACCACACGCATGCATAAATATGGTTAGCTACCAAACTGTGTCAAATATGTAGCCAGGGTTCTCCAATGACGACGGAATCCACATAATACTAAAAATGAGTATGTATGTATGTTGATGCAGGTCTCATTGAACTTGAAATTTTGTGAGTACCATCTTGAGCAATTCAAGGAATGCATCGTTATTTTGAATGAAAGGGCAAATGAAACTAGATGTGAAGGAAGCAGAGTGGGAGGTCTGGTGGAGTCAGGTGATGAAAGCACCGAAGAAACATACGAGGGTGACAATGATTCTGTAACATCGTTTGGTGAAGAAGATAATGATCCAACACGGGACGGGGAGGGTGGGTGTGGCTTGGCAGAAGACGGTGCTCAAGGCATTCATGGAATGGCGGAAAAACCGACAACGAAGTGGGAGCGATGGTCATAGTATTGATGATAACGGTTCGATACGATGTGGAAAACACAAATGGCGTGGGGTCACAACTAGTAGTATATGTTTCTCCGGAATTTGCCACGGATGGGCGACAACGATGATAGGTACAAGTTTAATATAGTGTGTCATCATTTACTATAATGTGTGTAACTGACTGCCTTTATATTGATTCATGACACAAATAGGGGGAGACAACAGGGAGTTCGGCTGAACAAACATGACAAAGTAGACCACAGCATGCCAAGTTTTAATTTGTAAGTGCGCAAGTTTCGGAACTTTACTTCCCCCATACTAGCTATGATGATATAATCTTAAACTTGTGGGTGGTTGTTTTTTGCTTCTCTATTACTGTTAGATTTGGCTTAATAATGCCATTATGCATGATTTTGTGATTATCTAATTTCAGCTTAAATTACAGTCTTACTCCTCCTACGGTCGGACGGAAGGTAGCCACGGACGTCCCTATCGACGAAGCAAGGTATTTATTTAATTTGAATTGACAACATAAGTTAGTAGAGACACCAGTTATCTTATTAATAACTTAAATGAAATGACAGATAACTAAGTGTGATTTTATTATTTAATCGATCTAGGGGTAAGAAACAATCTGAGGCTCCAGTTAACAAGCGTGTCAATGTGGACTACACACCTCCAAGCTTTCATCTGTAAGTGACAACATTGCAACTATTTTACTGCTTATAGTGATATTTATACGAGGGCACTTTAACTAAACACGAAACTTTTCGCGGTCACATAACCTTGATGTTGTATACTTATATGAAATTTTCGACGGCAATGAAACTCCTCTGGATGTTAAGAGGAATCTAGCCAAGATTTTGAACATCAAGTTGTCGATCCTATTACAATCATTAAAGAAAGTATGGAGTATGTCGAAGCTAACATGATGGATATCTATGGGGATTCACCGAACTTGAAGTTGCGAGTCGGACAACGAGTAATAATTATTACCCCGTGGTTTTAAGCGGCACTTTGATTTTATATCTTTGTTTGTTATTTCTGATAACAAACTAACTTGTTGATTTCTGGGCTAAACCGGTGGGGCGATCTTGGTGGATGTTCAAGAAGCTAAGAAGGATGTGAGCAGCCCTTAAAAGTACATCCGAAAGAGGAAGAGGATCGCAAAGCCATCGAGATACTTGCGAGCCCGTATGATAACCACGTTGCTCGGACAAAGACGATTAGCGAAGGAAAAGAACCTTGTCACATATATCCGGTCACCGGACCAACCATAGTAAGTGTAGTTATACTTAATGCAAACTCAAAGATACATAGTAACCAATAGACTGAATGCTCTCGGTGATGGAACACAATTCCAATAATGTTACATAGGTGGTTGGAAGGTAGTTAATCAAATGCGCTTATTTCAATGGGTAGACTCATTACCATATTTATGTGTTGCATATGTGCTTATTACGTGCAAAGACACTTACTCTGCATATTTACTCAAATATATATATATATATATATATATATATATATATATATATATATATATATATATTATGTATATATATAACCATTGTGATTGCTTTGGCCACCTTATTGCAGTTACCAAAATATGTACCAGTTCCAATTGGATGAACAATTCAACCTTAGGAGACAGGAATTGTGGACGTTGCAGGACGGTGAATGGGTAGACAGCCTTGTCATAGATACTTGGACTAACATCTTGAATCTCGATAAGAGGGGAAAGATGAAAAGGCTTGTATTGACAACAAGAGCCTCGATAAGTATGTCACCTCTGTTTACTGAATTTGTTTTATAGACATTTGTTTGTGATACTATTGACTCCTGTAATGTCTATACATTATGAATTTAGAATGTGTTTATAGGTTGGTTAACAAATTTTTAACAATCTGTTGAATCAATGTAGTGGAGAACGTAGTCATAAGGCAAGCATGTATTTACGTTAACAATAATAACTTAAGTTAGTCTTGAGGACAAGATAGACTTATGATGTTTGTTGTATTTAGGAGGTATAGTTTAACACTTTGATGACTTATTTCCTTGCTGAATTCCCAAACACAGACAGCGACCTTGGGCGAAGTATCACGTGTAAATCGTGTGGACCATCGAGACCAGCGATTGGCGGATGACTTTCAATAAAAAGCACAAGATATTCGACAAATTCTTAAAGCAAATTGGATATCACAGGACTTGAATCGTAAGTTATCATTGGTTTTCTTTAGTCTTGATTTAGCAATTATCAATGAATGCATTCTCTGTGAATTCTTTGTAATTTGTTGTCTTACCTATATCGCAGATTTTCATGCCAACTATTGCTAGAAAGCACTTCGTGACATACGTGCTAAACTTACAGATGGGGCGGTATAAATTTCTATCTAGCCATGATGACTTCACAAGAAAGAACAAAAGTGGGACATTTTAGAGTTCGAGTCTATGGGCGATAGATTGATGAGCGAGGCACGAAGCTTTGTTCTGAACGATACAACATCATAAACAAGTGTTGCCCATATCAATGGGAAGACTTTGCGTGGTATGAACCAAAAATGCCAGGCCAGCAAGATAGCGCAAGCTGTGGTGTCTTCACCATGGTGTTTCTCAAAGAATGGAATGGGAACGAAAATGAACTTGAGTCTTTCAGGACGTGGGAAATATCTAAACCAAAAGAAAAAAGGCTTTCCAATATGATAAACCGCATATCACTATGTTGTGGAATCATGAACCACCCGTCCCAACTCAACTGCGGGGCTATCGATTCGAGGCAAACAGATTTTGTGCACAATTGGAAAAAGATATTTTGGCTAATGGAAGTGCACAAAAACCTATTGTGAAAAGGCGTATGAAGTAGTCTACTTAGTTTGTTTTTTGCGCAAAACTGTGGATACGTCTTTTTTGGTTTTAGACCATATTTCCACGACATTAATATAATTGCACTTGCTTAATAGTTCAACATAGATATCGACTCTATGCTCGTAACACATCTTGAACCTTTATATGATTTTGAATTAAATCGGTAAAACAAGTGTTCCTATACGTAGATAGATATACATATACATATACATATACATATACATATACATATACATATACATATATATATATATATATATATATATATATAATCGCCTGTGTGCATGATTGTTGCTATAGAGATAACATTGTTAGCTGTTTTGGAGAGTAACTAACAATTATCTAACCAACTCCAACGCATGATATGGTTAACGCGTGTCTAACCACTATTTCGCTATTAGTATGGTTAGTTAGTATATTCAGCAGGTTTGGCCACAAATGACCAGTGCATTGTTAAATTGTTTATATATATATATATGTGTGTGTGTGTGTGTGTGTGTGTGTGTGTGTAAATCGCCTGTGTGCATGATTGTTGCTATAGAGATAGCACTGTTAGCTGTTTTGGAGAGTAACTAAGAATTATCTAACCAACTCCAGCGCATGATGTGGTTAATGCATGTCTAACCACCATTTCGCTATGAGTATGGTTAGTTAATATATTCAGCAGGTTTGGCCACAAATTACCAAAATAGCATTGTTAAATTGTTTATCGATGAAATTTAGAGGTAACGATATTACTTGTTAGAGACTTTTTATATTTGCTTATAAACCATATATTCGGTGGACAACGATTCGTATATATTAATGACTTTAAAGCGAAAATGTTTACATAGCGAAAAGTTGATAAGCAAGAATCTAAAAACTTTTTCCTCAAGGTTCATCATAACATAACTAAGATGTGAAAAACCACCCAACTGGATATGGTTTGGTTTGTTAATAGAGACAACGAGTTTGGTCACCAATCGGTAAATTAAATATAAATGAAAATTATATCTAAGAAGATGATTATAAAAACTTCATGGCGATAAAGTTGATAACGAAGCACGTAAAACACTTTTCCTTGAGGTTTAAAAAATATAACTAAGATGAGACACCTTTTTCTACGTGGTGCCATAAAACACCTAACTAGCATACATCTTCTCAAGTTCCATGATATGCTTTCGTTTTTGTTTCTTGATCAACCGCTTCTTTTCTCTGAATCGACATCAATCGACCTTGCTCTTACATGGGTTTTAGGCGTAACTTTATCCTTGTAGTGGGAAATCTCCTTGTTCATATTCTCTTTGCCATATCCAACAAACACAATATTTAAAACTAGTGATTGTTTGCTAAAAACACCAGCAAACAACGGGTCGTGCGTATGTTTCTGTCAGGAGCAAAATCTAGAGCTTTTATCTATGTCATTTTATTTCCTTGTTATCTTTGTATCTCTCAGTTTTGTGACGTGACTTATGTAAAGTTGTAAAAAAACTGTTTGTAACATCCCAGACTGCTTCTAGAACTGTTAACTGCCCCCACAAACCAACACAGGTCTTTTCAGCATGCTTTGTTCTCACTCGCATGCTTTCCGGGAAACTTCCCAGAAGGTCACCCATCGCACTACTACTCTAAGGCAAGCACGCTTAACTATGGAGTTCTTATGGGATGGGCTCCCGAAAAAAAGATGCACCTTGTTGGTATAGGTAGTTCAAATCAGTTATTTTAAGCCTTCCTTCAACTGTACAGTCCCATACCTGCACAACCTCAGGATCCCCCTCATTCTGGTGCATATTCGGTTCATTCACACGCCTCTTCGCTTTGAAGCTGCTAGGAGCCGCTCTTTGCCATGCCACCTTTTTGGGCACCAACGATCACTCCCCGCCCTCGTCAACCACGGATGTCACATGCCCACCAGCTTTTGCTTGGTTTGTCCCGAAACAACAACACCGCATCGAGAGAGGTCTCACTTTGCTCACGATACCATTTGTAATATCCCAGGTCGCTTCAGGCTCTGCTGATTGCCCCACAAACTAACACGGGTCTTTTCAACATGCTTTTTCCTCACTTGAATGCTTTCCGAGAAGCTTCACGAAGGTCACCCATCCCACTACTACTCCAAGCCAAACACGCTTAACTATGGAGTTCTTAAGGGATGGGCTCGGAAAAGAAGATGCACCTAGTTGGTATAGGTAGTTCAAATCAATTATTTTAAGTCTTCCTTCAATTATGCAGTCTCATATCTCTGCGCGACCTTAGGATCCCCTCATTCGGTGCTTATTCGGTTCATTCACGTGCTCCTTCGCTTTGAAAGTCGCATCGGGGCCGCCTTTTGCCATGCCACCTTTTTACGCACCTGATCACTCCCGCCCTCGTCGTCGAATCGAATGTCACACCGTTTCGGTTATTTCTATGCTTTTGGATATTGAACATTAGGTAATGTTATGTTTAAATAAAACACGAGAATCTGCCTCGTTTTGAGATGTTGTTTATTTGAGGTACTTAAGATATGTGTATGACTCTTTGATATGGTATTCAAGAGTTTTTAGTTTTGTTAATGTCTAAAATAGGAAATTAAACTTTGATGTGTTCTAACTTGTATGTTTTATTATTTCTATTTGTTAAAGATACTAGTGTCACACAATCGAATTGGGGTTTCCTGATTAACTTGTACGCTTTTGCATTATTCGGTATGTATGGTCAAATTGGGATTTCCGGATTAACGAGTGCTCTATCATTATTCGGCATAAAACTTGAGATAATTAAAAGGAATGAATGAGAGGAACCGTAAGGGATCTCGGAGCTATTTATTGAGATTTGTAATCTCACCGTTTATGTTTTTGTGGTTTACAGGTAGAAAGCCCCAAGTGAAGGAGCTACTTGATTGTTGAAGTTTCAGTTATTTTGTATTGTAATCCTCTTACCTTGATTGTTGAATCAAGACTTTGGGATTTAGATAGCTATTGTGGATTTAGTTTATGTTATCTACCTCGAGTTTGTATTAGTACTTGTATTCTAGGATATGATGGTCTTGGACCGAGACATGTTATGTTTCATTGGGTTGATTCCAATATTATGTTAAGTTTTTAGTTGGAATCCATAATAGTGTTATATATACTCGGAGTTTAGTACAAATATGTTGACTTCTGCTTTAAGTATTTTGTGGGGTGTTACACCCCGTGTGTGTGTCAACTCTCAATGAGGTTTTATCTCATTCCTTCCATTCATTTTTTAACAGTTAACCAGCTGGGAGTATTGAGGATGGATTATTAGGAATTTGTAATAGAGTAGCGATATGTAATTTTAAAATAATATTTTAATTATGCAGAGTAAAGTTAAGTAAATAGGACCTTTTTATTACTATACTTGTAATTAAGCGGAAGGTAAACCACGAAAATAGTTTAATAACGCATGATTTTTAATGTTGGCGATAATTATTTAAAAAAGATAACATTTTTTAAATAGTCGTGTTTTTTAGAAGAGCCAGACGTAATTTCTTTTACAAAGGAAAAATAAATAAATGGTGAGCATTGGAATTTTAAACGAATAAACAGTTTTTGGTTTTAATCTTAAAACAACAAATCTACGAAAACGAAGTATGATTTCTTTTAACTTTTCACGACTACATTTTTCTATAAAAAAAGGTATTGCTAAATAGTGGGTTACATGTTAGAGGGAGTAAAAGCATCCCTTATTTTTCTGTGTGTTTATTGATATATATATATATATATATATATATAGTCCTAATTTAAATAATGAGCTGACAAATTTCAATTGTAATTCATTTGCTGTATCTTCTTTTTTTTTGAGATTTCATTTGCTGTATCTTTACCATAACTATTGAATTTCATAAATTTAAATTATAAAATCTTAAATATGTTAATATTACTTGTAGCTCTTCAAGAAATTTTACTTGTTATAACAAAAAAGAAAAACAAAATATCCTAGTTCATTTTTATACTAAGTATCACATACGAAGTATTATATTAAAACATATTAAGTCTTCTTTGTTAATTTTTATATGAAGTATAATATTCAATTCAATACATGAAAACAATTTCAATATATAGTATATAAAAATTACTGCATTGACTTGAATATACTTGTTGAATACTATATTAAAAAAGGAGTATATATTAAAAAAAATGGGTAGTAGTATATATTAAGTTTTTTTTTGACTGAATATATATTAAATGTTGCAACGATATTGTAATTCATATTAATTATTTATTATTATTTTTATTTGTTGTAAATGAAAGGACTTACTAAATAGGAAATGTATAGTCAACAAATAATTATAGTCAACAAATTATATTAAGTCTTGTTTGTTAATTTTTATATGAAGTATTATATTCAATTCAATACATGAAAACAATTTTAATACATAGTATATATGAATTACTGCATTGACTTGGATATATTTGTTGAATACTATCTTAAAAAAAATAAAAAGAAATATGTAGTAGTATATGTTAAATGTTTTTTGACTGAATATTTATTAAATGTTATAAGGATATTGTGACTCAATATTAAATATTTATTATTATTTTTCTTTGTTGTAAATGAAAGGCCTTTAATTACTAAATATAAAATGTATAGTCAACAATGAAAAGTAATGATAATTGCGTTCACATTTAGCTAATCATAATTGTGAGAGAAAATGAATGACTTGTTTGAAACATCAAAGTGCTATATAAACAATCTTCTTGCTAAGAAACTTCTCACAAATATATTATTGTCTTATGTTCCTTCTTTCTTGTTTGAGAGTCTATATGGCCTTCATATTTCTTATCAATATTCTTTTCTTCCTCCCACAAATTTCCTGTTCCATTTACAAATATCTCATTCAACATCTATTCAGATATCATCCTATCAAATCAACAAAACACCAAAAGAATATACTATCAATAAGGTGTGCCTCAGCATGACTTTGGAAACGAAGGTCCGTATTGAAGTCATGTGAAATTTCACGAACCAATCTATGGAAAGGGAGTTTCTTGATCAGCAACTTAAAATGTTTAATATTAATAGAATTACTAATTTGATTTTGTTAACTTCTAACTGTGTCTCTATGTTGTAGCATTGAGGTTATAATCATTAACGAAATGTAAACTAAAATTTTCATTTAAATATTATATTTAAGTAAGCATTACTCCTTGTGTTCCGTGTTAAATGTAATTTTAGTCATTTCACACAATTTGTAAAATATGGTTAATTTCGTATTGTAAAGATAATTTCGTATTGTAGCACTGATGTCATTTCACACAATTGTGAAATATGGTTAATTTTGTTGGTGTTCTATGAACTTCTTGACTTATCCATTTACCTAGGCGTGACGGTTACTCAAGGATTCGGTACCAAATTGAAATAACGGTAGTACCAAGGTGATTTTGAAAGTGAAAGAATTCTATAAGGAATCACTAAGAATCTATGAACTTCATTCTATCATAACATATTGTTGACTACTCTCGGTGGAATGCTTATATTTGGATTCAACGCGGCGTAATATTGTAAAATAAATATGGGACAGAAGAATCTATGATAGAAAAAGCAAAATCAATGCTTAATTCATATTGTAAAACATCAAGTAATATGGGACAATTTTTTAACGTCATATAATATCAAACAGAGGAAGTATATATTTAAAGAAATATGTTCCGGCCTGGGCCAAAGCTCGCACAAGAGTTGGGCCAGGCCGGATCCGGTGTTGATTCCGGCCCAATACTCATTCTACTATGGATGACTCCCTTGAACGCCCAGATCAAGGCGCTCCAATCTAACGGCCCGGTGACAACATCCACGCCTATAAATAAGGCTACACCCCTCCACTTCTCTTGCTGAATTAGGCATCAGAGTCATTGCAGGTATCACCCCTCGGCGAGTCCAATGCGCCACGCAGGCGATGTCCGGGCTATTTCTACATCTATCGATACACTTCTCCAAATTACCGCTGGTCGAATCTTCTTCCGATCTAGGTACAAAAAAATAAATGTTCAATTACATACTTTTTGTTTCATGAAAAAAATATAACATATGAGGATTTCAAATGACAAAAAAATTATTTCTACCAATTTATATATATATATATATATATATATATATATATATATATATATATATATATATATATATATATATATATATATATATATATATATCGGTGTGTGTGTGTGTGTGAATTTTAGTTGTAATTCATTCGATGCATCTTTATAACCTTTATTAAAATACATAATTATAAAATATTAAATATTAAACATTTTTAAAATATTTATTGTACTTCAAGAAATTTTAAATGTTATAACAAAAAAATATCTATAAGTTTTATAATTGGTGTAATTAAAATAATTATTAAAATATATTTAAGTATGTGTGTTTTTTTACAAGAACTACTCAATGCATTTCATTAATAATCAAAGGCGAAATACATGATGGAACAATAAAATAGTCTTGAGGATCAGCTTAATGCTCTGAGGTTTAGACATAAGTGTAAACCAAAGAAGGTCTTCGATATGCTGAATGGAATTGAAGGACCTCGGAAAGAAATGCTGCAGTCAACTGGTTTTGGATCCCTGATGCTTATATCCAAATGGAACCGGATTCCCGGGGAGTTCGTAAAATGGGTGTCCGAAAACTTTGAACCCGAACAAAGTCAACTGCGTCTGAGCAAATATGAAGCACTACTAATAGTGTTGGAAGACGTGCAACGGGTTTATTGTCTTCCCAACAATGGGAAACCCGTCAAACCATTACAATGTAAGTGCAAGAAGGGTTCGATTGTGAAGTTGCGTAGAGAGCTTGGGCTAGAAACTGCAGTCCCAAATATCGATCGTGTTTCTGAGAAAAAACTTGAGGCGGCTATATCAACGGTGCAAAGCGACGAGGCTTGGTGCAAGGGTGTACTCCTATACATATTAGGTTGTCTGCTATGTCCAGATCACATTGAGGGCGTGTCTTTGAAATACGCCGACGTAGTCAAAGACCTTAGTATGGTGTCAAAATACCAATGGTCGAACTATGTTTTGGACCACCTGCGGGGCGGCACAAAGGGGTACAAATATCCTAAATCCGACCTCCACTTCTTCATGGTTAGTTAATTGATTATAGTGTATTCATTGTTTCATCTTTCTTGCCAGTTGTTTACCAATATGTTTATTCCTAATTACGTATTGTTTATTGAAATTGTTTCAGATACACTACTTAGAGAGATTGGGTCCGAATAGTCCCTATTCCAGAGGTTCATGCACTCCTCCAACCTTGAAAAATTGGGACACCATGAGGGAGTTAAAAAATTTGGAAGAGGTGCACAGACTCTGTGGTTTTGGTCGAGGGATAACGGCTGGATATGAACTAAGGCCGGTAACAAATCCCGGTTCTTCTATCTCACTCATACCGTTCGATCCCAAAACGTGTGCAACTTCAAAGGTATCCATATTTCTCGCACTAAACTTTTTAAATGTATTGGCTACAAACAAACCAGAATCTAAAAACTGTTATAAACACCTATCTCTATCCACTGTCTGTTTCCTACGTCGTGTGTGCTTGACCCTGTTTGGTAATTAAGTTACTTTTTGCGAGAAAATTAATTCTTTATATTCGTGTATACACATATTATATTTATAGGTGTTTTGTTTGTTTCTTTGTTTGTCGATGATCACTTTCATGTGAACGTGATGATGGGTGTATTGAAATGTGGTCAGGGGAGTATGGTTACAGCCAGCCAAATTGTGTTGCAGTTTTTTGCTTTGTGTTTGTTTTATTGAATATGAAAATGACCATGAGATGATGATATAATTTTCTCCCATTTGTGTAATTCATTGATATAACTTTACAAGCATTAAGTATTGCCCAAATGAAAAGTTCATTTTAGATTCTTTGCATTCAATCGAAGTTGCTCGTCTATACACTACACTACATTTGCGTATATAAAACTATGGGCTATAAACCAATCAGAAACCTTAAGATGTTTGGTTATAAATGCCTAACCTCTAAAATGTTTGAACATGGTTAGTGTCACCTTACCACACGCATGCATAAATATGGTTAGCTACCAAACCGTGTGTCAAATATGTAGCGGGGTTCTCCAATGACGACGGAATCCACATAATACTAAAAATGAGTATGTATGTATGTTGATGCAGGTCTCATTGAACTTGAAATTTTGTGAGTACCATCTTGAGCAATTCAAGGAATGCATCGTTATTTTGAATGAAAGGGCAAATGAAACTAGATGTGAAGGAAGCAGAGTGGGAGGTCTGGTGGAGTCAGGTGATGAAAGCACCGAAGAAACATACGAGGGTGACAATGATTCTGTAACATCGTTTGGTGAAGAAGATAATGATCCAACACCAGACGGGGGGGAGGGTGGGTGTGGCTTGGCAGAAGACGGTGCTCAAGGCATTCATGGAATGGCGGAAAAACCGACAACGAAGTGGAACGATGGTCATAGTATTGATGATAACGGGTCGATACCTGATGTGGAAAACACAAATGACGTGGGGTCACAACTAGTAGTATATGTTTCTCCAGTAGTTGCCACGGATGGGCCTGACAACAGTGATAGGTACAAGTTTAATATAGTGTGTCATCATTTACTATAATGTGTGTAACTGACTGCCTTTATATTGATTCATGACACAAATAGGGGGAGACAACAGGGAGTTCGGCTGAACAAACATGACAAAGTAGACCACAGCATGCCAAGTTTTAATTTGTAAGTGCGCAAGTTTCGGAACTTTACTTCCCCCATACTAGCTATGATGATATAATCTTAAACTTGTGGGTGGTTGTTTTTTGCTTCTCTATTACTGTTAGATTTGGCTTAATAATGCCATTATGCATGATTTTGTGATTATCTAATTTCAAACTTAAATTACGCCTCTTACTCCTCCTACGGTCGGACGGAAGGTAGCCACGGACGTCCCTATCGACGAAGCAAGGTATTTATTTAATTTGAATTGACAACATAAGTTAGTAGAGACACCAGTTATCTTATTAATAACTTAAATGAAATGACAGATAACTAAGTGTGATTTTATTATTTAATCGATCTAGGGGTAAGAAACAATCTGAGGCTCCAGTTAACAAGCGTGTCAATGTGGACTACACACCTCCAAGCTTTCATCTGTAAGTGACAACATTGCAACTATTTTACTGCTTATAGTGATATTTATACAGGGGCACTTTAACTAAACACGAAACTTTTCGCGGTCACATAACCTTGATGTTGTATACTTATATGAAATTTTCCAGCTTGACCGAAACTCCTCTGGATGTTAAGAGGAATCTAGCCGAAGATTTTGAACATCAAGTTGTCAGTCCTAGTACAATCATTAAAGAAAGTATGGAGTATGTCGAAGCTAACATGATGGATATCTATGGGGATTCACCGAACTTGAAGTTGCGAGTCCAGACAACAGAGTAATAATTATTACCCCCCGTGGTTTTAACTGGCACTTTGATTTTATATACTGTTTGTTATTTACAGTAACAAACTAACTTGTTGATTTCAGGGCTAAACCGTTAAGGACAGTACTGGTGGATGTTCAAGAAGCTAAGAAGGATGTGAGCAGCCCGGAAAAGTACATCCGAAAGAGGAAGAGGATCGCAAAGCCATCGAGATACTTGCAGAGCCCGTATGATAACCACGTTGCTCGGACAGCAGCATTAGCGAAGGAAAAGAACCTTGTCACATATATCTGGTCACCAGACCAACCATAGTAAGTGTAGTTATACTTAATGCAAACTCAAAGATACATAGTAACCAATAGACCTGAATGCTCTGGTGATGGAACACAATTCCAATAATGTTACATAGGTGGTTGGAAGGTAGTTAATCAAATGCGCTTATTTCAATGGGTAGACTCATTACCATATTTATGTGTTGCATATGTGCTTATTACGCAAAAGACTTACTCTGCATATTTACTCAAATATATATATATATATATATATATATATATATATATATACTTATGTATATATATAACCATTGTGATTGCTTTGGCCACCTTATTGCAGTTACCAAAATATGTACCAGTTCCAATTGGATGAACAATTCAACCTTAGGAGACAGGAATTGTGGACGTTGCAGGACGGTGAATGGGTAGACAGCCTTGTCATAGATACTTGGACTAACATCTTGAATCTCGATAAGAGGGGAAAGATGAAAAGGCTTGTATTGACAACAAGAGCCTCGATAAGTATGTCACCTCACATTTCATCGAATTTGTTTTATAGACATTTGTTTGTGATACTATTGACTCTGTAAATGTCTATACATTATGAATTTAGAATGTGTTTATAGGTTGGTTAACAAATTTTTAACAATCTGTTGAATCAATGTAGTGGAGAACGTAGTCATAAGGCAAGCATGTATTTACGTTAACAATAATAACTTAAGTTAGTCTTGAGGACAAGATAGACTTATGATGTTTGTTGTATTTAGGAGGTATAGTTTAACACTTTGATGACTTATTTCCTTCTTTGAATTCCCAAACACGCATACGACCTTGGGCGAAGTATCACGTGTAAATCGTGTGGACCATCGAGACCAGCGATTGGCGGATGACGCTTTCAATAAAAAGCACAAAGATATTCGACAAATTCTTAAAGCAAATTGGATATCACGGACTTGAATACGTAAGTTATCATTGGTTTTCTTTAGTCTTGATTTAGCAATTATCAATGAATGCATTCTCTGTGAATTCTTTGTAATTTGTTGTCTTACCTATATCGCAGATTTTCATGCCAACTATTGCTAGAAAGCACTTCGTGACATACGTGCTAAACTTACGGATGGGCGGTATAAATTTCTATCTAGCCATGATGACTTCACAAGAAAGAACAAAAGTGGGACATTTTCTCGAGTTCGAGTCTATGGGCGATAGATTGATGAACGAGGCACGAAGCTTTGTTCTTTGACGATACAACATCATAAACAAGTGTTGCCCATATCAATGGGAAGACTTTGCGTGGTATGAACCAAAAATGCCGAAGCCGAAAAGATAGCGCAAGCTGTGGTGTCTTCACCATGGTGTTTCTCAAAGAATGGAATGGGAACGAAAATGAACTTGAGTCTTTCAGGACGTGGGAAATATCTAAACCAAAAGAAAAAAGGCTTTCCAATATGATAAACCGCATATCACTATGTTGTGGAATCATGAACCACCCGTCCAACTCACTGCAGGGGGCTATCCAGTTCGAGGCAAACAGATTTTGTGCACAATTGGAAAAAGATATTTTGGCTAATGGAAGTGCACAAAAACCTATTGTGAAAAGGCGTATGAAGTAGTCTACTTAGTTTGTTTTTTGCAGCAAAACTGTGGATACGTCTTTTTTGGTTTTAGACCATATTTCCACGACATTAATATAATTGCACTTGCTTAATAGTTCAACATAGATATCGACTCTATGCTCGTAACACATCTTGAACCTTTATATGATTTTGAATTAAATCGGTAAAACAAGTGTTCCTATACGTAGATAGATATACATATACATATACATATACATATACATATACATATACATATACATATACATATATATATATATATATAATCGCCTGTGTGCATGATTGTTGCTATAGAGATAACATTGTTAGCTGTTTTGGAGAGTAACTAACAATTATCTAACCAACTCCAACGCATGATATGGTTAACGCGTGTCTAACCACTATTTCGCTATTAGTATGGTTAGTTAGTATATTCAAAGAGTTTGGCCACAAATGACCAGTGCATTGTTAAATTGTTTATATATATATATATATGTGTGTGTGTGTGTGTGTGTGTGTGTGTGTGTGTGTGTAATCGCCTGTGTGCATGATTGTTGCTATAGAGATAGCACTGTTAGCTGTTTTGGAGAGTAACTAAGAATTATCTAACCAACTCCAGCGCATGATGTGGTTAATGCATGCCTAACCACCATTTCGCTATGAGTATGGTTAGTTAATATATTCAAGCAGTTTGGCCACAAATTACCAAATACATTGTTAAATTGTTTATCAGTGAAATTTAGAGGTAACGATATTACTTGTTAGAGACTTTTTATATTTGCTTATAAACCATATATTCGGTGGACAACGGTTACGTATATATTAATGACTTTAAGGCGAAAATGTTTACATAGCGAAAAGTTGATAAGCAAGAATCTAAAAAACTTTTTCCTCAAGGTTCATCATAACATAACTAAGATGTGAAAAACCACCCAACTGGATATGGTTTGGTTTGTTAATAGAGACAACAGGTTTGGTCACCAATCTGGTAAATTAAATATAAATGAAAATTATATCTAAGAAGATGATTATAAAAACTTCATGGCGATAAAGTTGATAACGAAGCACGTAAAACACTTTTTCCTTGAGGTTTAAAAAAATATAACTAAGATGAGACACCTTTTTTCTACGTGGTGCCATAAAACACCTAACTAGCATACATCTTCTCAAGTTCCATGATATGCTTTCGTTTTTGTTTCTTGATCAACTGTCTTTTCTCTGAATCTGACATCAATCTGACCTTGCTCTTACATGGGTTTTGGCGTAACTTTATCCTTGTAGCTGGGAAATCTCCTTGTTCATATTCTACTGCCATATCCAACAACCACAACATACGTAAGGAATCACAAAAATCAGCAAACGCTGTATGGGACTTAAACAATTAAAGAAATACAAATTGAGTGTACAAATTACCTGGCAAAGATGAACATGATGCACGCGAAGGTTCAGACATTTCAGGCATCAAATGCATCAACCGCTCAGCCTCTTTAACTCCATCATTAACATGGCGTATAAAAACATTAAATGCAACCTCATTATAGCATATCCGTGAACCAACTCCAGCAACTATATTAGTAATGTATTGGTACCTCTCCCCATAATTTGCAAGAGGCTTGGTTTGATGTAGCTCAACGACATCACAACCGAAGGACTTCTTATAATCTCTGCACCATCTTTTTTTAATATATCCAGGAGGGATGCAATGAAAAAAGGGTGGCGCAACGCAGCATGAGCAGCCAAGACTCTCAGTGTGTGCCGGCAGATTAATCCCCAGTTCTCCCAGAAACGACAGCTGCACTTAACATAACCTTTGCCCAAAACCAATTCCACAGATTCGGTTTCTACCAATTGTTCGTCCTCGGTGAACTGTTTATCCCATCTCTCAACATGTATGTCATATGTGGAGTCCGGTTTAAGGTCTGCCATATGCTGCAATTTAAATATACAACCAAAAAAAATAACAAGATCAGAAAAATATATTATAATGACAAAGAAAAATAAAAAATTCCTTAAAGTAAAGATGTGTATTTACCGAGATTGTGTATGCTTCGGAGGCTTCAAACTCCTTCTGGATTACTTCAAACATGGAAGGAGTAAACAATTTAGCCGCATGACACATCAACCCACTATTGGGGTGCCTGTTGTCAACGATGGTGTGCTGCATTTTAAAATCAGACCTCAGCTCATTATGGCGCAGATCATCGATGAGAACTTGAAACCTATGTAACAATTGAACGATTGAGTGTTCCGTCTTCAGATAGAAACGAGCAAATGCATTGAATTGCTCACTAAGATGTGTGGTGTTCTTCCCAGCAGTGAATGAATTCTTCACCCAAGCGGAAGACCACTGCTTCCTGCTAGTGTAAATAAACTTTAACTAGTTCATGTCAGAAGCATGTGCATTACGGAAGCATTGGTCGATCATGTGCTTCCAAGAGTATTCAAACTGTTCCTCATTGTCAACATGCTTTATAAGATGCTTGAATTCATCAAAAAATGCAGCAATTGCCCTAGCCCCAAGTTTCTTATTGGCATTTTGCTTGATGTGCCAGGAACATAGAGCATGGAACACATCTGGGAAAACCTCGCGAACACCCGCAGCAATGGCAGGTGCTTGGTCTGTCATAATTGTCACGGGTTTCTTTCCATTCATGCATTTCAGGAATGTCTCGAACAACCAGATTGAATGTAGCCATAGCTTCATCATCATACAACAACGCGCCCAAACACGCACGTTCCTTTGTGGTGGTTAAATCCAACAAAAATACCTAAAAAATGTGGAAAAGACAATTAGTCCAGAACCAATACTTATAATCTTGTAAAGACAAAACATAATGCTTATCTAAAAATCTCTCCTAACCGCCAATACATATATTAAGGGTTAGTAAGTCTGACTAGAGAACAAAAGGATGAAAAAAAAGCTGGGTAAATCAGAAAATTTTACAACAAGTTGGGAAGCAACGTACCGAGGGGCCTAGTTCTTGTTTGTTCTATAAGTTGTGTCAAAGCTAACAAAATCACCAAAAATGGTGTAATCAGCACGTATGACAGGATCAGCCCAGAATATTGAACAGATTGCCTGGTCCTCATCAACTTGAATGTCGTAGAAGAACCCATGCCTCTCGTATGCATGTTGTCTGAACCATGATTGCAGTACAATAGCCTCCCCAGGTTGTAATGCCTTCGCCTTACTAACCTGCACATGATTCTTCAAATCGGTGCGAAGAAAACCAAGATTCTTAACCCCACTAGCAGACCGAGCCATTGTGTCAAATGTAGCCCTTGCGGATATCCCAGATGCCAAATTATTTTCAATAATAAGTGTCTGCTGTTCCGTGATGGATCTATTAGATGGTAGAAAGTGTCTCTTGTAACGCCCAAAAAAAAAATTCAAGTATTTATTTAATTAATTTATTTAGGTGTTATGTTGGTTGGTTATAATAAAATAAATACACGGTGTTTTAATTTAAATAAGGAGTGGTGTGTAGTAAATGAATGAGTGGTATTTTAATTAAATAGGGAGTGGTATGAGAAATTAAGTGGGTGGTAAATAGGGCCCATAGCGCATGAGCCCAACATTATATAAGGTCTAGGTTAATTAGTGTCTCACTCATTTTAGAAAGAAAGAAAAGAAGAGAAGAGAGAAGAGAAGAGAAGAGAGAAGAGAGTGTGGCGGCAAAGAAAAGAAGAGGGAGAGAGAAGAGAAAGGAGGGAGAAATCGCGAAGAGAAGGAGGAAGAAAGAAGGAACTTGTTGTCGTGGTTCTTGTTGGTGATTCATAGAAGGGTTCTTGTCTCCATCAAATTCTAAGGTAAGGGTGGGTTAAATTGTATAAAGGGATGCATGATGGGATGTATGTGGGAAGTAGAATCTACAATGCCTAGGACATGTTTGCTATATGTTTGCAATGAATCATGAAATATATATGTTGTTGGTGTTGTTTTGAGTGTTGATGGCTTTGAATGAAATCGATGGTAAAACGTTGCATATAAGGTGTTTGATGAATGTATTGATAGTGTTTGAATTGGTGGCTGAATTGTGATGATTGTTTGTGTTGTTGAATTCACTGTTTTGAGATGTTCTGACATAGGTTCAGTATTTCAGTGACTGAGAACGTTTTGCTGATTGGAAAATTATGTGGTTTGTCATTTCGAAAACTTGATTGAATGCTTGTTAATTTGGCACTGATTTGGTTGCATTTGGAGTTGTATAGCTCGAGTTATAGGCGATACAAGTTAGGTTAAAATTCTGGAAACGATTTGGGTATGGGTTCAGTATTTCGGTAACTGTGAACGTTGTATTGACTGAAAAATTATGTGGCTTACTTTTCTGGAAAATAGACTTAATGCTTGTTAATGTGTAACTGGTTTGGTTGCATTTAGAGTTGTGTAGCTCGAGATATGAATTCCACAAGTTAAGGTAAGATTCTGGAAACAATCTGGACATAGGGTCAGTGTTTTGGCTACTGCGTTTTCAAAATAACTCTTTTTCGAACGAATCCAATTTCTTTGAAAACTAAACAGAATGTTCTCCAGTTTATGCACAAGTTTTATGCAATTTGATTGAGTTTTGGTCATTTTAGAACTGCTTGAATTTGAAGGACAGAAACTGCCCTCTTTTGAAACTAGTATGTGTATTTTTGAAAACTGTACCTATTGAACACTCTCCTTCAAAAACTGAACTTAGGGATAAGAAATAGACCCATAGGGCTTTCCAACAACTATTTATTTGTCGAAATCCGATGTCGTTTACTATTTTAATTAATTCACCAAAGTAGGCGCATAGTTACAGAATTTTCTGCACCTGAGTTTATGTAGATTAGCTTGAACGTTGAATAAGAACGATTATTTTGTTGAATAGGTTGAAGTTCAATTATGTTGTTGTTGTTGTGTTGTTGTAGGCCTATGGCAAACGTTGAATTCTGTTGTTGTTGAGTCACTATGACTAAGTCTTGATGATGTTGTTGTCGAGTCAATATGACTAACCTTGATGATGTTGTTGTTGAGTCAATATGACAAATTTGATGATGATGTTGTTGGGTCGAATGTGACCAAATGTTGACATTGATGATGTTGTTGTATTGTTGTTGTCATTGTTGGGTTAATGTGACTAAATATTGTCGTTGTCGTTGTTGGGTCAATATGACCAAATCTTGTTGTTGTCGTTGTTGGGTCAATGTGACTATATGTTGTTGTGGTAGTTGTTGGGTCAAGTATGACCAAAACGTTGATGAAGTTGTTGTTGGGTCAAGTATGACCACATGTTGATGATGATGTTGATGATGTTGTTGTGCATAATGTATGATTATGTTGTTGATGGTTCCGAGGTGTCGTACATGGTGTCTCATACATGGCATATGCATACCACGTTGTTGTAGGCTGCGGTCTTAGAGCTTTGCTCAGTGTTGTTGATGAAGCCACAAAGGCTATTTACGTTGATTGGTACCACATGCATATACCCGTCGGAGTGGGTTGCATTTCATACATATACGTCATACTCATGGTGTCGTTGCTTGTTGATTTGCTTATGTTGCTACTTGTTGTTTTGCTTATGTTGCTACTTGTTGTTTTGCTTATGTTGTTGCTTGTTGGTGTTGCTCCGTGATAGTTGTATTATGGTGTTAATGTGTTGTGGTAGTTATAGCGTCATGATATCAGGATGTCGTCGTTGATTTATGTGTTTTCTTATAGTTGATGTTCATTGAGGGTTGTATTCTGGTGTAGTTGCGTTATGGTAAATGTAGTTGTCTGAATTCCAGCATACTACTTATCATGTTTTCTTTTATGCTGTTAGACTCACCCCTTCTGTTTGAATGTTACCCCTATGCGGTAACGTGCAGGTAAATGCGAGTGAAGGCTTTCTACCTTCGTCTAGTTTGAGTCGTGTCGTTTGCTCTGATACGTAGCACCTGGGGGGAACGAACACTAGTATTAGTTATTTTATTATAAACTGTGTTTCTACTATTTGATGTTTTTCTGGATTGTATTATCGGTGTTTTGAGGGTTCGCCCCATCAAGTCATGCTATGTATCACTCGATTATAATTAATGACGAGTTTTATTATTGACTAAATGAATGTTGGTTGGTTTTCGAAATGTCGAATGTGACACTCCATTGCATGCTTAGCTTTAATTCCGCACTCTGATAATTAATAAAATGAACGGGTAGAAATGGGGTGTTACATCTCTTGTCAGCCTCTATCAAGGGGTGGTTATGGGAATCAGTCCACTTCGTAATAACGTAACCTCCATTATCAACATTCATCCTTAACTTCGTTGAAGCCGAACACCCTGTCCTAGTGTCACTCCGTTTTTGCGAAGAAGTAGATGGCTTGTCTTTTTTGTGCTTCTTGAAACCTTCTTTTTGGCACATCATAGTCAAATAGAACGGGAAGTCTGTGGTCTTTCCCTTAGTATCACGATACACATGGGACTTCCTGATTGAAAACCCCATTGAATTTGGCGTATGAGCTATAAAACTCACTTGCATCGCTCTCTGTGGAGAACACCAGACGTTTCCAATACGTAACATCCGCAGGGTTAAGAGTGACCCCTGGCATACAAAGTAAAAATTATGAATACCCAACGGGAGAAAACATCCAAAATAATAAACTAGGTTATAGAGAAGATTCGCCCAACCTGCACCCACAACATCATGAATTTCATCTTCATCAAGTCCCACATTAGTATCTGTCTTTAAATTATCGTCGTTTATATCATCGATATCAAACACATCTATACCTGAAAACAGTTTGAAAAGTTCACTGATATGAGCATTTTCGACCAGAAACAATGTACACCCAACAATAGAAAAATATTAATGAAAATAAATAGATCCATCCGATGGGTAAAACCCTCTTGAATACTGGACCTGGAAATGCCAAAAATGCAATGATAAAATACTATATTCTATTACCCACATAATCAACTAACCACATCAACGGAAAATGTGACTAGTTGGTTAATAGCCACGAAAATACAGTCTTTTGGTTAGTAACACTCATGATACCAAAAATATAGAGAACTATAATAACGACATAAAATACAATCAATAATAATTTGAACACCTGGAACACGGCTGTCGGTTTGCTCATGATCGGTATACCTATTTTCAGATGTTATGTGGCCGTCACGTATGTTACTGAATTCTGCAGCGTAAAGAGAATACAAGCAATAGTTAGTTGTTGTGCAAGGTCAAAATTTAAGCAAAAAACCATTCATCCAATGGTTGAAAAACCTTTATCCAATAACACCCATTGGATCACATTTAAGCAAAAAATCATTCATCCAATGGTTGAAAAACATTTAGTGATGATCACTAAACCCTGGGGTTAAAGAGTCCGGGTTAGTGCGTTTATGAAACCAGAATATAGTAAATCATACAGGTGAACTTGGAAAAATACAAATCAAAAAAAAAAATGAGCACCTGTTCCAATGACGTTGGATTGCTCCTTATCGTGATCCTGATTCTCATGTGTTATATCATCGTCACATATGTTACTAAATTCTGCAACGACAAGTGGATACAAGCAACGGTTGATTATTATTTAGTGGAAAATTAATACAAAATAGCATGCGCATTTAATAGGGAAAAAAGGAGAAAGAGTCATGAGTATATATTATCTTTTGGGCTTTCTCTAAGTACACTAAGCACAACATCGCAAAACTTGGCTAGCTTGAAGCTATCCATGGGTTTAAAGAGTCCTGGTTAGTGACGTCTATTAAACAAGAATATAATAAATCCTAAAGATGAACTTGGAAAAATACAATCAACTGAAAATTGAGCATCTTTACCAATAATCACAGATTTATTCTTTAGTGAAATAAACTATGCTCCAGAATATAGAAAGCTATAATCACAGATTATATTAACTAAGATTCAGTCAACAAATAAATTGAACACCTGGAACAATGATGTCAGTTTGCTCATGATCAGTATGTCGATTTTCAGGTATGTTACTAAATCCTGCAGCGTAAAGAGAAGAATACAAGCTAATAGTTAGTCATTGTGCATGGTCAATGTCAAATACGAGAGTGAGGAGACTTACGAGCGAGTAACTGTGTAAAGCTAATGTTCGTCTGATCATGTTCATCAATGCCGGTTTGAGCCATTATCGGCGTAGCCGAAAAACGCGAATCCCTTGTTAGTGTCTACCCTGTTGTTTATTTTAATATGTAGATGGATAAGAGATGTAAAAGTTGCAAAGAAGGAGAGAGGGATTAAAAAAAGAATTATGTTTGAAAGTAAGAAGGATATGAAATATGTTTAGAAGGAAGAAGGAAGAAGGAGGAAGGAAGAAAGAAGATTAACGAAAAAGAAAGAAGTTTAGAAGGAAGAAGTTTACCGAAAAATTGGCTCATTATTAGGTTTTATTAAAATACTATAGTTAAGGGATTTTGGTTTAAAGGGAAGGTTTTTTCATCAAAGCAATTAAGATAAAACAATGCCATAAATAATGGAACGGTTTTTTCATCAAAGCAATAAAGGGAAGGTTTTTTCATCATTCATTCGGTTATTTCAAAATCAATTCCGACAACAATGCCATAAAAAATGGAACGGTATTATTATTTTTAATAAAAATTAACTACTTAATATAATTAACAATATGATAGTACATATATACCTTTTTAATAACACCCATTGGATCCCATTTGGAAACTAAATCAAAGATCCAATGGTTACAATATATTTAGTGATGATCACTAAAACATTGTTTTAGTGATCTAATCCGGAGCCGTTTTTTCATTAAAGAAAGTTTTGAAGCAAAAAGTTATAATTTCCTTTCTTTCTCTTAAAAAAAACTATATTTAATTATTTTTTTGACAAGTACTATTTTTAATTTTTGGTCAACATAAGATCCAATAGTATAGTATATGATTTGTACAAATGTATTGCCGTGTTGATAACAAGATGTGGTACACCCACCGGTACTACTACTACCGAGCTTCTTTGAATGTTAAAACTAGAAATCAGTAGTACAAAGTTGTACTCACTCTCACGAAACCAATTTATCATTTATTGTTGCCTTCATTTCCAAGTATCAAAAACCTGCAGTACTACTATGAGCTTCTTTCAATGTTAAAATGAAAACTTGAAATCAGTAGTACAAAGTTGTACTATTTTTATTTTTTCTTATGATTGCCTTCATTTAATTTCCATGACAAGTACTTAGGTATAGTACATGTAAAACCTGCAAGTACTAATTTTAAGGCTATAAATTCAACTGAATCAACTCATCACATTGATACAAACAAAACATAATTCAATCTGGGCAAAAACATTGGCATAAGATGTGTAGGTAGAGAGGTTCTACAGGGTCGTCCTGAGAACACATGAAGCTTGCTCTGAATTTTCACAATACAACAAGCTACTCATTTCATGTGTTCTTGCGTCGCGTCGCCCTCTGTACTTTTTCTACCCCGATAAAATGTGCTGTTTCAATTTGCATCAATATGATTCAGGTAATCAAGCTATTGCTATGTTTATGTAATTGCATATTTTCTTCATTTCAGAAATTGAGAGGAAAAAAATGCTTATAAATTACTAAGCAGTAATTGTAAAATTATAAATTAAAACAAAATCATCACAGAAGTTGCATCTCGCTTGGTACCGTGTTTGATCAATTTCCAATTCTCTGTTCTTTCTGATAATTGATTGTGTTTTTCGTTATCAATAGTGTCGAGAACTGGAAGGCGACCAGACACTTGACTGTTTTTATCATTATCAATAATGTTGATGCAGAAAAATTCTGCAGCAGAATTGTTCTATATATATTTGCATCAGTAGTTTGTTCTCAATAAGCAGCAGATTGGTTATATTAATATTAGGAAAGTTAGTATTGTGTAACGCATACAATATTATTGTTTGATGTATTTGAAAATTTCTATGATTCTGAGCATGAGATTAGTGAGAATCAAATAAAAGAAATAGCCAAAGATTAGGACTAAACTGCATATCTGATATTTGAGGGAATTTCGTAAAGGAATAATTGAAAAATTAAAGGGATTAATTTGGAGCTGTTTTAAAAACCGAACCAACCGGAGCGGTCGATTCGGTTGAACCATGACCCGACACCTTACACGGTTCGGTTATTTCAATGGTTAAAAACGGTTTTATCCGGTTTGAAACGGTTGAACCAGGACTTGGAGGTCTCGCCGGTTCAATGTCCGGTTCGATTTTCAAAACATTGATTTGGAGTTGACTCTTTTTGTCTTGTGGTTGACAGATCAAATTTGGTGGAATAAATTGAAATGTGGTGTGCGTATTTGCTTGAATCATTTGGGAGTTTCTAATTTGTTTTGATTAGAATTAAATTTGTTGTTTGATTTGTTTTAACTCATAATTATTGAGAGTTTAAGATTTAATTGAAATGTTGCAAGGGAATTTGAATGCTATTTAACATTCGCCAGTTACAAAATTAATTAGGAGGTTTCAAAACTTAATTGGTAAAATTGAGAAATTGAATGAGTCTTTTAAATTCGAAATTGACATTCTGATTAAAGATGGAATTGTGGAATGACACATCAGCCTAATTATGCTATTTGCTGATGTGGATGGTCTAATTAGTCGACAACTCAAAGAAGGTGCAGTTTGGGTCATTACCATTTGTACATGTTATAGATATAGATTTGTATATTTTATAGATATAGATATGCTGTTGACCAAAAAAAGAGATATAGATATGCTAAGACAATATAATCTTTGATTTTTGTTTTTTTTATTTGAGGACAACTTGGATGATTTTCATGAGGATTTGAATTTGATGACAATTTTTTTGCATAATGAGGTGTCATTTTTTTTTTTTACATATCGTTATTGCTCCTTTTAAATTATTCGTAACTTTATACGGAATAGATAGATAGATAAGTAGCTAGCAAGATAGATATGTTTAACCACATTTTTGGAATGCAAATAAGCTAATATAATATAAAGCATGTTATTTTAATTGGGAAATAACGGTACCTATTCCCTCATCTATGAACGCAAAACGGGCACTATGCAAAAGCGTAAAAAATAAAAGAGTAGAGAAGAAGATACCAGAATTTTTACTGAAGCATGAAACTCCTTGAAGGCTCGAATGACTTCATCCTTTCTCTTCAATAGATACACCCACAACTTTCTAGAGTGGTCATCGATGAATGTAACAAAGTATTGAGCACCGCCAAGGGATCTTTTAGACGTTGAACATACATCTGAATGCACAAGATCTAGAATATGTTTTCTTCTACCGAAGCAGATCGAAATTGGCGCCGTTGCCGGGGACCTCTAATTAGGAATTACTGGCTTAAGAACCTCACTAACCACTAACCTATGTTTTTTTTAGTTTTGTTTCTTGCACTTGCAGGTTCTATTAGTTTCGGCATCTTTTAGTTCTATCATAGAACAGGAGAATAAGAAAAAAAAAACGGTTTTTAGGCGAATTTCTCAGATTGCTCCGAAAATTGGTCAGAAAATCACAAAAAAATCAAAGAATAGGACTCCCATGGGGAGCTAAGGCCGAAAAATCTGAATTTCCTTCTTTTGCATTTTAATTTTATTTATTTTAATTTTTTATATCCTCAAAAAAATCCAAAAAATTCGCATACTTTTGTTTTTAATTTTTTTAGATTTGTAGTGGTGTTTTTTTTATTTTTTTGATTAGAGTTAATTCGTTTTTTATTTTCTGCCTTAATTTTAGCATTAGTTTCAATTTTCTGATTTGGTTCATTTATTTTGATATTTTTCTTACTTACCTAATGTTTAGCGATTCTTCTTTTTTCTATTCTGATTCTGATTTTGTTGACTATGAGATGATTGCTATTTATGAACCTTCACTAGAGGATCTTGTTAAACATATGGCTATTCAAAATCTTATATTCCAACAAAGAACAGATTCCACACTTAGGGAATTGGAGATAATATTTGGACATTTAACCACTGTAGTTAATCAGATGCAGGCCCAGGGATCAAACCAACTGCCTGACCATGAAGTAGTGAATCCTAATGTCCCAAATACTTCCATTTTCAGTGCAACTACTGTTGTTGAAACTCCAGAGGTATCTACATCAGTTGTTATGAAAAATAACAAGATTGCTGAACATGTTGGTAATGAGCAATACACACCACCACCACCTCCCCTCAAAGAGAAGTAATGACTAAAAAACACCCCATGGAAGAACATTCCCTTTGTAAAATGGAATTGCTTGATGGTTTGATTGATTATACATGTTCTAATAATCATTCTCTTTGTGCTGAGATTGAAAATACTTTGCAGGTTGATACACTTTCCATAGATGATGATGTGGATGTAGTTGTTTCTTCCTTGGAGCAGCCACATGTTGTAGAGCTTAAACAAGTCTATGAGAACTCTAAATGCACACATTTAAAGGGAAGTGAAATTTTTCATGTGATTATTTCAGCTAACCTTGACTCTGGACAGGAAAAGCTACCGCCAATTTTAAGGGAACATAGAAAAGGTATCGGATGGACCTTAGTGGACATTCCTAATAAGAAAGTGTGGCAAACACAACAACAACTCAGCCTTTTGATTCTGGATGTATGGAAGAAGAAGGTGACCAAACATGTGTGCGGTAACCATAAAAGAGCTTTCACTGCCAAATACCAACCACACACAAGATTCAAGTTCTTCACCTTCAAGAGGGAGTTTTCTTTCCTTATCCTTAAGTTATACATGTTGCTTACATTGAGGACAATGTGTGATATAAGTGTGAGGGTGTGTCTTTTTGTTTTTAGGTTTTTAATTTTTAACTATAAAAAAAAAATTGTAGCATGTTTTTCCACGAGTTCTTAGTTTGTACAAGTTGCGAGTGATTTGACTATTCTAGGACTATAGGTGTTTTGACATGATTTGATTGATTTCTTGTTGCTCTTGGTATAATAAGTTGGGTATGAGCACTAAATACTGCATCATCTGTGATAGGTCATTGTCCCTGGTGAGAATTGAGCCTTTTTATGGATGGATTACATTTTTCCATTCTCTCCTTTCTTGTGTGTGACTCACTCATGTTTGTTAGTTACTCTAGAACTTGACTTGATTCTTGCTGAAACACTTGTTCATATGCATGTTTGAAATGATTTAGGCAATTCTGTTTTTCTTAGCTACTAACCAAATAAGCCTACCTTGAATCTATCCCTTTGTGTAAGCCCCTCTGAGCCTTTTTATCACATTCTTTGTTTTATAGCTCATTACAAGCCTAAAAGAGAAAAACAATGCTATTACCCAATCTTAGAGGGTGAAGGAGCTTTGATTTGAAAACTGTCATATCCATAAGTGTGGGGGTGTCCAAATTGTGTAATTGTGGTTCTCACTTGGGTTGATTCTTGGGTTCTCAATGGAAAGTTTGACAAGTACATTTGTATAGAAAAATACTCTTCAAAAAGGAAAAAAAATAAAAAAAAGGAAAAGAAAAAAAAAGTCAAAAAGAAAAAAAAAAGAATAGAAAAAAGTGGAAAGTGTATATATCTTTTTATTTTTGTATCAAGGAGAGTGAATATTGTGTGGAGAGAGTTATGGAGAGAAGTATTAAAATTGTGAAGTTAGTCATATATTGTTGAAGTTGGACCCTCTAATGCTCACTTTACGGTTGATTTTCATTGCTTCTTTATCCTCTTTGATTCTTTTTAGCTTAGTTCCCCCTTAGGATTATCCCACCTTGACCTTGGCCCCATTACAACCCTTATAAAGACCTTTTGATCTTATGTGCATGTGTTCTTAAGTGTGTATGTTAGAAGTTTGTCAAGCATATGATAGTGCTAACTTTCATTGATGTGCTTATTATATATATGATCGTAAACACAAGCCTAGACACTTGAGTGATTGAGAGCATTACTTATATAAATCCTGTGAGGACTCATCACTTATGATTCACTCGTTGGTGCTCTATCCTCTTGTTTACCTTGATTGCAATCAAGTGCTATCTCTGAATGCCATTCTCCTTGAAGCCTAAGAAAAGCATCTCTCTTATGACTTTGCATTCATTGGGTTCATTGGGAATTCATGTTTTGTTTTTATGTCTTGTTTTTTGTGTTTTGCCTGGAGTACGCAAAAGCTTAAGTGTGGGGGAATTTGATCAGTGCATTCTAATGCACTCGTTATAGCTTTTCACTTGGTGATTTTAATTGTTCTCTGTACCTAATTTTTGATTCTTAGCACATTTCTAGACTTTGGGTTTTATTGGAGCAGTATGGCAATTTATTGTTTAATTCTTATTTTTTTCATTGCATATTGACCCTGGTCTACTCTGTAGGCCATAACTTTGGCTAAGGTTATCCGATTGAGGCGTGCAAGCATGCGTTGGAAAGCTAAGGAACAGAGCTACAAATCTTATGTTGAACGCGAAACCCAATTCGGAAGTTTTGAAGGCCAAAACGGCAAAATACCGAAGCAGTTTAATGTAAAACGGGTTTCGGCGCCAAAAAGGTCAATAATTGTAATTTCGATCCCCGGCAACGGCGCCAAAAAGGTCAATAATAAAGGGTAGGCTTTTTAAAGCTCTGGCTGCCAAAAAAAAATAGAAAGTCCTCAATCACGTGTGTGTGCATATAAGCAATGCAAAAGCAGTCAAGAACTAAGTCAAGTTCTGAAGAGTGTCACAAGCAATGGAAGCACTCAAGAATAAAATTAACTGTTTGGCTCAGATGCTCACAGGTTATTCATGATAGGGTATTAAGCATAATGAATCAAATAATCAAATGTCACAGAAGATCCCTCTAAGGGTTTCCATCCAAGGGATTTAGAACAACAAGATGCATGATCGGTCTCATTTAAACTGGTTCATAAAATTTAAGAGCATAGCATCAAAAGGACATTGAAAATCACAATCCAATAAGAGTTATCCATGAAAACTACATTCCACCATAAAATAGAAACATGATCAAAACATTTGTAGGAATGCAGTTTTAACATCACATGCCATGAACAAAAATTGTTTCAGAAAAAAAAAAAAACAAGTGTCAGTGTAAGAGAGTTCAACAAAACAATAACACAAAATAAAGACAAGACATGGAAATAAAGGAGAAGAGATAGAACACTCCCTCGCATGGGTTGTCTCCCATGAAGCGCTTCTTTAACGTCACTAGCTTGACGCTGCAATTCCCCTCTGTTGTAACACCCCCTTATATTTAAAACTAATTCAATTAACTAAAATCAGAGTCTTTCAAAAAAAAACTTTCCACGCACCTCAAAGAGGGTGGTACATTTAATGAAAACAACGTCAAACATATTTCATATCATAGTCACGTGGGTTTAAACCCCCAAAACAACCTGTTTAGCGTTTACAGTAATCCGTCAAATAGTTTGCAGCACAGCGGAAAATGAAACTGAGTTCACGTACTCAATACATAGTTCAAAATCATTTCAATACATAACCATAATAAAATAATACTAAGATCCCATCCCCCAGGTGTTACTATCGGGCGGACTCAATAGACCCAAGAGGCATGGCACTTCACTCGGAATCACCTGTTTGTCGCCACGAGAGCAGGCAACAAGAAATGCTAGGGTGAGTCTCTTTACATAAATCATAACAAGTAAGATAAGCATCATATTCGGAAAGTATCTAGTAACAACCATACATAACAATTTAACATTTACCATTCAATTAGAACATCAACAAGTTGCGACAAGGATTAATTAAGCATTAATGAGAATCCAAGGAATGTATGTTCGTATGCATGTATGTAATATGCATGTGGATCCATATTCACCTCACCACCCCGTCGGGTAACTCACCACCCGTCGGGTAACTCATCACCTGTTGGCGAAGCCCTCATCAACCTGTTTGGCGAAAGCCATGCATATGATTCATGTGACAATATGACAATGCATCACACCACACTAAGCACACCGCATCAATTATTAACTACTACCTCATCAATTGTCAAACACCACCTCATCAATTGTTTATCATCACCTCATCATTTGTTTACCATCACCTCATCAATTGTTTACCATCACCTCATCAATTGTTGGTCACCAATTCACCAATTATTAATTAAATCTCACCTAAGGACCAACACCACCCCATAGGGACATTCTCCTCACTTGTGGACCATTTTGACACGCCAAGAATTAATTTAGGGACTTAGGAATTTATTTGACACGTTGGGACTAATTAGACGCTAAGGGATTATTTTATCACGCCAAGGATTAATTTAATTCTTAGGGACCAATTTGTCACACCAAGGATTAAATTAATTCTTAGGGACTAAACCATCACTTAGACATATTTTGGGTACCTAGACACTGAGGGGCAGCCAAAATGGCGCCCATAACCAAACACCACAACCACACTCACACACTAGCACAGATACCGAAGACATGGGCGCCATTTGCCTAGGCATTTGGCGCCCCTCTAAGTGCTTCCTTCAAACCACATAAACCTAATTTCTAATTAAACAACTCAATTCTCACATAAACAACAAGCATATAGGTATCAATCAACTTCATCAATGTATTTATTTCACATACTTCACCTCATGAAAGCATATCTTCAAACACATAACATGCAAAATCCACAACACATAATTTTCATACAACAAGTAGCATGGTAGCAACAATCCAAACACTCATACAACAACAAACATAGAATAAACACAAATTCACACAATTACTTCATACTAGGCTATTTTCCTACATAACACATATTCTACTTGTTATTATGAACATAGTGAGAATCCCCTAACCTTGTAAAATTGAAAAACCAAACAAGACTTCAAGCACTTCAACCGAATCACCAACCAAGCGAGCCTCCTCTTCTTCACTTCTTTCCAATTTCACGATTTCTCTTCTTTCTCTCTCTAGGGTTCGATTTGGGGTTTGAGAAAGGGGGAGTTTTTGCAAACTAAAATTGGTATGGTTTTGTTGAGAAACACACAAGGAATGAAATGGAACAAGAATGGAGAAGATTCATTGAAAGGGTCAAAAGTTATGCTCCCATCTCTCTCTCACGCCCTCACCCTCTCTTCTTCCTTTCTTTCTTTCCAGCTCTCGGTTTCCAGCTTCCCCCCTCCCTCTCCGATGCTTTCTTTTCTTTCTTTTCATTCATTTAATCCAAGCCCAAGTGGATTTGGGCCTCTATTCGCACCCTCCATTAATTCAACTACTCCCAACTTAATAACATCAACACTCTCTTATTTATTATCTCTCACCTCCATATTTAATTAAAACACCTAATTCATTTAATTAAATATGACTAACCACTTAACTCCTAAGTAATTAATTAAATAAATATTCAAATTATTTTCGGGCGTTACAACTCTCCCCCACTTAGAATATTTTCGTCCTCGAAAATACTCACGAAGCAATACTCAACTTCTTCTCACCTCTAACCGTACTCATCATACTCTATCGTACACTAAGGTAACGAACCACACACCTTCTCTACACTCTTACCCTTAGCAGATTTCTAACCTGTAGGGTATCCAGATCCTACTCGACTACTCAAATACCATCTATTCCGATGCAGGGGCACCATACCCTCAACTACGATTTGCGATTAGCTTACCCTCTTTAAGTCTCCAATCTCCTGCTCACTTCCGAACTCACCTCCCTAACCCAACCTATCTCATTCATCTAATTGACCTACTGCGTCGTCATTACTAATAATTCCACCTCGAGTTCCATAACAACCGCACTCCAAAGTGCTCCTAACCACAATCCTAAACCACATTAACATCAAACGGCATCTCGGCACACTCACTCGGATCTCGGCATCCAGTACTTAGGTATATTTATACACTACCCTTTAGCGACTACACCTCGACCCCCATGGACTTACCCTCCTCCGACTTACACTCAGTACAACACTTCGACCCCGCTATGTTTCAACATTACTAGGCTCGACTCGTCTCTCATTCAACACGTCTTCTCTTTGGTAGCCTACAATTTGACTCACCTCTCATCCCACAGAAATACTTACATCTCAGCAATAGTAGTTTAGACTTCCATAACGTTACACCCACTCCTTTACACTTAGTTTATATACATCACACTATACTTTGACAACTTCAATATTTCGACATACTTAATTGCACATACCTACTACTAGATTCGACGATATATATACTTCGACAAACATACTCTTCACTTAGATACTTACACCTATTTCAACAACTCTGCTCTTCGACCATGCTTACATTTCGACTCATCCATACTTAGTTAACTCCATACTTCGATACCTATACACTTCGACACTCACTCATCAACCACCTTTGTATTTATAAAGACAGCGACGAACCGCACCCTTTTATCTATAAAGACGGTCGAAGATTTTGTTCAAAAACAGCAACATTAAGTTGCTAACCAGCAGCTTCCTAAATAACAAAACAACATACAATTTAAGTCACCACACACAACATTTTTCTCAATTTCATTTACCATCTAACCACACAATGCAATTACTACTTTGAACATGTATCAAAATTCCTAACGAAAATTCGGCAGAGTTTCCTCTGAAATATGGACATCCCAAAAATACTTTTACCTGTATAACCAGTCCAGGCATCAATTTTGTTCAAAAATCATTAATTCTCGCACATATACAAAATTTACGGTTGTCCAAAAGATTTGTAAATTCAACTAACACAGTCCCGCAATCGAAAACCATATTCAAGCATAACAATTAAACAATCAAATCTTTATGGTTTCGTTCTAAGTTTCAAACAAACATAATTTCTCAAAATGGCGTTTTTGACTCGAAAATTCACGAAACTCCAATTTTCGAAATCCGTTCAAACATAACATAAACAACATTTTAAAATTTCCCTAAACGTGAGTAAAACTCACCTTTTTGTTTCAAAAGATTTTACCTCGTCAAACCATGAAATTATTGTAAGACCTCATCATTTTCAAACAACATCAATCCATGACCTAATCGGTCCTAAAGCTAAAATCACGTCCACATCTCATAATAAAATTCTAAACAACTTGGAAATGAATTAACACAATTCTTGACATTACGTTCATTCCCAAAAACACAGAATTTCCAAGTACTGCTTCTTTTAAAATTGTAGAATTCACAATTTTGTCCAAAAAGGAAAACTATACGCAACCTCAAATCTTATTATAACACGAACATGTTGCCACACCAAACAACCACTTATTATTTTCAAAATTTAGTTTTTCGACATAAACTCGTGGTTAGAAAAGTCAATCATTTCATCTTTGCCAAAAAGGAGACTATACGCGAATCCTAACCTTAATTGTTATAACCGAGCACCGCATTTCATTTCAGTACATAACTTTAAAACAATCTAGCACAAATCAAAATTAAACTCATGTGCATCACAGAAACAATCAACCTATAGCCAAACGCGTCAATCAAAGGTAACAATATTCAACAAGCAAATCCTTCGATTATTGTCTATCCACTACACTTAGGCATATTCACAACCCACTTCATCATCTACACTTAGTCACTTCACCTTTGACTATTACACTTAGGCACACTACACCTAATCACTCCCTAACCTCGGCCATTACACTACCCACGCTTCGGTACATTCTTTTTGGCACCTCGGTTCTCTACACTACGTCACGCTAAGATTCACTACACTTACTATTCAACGTACCTAAACCTCGGTACTACATACCTTGACTCTCACATACTACGTCGCATGCATATTACACTTCAACACACCTATGGTTAAGCATCTACACCTCAGTTCATATGTAGTCCGATGTACCTAACATTCCTCTTCCTTCTTTCCTTTGATCTTCATATTATGGTCATACTTAAGCCAACCGCTAAACACTTTCCCTTCACAACTAGTCCAACACTCATTAAGACTTTCACGAAGCTTACTACACCCGTAATACCTCTTCACCTCTACAGTACATACCTTGATCATAATACACCTAACTCAAATAGCTACCCTTAGGCATACTTAATCTACACCCTTTTGCTTTGTACCAAAACTCTATTTTCAGGTCACCAAAGTCTCGCTCGATTATTCAAACACCATTAATTTATCGTTAGGGAACTATACCATAGCAATCATTTAAGTACTAATGCTCCTATCTTACGTCAACCCATGTCTAAATCACAAACAATGCCTTCCTCAGCTCGGCATTCCTACTCTTCGTACCTAATTGTAATCATTTAATCGTCAAGGTTACTCAATATCGTCTAGCTCCTATATAGGTACTCCCCAACTACCATACTTTTAAGAACAATTTTTTCTACCTTAGGCTTTCCAGAACATTTTCTAAACTTTTTCCAAAAAGGCATGCTCTAATTTCTTTGCATGAACTTCAAATCCAAAGTGTCAATCCCTATTTTGACATCTCTCTACTATCAAACCCCAAATCAAACTCAAACACCCATAAGGCACCTATTTAAATAAAAATTAATAGTCAACCGGACTTGCACACACCACTCAATCAATCAAGTTGTAATTAGTACATATTCGTAATTTATAGAAACCACGAGTTATTGTCGCCTCTTTCATTGGGAATGAGTTATCGGGGTGATCGGTCCCTCCTACTCATGCAACCAACTAATTAAGGTCACGAAACTACTTCCTTTCAATTTATAACTACCACATTAAAAGATTTTTAACGCACCGGAGTGCGAAGGCGTCGTCACGACTTTCACTCCTTTGGCGTCGTTAGAACTCTTTTAATCACACATACCTTAATGATACGCACAACGATCCGCGAGCAGACAAAATCAATGCTACAATCACCGATTCTGCGCAGTCACACATGTACCTCAATAATACTATATAACTTGCAATCGTAATCTAACAAATAAGTCGCAAGGCACGTCAGCGATTTAGCAAACCAACAAAGTTAACAGTAATAAGCAGCAATATAATTATGATTTTAGAACGAGTACTAAGACTCGAGGGTTAACAGACTCGACAACTTGACCGGACGGACCGAACTGCTCTGATACCACTAATGTAACACCCCCTTATATTTAAAACTAATTCAATTAACTAAAATCAGAGTCTTTCAAAAAAAAACTTTCCACGCACCTCAAAGAGGGTGGTACATTTAATGAAAACAACGTCAAACATATTTCATATCATAGTCACGTGGGTTTAAACCCCCAAAAACAACTTGTTTAGCGTTTACGGTAATCCGTCAAATAGTTTGCAGCACAGCGGAAAATGAAACTGAGTTCACGTACTCAATACATAGTTCAAAATCATTTCAATACATAACCATAATAAAATAATACTAAGATCCCATCCCCGGTGTTACTATCAGAGCGGACTCAATAGACCCAAGAGGCATGGCACTTCACTCGGAATCACCTGTTTGTCGCCACGAGAGCAGGCAACAAGAAATGCTAGGGTGAGTCTCTTTACATAAATCATAACAAGTAAGATAAGCATCATATTCGGAAAGTATCTAGTAACAACCATACATAACAATTTAACATTTACCATTCAATTAGAACATCAACAAGTTGCGACAAGGATTAATTAAGCATTAATGAGAATCCAAGGAATGTATGTTCGTATGCATGTATGTAATATGCATGTGGATCCATATTCACCTCACCACCCCGTCGGGTAACTCACCACCCCGTCGGGTAACTCATCACCTGTTGGCCGAAGCCCCTCATCAACTGTTTGGCCGAAGCCATGCATATGATTCATGTGACAATATGACAATGCATCACACCACACTAAGCACACCGCATCAATTATTAACTACTACCTCATCAATTGTCAAACACCACCTCATCAATTGTTTATCATCACCTCATCATTTGTTTACCATCACCTCATCAATTGTTTACCATCACCTCATCAATTGTTGGTCACCAATTCACCAATTATTAATTAAATCTCACCTAAGGACCAACACCACCCCATAGGGACATTCTCCTCACTTGTGGACCATTTTGACACGCCAAGAATTAATTTAGGGACTTAGGAATTTATTTGACACGTTGGGACTAATTAGACGCTAAGGGATTATTTTATCACGCCAAGGATTAATTTAATTCTTAGGGACCAATTTGTCACACCAAGGATTAAATTAATTCTTAGGGACTAAACCATCACTTAGACATATTTTGGGTACCTAGACACTAAGGGGCAGCCAAAATGGCGCCCCATAACCAAACACCACAACCACACTCACACACTAGCACAGACAAGAAAGATGGGCGCCATTTGCCTAGGCATTTGGCGCCCCCTAAAGTGCTTCCTTCAAACCACATAAACCTAATTTCTAATTAAACAACTCAATTCTCACATAAACAACAAGCATATAGGTATCAATCAACTTCATCAATGTATTTATTTCACATACTTCACCTCATGAAAGCATATCTTCAAACACATAACATGCAAAATCCACAACACATAATTTTCATACAACAAGTAGCATGGTAGCAACAATCCAAACACTCATACAACAACAAACATAGAATAAACACAAATTCACACAATTACTTCATACTAGGCTATTTTCCTACATAACACATATTCTACTTGTTATTATGAACATAGTGAGAATCCCCTAACCTTGTAAAATTGAAAAACCAAACAAGACTTCAAGCACTTCAACCAGAATCACCAACCAAGCGAGCCTCCTCTTCTTCACTTCTTTCCAATTTCACGATTTCTCTTCTTTCTCTCTCTAGGGTTCGATTTGGGGGTTTGAGAAAGGGGGAGTTTTTGCAGCTAAAATTGGTATGGTTTTGTTGAGAAACACACAAGGAATGAAATGGAACAAGAATGGAGAAGATTCATTGAAAGGGGTCAAAAGTTATGCTCCCATCTCTCTCTCACGCCTCACCCTCTCTCTTCTTCCTTTCTTTCTTTCCAGCTCTCGGTTTCCAAATTCCCCCCTCCCTCTCCGATGCTTTCTTTTCTTTCTTTTCATTCATTTAATCCAACATTCAATTGGGCCCAAGTGGATTTGGGCCTCTATTCGCACCCCCCTCCATTAATTCAACTACTCCCTAACTTAATAACATCAACACTCTCTTATTTATTATCTCTCACCTCCATATTTAATTAAAACACCTAATTCATTTAATTAAATATGACTAACCACTTAACTCCTAAGTAATTAATTAAATAAATATTCAAATTATTTTCGGGCGTTACATCTGTCAAGGTGGAATATATGACACGAAGAACACACCATCCTTCTTCTTTCGTTTATGAGGTAGGAAATTCATGAACTTGAGGTACAATTTCATATGCTTCCATATCCGTTCAAGGTGAAGGATGATGAACAAGGCATAGAAGGAGTCTAAATATCGATCAAGCTCTTCACTCCCATCTTCCTTGCTTCTCAAAAGATGAGAAAGGAAAATGATTTGTTGGGTGATTTCTTGTTGGATTTCCATACCTTCCCAAGATTGAGAGTTTTTAGCTTCCTTCCAGACAAGAGGATCCCCCTATTCAATTTTTATTTTTTCCTCATCTTTCTTTTTCTCCCATGATTCTTCTATTATTGAGCCATTTTCTTCTTGTTCTGATTTTTGAATAAGTGGTTGTTCATCTGCTAACCAGTCATCTGATAACCAGGGACATGATTTGTCAATAACTATCGACTCTGGCTCCTCAAGAATTTTAGGTTGGGCCAACCAAGGATAAGACTCATCAATGAGTACCCATTCTGGTTCACAAGAGCAATACACAAGATCTTTCCCACAAAGATCACAATCGGAGTATGTCTCACAATCGCCATTTAAATGTGGTCCTCCACAACAACAACAGCGAAGTGGCGGTGGTGTGGACTCCATGACTCACAAAGTATTCACACGCTTTCATAGAATCAAGGGAGTAAAAGTGGTAAAAGGATAAAAAATATATGCATAAAGTAAAAAGAACCAACAAAACTAAAAACAAATTAAAGTATGTACGGGTTCAAATTAGTTGTTGCATTCGAATTTACTAGTAATTGTAATTTCGATCCCCGGCAACGGCGCCGATTTGATCAGCGGTCGTACGCGGGTCAAAATAATTAAAAAGGATTTAAAATGTAATACAAGGTGAGTTAACCTTGGTCGTCTCACAAGGACCTCTAAGATTAAGACTACCAACAACAAGAACAAAATGAACAATATAAAGGGGGGTTTTTATTTAGAAAAGTTTATATTTGATAGGAGCAATTGGCGAGAGACAATCAATTCATCAGGTTCAAGGTGTGCTTCTCAGATTTATCATAGGTTTTTAAAAAGTAACGTCTCTAAGGATTTCTAATTCTAGATTGATATAAACTAACTAGAACAAGCGTTAATCAGTCTATACGAATTCACACAATTTTGGGCAAGCGCCAAAATAGTGGGTTCAATCAGTCATGAAACGGGACAAGCGTCGTTCAAAGCATAACCAATATCATAACAAAATTCATGTCAATCCTCATTCAATCTCGTTTTGTAACCTTAAGCATCCAAATAACTGGAAATAATCAAAGGTTACGAAACGAGATTGTATACAAGCAAGCGCGTACACAAATGAATCGCATTTTGCAAAAACAGAATTCGAATGATTCAAGCGAAATAAGAAGAGCCGCAATTGCAACCATTAAGAACAGAAACGAAATTGATAGAGACGAATTAGAAACTAAGACTAATAAACAATAAAGAACCAAACCTCAAAATCCGTACAACGACACCCGTTCACCAATGAATTAACTTTGGGTTTTAGGCTTCCATGGAGGTTAGAGCACAAAAGTTTTGTAAAGTGTATGATATCTTTGGAAGGATACTCTGCGCTGCTTACCTACTAGGCAATCTTCATAAGATTCAAGTGGTTGTCCTTTTATGTTTTGGAGATGATTTTTAGCGAGGATCTCTAGACCGTTCTCACTCATGTGACCTATTCTTTAATGCCACAGCTCCATACTTTCTTCTTGAGCAACATTTATCTCCCCTTTGCATAGTTTTCCATGTGTGATGTACAGAGAGCCTTCCTTTCTACTGCGAGCAACAACCATGCTTCCCCGGCTAAGCTTCCATTTTTCACCACCAAACTGGTTATTCATTCCAACAACATCTAGCTTACCTGCCGAGATAAGATTTAGACGCATCTCGGGTACATGTATTACCTCCTTCAGCACAAGTTTGTTTCCATTTTTTGTCATCAGAATCACTTCTCCTATGCCAACAATCTTGCTTGTGACATGATTGCCCATCTTTACTAGTCCAAAATCTCCTTTTTGATAAGATGAGAAGAATCCTTCATTAGGAGTAACATGGAAAGATACTCCTATATCAACTATCCAAGTGCAATCATCAAAAACAACGTTTAGATAATTTACCTCACCAACAAGGAACACGTTCTCGTCGTCAGATGCAACTGTTGTTGTAGTTTTCTCTTCCAACTTCTTTTTGGGATCTATCAGATTGGGATGGACGATTCCGGACTTCTGATCTCTCTTCAAGAACCTGCACTCTGGCTTCTTATGACCATCTTTTCCACAATAGAAACGGGTCAAACCTCTAGGGAGAGACTTGGATCTTCCTCGTGATTTTCCACGACTTCCTTTGCTTCTATGCTCACTCCTTCCTCTATTCTCAATAACATTGACTTCTGAGTGACTACTCATTCCTTTTTCCTTCCTTCTGGACTCTTCATTTAGCAAACTGTTTGTGATAGTATCCAAGCTAAGCTTGGTGTTGAGTTGCTGAGAGTGACAACTAATGTGTCCCAGCTCTCAGGTAGAGAACTAAGGAGTAGAAGAGTTTGCAATTCATCATCAATTTTCATATGCGCTTTTGTTAATTGATTGACAATACCTTTGAAAGTGTTCAGATGCTCGATCATATTCTGGCCGTCAGAGTACTCCAATTTCACCAACCGTCTGACAAGATGAGCTTTGTTCCTGGGAGTTTTCTTTTGAATCATAGATTCAAGCGTCGTCCATAACTCATACGCATTGGTATAAGTTGATACATGCTCAAACAAGATTTTGTCGATGTACTTCTGAATCATAGCAACAGCTTTCCGATTCAGAACCTCCCATTCTTTTTCAGTCTTCCCTTTTGGCATGTCCTCATTTGTGATTGGCTCATACAAATCCTTGCAGTATAGATGGTCTTCCATCATCGACTTCCAATAGGAATAATTGTCTGCAGTTAGCTTGAACATGTCTCCGTCGTGACTGAATGTTCCTTCCATCTTGAGTTGCACAGGACAATGACTTTTTGAACCAACAGTTCTGATACCACTATTGGGAAATAGCGTTACCTATTCCCTCCTCTTCGAACGCAAAACAAGCACTATGCAAAAGCGTAAAAAATAAAAGAGTACAGAAGAAGAAGACACTAGAATTTTTACGTGAAAAACCCTCTCGGGAAAAACCACGGAACCTAGTCTAGTTGAAAGATCTCCACTATGAAAGTATAATTACAAGTGTTTCTCTCAATGTCTGAGGATCTCTCTATGAATCTCACCCTCTCGGATGGTATGCAAATTTTCTCTCTAGAAAACTCTCTCTTTCTCTCAAAGAGGAATACAAGATGACTCTCTAACTTTCTTAGGATTTCTTCACTTGGATGTCATTCACCAACCTTCACAAGTCCTCCTATTTATATGAGAAGAATGTGGCTTCTCCAAAAATAGTGATTAATGGAGGATATTAATTTCCACAATTCCAATGTAGTGCAGAAACTTCAAACGATTCTTCAAAGATGAATGTGCATGTCTCTCAAAGTAAAAATTCCAAGACTTGGAATAGTATCCCCTTTCCCATGCATTGTGACTTCCAGTGCATCACAATTAAGGAGGGAATTCCAACAATTTTGAACTTGTTTAATTAGGACAAGTCTACCGGCTCTAGATGGATCTTTTGATTTCTATGTTTCAAGCTTATCCTAGATTTTTCTTAACACTAAATCCTATGTGGATTTTTTATTGGATTTAAACACCAAAGATATGCACAAATAAACGACGGCTAACTCCACTAACTGACATATCAATATGGTAGCAATTTGTTACCCCATCTTCTGTATTCCCCAAATATAACACAACTCGATTTCACAAAGTTAATTCTAAGACCAAATATAACAACTAAAAACACTTCAACAATCTTCTCAAAGTAGAGAGCTTTTATTTTTGGCTAAATTGCTCCCGAGGTCCCTTAACTTAATTTTAAATAACAATTTAGTCATTTCTTTTTTTTTTGCCCCAAACCAATCCTTTATGTCTTAATTTTTTTGCATTGTTGCCCTTTTCCATCTACTTTTGTCCAAGTCCGTTAAAAAATGTCTATGTTGCCTTTACAATGCTAATGTGTCACAATTTATGCTTATGTGGCTTATATAGTTTTAATCCAAGTCATTTTAATTTAGTTTTATTTAAAAAATCTGCAAAGTCATAATGAAAATGGCTACTAACTCATCATGTTCAGCATGAACTCATTAGTTCAGCAGAAACTCTTCACATTCCAAATTTAAAATGGTAGATAACTACACAATTCTTCGAATCCTCCTATTATAGATAAATAACTGGAAGATTAACACAAATTCCAAATCCCTAATTTAATACCCAGAAAAATGAAACCGGAAGATGAACAAAAATCTCCAAATCCCTAATCTTACCCCATTACAAATCTGAAAAAAAAAAAAAAATCAAAACTCATTACAGATTGAATACTTGAAAGAACGATTCTGAAGAACAAGAATAACTGAAACGAAAATCAAATCCCATTTACTAAAATGAAAACAAAACCCATTATAACCGATTTTGAGTGATGAAGAACTGAAACGAAAATCAAAACCCATTACGAAAGCGAAACCCATTTCCAGATTCTGGGTTTGAAGCGATTCCTAATTCTTGGGTTCTGATCTGCAAATTGGGTTTCTAATGAAGATTTGGATTTTTTTTCTTTGCTACCCTTCCCTTCTTGTTCTTCACTTCTAATTTCTTCCTTTCTTGTTAAAGATTGATGATCAGAAGATATGAGATTGACAATCAAAATGGGGATCGGATGAGATGTGAAGAAGATTGATGATGAAATGCAGATTGATGATGATGATATGAGACTCATAATTGAAACCCATATTTTTTAAGAGTTTAATTTATATACACAAACTGTGTATACATGTTTTACACTATCTACCAATGATAGTTTGACAAGTCATTAAAAAGAAGTTCTTACTCAATTAAGAACTAATTGACGTGTCATCGCTACTACGTATTGTGATTGGTGGATAGTGTAATAAGCTTTACACATAATGTGTATACTAATTAAACTCATTTTTTAATTAGTTTTAATCAAAAATTAATAAAAATTATGACTCACTCATCAAATAACTAGTAAATAAAATGATAAATAATGTTAAATAAGCATAAAAAAATTACATAGACATTTTTTAAAGGACTTTGACGGAAGTAGACGAAAAAGGACAACGGTGACAAAAATGTAAAACTTAAAAGACTAATTTGGGACAAAAATAAGAAACAACTAAATTGTTACTTGAAATTAAGTTAACGGACCCTGAGAACAATTTAGCTTTTCAGGAAAAAATACTATGATATCACCAACAAAATGCAGATATAAGATCTCAACATTTTGATTCCCAACAAATAGCGTTGAAAAACATAATGCTCCACCACTTTATTTATCTTAGAGGTTTATACAAAATGAAAATGTAGAACGAATATGCTTACTATATATGTCTATAGCCATAGAAGTTGTGGTCAAATGCGGTGGCTGAATTCAAGCATTCAAAAAAAAGTTAAAAATGAAGACGTTTTCATATCTTCAATCGCCCCATTATAAGGCAACATCGCCTTTACCATAACTGAGGCGGGAAGTGAGGCAAATTTTGGGCCATGATACAATGCAGTTATGTTTCCAATAGTGCATCGTGAGTATCTACCTTCCCCTATACTGAACCTCTCTCCTAACAATTATGTCACCACTTTTCTCTCTCTTCAAAAAAAGTTTGAACGTCTTCTTTCTCCCTCAAACCTCCCACTTTCCTTTTCTCCCAAATCCTCGTCACAACCACACAAAACATGTAAATACCTTTTTTTTGCAACAGAGATCCACACATTACGCACGACGAAGGTCGCGAAGAGACGGACGCAGAGGGCGTCGCCGGTAGCGGATTTGGGCGTCGAACCGGCGATCGGTGAAGTTTTCAAGCAAAGTGACGCTACAACCGCAACGGTGAAGTGTAAATAGTGGAAGCATTTTCTGGTGAACCAGAATTTCAAAGAGAAGGTTCGAAACAGAGACAAGAAGAGAGGGAAGAGGAGGAAGGGTATGGAAAGCAGAGTTAGAATTCCGAAATTGAGAGAGAAGAAATACAAAACATAGAGAGAAAAGAAACCCTAAACGAAAAAGGGTGGAAGAAGAGCAGAAAGTGAAAATTGAAATCAGAGAAGAATAGAGAGCTGCGACGGGGACGCTCACGGTGGTTGCGACGTGCCGGTGTGAGGACCCCCACAGTGTGGGTGATGCTGGTTGACGGTGAAGACAAATATGGAGGTGATGGTTCCTCCCTTGGTTTTTTTTCGTTTTTCATAGCCTAATTTTTTTTTGTGATTTTTATTTTGAAATATGGTTTCTTCATTAAAATGGGTGTTGAGAAAAAAAGGGCATTTTACCATATCTTTGTTTCTTGCCTATCCTATATACTTCTCTGTTACTACATTCAGCACATTGGAACAGGCGCACGCGACTTAGGAAGAGAGATGGGAGTCTCAAAGAAGAAGTTGAGCTTTTGGGATTCATTGTCAGGTTATCAAATAAATCTTAACATGTTAATCATATTTCAGCTTCATGGTTTAATGTTAAGAACTAATGATTTGAATTGTTACAGGGTGTCATAGATACGAAGCAAAAATCCAAGATTGGATAAACCTCCAAAGAGCTAAAGCATATGTACAGTTGTGAAAGCTTGAGGTGTTATATTGTCAAATTACTTAAATACATCATTTGGTGTTAACTTTCTGTTACTATGCTTTAGGTTGCAGTGAAGGGTATATATAGTTATTCCTGTTATTTAATTTGATCATTTTCCATTCTTTCTCTGTAATCTATCTAATCTGTCAAAAGCTTAATTCCTGATATTTTGTTAGGATGACTTGGATGAGGTTTGCAATGATACAACTTCTAGATGTTAAATGGAATTTTTCGCATTTATATGATCGTGCCAATAGGTTCTATGTTGATTACGGTTATTTGAGTTATGACTTTTCTAGCCCTTCATAATATGATTGGGTTTTAATTATGCAGGAGTAGGACATAAGCAACTTGTCATTACTGTCTTTATGTGATGCCTTTCATGTCCGTGAGATGATAATCTCATTGCTAATGCTTATTGAATGCCATTTTTGGCTTCTAATTTTTCTTTTGATTCCTTCTATTTCAAAGTAGGATCTTGTATGAACACAGACTTTATTAGCTGAGTTTTGATTTAAATCATCAGTCTTATACCACACAATCAGTCAAATCTAATTCCATTCTACATGTCTCTGTTAAGGATTGGGACTTAAAAGGATATATGATTGATTGTGTTGATGTTTCTTCTTGCAGTTCATTATGCATGGTTACCAATGTTGTGCACTAATCCACTTGATTACATAATTTCTTCTTCCCTTTGTGAAGTTGTCAGAGTTAAGGGAAAGAACAAAGCCTTGGTCAAGGTCAGCTCATTCTCCATTCCCATTCTCCCTCTCTGTTATTTGTTGTAAATATGTATATTTTAATATAGTTTTATATGTTAGAAAAATCATTTTTATATTACCTATGAGATCTCAACTTCGTTGAAATTTGAATGTTATTCTTCTCTGATTTATTGTTCAGCTACTAATATATGTTTTCATTTTATATGACTGTGATAGCAACCATGAAAGCCTTTGCTTCTCATTATATACTTTGCCTTTGAGTTTTATTCTCTTATTGTCCATCTGTTCAAAATGATTTTTTAACTGTATTCTTTATTTCCACATTCTCTATATATCACCATAACATTCTATAATGAAAAGAAGGCAATCTCCAATGCATCATTTTACTTTGAGGAGTTCCAAATTTCAATTGTTGATCTACTTCTTCAATACTGATGTGGAGAAATGATGTGGAGAAATTTTTAGTCTGTTTTTCTAAAAGTTGAAATAAAATGATTAGTCATATTGTTTGTAAGGTGATGGGAATTGCCTCTGTCAGGGTCTCCATTATGACATGTTCTTCTTCTTCTAATAAAGTATAAGATTTACATGCTTATAATGATGACAAATATGTGAAGAATATTGGCAGCACATTGAACTCTATTCAATTTGGTGATATCAAATAGACATATATATGCCTGCAAGAAACAGAGGCCCAAATTATATTTTTCTCCCCTGATAAATTTCTTGAACTCTATCTATCTCATTTAAATATTTATTATGTGTCTAAGGCTTGCTTTATACTGTTCTTTAGATGGTTAAAATTTATTTAGTCATTTGTGCATAAGCCTAACTCAACCTATTTGTCAAAATGTGAGTATGTGACTGCTTGCTTATCCTTCTATAATCCTTGCCAGTTAACGTCAAGTCTTCCCAGCATATTTTGAAACTCTTTTATTAAACATTTATTGAGGCAGAAACAGAGTTGTGGCCGTTAAGGACGTCTCATTCAAAATTTCTGTTTTCAACTCACTCCTTTATAGAAGAATAATTAAGATCTAAGTGTCTCTATGCAGAATAGCTAGACCACAGAGTTGGATGCGGTTGCGACGGGTAAAGTAGTCTTTGTAAGTATATTTATTTTCCAGTTTGTTTTTTCTGCTTTAAGTAAAACAAACAAGTCTGGGACCAAATATTTACTTGGTCAGGATGAAAAAATTCTAACAAAGAACTGCATTAAAATAAAAAGGAGACAAGGAATGGAGAGTAAACAAAATATGTCCCTTTGCTCTATTGACAATCAAATTCTCAAAATGAGTTACTTAAAATTGTTAGAGAACCACTGCTGGAGTTTTTTTAACAAAACCACTGATAGAGTTTAGTGGTGGTATTTCCTATCATTTTTAAAGTCATGATGTTTGGTTCCATCTTTCATGAATTTGCAGTTAATTCCACTTTATTCTATTTTGTTACCGCGATTTTTATAGGAAGACAAAGGACATTGTTTCATGTTGTTGATTGACTTGAAAAGATAATTGATAAGCTTGCTGAAGCTATGTGGTAAGTCAATGTTGGTTCCAATTGTTTGTTACTATAATGTAGTGTTGTGTTTATTGTATTTGATATTTATTCTACCCCCACTCTTATTACCCATTTTATTTAATTGTAACAATGGGTTCCCATGATTAAGATAATGTTTAGTTTGGGGTCACATCAAAGTTATTAAGCACTAGATTTAGAAGTTCAACTTTTTAGTGATGATATTTTATTTTCATGGAGTTGTCTTTTGGTAGTTCTTCTCGGGTTTATGTTGATTGAGTTTGAAGAGTTAATGAGAAGTTTCAAGAGTTTTCCCGGCCATGTGAAGCACAATCCATAAAATAAATGATGTCAAATTTAAAGGACTTCTTGCCTTTATCTATAGTCATTATCTTTACGTAATAAGATCATGTGATATACAAGGCATTTCTTTGGTGGTTTACACTTACAAATCTTACAAGTCTTTTCATCAAAAAGATAATCTTACAAGTCAATTGCAAAATATATAGACAAATGACATTACATTTTCAATGGAAACAAAATATATAGACAAATGACAAATGACATTACTAATATTATCAGAAGATGTATTTATTTGTGTAGCCTTTTAACTATTTTGCTTATGTCGAACTTTCACAAGCTTTGTTACTTTCTTACCTTATTTTTTACATTACTTTTTTAAACCAATTTGTTATTCAAACATTTAGCCCAAACATTATACGCAACAAATCATTCCCACTACTAATGTATTCTGCTCGATCTATTCCATCCGTCATTCGGGCATGCAGAATTAACCGAGTAACACATCACACACCTATCCTTTAATATATTATGCGTAAGAATGTGTTCTTACTAAGCAATCCACCATCGGTTTACTATAGGCATAGTACTTATACCAACAATATCATCGCTTGGGTTGCCGAGTCACACGCTAAGGCTCAAGGTAGACATTCCAAGAATGCTTCTAATAAATGTTGACAAAATAACGAGTCTATGCAATTGCACACAACTTATGGTCACTCGCCTCTCAGTAAATACGTCCTCGAAGAGGGGGTTTATATAGGATCGTAACATCGATTTCAAGGTTTACATACATCGCTTAACACTTACATCGTTTGGTTTGCAAATCCTATTTGAGTTTCAAAGGAGACAATTTCCTATTGGAATATCTTTTGCCATGACGATTAACAAGAGTCAGCGCCAATTTTAAAACATGTTGGTGTATATTTACCAAGCCCAGTATTTTCTCATGGTCAATTGTATGTTGCTTTATCTAGGGTGACGTCAAAGCAATGTTTACAAATTTTGATTACACACAATGAAAGTGATTCACCATCTACTACCTCGAATGTTGTGTACCACGAGGTCTTCAAGAATGTAAAATAAATCCTTAACATGATGACAAGCTTCGCTTTCTTATCCAATATGTTACATAGTAATCATTTAACTACTTAATATTTAATTGCTACCTACCTCCATAATAATAATTGATCATCAAATTGTAGTCGCTCAAACCGTGCAGAGCACGGGTGTGAGTCCTAGTTACAATTATATCAATAGCGTCCGTACAGAATCAAAGCTGCAAATGCTACGGGGAACGTACCTTTTGGAGAAACTGGGGACTGTATAATGAAAGATAAATTGAGCTTTTATGTCATTACACAACATCAATTACAATGGCATCTACGATAACACAGATTACAAACTGTGATAAACAAAACTGAACAACCACTTATGAAATCTAATGTAACATATATACAAAAGCCTATTCTGAAGCCAAAATTTGTACTTCTGCCCTTTCAGCAGCACAAAAAACATTTGATGTACGATATTGTCACTGCACTCTTAGGAGTCAGCTTCCAAGGCAATTAACCATGATGGATAATTCAGGCTTAGTGCAATTTGAATTATAAATTGCACGGTCAAAGAACAACCTTCATGACCTCTCCAAATCACATCGGAAGAAGTGTTCTGATAAATCAGCAAACAAATACCATGTTTCCTGTGGCTTAAATTTCTCTCCACTGAAAGAGTAAACCTAAACATCCCAGATTCAAGTAAAAGTGCAGGTGGATCTAAGAACAAGTACCAGCAAAAAAAATTGATGTTGGTCCAAATGAAAAGAGACGGGCACTCAATGACCACTGCAAATGTTCCTAACTGTTTGGCATAGGCATACAATGGAACCTCACAGGTATTCAAAAGCCAAATTCTTTTTTAAAGAATACCAGTGTCTTCACAAAAAGTAAGAGAACCAACTTCCTAGTTACAAATAAACCGGCTTAACATCATTAGGCCCAAAGGCTGCACTACATTGTGGACATTTGCGCTGTCGACTCCCAGCAACTTTCTGGATACATGTGTAGCAGAACAAGTGGTAGCATTTTGTAATTACCACCTAATAAAAAAATTGAAAAATATGAGGAAAACATCGAAAAGAAAGCCAAATATTCTTAATTAGAAGTCTACCAGATGTACAAAAGCATGCGACCACTCCAATACTCTTACAAGAACAATGTTATTTAGACACACACAGTTGACATCATATACAGACATTATATAAAAGTACATCCAATTCAAGTCATCATTTGATTGAGGGAAGGAGAAAAATTAATAAAAAAACTCAAAGCCGTAACATACAGTGTCTAGTGTCAACTACTGTGTCAAAATAACATTCGTTCTTACAATACCAACCTGTCTCCGTGCAGCAAAATAAATTTATGTGGGGAAAACCAGAACACCTTTTTTTTAGGATACACCTTTCTTCGCATCTCCTATTGAGACTGAGTCAATCTCTCAGGTATTACCTATACCTTACCTTATTATGATAGTTACAGAGCAACCTAGTCCTCCTCCCTAACAGACTTATCAGCGTCATCAGTGACTCCCTATTGGCAATCCACCTCCTAGAGAAGATTCAAGCGACTCACTCCTATCCCAGTTTCCTCCTCTACTTCAGATCCATATGCAGAGTCAGATGACCTTCCTATTGCACTGCGTGAAGGTACACGTTCAACCCGTAATCCTAATCTTATTTCTAATTTCCTCAATTATCACGGGTATCACCTTCACATTATATCTTTGTCTATACTATTTCTTCCATCACGATTCCCAAGTCTCCGCAGGAAGCTCTTTCTAATTTCAGGTTGACGATAAGCTATGATTGATGAGATGACCGTCTTAGAATCTAACCATATATGGAATCATGTTCCACCTCCTCCTGGAAATTGTTGGGTATTGTTGAGTTTATACTGCCATAGTTGGTCCAAACGGAAGTATTAATCATCTGAAAGCCGCCTCATGGCTAAAGGCTATACTTAAGTTTTTGGTCTTGAATACAATAATGTGCTTTTCCAATTTCTTTTGATTTTGTTTATGAGGTATGCTCTTTTCTTCTATTTATTATTTTGTTTTATGATTGCTATTTTAAGTTTTTAATTTAATTTTTGTTTTCATTGATCCAATACAATTCCTTTCAGAGGGATATCATTTGTATTTAAGTTTGTTTTTATCCGTCACATTCACAGATCTAATACATAAGGCTCATAATATTTTCTTGCTTTCTTTTTTCTTTTAATTTTTGGTTGTCACAAATTACTATTAATACCTTCTCCCTGGTGACTAAAATGCCTTTTGTTTGTCTGTTCTTTTCTATGGTTGCAATACAACATTGGCCATTATATTAGTTAGACAAAAAGAATGTATTCCTCCATGGAATCTCGAAGTTTATTTGGAGCAAGCACCGGGCTTTATTGCTCAAGCGGAGTGATGTGGCCTTGTGGGCTATGTAGTGAATAACAAATAGTGTAGCGTAACCGGCCCCTAAACCGCTATAGCGGTGTAGCGGGTAGCGGTATGGGCGCTACGTCGAAGTCTAGGGTAACAATATACCAAACTTATGCCATACACATATGAAGGCTAAAAAAGAGATGAAGCTGTTAAAAAAATAGAGATAAATAGAATAAAAACAGAGGAAGCAAGTTGTTAGAACAAAAATAGTGAAGCAACAAGGAAACAACCTGTGACTGAGGCTTGAGAGGAACGTGCTTCAGTATGGCGGACGCAAGGAAAACAGGGATAAGATGGAGAAGATGAACAGTGAATAAAATAGAGAGAGCAAGGACACGTATTGAAGATGAACAGAGAGCAGGGACGCGTACTAAATGGAGAAGATGAAACAGCGCTAATGTTCAATTGAGGGTATAAAGGTCTTTTCGCGTTTAAAAAGAGTCTAGGTTAAAAATAAATTCACTCGGTTAAAAAACACAGAAAAACTTTTAAAACAGAAGTAAACAGTTAAATTGTGAGGGTATAAAGGTCTTTTCGTGTTTACAAAATAGGGCTAGTTACGAAATTTCGTGTCTTATCATCTTTTCCACGCCTTCGACCAGCAACGCACCTGCATCAGACCCGCAACGCACCCACGAATCCGCCGCTCCTCCCGCCACCCTAATTCGTGCCACCACAGCCTATTGTGTGGCGGTGGACCACCACTCCCCCGCGATTGCAGCCGCTACCGGCGCAATTAACTACAGAGGCATAGCCGCCGATCCTCTAAACGCTATATGGCCACTACATCAAAGTCTAGGGAAACAATACAAGCAATTTATACTTTAAACATAATAAAATCACAAAAATAGAAGAATATACAAAATTAAACACATTCAAAACTAATAATTATAGTGCATTCTTACAAATACTCAAACATTGAAAACAAAGCACCGGTTGTGACTGGGCTGAAGTCATAAGCAATTAGAAAACCGTGAAAATAGAACAAATGGTAGCAAAGATAGAGGAACAATGCAAAATAGAGAATAGAAGTTAAACAATGAAAACACAAATTGGGAAGAAGTATAAAGGCACAGAGCTAGACTGCCTCAGTTGGCTAAGTTGACCAAAAAGCCCAAAAAGAAGAGGCAATTGCTAAAAGTGAAGCAAAAATTGGGTTTTTAATGAACCTTCACAGTAATGGCTGTTCCGACTTACGAGCGCTATTGGCCACAATAGCAGCCGCTAATGACTACAGAGGTTGTGGGTATATCTATAGATTTCACAAAGCCTTAAATGTTCTTAAACAATTCTCTCGAGCATGGCTTGGGAGATTCAATAGTGTTGTTCAACAAAATGCTATGATTCAAAGTGAAACTGACCATTATGTTTTTCATAAATGCACCTCTCACAATGTACTTATCTAGTTGTCTATGTTGATGATATGTCATTACAAGCGATTATCATGATGAAATTGCGAGACTCAAACAGCATCTAGTCCACCACTTTCAAATCAAAGATCTAGGAAAGTTGCGATAGTTTCTTGGTATTAAGGTAGCTCATTCTAAGGCCGGAATTGCTATTTCCCAGAAGTAGGCTTCGGATATATTGGAAGAAATTGGTATGCAGGATTGAAGGCCAATTTTTTTTTGATAAGATTGTAGGCCAATTGACTCTCCTAGGGAAGCTGAATTATTTGACCATGACGAGGCCAGATTTTTCATACACAATTAGTGTAGTGAAGCAATTCACAATCAAAACCTTATTCTCAATAGTGTTTTTGCTCTCGTATCAAGATTTCATCAAGTCATTATCAATCATATAACATATTTCAAGAGTCTTTATTCTTTCTATTTTTCTTATTTAAAATTCATAACTTCATACACCACCTCATGTCTAGCACTATTAGGCTTTGGTGCATGGATGATATGGTGGTGGCCTTGATAGTTTTAGGATAGGCTTTGATATCATCTTAGGTTTTGGGCCTAACTTAACCCCATAAAACCAGCTTATAAGGTGAAGGGTTCCCACTTATCATAAACTCTTTCCAGGCCTTGTCTCTAGTCCATGTGCAACTTGGGTTTTTCCAAATATGTACACATCGATGGTACAATACTTGCAAGGAATTCAACCTCCTTAATTTTAGCAATTGAATGGCAAGCTAAACTCAGAATTTAATTATTCTTTTTGCGACTACAAACATCTATTCAAAGGTCAAGGTAAGTCAAAAATGACCGTGGAAACTCAATTCTCATAATCCAACTTTTGAGCAACATCCCATGGTTGTTACTGTCGAGCATTCAATTGCAACTTCAAAAATTTCATGAAACTCATGGCACATTAATAAGTTACCTCTTTTGTCCTATCTTGGCAGATGCTGCATTTGACAATTTCCCTGTACTCTCCCAGTTCCTGTTGAAGCTTATCAGTTACTGAGGAAGCCTCATTCTGTGCTTTAAGACGTTGCAACGTTCTCCTAGCAATCTCCAAATCCTCCTCAGTTCTTTTTTTGGCAAACCTAGCAACAAAAACACAAAAAAGGTCCAGAACTGCTTTGTACTAGAAACATTTGAAGAAAATAACTTGCATACATTACAGACTAATTACCTTTCTTTCTCGAGTTCTACTTGTAACTCCATACGAGTCACCCGACTACTACCAATTTCAGATTGTAATTCCACCACTCTATCCCTGACCTGCTTAGATGATGATTTAATATCCGACAGCTTTCTTTGTGTATTTTCCAGAGAGGCAGAACTTCGAAGCTTATTGTCTTTAAGTCTTTGGATCTGATCTGAGCAAAACCTCAACTAGATATCAAGTAGACAACAGTCAATTCCAAATTCACATCTGAAGTGTGATTTAAAACAAGTGCCAATTACCTGGTCTTCAATTTTTGCAGCTTTCAGATCATATAAATTGAGGGATACATTTGACTGCTGGATCTCTTGTTCCAATAACCGCTTCTCCATGATCAAAGAATCCTGCTTTTGTCTTGCCTGTACACCTTCTAGAACAAGCTACAGCATTGCAGCATATATCAATACAAAATCAACAAAAATAGCATGTATCGCTATATAATATAATCTTCAAGAATAACAAATATCAATATATAACTGAACCAAAAATATTGATAGACAGAAGATTTGATTTCAATTTTCTTTGCAAGTAGTCCACCCTTTTTTGAACCTAGAGTCAGCCACCAACCAATGCCCTTGTAGGTTGCTGAATAATATTTGATATCTAAGGGATTTACTGTAGTACGAGAGAGCATGTCCAAGAGAATGCATTTGTTCTTATTTTGTCATTCTAGCAGTTGGCTTATTTTGTCTATAGACAGGCATCCGATTACACCAATTGAAAGGCTTCAGTTCTTAGCATTTCCTTTGTTGAGAACGGCTGTGGCTTTTTAATTGTGTGAAAGTACTGACCAAAAATCTATATATTTTGGCCTAGTTATTATGCAATCAAAAAATTCTTTTTTAAATCTTGATTTTTAGAAACAAAGGATGTGGTGTAACACATCTCTTGATTCTTAGAAACAAAGTATTTTTTTTACTCCATTTTTCTTTCATTATCTGATTTATACAGTTTAGATCTCATTGAAAATGTCACTTTATTTGGCAAAAAACATTAAATTAATTCATTTTACCATCGACCAAATTAATCACTCAACCTATTTGGCCTTAATGGGAGAAACTCGAGTCTCACATCGACTAGTGATAACGTCTCAAGAGAGTATAAAATGAAAGGGTATCTCTCACCATACAAGCCAGTTTTGAAGGGTTGAGTTAGACCCAACCCAAATTCTAAGATGGCATCAGAGCTTATCCTAGATCCATCCGGCTAGCCACCATTATTATCCGCACATGAAGCCCAACAGTGTTGGGCATGAGGGAGTGTATTGGGAGAAACCCAAATCCCAAATTGACTAGAGATAAGGGCTCAAGACAGTATATAATGAAAGGGCATCCTTCACCTTACAAGCCTGTTATGTAGGGTTGAGTTAAGCCCAACCCAAATTTTAAGAGGCATAATCCTATATTCCCAATCTAGCCCTTTATCAGAGTATTATGTGCATATGTGAATTAGTGACCCATAGTCCGCTTCTGCTTCCATTATAGTTAGCTGGTGGTAGCTAACTGACAGAGTACAGCTCAGCTAAACAGATTCTGTTAGAACAGAATCAGTTAGCTGCTTATGTGTCAGCCTATAAACGCAAAGTTTCTCATCTAAGATCAATGATCTGGTCTCAGTCACTTTTCTTATTTCACTCTTATCTCGAACTCTACTGCCTGGACTAACCATCACTCTTATCTTAAGAGTGTGTTTGTTTCATGGATGTGAAAATGATTCTCAGAAATAACTTTCACCAGATAATAATTTGTACAAAAAGCGTTTGGCAAATACATGACATTTCCGAATATTATCCGTAAGAGTGGGATTTGGGTAGTTACACAAGTTATATTCCAAGCCTCATGGAAAACGTTTCTTTCGGGGAAAAACATGGGAAAGTGGTGGAGGTAGTAAAACGGAATTCTCTGCATTGAGGTGAAGCAAATATGGTGCTAGCAGAAACGTCATTCTTCAAAGGTAAAACGGAATTCTCTGCATTGATTTCTTGATATGAAAATATGTTACAATCAGGCTTTATAATAGCCTTATCCGTCACTCAGTTGGGCTTAACCTACACCCCAACTCTAACTAACTTTTGGTCAGTTAAAACTGACTCACTAAAGCTACACGCTGATGTGGCAGTCAAGACATGAAGCTTTAAGCTAGAAAGGTAAACAAGTGAGCACCTACGGTGCGCAGTTACTACGGTACATCATATACTCATAATCATCAGCTCAGTGACTCGGGAGAACAAGTTGTGTGAAACTGTTAAGCTGCCCATTGCCCAACTATACAATATACAATAAAAAAGAAGCATTTGACCAAGGAGATATCACGTCAAAATACAAGGTGCAAGCAATTTGAAGACAAACTACCTTAATATTATAATCATCCCTCTCGGTAATCTGCTGCAACAGATGTTGGTTTTGAGTTTGCATGTCATCATATGCTTGTCCAATAGTCTGCAGCAACATCATCCAGATAGCAATAGGCCAAAATAACATTGGAAAAGATAGAAACAAGTTACAAGCTGGATAATCATAAAATTTTGTTATATGTAGAAAGATTCCATTCTACCAAGAAAAGCAATCAAACCTCTATTTCAGATAAGTAGGCCTCACTTTCTTCATTTTTGGATCTCAACACACCGGACAGTTTAGACATTTCCCTGAAATAGCAAAACATCATGGATTAATAAAATAACATCGTTAGCATATAAGTATAAGTAAAGGCATACAATTGAAAATAGAGGAATGACTGAAACATTGTTTCATCATTCATGAGATCATTACAGTTGCTTTCACAATAAGCATGTATCAAGTATCAACATCCACTCTACTGACAAAATAAATTCATTCAACAACTGAAAGAAAAAGAAAAGTATCATACTTCAAACCGAACGAACAAAACTCAACAGCTTGGTAACACTGCTAAATTTCCCCCTTAAATACAAATATCAATAGGATTAACAATTGCAACATCTAATTGGAGCATTTACGGAACACGACAAAGTAACTTGGTTTCAATAATTTGAAGTGCATGAAAACTGTAGAGAAGTTTATACAATAAATTTTCATAAAAATGAGATCGTAGTTTCAAAATAACAAATCAAGAAACCATAGTAGATATTAGGTACGGAAGAAGTCCCAGAAAGAATCCGCTATATGAGGATAGGAGGGATGAACAAATAAAAGACCATATTAACAACTGTAGTGAACAATCTATATTCTTCATAAACACAACAAACCGACCAAAAAGAAAGAAGACCAAAAGAAAACACCCAAGCATTCAAAAATATTGACCAAAGATGCACTCGGGCAAAATAAAATTGATAGCAGGTTTTTAAGAAAGGAATATGTAAGAACTAAGATGCATATCAGGCTAGAGAACACAATCAATTAGCAAGATTAAATTAGACGTTAACCTTTTAGAATCTTCTAACTTCTGTCTCATGTTTGCTATCTCAGCTTCAGCCGCAGCCAGTTTTTGTTGCGATATCGCTTCTGCTTCATTTGCCGTCTTAACTCGAAGTTCTAAGTTGTGTTCATCAAGAGATGATTTCAAACTTTGAACATGTGCACGTGCTCTATATTCATCTTCCCTTGCTTCCATGACAACCCTACAACAGATATCAATGTTAGTGTTCCACATATCCTTTATCATGCATTTTACGACCTAGCATAGGAATTACCAAAGACGAGGACTAGATGACAAACAATTAAACTTGTTATTGGCTTCAAATATAAACAAAAAGTCAACCACTGTCAAAGCTTATATGACATCTTACTTGGATAAGATGATTGTAATTGCTTGAGAGTTTGACCCTCAGCATTATCTGTTTGTAACAATAGGATTACAATCATAATCCCTTGACTATAGGGATAAGAACAAGAACCTACATCTATCTAACTGATTACAATCTGAAAGATATGCAAACAACATAATAAAGGGAAAGTAAAATAGGGAAATATCTCAACATCTTAAAAAAAATTGGAAGAATTTCATTTGAGGTCAAATGTTTTGGAAAGTGTAGAGCCTTGCAATGTGCCTAGATATAAAAATATATACACCAGAACAATTTGGAAATCATGAGTTAAAGTTGAGAAATGAAACTCCAACCTTGAATCAATGGTTTCGCGTCTATACATGCGCAAAAACAACTTCATCTCGTCCTCAGTCACTGCAAATCTTGAACCTGTATCAAAAGCAGTGGAAAGTTTATAAGAAAAGGAAATAACGAAATAGAAGGTTGCTTCTATCTGCCAACATACAGACCTAACTGTCATCGCTTTTATATGATTTTGTATACATCGTTAATATTTAATAGTAACTTAATGTTCTCTGCCTGAAGCAAAACTAATTATTTAAGAGATTAATCCCTATTTAAAATCAAATGTTATTATTTCATAAAGATTAATCCCAGTGTACGGAGGTCCTTACTCCTTAACCATATCACCATCACACTTATGAATCTTAGTTTGTTTATTGTACAAGTCAGCTGATAAAAGAAAAGAGCATCCAAGTATTATAAAGTTCCAGCAGTGAGAAGGCCCATAGAAGAGCTGGACCCTGAGTTTATTGTATGTGGTCTTACCTTGCATTTGCAAGGGACTAATTTCATACAGGAACTGGAGACCTACTAGTCACACAGCAACCAATTCAAATACTTCGCAGCTGTGAACAAAATTATCTCAACCCCATAAGTTTGCATTGGAAGCAAACTGGAAGGGAATAACATATTCTGTGTGTAAACTCAGTACATGCATATGAATTTACAGATGGGTCTAAAGCTAACTGATCCCTAGTTTGGTATAACAGTTCAGCAGAATCAAAACTGAACCAACATAGTTATCCATAACAACACAGCTACCAAAGTAATAATTGATACACTTCATATGTATAATCCAATAGTAAACAACAACAACAACAGCATCAGCAAGCCTTTTCCTTTTCCCACAGGGATCGATGAAGACCGCAAATTCCCTATCAGGTATCAAGTTAACAGATAAACAATCTACCTCAAAATCTCTGTTAATGGTTTGCCATATTAGAATTTGTATATGCAAAGAAAATGATGGAACTTGAGGGAGTTGTTCTATGAGATAATTAGAGGCAGATATCTGAAGATTGTTGATGTGACAGATATTTCACCTGTAGACAGGTCTTGGCACGCATACAAGCTTTTATAAACATCGATTGATGCAATCTCTAACTTCTATCAATGTTAGAAACATTGATGTGACAAATAAGGTTTTCTAACAGAATACAAATTGGATTAGCAAGTTTAAAGAACCACATAGACCCAGTATAGGTGTTTTTTTTCGAAAATCAAAAACAACATACCATAGCGAGCAGCCTCCGTATCTCAGCAAGTTGACCAGCAGACCTAACAGATAATACATCACATTCTTTTACCTGCTATTTAAAACCAGACACTTCTGAGCAACTGTGATTTTATGCTGCCAAAAGGTAAAGTTCATGTAAACAAATTCACCAACCTTCCGATCAAGAATACTAGAAATAGACTGCACATCTGCACGCAGAGAATGGATATCTGAAGCTGATTCTTTATACTTACTTAGTTGACTTTGCATAGATCCCATTTCATCAGGAAACGAAGAAAGCAGAGATTTAAATTCTGCAATAATTTGTTTCCTTCCTGAAGCGAAAGCAAATGCATCATCAATCATAAATAAAAAACGTAATCGAATAGCATGTTTTACAAAGTATAGGGGAAATTCTCAACCTAGTTCTCTTGCTTCTTCTTTCAGCTTATTTTCAATAACATTTTTTGCTCTATCTTTTCTGTATCTCAGTGCGTATACCGCAACTCTAAAATCAGAAGCTGCCACAGATCTTTCAAAAACATCTGCTAACTCGTTTTTAATGTACAATTCCCTCTCCCTCCATCCAAGATTATCCTTCTCAACCTACAAGTATATGGTAAAATAGGGAGGGGGGAATGTCATAATCAGAATTATATCCTAGCAAATAGGATAAAAACCAAAAGGCATAAATGAAACTACCAACCAGTTACAACCTGTAGTTTCTCACATAAGGCCTGATAATCCCGTACTTCTGATTTTGATTTTTCTATCTGCCCTCTAACCAATTCAAATGCATGGGAAGAAGTGATGCACTTCAAATTCTTCAGTGTGTTCTGATGTAATTTTTTGAGGTCAAAAACTATAGAAAAGGAAAATATGCTGACATACATGCATCAGAAACTTAGAGTAAAAATTTGGAGTAGAGCATGAATACTACGAAAAACAAACCTGTAGATCACATAATTGCTGCAATAATCTTATTCTTTCCTCATGAAGGGTTTTCAGTTCCATAAATCGATTTGAACCTCGGTCCTATAAAAATTAACAATTAAGGTAAATAATCCTAGGAATTATGAAAGTAAATCAAAGAATCCAAAAACGATACCAATAGCTCCTTCAGAGTAGATTCCATATCTTGCAAATCCTTTTGTTTGTCTCTGATCTTATCACTAGGAATGTGTGTATTCCCAACAGTTAATACTGGGAGAAGTGCCCCTTTCGCTGGATCTCTCTCTACCTTAAGAGTTGCAAGATTGTGATTGCTTTCTTCCAACTCTGCAACGGTGCTTTCCAGTTCCCCTATGTAAATCATCAACAACGAGAATAATGATTTGTATATCACATGCCAAGCTTCAAAGCATAACCTAGATGATTTTTACGAGCAGATCTAATTTTAATTCTTTCCCTCATCCATTTGGAGAGAGAACAATGGCATCAATATAGAGTCATGTACAAAACAACTAAATCATGTCCCAACGGCATCAATATAGATTAAAAGTACAACCTAACAACTAAATGCTGTACATCTATGTAGACTGTGAGAAAATAAGGCGAACATGCGTATAAAGAAGCTTTGAATTATAGAGATCAAACAGAAAAGTAGACCAACCTAACTTCACAGGACCGGCACACGGCACAGTTCATAACATACAAAAGCAATCAGTGGCGGATCTTATTTAGGGTGGGGGAGGACCACAGCCCGCCCTAAGAAAACATGTGAAATTACTAAAGTAACCCTACTATTAAAAATAAACTACTAAATATATACAAAATGTGCGCTAAGATAACAATCCTTATAGTCTAGCTCGGCGGTTGGCAGCCTGTATTTTAACCATTTGCATCCGAGTTCGATTCTTGGTTGCATCTTTTCTAGTTTTTTTCCCGCTTTATATTTTTTTATTTTTAAATAAAAGACTGCGCTTATTTTGCAATCGCCGTAAAACTATAAAACAGGAGCGTCGAACCACCATGCCACGAACAGTTTTTAATTCAAAATTTACAAACTTTCGTTATAATCTTTTCTAGTTTTTTTCCCATTTTATATTTTTTTTTATTTTTTAAATAAAAAGACTGCGCTTATTTTGCAATCGCCAGTAAAACTATAAAACAGGAGCGTCGAACCACCATGCCACGAACAGTTTTTAATTCAAAATTTACAAACTTTCGTTATATATAATATAAAATCAAAATATGTTGTTTTTGCATGAATAATTTTTTACTCAATGTATAGGTAATCTATACCTATATATAAAGGGGATTCCAAAAAAACTGCCACTTTTTTTGTCAGATTTTTCTGACCAAAATACCCTTAGTGTAAGTTAGAACGTGGTTGAGACCTTATCTCTAGTCGATGTGGGACTTGGATTTCTCCCAATACACTCCCTCACGCCTAGCACTATTGGACTTGGTGTGTGGATAATGGTGGGTGGCACGATGGATCTAAGATACGCTCTAATACCATCTTAGAATGTGTGTTAAGCCTAACTCAACCATACAAACCGGCTTGTAAAGTGAGGGATACCCTTTCATTATATACTCTTTTGAGACTTCATCTCTAGTTGTTTCTCCTAATAATATATATATACACACACACACACATAGAACATTCACATTCAGAGCAACATTAACTTATTTGCATATAATATAATTTATTAAAAAAAAATCATGGTGAATTTTTGTATATTTCTAAATCCCTCCAATACAAATTTTCGGCATACATATACATCTATATATATATATATCACGGTGAATTTTTGTTTTCATTCAAAGCCACATTAATTTATTTGCATATAATATAATTTATTTATTTATTTTGACAAAAGCATATAATTTATAAAAATACAAATAAAAAACATGGTGAATTTTTTTTATTTCAAAATTCTTCCAATACAAATTTTCCACATTTTTTGAGTAACATATTAATTCTGCTTCAATTGCATTCTTACAATGCAATTTCCTTTCTGGTGCCATTTCTTTAACTACATGGCAAAAAACAGGAAACTTCAGGATACATTTTATATGCAAAAAGTAACGGATACATTTTATATGAATTAATGTTAAGCATAAATAATGGTCAAAAAGATGAATTAATAAAAAGAAAAAAGAAACCATCAATGACAAATTATTGTAAGTTATGTAACCAAAAAAAATATTATTGTAAGTTAGATAACGGCTGGTGAGGATTGGTTGAATTGAGGGTAATTTGGAAAGAAAAATAGGAAACCAAAAAAAAAAAACTAGACCATATTGGCATATTGCCTTTATATTATGTTATAGTCTTATAGATAGATACTAGATGTTATAGATGAAATATAAAATATTATTTAATCTACATTAAAGTTTAATTGATAATCGTATGTTATTATATATTATTATATATTATATATGTAACACTTATCCAAATAATATGACGTTAATAAAATATATTAATAAAAAGATATTATATTACATCGTATTGTGTATTATATGTTATATATAATGTATAATATCATATCATATTATATATAATGATTATATGATTATATATTATTAAATATAATTTACACACACACACACACACACACACACACACACACACACACACATATATATATATATATATATATATATATATATATATATATATATATATATATATATATATATATATATTATCTCAACCCCAACACCTAATGCGAGTGATTAACAAACTCTATTTAAAGAGCCAGACTTGGCTAGTACCCGAGTTCAATTCATGGTGATGGAACAATTTGGGGTAAGATTTTACTTCCGTCCCGGTCGAACTTCAAATTAGTTAGGCTCATTTCCCCTGGATACTAGAGAGGAGTCGAGACCTCTAGATCATACATACATATATAGATATATATTATCACAAAAGGTATTGCACAAAATTCCACACCATTTTGTTTGTGTTGCCTATTGTACACTGAACACTATACAAGGCAAAACTTTGTCGTCTAACATAAAGTTTGTTATCAATCGTTAAGCTTGTTCTACATTTCACTCATTGTTATCAAATCCCGAATGGCAGGGCAGAATGGAAAACGGTATAGCAGGTAGTAGGATGCCCACTATTCCTAGATTTAAAATTTATACATATTGTGGCTGCGTACTGTGTGTGCATGTGTTCAATAATATTTTATGTTTTCTACTTATTACATATACGTTTAAATATGATTTTGGTCCCTATAAAATTTGGGTTTTTGAAAAAGTCCTCAAAAATTTTTCACCTACTTTTAGTCCCACAAGTTTTTTTCCATTAGTTTTAGTCTATCATAACTTTTAATAGTGCTTAAAAGTGCTATAAAAGGTCTTAAAAAGCGCCATTAAAAGAAATGAGGAATTAAACTGATGATGAAAAAAACATGGGGCCCAGAAGTAGGTAAAAAAAATTTGAGGGATTAAAACCAAAAATTTTTTTGGACCAAAAACACATAAATAAAGCTAGTAACTGCTGTTTTGGAAAATTAACCTCTCAATTCCCAACTCCCCATCAAATCTCTAATGAACATCAAACATATTAACCCCTGGACTCCCCATCAGGAAAAAAAAAATACTCACGAACACACAAAAACATAGTCATATCCATACTTCACAGGCATTGAAATTTCTATATAGTTTCAACATATTTCAGTTTTGTACTTGAACAACCTAAAAGATTTCAAGGTACATCTACTAATATGAGAGTAAGATTTAACTGCTTAAGATCATCGCAGAGAAGATTTACCTTTTAATCGTTTAATCTCGGCTTTATGTTTGGCATCCAGATCCCTCTGAATTCGGAAATCATTTGCTAAAGACTTGTGCTTTAAGTGGAGTTCACTTAACGCCAATCTCAAGTTTTTACTTTCCACCTCTAGATCATTGGACAACTTCTGCCCATAAGAAACTGTGAACACACGGTGTAACCAAGTAAGCTGAGAAACTGCTCTAAATGAATAAGCTTACTTTTGATAGTCATATACAATAAGCACTCAGAACTTACCATCTCCTTGAAGCTTTTTCACCAATGCAGTATGAAATCCATCTTTCAGACACAGTAAGTTGTTAATAGATGTTACTATATTATTCAAAATGCTTTTAGATTTTTCAGGAGAAAATTCTTTATGTTGTTCAATCGCTTTTGCAAAGGGATATGTGGAGGAACTTTCAGTTGCACCAGTTTGCAAAAGCCGGCTGAGAAAAACATCCTGAACACTTGACGAACTACCATCTGGCAAACAGACCAAAGAAACCACATTAGCTAACACACATCCCCAACATATAGACAGCCAATGCTGTTCCCAATGTAATACAAAAATTCCAGTAGTTTAAAGATAGAAACTGTAATCCCAGAAAGAAAGGTAGCAAAACACGTTGTATAGAGATAGTGATTCAATCATCAAGAGGCATCTTGATGAACAACAGGGTATTTCTGGGTTAGGTGACATGCAACCAGTAGCTGGAAAACATCAAACATCACTCAATAGAGTAGAAATCCTCTCAATTTCTCAACAAATGGAAATATCCATTTCTAAAGTTTTGGGATGCAAATGTACACATTTAAAAGTGCTGACATAGTATTGATATATATTAGGAATTTATATTCCAAAACTATAGGCTGTCACCCAAAGCCAGCAACGATGAAACTATGTGGAGGACCCAATTGTTTGAAGCTAATTTGTCAAGCTTCCAACAATGGGATCCCAGAGAAAGCGGCTTGATTTTCAATGAGCATTGCACCGGCTTGGCTTTCGATAAGCATTGCACCGGCTTGGCTTTCAATGAGCATTGCACCGCGAGAATTTTCAGGTCAATGTATTACTCAGTATTGACCAAACAATAGGACCCAGAAGAACCGAATTTACTCATTTTTCGATGGGTTGCTTAACTTTGTATTTGACAGAGGAAAGTTTTGGTGCGGAGGAAAGATTTGGCAGCAAGGAATGCATATTTCAGCCTTGAGGACAAGGCTGTTTTTGAAGAGGTATGTAATGATAGGGTTTGGGCCCTAGCCCAACAAAGGGTTTGTTTAAGTGGCCATTCTGTTAGAGAGGAATGGGGATTATATTAAGGAGAGGGATATCAATTGGGAGTCATTCACAATATTTCCTGTTGGAAACCATTTGGTTTGGCTTAGAGAGAGTCATCTCTTCTCTAGGAGGAGCTTATCTCTGGGCAGTGGGACTACCATTCTACTCTAATTGTCTCTTTTCATATATAAATAAATAAATATATAAATAAATACTTTCCGATATAAAGAGTTTGCTGTGTTATTTTCTGGGTTGGATTCTGGGTTCCTAACAAGATTCCCTATATTATTCCAAATATGCCCTTCTAAATTTATAAAAAAAATAAAACAATTACTCTTCTAATATTGTTATGAAAATTGAACATTCCTATTCAAATAATGCACATGCAGAAGAGCATAATATGGAATAAATAAATAATTGAGCTTTTTTGTTTTGTATTACGAACATTTATTTTGTTCACATCAAATAGATTCATTCCATGTTAAGAGCATTCACTCATCCACACCACTTAGATTCTATCCATATTAATCCCATACCAAACCAAAAAAAAGTTTTCCATGTCATTCAATATCTGATCCTCATTCGACTTTACTAGTTCCTATTTTGTTAATGTGATAGGAACCAATACTTTACTACATAAAAAGTATGGAAAAACCCAAATTACAAAGTGAGAAGCAGAACTCCGACAGCTTACCACTACCTAAAAGGCCCTAATTCTCTCAAAAGACAATACTTATCCCTCTCAAAAGACAATACGCCCTTTATGTCTCAATCCCTCTTATTTATTGGCAACTTACCTTATTTCTCCTACTTATCTCCCTAACTCACCCACTAACTACAGAACTCGGGATTATCACAATTGAATTCCATTCCTTGCACCAAATGCAACCTTTTGTGTTTGGATGCTCAAAGAAATGGAACACAACATTACCATTCCATTGCTTAGATACTTCTATAGTTGAACAGGAAGAATAGGTGGTCCCATCACATTTTCTCCATATTGGAGGGGAAGAAAACAGGGTATCAGGGGGAATAGAATGGCTGTGATTAAGTCTTTAATCCTAAATGAACTTAGAGTCCCCACTAATAAGTAATACCAAACAATGAATGGTGCAGTTAAATCAAAGAAGTATATTTTAATCATTATTCACTCAACTAAGACTTTCACCTAATAAGACCCAAACAGCATAAAATCTAAGTCCCAAAGTCGAACTTCTAATAAGGACAACAAAAATTGCTTATTGAAAATGAAACAGTGTGGTCTCCTAAACTTACAGACAATAGTGCTATAATTAGATTAGCTTGAACTGGAAAAGATTTTTTGCAAAATGCAAATAGAGAACCTTCTGGCTGAAAAGTACCATAAAAAAAGCCTATCCAAACATGCACTACGTCTTCAAATGCTCCAACAGGAATGATCACTAACACAGCTTCAATTGAATCCATAACCAAAAGCGGGAGTACAGTTAGAAACTACTTAGGCACTAAATGGCTGGTTTTTTGGAAAGCTAGTTAAGATCTGTTAATTTAACCCTTTATTATGGTTAAACCAAGACTAATGCATGCATAAGAGATGCATGTTACCCAGTTAAACATACTAACAAAAATTCCAAAATAGTAGTTAATTATTCTGCTGCCTACTGACATAAATTCATACTGAAGGGCACATAAGATTATACTGGTAAGTCACACTAATGCAGGACCACAATTAAGACCGCAAAAGGTAAGCATACAACTAGTGTTTGCATTCATAATCTACACCGAGCACTATGTTCTGTAAAATGAGTATGTTGAATGAACTTGTTAGCAATCAATGTCTCTCAAATTATATAACCAGACAACCAGTGTTGTCAAATAGCGGCTATAGCAGTGCATACCGCTATAGCATAGCAGAATTTGAACAAACCGCTATTGTCCGCAAGCCGCAATATGCCGGTAAGTACTGTCAAATAGTGGCTATAGTGGTGCTATAGCGCTATAGCATAGAGGAATTTGAGCAAACCGCTATTGCCCGCAATTTGCGATTGACGACACTGCAGACAACTTCAAAATTAACTTTTCGATGCCAAAAAGAAAAAGGAAGGCTCAGATGTTAATGGAACACAGAATATACATTTTGTCAATACACGCAATTATAAAATGAATTAAATGACATATTCTAACAGCAATTAAAAAAAAGAATTTAATGGCATGAGCAAATGATCCTCACCATCTGTGCTTGATGAAAGTCTCGAATCTGCTTGGCAGCAAGACTCTCTTGCACGTTCAGAACACGAACCTAAATCATTAACAAACTATGCACAGAAGATGGACAATAATCAGTATGACAGTGATGCATACCAATAAGACAAAATTACTAAAGCAATCATATAATATTACCAAAGGAAGCAAACCAATTACCTTCCCCCAAGACTTCTTCACCACAGCTAAAGTGGACTCGTGTGATTTTTGCCTCTCTTTCAGGTGGGAAAATTTGTTCTCTAGAGCTGCATATTCTAGCTTTTGCGTTTCCAATTTCTGCGTAAGCTTTTGATTTTGAAACTGGAGTACAGCAATATCAAGCTACAACATAAGAAGAGAATGCATAAGTTGAAATAGTAACAGTACAACTGCTTATTAGCTCCAATCCATTCTTCTATGTGGTGGGTGATCTGTAAATGAAACCCATATGATGTATTAAATACATGACCTATTATGCTCTTTATTACCAATTACCAATTGAATAAAGTCCCTTAAATAACATTTCGTAGTATTCTTTTTCAAGATTTGGTTTAAAGAAGATACGCATTATTAACTTATAAAGGAATGAAATATCAACATTTGCCTGCATGAACAGAACTCTCGGTTTTTCATAATTACTCTATTGCTAATCAAGGAATTAAATGAACTCGGGATGTTAAAGAATTTGCAGTCTTTAGACGAGTCAAAGTATTCAGTAACACCTCCAAAATTAAGAGTAAAAAGCAATATCCACTTTCATACAACACCATTGTTTTAATCCTCAACCAGGCTTAGAAAAGTGATTGGTAGGAACCAAAGGAAAGGCCATTATGAAAGATATTTATATTTATTATAGTCTCAGCAACCCGAAGCCCGAAAAGGTATATTGCAACTGATTAGAGGAAAATCATAGACGTTCAAAAGCACTTTTAAATTATTAGACCACAAACAATTGAGCATATTAAAGGTTACAAAAGCAATGCATGGAGTTATAACTACTAGTGTACTTGCACTAACAAACTGAAAAAACATTGATTAAGCAAAATACACAAAACAGTACAGGAAACTAAAGAATATAGGTCTACTAGAAAGATAACGAAGGTATCTAGCAGACTTATAGGTTCAGATAATCATCAAAAAAGTCTAACCTCACTAGGCAGGATCAGACGAATTCAAATCAAACCTTTTCCATCCGGCTTAAACTTAAACATATGACTACTATATAGTTTCAATCAAAGAATGAAACCAATTGCAACCAGTTGCACGATAAAACGGATTCAAAAACCTTCGAGTTCATCAAAGGACAAAGAACTAACAAGTATCTATCAAATCAAACAAACAAAAAACATGAAAATCAAAATCAGATATAAGTATCTTTCAGAACCAAATTTTACTGAAATAAATCTCAACTTAACCATTAAACGCAATCCTATGTCTAGCAAATAAAATTTCAAGCAACAATCAACAATTAAGGCTTCAATCAACAACTAACCCCAAAAATTATGGCTTCGTGAGATAATAAAAATTGTAAACAACTGATAAAAACACAAGTGGATACCTTTTTGTCTTCAGAAATGGGCAAGAAGGGTAGTTTCTTGGCAGTAGCAGATGCAGGTGTAGGTGACAAAGTGCTAAAGTGACGCCGTTTCTTGTCATGCTCACTCATACTCCCCATTGAAACCACACACCCACAATCACACAAACCCTAAAAAAACTTACTCCACACATATCAAAATGGATCAATATCCATAGCCGAAAACAAAATCCTTCACAAGGTGCCCGCCCCAGTTATCCCCAAATACAATCAGAAACTTCAATTCTTAAAGAAATTTTTATTAACTAACTCACAAAACCCTAATTCAAACCCAACCCCGATGAACCCCAAAAACGATGAAAAACAACAGGAAGAAAAAACCAAAATCACTTTTTCTATTTTTCTATCTATTTACTTCTAAAGCTTGTTGTGTAGAATCAAACCTCGGATATCAATCTCGCTTTCTCTCTCTAGAAGTTCTTTGCATATTCTCTCTCTCACTTTCTCTGAAATGGAACACATCAACAACACACGAAGGTGGAGAGGAAAAAAAACTGAAGGTAATTTGTATTTTTCTTCAATGGTTAAAGTGTAATTTCGGGAAGTTCTAGAGGGTATTATCATAAGTGAGTTCACGCGTGTGAGGAGGTGGGCACGCGTTCATTGCATGAAGGAACATCGCGGTGGTGGCCTATTTTGGTTGATTATTTACTTTTTTGGCCTATTTTGGTTGATTATTTATGAATTTGTATTTTTTTTTTTACTCAAATAAATTCATATCTTTTCACTTTCGGTAATGTTTGTAATACAAGATGAACTATAAAATGAATGTGGAAGCTAGCATAGTTTCTCAATGTCCTTACAAGAGAATGAACAACAATATTTGTTTGTCTTCTAATAAAGTTTATCTTATAGCTTGCAAATTTGATGTCCCTACGGTGAAACCTCCTTTCTCTCTCAGCCAATTGTAACCATATAGAAGAATGATTAGATTTATTAGAAACACCATTAATAAGGCAATAAGAAGGAAAAATATCTACACGTTCCTTCTTGCTATCTAGTGTACCTAGAAGTTTTGTCCAAGTGAACTGGTAACCCTTCATTGATAAATCATGCAAATTACTCTCTTGTACTGCTTCTTGAAAAACCTTTGATGAGCCAGGGTGCACGCACCACCCTACTTCTTTTGTCTTCATAAGATATAATGTCATTAAAATCCTCCATCACCCACCATGTGAGATCATTATCACGTGATAGAGTTCTCAACAAATCCAAATAGTCTCGGTGCCTTCCACTCTTCGGGTAGCTATAGAAACCACTAAACCTCTAGGTAGGACCCCTAATAGAACACACTTCCACATTAATAAAATTGGATGAATAGCTCAACACACTACAGTCAAAAGGTTGTCTCCAAAGAATAGCCAAACCACCAGTTCGACCTGCTCTGTCCACATAAAACGCCAAGTCAAAACCCAAACGAACTCGAAATTCCTCAATCTTATTAGCAAAACCCAAAGTCTCACACAGAAAAAGAACATTCAGATGGTACGCCCAAATGAGGTCACGAACTAAACGAACTGCTCTAGGGTTGCCCAGGCCCCGAAAATTTCAAATGATGAAACTCATTGCTCCCGACAGGCCTGGCTGCCAGGACCTATAGATAAAAAATGATCAAAAGTGGTTTCTTGAATTTTTCCTGCGCCATTTATGTTAAGATTTGTGTTGTTGTTGTCACTTTGCATGACGACATCAGATTGTGTAACACTACCCCTACCTCGGTCTCCGTGTTGCGATGTCTCTTTTTGTCTGTCTCAACCAACATTGTGTCGTCCATGTCAGCCTGCTTCTCAGTTCCTTTAGCTTAGTCCCACACACAAAAAAACACCTGGATGGTGTTGTGCGAAAAGTAGTTGTGCAAGTGTACACAATCGCAACAAGTAATATAGTGATGAAAGTAAAGATCGTCTCCACAGGGATTGATGTTAATTTTAGAGTTTAACTTACACTTACACTAGTGAAACAAGTAGCAAAGTTTGTTTAGTCACAAGTAACAGTAAAAAAGAGTGTTTGAATAGAAAAATTAAAAGAGTAGTTCAAATATGAGAGAGGTAAGTTGGACTGCTCGTTTCTAAGTAAATCCCCAAAAGTGATTCATTATAACGTCACACGCTATAGCGTCAAGCGCTATCACATTTGATATTGTGCTTTTCAGTCACCAACGCCAGGGTTTCGTTACGACTCCTATGTCTAGGTTCTAAATAAGTTCACCCCTGTATAATAAAGAACCCACAGTTTTTGCCCTATGAACTATTGCTTTTCTATGTCTAGAATAAGCAAACGTTGTTTAAATGTCTTTAAACAACCTTTCATTCATATCAATCCTTGAGTTCTTTTTCATGGACCATTTATGTACCCATGAATGCACTCATTTTAAGTGGCCAACCCTAAAACAAGTTTGAAAGAAGTAAAATGCAAAGATTGAAACGCACGTGTGACACTGTGTTGGGAGACGTTAATTTTTTTTCCTGATGGTACCATGAATACATACGCGTCTGATGCTATGTTGGGAGGCGTGAAAATTATTCTAATGGTGTAACTGATACTGTCCAGAATGTTCAGACATTTTTAGAGGCATGTCCTGGCAAGCAGGCCTGTTGGGAGCCATGAGTTTTATCAGTTGGAACTACCGAGGCCTAGGCAACCCGAGTGCAGTTCTATCTCTTCGTGACCTCGCCCGGGCGTACCAACCGGATGTAATTTTTTTATGTGAAACTTTGGTACATGCTAACAGAATAGATGAAATTTGAGTCCGTTTGGGATATGATTGTTCCTTTGTCGTAGATCTTTTGGGTCGTGGTGGAGGTTTGGTGCTTCTCTGGCGTTATCCCTTTGATTGTCAGGTGATTAGTTATTCTCGTAACTTTATAAATGTGGAGGTTATCGTCGTAGGGTGTCCTTTGGGTTCTTCTGAGGAACTTGGCTCGTGATAATGATCGGTCGTGGTGTATTTTGGGTGACTTCAATGATATTCTTTCCAAAAATGATATTAGGGGGCAACAGGAGAGATCCCCGTGGCTTATTCAGGGTTTTCAGGAGGCAGTGGAAGATAGTCAACTGTTTGAGTTACCTATGAGGGCCACCAGTTTACGTGGATTAAAGGTGCATGTACCCTCAAAACAAACTTGATCGTGACTTTGCTTCTCTTAGTTGGTTGGATGTGTTCCCTCAAAACAAACTTGTGAATGGCGTCTCTGATAAGTCAGATCATTCCCCATTATGGTTGCAGCTGAATGAGTGGGATCGTCGGGTTAGACACTGTGGGTACTGCTTTGAAAATGCTTGGTTGGAGGAACCTGAATTGTCGGTGATTGTTAGTGATAGTTGGCAATCTAATGTGGGGAGCGATTTCCTCACTAAAATGAATCGGTGTACGGAGGTAGTTGATGCGTGGGGGAGAATACTGAGGTATAAGTACATGGAGGAGATTAGTAGTTGTCGCAGAACCATTGATGAGCTTCGGTTGGTTACGGGGGCAGGAGGATCATCGGTTGGTTGAGGCTATGAGAAGATTGAGCACTTTGTTTGCATGTGAGGATGCTTTTTGGCGTCAGCAGGCCAAAGTTCATTGGCTTCGGCACAGATAGCAACTCAAATTTTTTTCATGCAATGGCAAGTGCTAGGAGACGAAGGAATCATATTACCAAACTTGTGAAAGATGATAGGACAAAGGCCATTGATCAACCGGGTATTTGTGAGACAACTAGAGGGTACTTTGATTCTTTGTTCCATAGAGGTGGTGGCGTTTATGAGGGTGTTCTTGATCATGTTCAACGTCGGATCTTTGATGATGATAACCAATGCTTAATTCGACCCTTAGAGGTAGAAGAATTTAAGACAAACTTTGTTTGAGATGCATTCTGATAAGGCATCGGGTCCGGATGGTTTGAATCTAGCCTTTTTTAAGCGGTTTTGGAATTTATGTGGGGTTGAGTTGTTTCACACGAGACAGGAATGGTTGGAAAGGGGTGAGTTTCCTCCTGGTTTAAATTATGCTAATATTGTACTCATTCCTAAGGTTGAGAATCCCACTTCTATGAGGGATTTAAGACCAATCTCCTTGTGTAATGTTATCAATAAAATCATTTCCAAAGTGCTGGCTAATAGACTCAAAGTGTTATTACCGAAATGTGTCTTTGGAGCAGTCGGGTTTTGTTGCGTTCAAAACCCTTCACTATCTGAAGAGTAAGACAAGAGGGATAGTGAAGGAGATGGCACTCAAGATTGACATAAGCAAGTCCTATGATAGGGTGGATTGGGGTTTTTTTGAAGGGCATGTTGCCTAGGTTGGGGTTTGTGGAGCAATGGGTTGGCTGGATGGCTATGTGTATAGAAACTGTCAACTACTCAGTGGGAAAGTGGGACCTATCACTCTGGTGCATGGAAATCACATACACTTGTGTGCAAGTATACACTGTCCAAAAACAAGTAGTAAAAAGATCGAACCCACAGAGATTGAAAAACTCACTTTTAAAATCAATATAAAGTAATAAAGTTTAAAGTAACAAAGTAACAAAATAATTTTGGATTTTGTTTGATGATCACAACTAAGTTAGATAGAAAGCAAAGTAAAAATGTTTATAGTGTAAAAGAGAAAAGCTAGTTGGAATGTCTTCATCAAGTAATTTACTTATAAGTGTTTGATGCAGTATGTGATGCAATTGCACTTGAATCTTTGTTGCATTAGCTATGTGCCTTTCTGGTCACTTTCTTGAGTATCATTACCACTCTTATGATCCTTGTTCTATGCACAATAAAGAAAGGGGTGTCAATGCCAATCTTGCCTCCTAACAATTATCCAATTTGCTTAAATAAATCCACTCTTGTATTTTAAGTACCCACAATTATCCTATGGACTATACTATCCTATCTCTAGGACTTAGCATGGTTTTCACAAAGTTTTCTTTATGTAAAACACTCACCCATATTAGTTCTTGAGTTCTTAATTGTAAGCCATTTCTAGTCATTTACAAATCTTACTTATTCTAAGTGATTAAGTTTAAAATAAGTTTGGAAAAAGATTATCAAGCAAGAACTAAAGTACAAACATACATACATGCAACATACTTACTTAAAAGCTCATTAAATGATTAGAACATTCCAACTAAGAAAGATTTAGCTAACAAGAGACATTGCAAGATATATATAAACTGAATAGACCATGTTTATATATATAGAAATCACAAAAGAGAACAACAAGAGCAAAGTAAAAATGTTGATAGTGTAAAAGAGAAAAGCTAGTTGGAATGTCTTCATCAAGTAATTTACTTATAAGTGTTTGATGCGAGATGTGATGCAACCAGACTCGAATGTTTGTTGCATTAGCTATGTGCCTTTCGGTCACTTTCTTCAGAGTATCATTACCGACTCTTATGATCCTTGTTCTATGCAGTAAAGAAAGGGGTGTCAATGCCAATCTTGCCTCCTAACAATTATCCAATTTGCTTAAATAAATTCACTCTTGTATTTTAAGTACCCACAATTATCCTATGGACTATACTATCCTATCTCTAGGACTTAGCATGGTTTTCACAAAGTTTTCTTTATGTAAAACACTCACCCATATTAGTTCTTGAGTTCTTAATTGTAAGCCATTTCTGGTCATTTACAAATCTTACTTATTCTAAGTGATTAAGTTTAAAATAAGTTTGGAAAGATTATCAAGCAAGAACTAAAGTACAAACATACATACATGCAACATACTTACTTAAAAGCTCATTAAATGATTAGAACATTCCAACTAAGAAAGATTTAGCTAACAAGAGACATTGCAAGATATATATAAACTGAATAGACCATGTTTATATATATAGAAATCACAAAAGAGAACAACAAGAGCAAAGTTACAAATGTTGAAACACTTTGTATGAAATCTTCTAGCAATGCACTAGCATTACTCCTTAGCACTATACAAACACTATGAAAACGGGTTAAGGAGGATTTATCAATTCCTTCCTCTTCCTCTAAAAATATAAAAACTAACTATGTATATTGAAATTTTGATCTAACTTATGGATTGTGATATATTTCCAAATGAAGATGTGAGGTCTTTTTATAGCCTTTAAGTGAGGTGCTTCCTTCCTTCATGTTGAAGTAATCTTGAGTGGATCATAGTTGTAGTTACTTTCCAGCAGTTGTTTACATGGATAAGATCTTTGACAAGTGTATAGGGAGGTCTCATGATGTATGAACATGTGTCCCTATGTTGGTGACTCTTCAAAGCTATGCCTATAGCTATGTGTGAAATGGTAGCGCGCCTACTATACAAGGTGGGATGGCTTCGAAGACTAAGCATGAGGTCATCAATTGCAAGTGGATGCTCATGAAACAGTCGCTCATTCACCAAGTAGTGCGATTTGATGCAGATCGGTCAGGAGCAGCATTTGATGCGAGATAGCATTGACAACAGACCGAACAAAAACATCAAACATACCACAATATATCCAAAATGGCCTATAAATAACTATAACCATTTGCCCCCCAAAAAATGCTTTTTCGACGGAATAAGGAATGGAGGGAAGAAAAGGCATTTTTTGAATACTGTGCAATGGTCATTTCTACCGCCTTTTGCATTTCAACAGTGGTCGAAAGGACAACCATCATTACTTGCACAGGTAAAACGAACCGTCTTATTGGCACACGTTGCATAGTTGGTGGGCCATCACGTCTCTCAAACGCCGCGAACATGCGAGTTATGACGAACGTGCCAATAACTGTAGCTTCCCAACATATATAAACGGCTACAACCCTTCATATTCCTCTTTACTCAGTTTGAACTTTTGCGAAGTCTCTCTGCATTCTTCATTCTCTGCGTTTTGCAAAAATCCCCAAAATCACTAAAGTTTCAAACTTTCATTCCTTTCCTTCAATCTACGCTTGAATTTCGTCTCGCATTTGCTTTTTATCTCTCATGGCTTCCTCATCTGCTGCTGAATGTTCAACGAAGAACGATTTAATCCAACAGACCTAAAACCTCCGGATGGCTTCGTTGATGAGCCCGACATTCACGACGATCGAGCGCTTCAATGGCAAACCTGTGTATGATTCCTCTACTAGGGTTTATACTCATGCATATCTAGGTCCTCTACCGATATCCTCGTTAGAAAACACCGAAGTTTCGAAATTTTCCCCAGATCATGCCCGTCTTCAACCTGCATTTTCACTAAGACCCCTTTTCATTTAGAATTTCGAATAGTCCTTCCAGGGTTTTTAGGTCTGCTCCTAGGCTCGACCAACAGATTTACATAGACTGGCTCGACAAGGTAGAGGCTAAAAAGGCCGACATCTGGAAAAAACAAGGTATTTTTGACCTTATCCAGTTGTCTAGGTATGGGCCTAAGTATGACAAAGACTTGATATTGGGCGCTATGCGCTTTTGGGGCTCGTGCCACTCATAGCCTCCACTTGAGATGTGGCATGCTGACTCCCACTTTACTAGATGTTGCTGCCATCACAGGTCTAAAACCCCTAGGTGAGACTTTTGACCCTGCTAATCCTGATTATGAATACCCGTTCACTTTCAACAATGCCACTTTTGCTCCTTACATCACAGAACACCACAATCGTGACAACGACACGATTAATGCGCTAAAGAACACGTAGCCTTTTAACCCTTTGGTTATCCTTTTGTTTTCTCGTGCTGCTCACTCTGTGTTTCTAAAACCTATATTCCATCGGGCGTAATTTCAACTCCACGAGAAAGAAAACATTAGTCTTGCCAAACCGCTGTTGGGTTCTCTCTATCGAGAGCTTGATAATGCCGTTTAATCGAAAGAAGATGAACCCACCAACAAGTTCTTGGCCTCTCGCCCATTGTGGTTATTGCAATTGTGGTCGCTAGCCACTTTTGAGTCTCGACTAGGTCTCAGTATATCCCTAAGTCCGCTCAACCAACCTTAAAGTCTAGGAGGAGGACCGAAGGATTCGACTAGCCCAGTTGAAACCCAAGCGGATAAATATTCCTCCGTAAGAGTCTTTCAAATTCACTTCGACATGTTCTGAAGTGCACAAGTTTCAGAGACTCCATGGCTCCCTTTGTGTGCAGGCCTTTCGGTCCAACTTGGTTTCGGCAACCATTTCCTTCTTCTTCTCGTCCGAACAAGCCGAGGAGATTACCCAACTCAGCAAACCTACCTCTCTCCTGCTATTCTTTCTACCAGACTTACCCCTGGCAAAACTAAAAATAGCTTCGGAATTAAGAAATACTTCCCAAGTTATTCTCGCGAGATAGTTTGGCCTTTGTCGATTCGACTGCGCCAAGGTGTGTTTTCATAGGCGAGAATTTTCAATCCGAAACAAAGGGCGACTACAAACAAGCCTTCAAGAAATTCCACTATAGGGCCTCGAGTTTCGAGCCCTCAAATTCAACCCCGATTCTCATGCACTAAGGAATTTCATGAATGGTGGACTAGTTACTATACCACTTCTTCTTTGGAGAGGCTAGTGACACCTTTGCGAGAAAATATTATGAAGAAATTGGTGGCACCACTTCCTTCGAACAACCTGTGTTTATTTACTTGATACCCAAATCCTTCGAGTCTTAAACATCCAGAACTTAGTTTTATTCCCGTTTGCTTATCAATGTTTTTCGACGTCGATCAACTCGCACCAAGTGAAGATCAAAGTAAGCAAGGCTACCACAAAGAAAATCTCCTCCAAAGAACCAAGAAGACAAAGTGGTCGTGTGAGATCTACTCCGCACATTGCCCTAAAGAAGGTATGTATGCCATTTATTCGCTTCAAGTTATTTTTGATTACGACTTTTACTTATGTCGAAAACCTTCTTTTTAGAAAACAACCTGTGCAAAATCCCTCAAAGAGCCAAAGCTAAAAAGAAAATGGTCCTTCCTCAAGATGAGGTACTATACTCTTGCCTTGTTAATCCGTCGAAATTTCTCTTCCCTTTGTCATTCACTTTCTTGTCATAACCCAAATTCTTTTTGCAGACACCGAAAGTGATGACAACATCCCCTCACTCGAGGTCGAGGAAAAGAAACCTTCCGAGATTCAAAGGGCACTCAAGGCATCATTATTGATGAGGCTCTCGAACCACCTTCTTCTCCTCCAATCAAGAGGCTTAAGGTACAAGAGGTAAACTCCTTTCGACATTAGTTTAGACTTATTCTGGTCTCACCTTTCCAATCCTTAACTTAACTCGATATACCTTGCTTTGTGCATATAGTGTGGGTGGATCGCTCGTGGACAAACTCGAAGTTCGATCCATGGTTGAGGCCACGATCTAGATTCATCGAGCCCCGTGCTTCCTTTTCCTTCATCTCCTCGGTGTGTAATCTGCTTGAAGAAATTTTCCAAGCGTTGGATAACCACGAAATCCTCTGCTGAGGAGTTTGCTCCAAATGCCGGAAATGTCGAACAAGAGGCGGTCGTCGAAGAGAATGCTCTGCTATGGAGGAGGCTATCCCAACCGCCTTTGGTAGAGTCGAACCGAGATCGTTGTTGGAGAAACTCGCTCAAGTTCCGAACTTAACGTTCCAACAACCGAGGACCGTAAGTAGCGCTACCTCGCCGAAATACCAAGAGAATATGATCGATCAAGAACAAGAGGCACCTAGAGTGGGGAACTCGCATCAAAGTGCTTCGCGAAAGAGTCATCCAACAAATATTTGCTTATCGATCAAGAATTGGGAGAGCTAAAGAAGACGAATCCTTTGGCGACCTTGAAGATCATGTTGAGTCTCAAGAGCTCGCCGAGCCGCTTTGATTTGCGCTTCCTCGAACAACTCTCTAAGTTCTATCAACCAAGAGACGGTGAAAGCTTGCTTTGTCACCAAGACGAAGGTGTTAGAAGGGGGACTTGGTGGCAACCATCGAGAATGACCCATCTGTGTATCTTGAGGTAAAATCCTCATTCACAAGATCACCAAATTGGACCTCCTCAAAACGCCCTCTCGTTCTTCATGGAATTTGGCCCTATTTTTGAGCAACTTTCTCTTTTAATCAACCAACGGCCGACCACCTCCAAGCGCAAGGTTCAAGAGGCTCAACTCTGCGAGGTAGAACTCGCCTCTCTTAAGGTCGATCAAGACGACATCGAGGCTCGAACCCAAGCAACTAAAGATGAGAAAGCAATCGCTGAATGGGATGCAGAGATTGCGCGATTGACGAGGAGATAAAGACACTCCAACTCAAATCACAAACGCAGAGCATCGGAAGGGCTCGATCGTCGAACGCATGAGTCTTTGCTTCTTCGCCCACCAAAACCACCAAAGCATTGGCGCTATAGAGGACTTGGAGAAGATTGACAAGCATCAAGCTATTCTCGCCGACTTCTCGACAAAGAGTCAGTACCTTCTCGACACCTCTATTTCTCTCGTGTTAGCATTATGGAGAGGCATAAGGCTACCTTGTCGAACTTCGAGATCTGCATACTAGTTTAGCATTCTAAAAATGGTCGTGTAACTTTAACAATTTCTTTATACATTGCCATTTATGAACAACTTTCGCTTACTTATAATTGCTCAATCTTTATCTCGCTTAACGTTGGCTTGTATCGTTTTAAATACTTGCCATTTATTCTAAAGATTCTATTTTCGTCACCTAGCTCTTCGACTTCATAAGCGCCATTCGAAAAGCATCGCAACACGCGAAATGGGCCTTCCCACCCCGTGACCATTTGCCTAAAACTCTATCTTTTTATCCATAGGTAATAGGACTTTCCACACTAACTCCCCTTCCTCAAAGGTTTTTAACTTAACCTTTTTATTGTAGGCTTTAGCTACTCTTTCTTTCTCGTCGAATAAGCATCTCTAAAGCTAACACCTCTCTCTTCGTCCAAATCAACTAATTCATCAATCATCATATTCCAATAATGATCAAAAGGAATTTCACCTTGTTTCAATCCTTGTTGATTGTAAACAAATCTCGACAGTAACACCGCATCATGCCCAAATGTTAACCTTTGTAGGGAGTGGTGTTTATAGACTCTTTAGGTGAAGTTCGACAAGCCCATAACACTTGGTCAAGAGAATCGTACAACTTCTAGGCTTACGCCCAACGTGCTTTTTAATCAAGTTAATAATGATTTTATTGGCAGCCTCTACTTGACCATTGGCTTGTGCGTAGTATGGTGTCGAAGTCAATAACTTGAAACCAATTTCAAAGAAATAAATCTACCATTTTCCGACCCGGTGAAAAATAAAGCATCTTGGTCTCGTAGTAATGGTTTCGGAATTCCATATCTATAAATGATATGATTTTGAATAAACCTTATCAACGCTTCTTGATCTACATTGGCTAAAGGTATTGCCTCTACCCATTTAGTAAAGTAATCAATCCCTACTAGAATGTATCTGTGGCCTTTCGACGAGGTTGGTTTTATTTCTCCAATCACATCTAAAGCCCAACCCCCTGAACGGCCAAGGTTTCACTATAGAATGCAACTCATTTGCGTGCACATGTTGTATTCCAAAGATGTTTTTGGCATTCTTGGCAACCTTTGGCAAATTCTATCTATACGCCTTTTAGCATAGTTGGCCAATACATTCCTTGTCGAAATAACAACCATTTCATTTTGTGGCCTACTTGATGTGAGCCACATGCTCCACTATGTGTATCGAATCGCCAAATATGCCTCGTTTTCACTAAGACATTTTAGTAGTACCCTTCAGGAGTTTGTTTGTACAATTCGTTTCCAATTAACACATAGCTTAGAGCTCAGTATTTTACTTTTTATTAGTGTTTCTGTAGGATTTTGTAAATACTCTACAATGGGTTTTCGCCAATCATCATCAACCATATTGTCAATAGCAAAAATTTCGCTAAGTCAATATCGTCAAAAATGTGACGCTTTTTAAATGCGTATTTGATTGTATTTATTGCCCCCAATTTTTGGTGTTGACAATGCCGTCGAAGGAGTATTATAGAGGAGTCTTCTCGAGATTAGTTTATCTTTTATCTCAATTAACTCTTCTAGGTCAGGCTTCGATACTTTGTAACCTAAGCAATTTGTGCGAGTTCATTTGCCACGTGGTTTTCAATTCGTGGTAGATGTTCTAGGTGAACGAATGTAAACCTTTTTAGCAAAGTATTGGCAATAACGAAATATTTAATAAGGTGTTCATTAATACATTTGTATTCTTTTGTCGGGCTTGTTTGACCACTAGTTGAGAATCACCTTTTATTTCGACATAACTTGCCCCCAATTCGAGTAAAATTTTAAGGCCTACTATTAAAGCCTCATATTCACTTCATTATTTGAGCAAGAGTCTCGAATTTTAAATTTATACTTCGTTGGAGTATTTTCGGCAAGAGATAATCAAAATTCCAATACTGCTTCCATTTTTATGGCTTGAGCCATCAAGTATAATCTCCAAGGACGTATGTCTAACGAATGTATTTCACATTCGACAAATGTAATGTTCTACTATAAAATCAAGCAACCACTTGTCCTTTAATTGATTTGAGGGTTGGTAAGTTAAGTTGTACTCTAGCAAAGCTAAAGCCCATTTGCCAATTCGACTATGCAACATTGGTTTTGACAACATATGTTTAATAACATCAAAATGCGAATAAACATAAATATCTCACGATTTTATATATTGCTTCAATTTTGTACAAGAAAAATACAAGCAAAGGCACGGTTTCTCAATTGGACTATACCTAGTTTCAAAGATCGATCAAAACCCTACTAAGGTAATAAATGGGTCTTTCGACACCACTATCATCCTCTTGCGCTAACATGCTACCTATTGTGTTATCGTGTCGCTATATACAATTTTAGCAATTTGTTTCCAATAACAGCAATAAAATTGGTGGCTTGACCAAATAAGACTTGATTGCGTCGAAAGCATCTTGGTGAACTCGCTCCCACTTGAATTCATCTTCTTTCTTCAATCTCGATTAATGGCGAAAAAACTTGTGTTTTGCCACTTAGATTTGAGATGAATCTTCAAGGAAATTAATTTTTCCTAGTAGTGGATCGGAGTTCTTTCTTGGTCGAAGGAGCCTTCGCTTTCCATAATTGCTTTAGTCTTATTTTCGTTGATCTCTATGCCTTTCTTGTGTACTACAAAACCCAAGAATTCACCGCACGCATACGTAAAGCACATTTGGTTGGATTCATTTTCAATCCATATTTCCTCATTCGCTCAAAAGAACGTCGAAGATGGTCTAAATGACCACTTTCTCGAGGATGACTTAACCACCACATCATCTATGTATACTTGCATAAAATCATCAATAAAATCGTGAAACATAGAATTCATTGCCCTTTGATAAGTAGCACCAAAGATTTTTTTAACCAAAGGGCATGACTACCCATTCATAAACACCTAATGCCCCCGACATCGAAAAGTTGTTTTCGACACATCCTCTTCTAAGCAATAAAGATTTGATTATACCCCGAGTAGCCATCTAGCAAACCGAGATAATCAAATCCTGCTGCCGAATCTATTATCGAAACTATATTAGCTAACCAATCAACGTACTGGCGCTTCGATGAATTTGCTTTTGAAACGACCTTTCTATTTCTTCCTTGATCTTAGCCAATATCCGAGAGCAAATCTTCTTGGCGTTTGCTTCATCGGTTTCTTCCCGGGTCGAATGGGTATTTGTAATTCCACCACTTCTCGACTCAACCCGCATTTCATTTGTACTCCCAAGCAAAGCAATCTTTGAACTCCTGCAGAAGTGAAATAACTTGGTTCTCAAGGCGACATCAAGATGTGCACTAATATATGTTGGCCTTTTGATCAAGCCATTTCCCAAATCCACCTCTTCGATCGATCTTGAGCTTGCATGCGCTTTGTAGAATCTCTAGGGTCTTTTTCAAAACCCAATGGTTCGTCATCATAAATGCAATCCAAATTGTCATTTATGACTTCCCATTTTCTTCAGATGAAGTTATGGCTTCGGCGACCATTGTTTGTTGACTTAACTCGGCTTCCAAAGCCGCTTTTTTTTATTTTCGGCCATGTAAGCGTAATTCTATCCCAAGCACCGGTACCGACATCTAAACCTTCTAAGATTCGGTGTCCCATCCTGCTTGGAGGTAGCACACCATCGGGATAGACATTTGCACCTTCTATTTCCTCTCTTTCCCACACAAAACCATGTGTTGGATATAGGTGAATGGAGGAAAGCACATTATCTCAAGAGATATATGCTTGGCTAGAAGATGAACATGGCGCAATATTCGCCATTTGTTTCTCGAAATTCTCCCCGGTGACGTTATTTACGCCGGAAGGAAATAACTTTGTCCGCTTCGACGTACTCCACTGCACCATCATCCTCCACATTACCAATTTCTCGGTGTAGGCTTGAGGAACAGCTCCTACGCCATGTATCCACTCCTCCCAAGGAGTAGATTGTAGCTTGCTTTTGAAGCTATGACAAAGAACGTGGTGGTTCTTCCGACAGCTCCTACCACCACTTCCACTTCGACACTTCAACGATCGGCGATTTCCCTCATAATTGGTTAACATAATATTATGAGGTCTAAGGTCCATATCAAACAACCTCTATTGTCTTCAAAGATGGCTCGAGGCATTAAGTTAACAAAGAGCTCCTCCATCGACCCAAGATCTTATTAATACCTACGCCATTAACTTTTGCTTGGACGTATAAAGGCTTCGGATGGTGTTGCATGCCCTCGTCCGCCTCTCGAAAGTGGCCATCTGTTCTTCCACGCACCATTGTTCATGACATAGTAGCATACCGGCTTGTGGTTAGCCATATCCCCAATGAAGTCTTCTTCGACGCCGTTTGGGGATCAGAATAAACATCATACTCACTAGGCGTAATGGACACCACGCTGCGGATGACGCCGAAGCTAGCCTCGTAGTCGTCGAAATCGAAGTAACATCTTCATCCATGTCGAATGAAGCGCTTTTCTTTTTTATAGATGTTAATGGAGGGAAAATCCTCTCCATAGCGCGTGCCTTCTTGGTTCCTCTATCACAATAGATTTCCTTTAGCCTTATTTCCAACCTCACTTGATTGGCAAAGACCTATACTTATCTTTGTGTTCCCCACGGTTTTAGAGTCACACCTTAACCGCTTTTTGGCGTTTGCTCGTTAGCAACCGGTGTTGCCTTCTTTTCGAGCTACCGTAACGACGCCATCGGGTCTTCGCATGGGATTCTTCCCTTTATAATTGTTTTTATAATTATACTTTGAGGCCTCACCGTGATTGGCTTGACCGTTCCAATTACCGAAAGCAAAGACTTTATAATTATCTCGCATCCAAAGCATGTATCCACTTCTCATTGGATGGATCTGCTCTTGGAAAAAATGGTTTGGCGGAGGCAGATATAGCACAAACTCCTTCTTGGCTACACCTACCAAAGAAATCATGCGCGCTTGCTTGTCGGGCCTTGCTCGAATTCTTTACCTTGTAAGGAAGGTCCCTCTTTTGAAGTCAAATTTGGCCTCTTATCCGCCCATTTCCTCTTTAGGGGTTGTCGAACTTCACAAAGATTCTAAGCACTCTTAGCCGCTTCTTTATCAAACACAAAGATCGCACCTTGGACATAACATGACCTCGAGCTCAATTTGCACCGTTCGTGAAGTCTATCAAATCTTCCTCACCTGGGGTGCACAGATCGCACCTTCTCCTCATATTCTTCTTGAGTAACGTGTTGCACAAAGATTACTCTTTTGCACAACACTTTTGATTTTTTCAAATAGGAGGTTTGGTAGACTTTGGAGAATCCATCATTTTTGCGTCTACCATATTGATACTCATCTCAATTGGTTCTCGCATACATCGCTTCCACTTGATGGAGTGGGTCGTCAATTTGCATCGGTGCTTTATTCTTTTTATCTCCAAATTTGAGCCTTCCTTCTTCGATCGCTTTCAACCATGTCCCCTGAAAAGTACACAACGGTCGGTTGTATGTCCCAAAAAGTTATGAAACTTACAATAACCCTTTTTCTTCCTCTGCTCGAGAGGAGGAACTTTCGTGCCATTTGGCACTATTATTTGGCCATCACTACTAGCAAATCGAAGATCTCATCACATTTAGTAACATCAAAAGTGTACGCTTTTTAGCACAAATCTATCATTCTTAGGCTCTACAGATTATTCCCATTTGCGGTGCCTTAATAATTTACAAGCATAAGGAGGACCAGGCTTAAGTTCAGCCACGTCTATTTCCTCAGATTCGACATCACCGAATGCGAAGTCGAATTGTTCGTCTACATAGGCTATCTTTTCTTTCTTGTGAAAACCCCCTGAGTTTTCTTTTCTATTGTACTTATTCACTCTAGCCTTTTCCTCTTTAAGCCTTTCGACTTGTCGAACTCTATCGGCTAGTTGGGCCATGTCTCTCAAATGAGACGTATCCAATTTCTTTCGAATTGAATAGTCAAGGCCACCTGCAGCCATTTCGACAAGCTCATGTTCAGGCACTTGTGTAAAACACCTTGCCTTCAGTAACCTGAATCTATTCAAATAATCATCAATAGCCTCAGGTACTTTACGTCGAACACTGGCCAATTCTTTAAGGCTAATCTTCGACTGGCCCATGTAGAATTGCTCATGAAAAGCCTTTTCTAATTGCCCCCATGTATATATGGAACCAGGGGATAAAGTGGTAAACCACGTAAAGGCATTTTTAGTTAGAGAATTTGGAAAATACTTCATTTTCAAACTCTCATTTTGAGCTATGTCTCCCGCCTCGACCATGTAACTGCAATGTGTTCGACAAAGGATTCATTGGTATCACCCCAAACTTAGTAAATTTAGGGATTTTCCAACCTCTTGGCAATTCATCATCAACACGTATTCACACAAGGTGGTGATATGAAATTAGGCCTATGCAAACCTATGTTAAGGCCATTTTGCGCCATTAGGGTTTCGACCAAAGTGGCTATGTTGTCTTGAGCACAAACGTTATTTTGTTGCACTTGTCGAACAACTTCATCGCTTTTGGTTTCGATTCACCATAACTACCTCGGGGATGTGATTTCCCATTTGTTGTTCGCCCATAACCGCTGGGCTTCGGCGACCATCGATCTCTCGTGGGGTGTTAGGCATCTTGTTCCCGCAATTTGGTAATCGCCTATTGTTTCCGTAGGAGCCCCAAAGAAATCGCAATCCTACCCATTTGGTCCGCTAACATCGATAATCGGTATTTGTGTTCAATCAAAGGATTGAACACGGTACCAATTTGTTGAGTCGAAGATATTAACCATATCATGATTGCTTTCGTCCACTTGTTGTCTTAACGCCAACAAGGACGCATTGGTTAATGCGTGGGATTTCACCAAGTATACCTCGTAAGATACGTGTGAAGGGAGAAAAGGTCGACACATGTGGTATTCCAAAGAGGCATGCCATATACCCCAAAAGGGTATGGTGGTAGACTCATATTTTGGAAACGTGTTTCCAAACTATTCCTCTGTTGCCACATAAGGACTAGAAGGAAGTCCTACGCTTTGTGGCAAGGCCATGACGATGTCGAACCAACATTGGTCATTGACATCGTGGGAACGGTTATTGATGTCACTCGGGGCCGTAGTCCCCGCAACATTCCCACCGTGACATTGGCGTAATCTACCGTTGTTCCTTGCACTTGTGATATCACGTGGTCGGAACTAGAGGCGTTGTTAGAATTGGTGCGTACCATCCTACCACTCCTCAAGTGCATGCAAGTTTATACACTTAACGAAAACGACACAAAATAATCGCAAAGGTCCCATCAAGGCGTGCCAATTTGTTCGGCCGGTGTTTTTAGCAAACAATCACTAGTTTTCAATATTAAGATCGTGAGATCAAACTAGAAAATCTCTTTGACAATTGCCTTTACGTTTTGTGTCTTTTAGCGTGCGTAAGAACAAGAAAATAGTAGGAAGAGATAGTTTGAAAGCGTAATAAAAGCAAGAAGTGCAACAAACGTAAAAACAGTAAAAATTGCATCAAAATGATAGAAAGAAGAAGGTGGTCCACCGACACGCATAATATGATCTCGATTCACTCTTGTTTCGCTTTGACTTGGAAGTTGAGTTTCTCGCGTTTTTGTAAAATGTGGTGACCCCGCTTTCCTATTACAAGGGAGTATTTATACTCGTGGATACAATCGTGGGCAAGCACGATAACTACTTCCTAAAAACCAGGAAATAACCGCCCACTAATCGCTTTGCTCCTTGCGCTTCACCAGCTTGTTGTCGAAGGATTTGGCGGCGTATTGGACCCGCTTCGTCGAACAATTGGGCCTCTCTCCGCCGAAGGTTTCGACATTGTTTCGTAGCTCAAGGACCAAGTCTGTCGAAGTTTGCTTGCATTGTCGCCACTTGCACAACTTTACCGTCGAATTTATGGTACATTGACTTGAACATTGACCTGCAGCCCACAGAATACTATTAAATGTGCAGTCAATACCATTTAAAGCTTAATTTAATGCCCTTGTCGGAATTTTGAGGTAACACCATTCAAATCACTCAAGATATCATATATCACACTAAATACTATATAAACTCTTTATTATATTACTTGAAAGAGAGCAAATACTAAGTTTAAACATATGAAATACTCTATATAAAATAGAGTTATCACACCCCCAAACTTAAACCATTGCTTGTCCGCAAGTAATGACAAAGATAACTAAAAAAAACTATAACTTTAGAAGATAGATCAGTTTGATTTTTGGATTTTCATGAGGAGTTCCCTATGAACTTCATTTCTTAACAATCTTTCTTGTGCCTTTATTTCTTCAAAACTACCAAAGTTATTCAAACTCTTTTGTGTGTGTGTGTGTGAACCCACTGAGCTGAGATTGGTTCCAAGACTAAGTGAAAAATTTCCTCCTAGCCTTTGAAAGGATTGGTTCATCTTTGGTCACACCAAAATATTTTTCAAAAGAGAGTTTAGACTCACAAAATTTTCTCAAGTGTTGGGGAGTTCTAAAATCAAAGGGCTTGTTTGAATCTTTCAAACCTTTTGAGCCAATGCAATTTTCTATTTTTTTGTGTGGATCTTTTTGTGCAAATGCAATACTTCTTTGAAGTGATTTTGTGCATTGATTTTTTCTCGCATTTTACTTTTCTTGATCTGCTTTGCATTGATGCTTCACACCGATGATGCTTTTTCTTTTTCTAGCTCATATTACCTTCCTCACCGACCTCCCAGATGCAAATGCACTTTGGCACAGTGTCTGACCTCCAGATGCATATATTTTTCTTTGCACTTTGGCACGAGTTCGCTTTTGAACTATCCTCCGATACATTTATTCCTCGCATGGCACAGTCTTTGACCTCCGATGCATTCATGTACTTAGGCACGTATAGTTTCAAAAGATTCAGATATGGCTTTGTCCACATTTTTGTATTCTTTTTCTACATTGTTTACTCTTTTTACACTTTTGAAATTCAAATTTGTTTTTCATAAAACACCCCCAAACTTAATTCTTTAAGCTCTTCTTTCTTTTTAGTAAAGCTTTGTTTTGACCTAAGCTTACTAAAAATTCCCTTGCATCAGATTGATCTTTAAATAGCAAGGTTATTTTCACAAACTCAGTTTTGAAGTGTTGAAGTAAAAATAATTTTGGTTTTTCTAAGAAATAAAAATTCCATCCATAGGGCTTTCACCATATTTTTGAAAAACTGATATTTTCTACTAAAATATTTAGATACTACTTTGTTAAGTACATCTAATATTAAAACAAACTATAAACTACTTAAAAACATATTAATAAAACACACAACATACTAGATAAAAACAAACATAATTAAACATAACATGCAAATCCCCACCCAAACTTAAGGGGTAGCAGTGTCCTCACTGCTAGTTTGTTCAGAAAATACAAACCATATGTTGTTCAAAAATAGGGAGAGGATTAATACAACCAGTGAAATAGTCGATAGAAACAAAACAAGCTTATAGCAGTTTATGTGAAAACTTGTAAATTGATACTCATTTCTTTGCTCCACTCCTGATTCTGGTGCTTTGCCTGGATGGAGGAGTGTGTTTCACCTTCTGCTTCTTCTCCTTGGGTGGCTTGCTTGGTGTTTCTTCTAAAGGTGCAGATGCACCTTCTACTTCTGGTGTAGTTGCAGGAACTGTTTCTTGAACTCGATGCAGTGCATCGATCTTGATCGCATCGTGTTTCTTCCTTTTTGGTGTTAATTTTCCCCGCCGCTCGCAGTTGCTTGCTTGAACTTCGAGTGTTGTGCATTGCATCCTCTTCTCAGCTGAGCCATTTGTTCCAGAACAAGTTTGATTGTTGCTTCATCATGCATAGTTGTTGTCTGCATTGATGCAAAGAAGTGTGATGCAGAGCATCACTCTGCATCTCAACAGTTTGAGCTACAGGCTCATGTGCAGATGATTCTTCTCCTTTGTCTTCTTTGTTGAGTCCTTCTTCTTCTCTTTCCTGCACAAACTCTTTCTCAAGAGCAGAAATAACATTAGTAGTAATGTTGCTTGGGCTAGAAGGTACTTCTTGTTCTGTTGGCATAACAGGGGTTGGTTCTTCTGTGTGAGTTGTTTTTTGTGGTTCATTTCTTGGAGAGGGTGGTGGAGGGGTTGTTTGTGGTGGTGATAGGACTGGTGGGTCATTGAGTGAGGGTAATGGTGATTTTGGAATGGAAGATGATTCTTGGTTTGGTGAGATGATGGGTGTTTTGGTAACTGGTGATGTGATAGGGGTTTCTTGCTGGGTTGTGGTGTTTGTTTGGCATATTTCTGCCTAGCTATTTCTTCTAGGATTACTCCCCTAGCCTGCTCCTCCTCTTCTACATCAACTTCCTCATCACTCTCTTCTTCTTCTTCTTCAACTTCTTCTATTTCCTCATCCATTTGTTTCTCTAATTCCTCATCCTCAGAGTCAGAATCATATAAATCTTCAACCACAGGTTCTACCACAACCTTTTTGTTACCTTTTGATTGTTTCCTAGCTACCTTCTTTGTAGTACTAGGCTCTTCCTCTACCTTCTCTTTACCTTTCCCTTCTTCTTCAGCCTCTTTCTCTTCTTCTTCCTCTCCTTCAACTCTTAATACCCAACTTGGAAATTCAGGGGCATTCACTTGGCCCACAAGATCAAATATCTTGTCAAACACCAATTGAAGCCAATCATGTTGGTCATTCATAAATTTCCACACTGCCCTCTGCTTCTGCATGTAATGCTCTTGCATTGCAGGTGCAGGGCCTCTCGCATTTCTCAATTTCTCTTTCAATTCAGCACTCAAATTACCAGGGGGAAATTTCCTTTGTTCATTAGCAACTATTGGGACACCTTCTTTCATGCATAGTTCAGTAATGAGACAAGGGAAAAACAGAAATCCCTTTGATTTTGTTGAGCATGCAAGAATTTCCTAGCTATCAATCTACCTATGTCAACATGTCCTCTGAGAGAATTGTATCTAGCAAGATCAATCTCTCTTTGGTCATTGCATATGTGTGTGATGTAGGCGAGATTGAAGTGGCTATGAACAAATGCCAATTACCTAATGCATCTATCAAATAATTACTTCTAAGCTTGATTTCATTAGGGGAAATTTCTCCCAAACAGACCCTGGTATAGCAATTCTACTTCTCAGTTCTTCCATTTCTAAGGACTTGGCCACTTTGTTTTCAAAATCATTTCCATTATACTTCAGCATATAATGTTCATTCAATTTCTTGGCATGGAAGTGTAAAAGTTTACCTCTCACCATGGAAGTGTAGGAGTGTTCTGGTGTAACACCCCCTTATATTTAAAGCTAATACAAATAATTAAAATCAGAGTTTTTCAAAACTTTCCACGCACCTCGAAGAGGGTGGTACATTTCAAATAAAACATCATCAAAACATAATTAAAATCCAAACGCATCAACGCGTATCATGCATAACATAGTCAAGTGGGTTACAATCCTCAAAATAACCTGTTTAACGTTTACATTAATCCTCAATAGTTTGCGATCATGAAATAAAATTGAGTTCACATACTCAATACATAGGTTCAAAATAAGTTTAATACATAACCATAAATAATACTAAGACCCCAACCCCAGGTGTTACTATCGAGCCGACTCAATAAAACCCGAGGCACACAAAGACCATCACTCGGAATCACTGTTTGTCGCCACGAGAGCAGAGCAAATGAAATGCTAGGGTGAGTCTCTTTACATAAATAATAACAGTAAAATAAGCCGTATAGTAAGAACTAGCTAGCAACAGAGATTCACGAGAACAAGGCATTTACCATTCACATGAGATATCACGCCAAAGAACCATAACAGATTAATTGGACATTAACAAACAGCTAGGGAATGTATGATTATATGCATGTATGCAACATGCATGTGGATCCATATTCACCTCACCACCCCGTCGGGTATTTCATCACCTCCCCGAAGGGTATTCCATCACCTCCCCGAAGGGTATTCCATCACCACCCCGGGCGGTATTTCATCACCACCCCGGCGGTATTTCATCACCTGTTGGCCGAAGCCATGCATATGATTCATGCGACTTTATGATAATGCATCACTCCACACCAAGCACACCACATCAATTATTAATTATCACATCATTAATTATCAACACCACCTCACCGATTATTTAGCATCACCTCACCAAATATTTAGCATCACCTCACCAAGTATTTATTAATTCTCACCTAAGACCCAACACCCCCCATAGGGATTTTCTCCTCACTTTAGGACCATTCTGACACACCAATAATTAATTTAGAGACTTAGGGATTTATTTGACACATTTGGACTAATTAGACGTTAAGGGATTATTTTGTCACACCAAGGATTAATTTAATTCTTAGGGACTAATTTGTCACACCAAGGATTAAATTAATTCTTAGGGACTAAACCATCACTTAGATGTATTTTGAGTACCTAGACACTAAGGGCAGCCGGAAGGCGCCCATGAACCAACACCAAAAGCCCACACTCACACACTTAGTCACACCACTCACCACATACCGCGCTGAATCGCTAGGCATTTGGCGCCCCACAACGCCACCCAGCGCCTAAATGCTTAGCATTTGGCGCCCCCACACTCAAAGACATAACACACCACACACTAAGACACAGCGCCAGATTCCTAAGGAATTGGCGCCTCTCTACAAAAACCAACCAAAACCGAAGAAACACTGTGCCCAACTTAGTCATGGCGCCAATTTGCCTAGCAAATGGCGCCACCCTGCAGCACAACACCACGCAACACATAGACACTCCCACCAGGCGCCAGAATCCTAGTGATTTGGCGCCCTGCACCCCATCCCTGCCAAGACTCACGCACGCTCACAAAATACAGCAACATGGCGCCTAAATGCTAGGCATTCTTACGCCCCTTCCAACACCCTTCGCCAATTTACTTCAAAACTAATTTATTATTCAACAATTCATTTTTCCCCACCACACACACACACCTAACTATTACTTTATTACCAACAATTCATCATATTCACATACTTACCCTCATATGACCATTCCACCAAACATACACTATGCATAAGTCACAATTCATGTTTTCACAACAACAATTAACATGTTATGAGTAACACACACATTCCAAACATCAATCAACATGTCATCAACACACAATCACACAACAAGTTATTATTAAAGCCATTCCACATATAAAACCTATCATACTAGCTATTATAAACATAAAGGAGAATCCCCTAACCTTTGCAAATTGAAGAACTAAGCCAAAACTCCAAGTAATCACCAAGAAACACCAAAACACAAGCTTTCCTCCTCCTTTTCTCCTTCAAAACCGACGCCCTCTCTTCCTTTCTCCTTCTTAACACCTTAATCTACCCAAACAACAACAAAACTAGCATTAACTCATCTATTGAGCTTTCCTTTCTCAATATCAAACTCCAATTTCACAAAAACCCCATTTTTCCTCTATTTGAGCAAAAATGGTGAAACAATTTAAAGTAGAAATTAGAGGTTGATATTTACCTTAATGGAAAGAGGAAGAAAAATGGAAAAGGAAGAACCAAAAAGCCCTTTACTTTGAGCAACAATGGAGAAAACCCTCACTCATCTTCTTCCCTCCTCTTCCAAGCCTCACTCTCGGATTCCCTCCCTCTCTCAATTTCCGTCAGCCTTCTCTTTCAATTCTCCTTTCTTTTCTTCTTTTAATTATACACTTAAATGGGCCAAAGGCCTAATTCTCATTTGGCCCTTTTTATTCACACCCCCCTCCAATTACTTCCACCTCTCCCTAACTATTTAAACAACTCCTAATTAAATAAAACTCTACCAATTAATTAATTCTAATAATCCTCCACAACTTAATTAATCCACTTAATTACTTTCACCACTACTCATTTAATTACACACCTCCTCCATTTAATTAATTCCTCCACCCCTTAATTACTTAAACACCTCCCAAATAAAATAAAACTCCAACTTAATAAATTCTAATATTTTTCCACAACCTAACTCCCTTTAATTAATTAAATAATCAACTAATTATTTTTGGGGCGTTACAACTCTCCCCCACTTAGAATATTTTCGTCCTCGAAAATCTCATCAACTACATGAACACATCAATTCCATCAATCTTAGTCCATCTCTCAACTATCGACAACCTCTTGTACACTAAGCACTAGGTCATACTCACCTCTCTACACCCTTACCTTGTATCAAAACTCTATTTTCGTGTGTCGCAAAAATCTCACTTGATCATCCAAACACTATTAATTCACCTCTTGGGAACTACACCATAGCATTTACTTAAGGTACTACTGCTCATCTCTTACGCCAATCTACGCCCAATTCACAAACAATACCCTCCTCATCTCTGCATCCTATTTTTCGTACTGAATTCTAATCCTTAAATCACCAAGGTTACACGCGCTCACAAGCGCTCCGATCATATATATGTACTTACTCATTCGCCATGCTCCTAATACAATTATTCTCCTCGGGTTCCCTAGAAACCACAGATTCTAAACCTTTTCCAACAAGGCATGCCCTATCACTTAGCAAAAACTTCAAACTCACGGTGCCTATTCTTACCTCTACATCTCCCCACTATCAACTCCAAACTCAAACACAAACATCTTTTAGACACACAATCAAAAACACTACTCAATTAATCAAGTTGAAATGGATACATATCCAAAATTCGTAATATATTTTTATCAAAATACTACGAGTTATTGTCGCCTCTTTCATTGGGGATGAGTTATCGGGGTGATCAGTCCCTCCTACTCATTCAACCAATTAATGGAGGTCACAAAACCACAACCTTTCCAATTTACCATACCACGCTAAAAGGCTTTTAACGCGGTCTAGAGTGCGAAGGCGTCGTCACGACTTCTACTCTTTTGACATCGTTAAAACTCTTTTAACCACACATATCCGAATAATTAACGACACAACTTCTCATCACATCAACTAGTTAGTTAGAAAGGAACAAGCAACCACAATCATATTTAACCACACCATTATCAAAACATGCATTTGCTCAATTTACTATAAAGAACTCATTATTTACATTTATTTTATTACTTCTACAATGGTTCTCACATAATACCTAACACAAATCGGGGTCACTGGGTACTCTCCACAAAGGATCACTCTTAATGGTTAAAACAACGAAGCATCTTAACACAAGTAACAAGATCAGTCTACAAGGCATTTAGCATACAACGTTAATACGTAATCATGAACGTGTTACAGTAAAAATTCATATTATACTTCATGCTATGCTTTCACCAATTCAGATAGTCGAAGTAATAATGCTAAATCCATCACATAACAAGTTCATGCGAGACTAGAGTTTAATTTAGCCACATAAGTAAACACATAGGGGACATACGACAACAAGGTGAGTACCCATTGTTGGAAATAAATTTAATACTCGCATTAATACCCAACTATAAAAATTGTTTGTTAAAAGGTTCACGAGCAACTTCAAAAGTCACTTCGTTTTTAAATTACAAATCCACAACGTATAAATATTAAGGTTCAAAACGTTTTTGCGAATCTTCATAAACTCGAGTGCAGAAAATGTCATGACCATGCGCCTACTTTGGCGAATTAATTAAAATAGTAGACGACGTTGGATTTCGACAAATAAATACTTGTTGGAAAGCTCTCTGAGTGTAGTTTCTACCCATGATTTTTATTTTTCAAAACAAGTATCCAATCGGTACAGTTTATTAAAACATTACACAGAGGTACCAGACGTGGACAGAACTTCTTACTCAACTTTCAATCAAATTTTCTTCCTCATCTCTTAATGGCAATTCATGAAACCAGTGCTTACTTTGTAGAGAGATAAGTCTACTTTCCAATGAAACAAGAATCGTTGAAAACGGAGTTCATTTGAGTATCCAAAACCACGAAAAACCAGACCTACATACGCTTTGATTTCAAAAATGTCCTAATTTGAAATAGTCATAACTTGAGCTACACAACTCCAAATCAAACGAAACCAAAGGCAAAACGACCGGCGTTAAATCCATTTTCAAAAACAATCAGCCACACAATTTTTGGATCCACCAAACAATACCAGTTTTAGAAAAACCGAAATTAGTGTCCTAAAATACGCAAACCGTAAAAACAAGTAAAATTCATCATGTTTAGTCACGAAACAATAATCTCAAACTACACTCAAATTTAACAATTCATGTCATCAAACAACACTTGGGCATCCAAGCTACATATTGATATTTGGTCAAACACCTACACGCATCCTAAACCCCACTCATACATTTTATCAACACTTTAACTACAATCCCATCAAACCATCAAGACACCCCAAATTTACCCGACAAACAACAACACAACACTTTGGTCACATTGACCCAACAGCAACGACAACAACGCTTTGGTCACGTTGACCCAACAATAACAACAACAACAAAAGTCATGGACTAAATTTAAGTCAAGTAACAATCACACCACCTACATATCGATAGAAATGCGACATCTCTTCTTCAAAAATATTTATAAGTATAGATACGAAATATGAGTAAAATTGTTTTCCAACACAATCAACAATTTACTTTTGGAAATGATTTTCGCAAGTGAAAAGTGTCATCAACTCTTCAAATCATGTAATATTTATTTATGAGAACATTGAAGCCTAGAGCGGCAAAATATTTTCCTTCGGTTTCAAAAAGAAGTAACTAATGCATTTTTAGAGAACCAATCATTTTCCAAACCAGTAGAGAATTCAAAAACAAAATACACAGAATTCACACATTGGAAACACAATATAGCACACATCATCGCAGGGTATATCTCCCCACTTATTCACTTACCATTAGCGGTGCTTCTGGGTTTGTCCCCACCGCAGGAACATCACTTACTACACAGACAATTGTTAGAACTAATCTAGTACTACTCAATCATCAAAGACACTACGACTAGACAACTTGGCCGGACAGACCGAACTGCTCTGATACCACTAATGTAACACCCCCTTATATTTAAAGCTAATACAAATAATTAAAATCAGAGTTTTTCAAAACTTTCCACGCACCTCGAAGAGGTGGTACATTTCAAATAAAACATCATCAAAACATAATTAAAATCCAAACGCATCAACGCGTATCATGCATAACATAGTCAAGTGGGTTACAATCCTCAAAATAACTTTGCTTAACGTTTACATTAATCCTCAATAGTTTGCGAAAGATCATGAAATAAAATTGAGTTCACATACTCAATACATAGGTTCAAAATAAGTTTAATACATAACCATAAATAATACTAAGACCCCAACCCCGTTGTTACTATCGAGAGCCGACTCAATAAAACCCGGAGGCACAAAGACCATCACTTGGAATCACCTGTTTGTCGCCACGAGAGCGAGCAATGTAAATGCTAGGGTGAGTCTCTTTACATAAATAATAACAGTAAAATAAGCCGTATAGTAAGAACTAGCTAGCAACAGAGATTCACGTAACAAGGCATTTACCATTCACATGAGATATCACGCCAAAGAACCATAATGATTAATTGGACATTAACAAACAAATAGGGAATGTATGATTATATGCATGTATGCAACATGCATGTGGATCCATATTCACCTCACCACCCCGTCGGTATTTCATCACCTCCCGAAGGGTATTCCATCACCTCCCGGAAGGTATTCCATCACCACCCCGAAGGGTATTTCATCACCACCCCGAAGGGTATTTCATCACCTGTTGGCCGAAGCCATGCATATGATTCATGCGACTTTATGATAATGCATCACTCCACACCAAGCACACCACATCAATTATTAATTATCACATCATTAATTATCAACACCACCTCACCGATTATTTAGCATCACCTCACCAAATATTTAGCATCACCTCACCAAGTATTTATTAATTCTCACCTAAGACCCAACACCCCCATGTGGGATTTTCTCCTCACTTTAGGACCATTCTGACACACCAATAATTAATTTAGAGACTTAGGGATTTATTTGACACATTTGGACTAATTAGACGTTAAGGGATTATTTTGTCACACCAAGGATTAATTTAATTCTTAGGGACTAATTTGTCACACCAAGGATTAAATTAATTCTTAGGGACTAAACCATCACTTAGATGTATTTTGAGTACCTAGACACTAGGGGGCGCCGGAAGGGCGCCCATGAACCAACACCAAAAGCCCACACTCACACACTTAGTCACACCACTCGGCCACATACATACCGCGCTGTATCGCTAGGCATTTGGCGCCCCCAACGCTTCAGACTTCAGCGCGCCTAAATGCTTAGCATTTGGCGCCCCTAACACTCTCGGCCACATAACACACCACACACTAAGACACAGCGCCAGATTCCTAAGGAATTGGCGCCTCCCGCTAAAACCAACCAAACCAAGAAACACTGTGCCCAACTTAGTCATGGGCGCCAATTTGCCTAGCAAATGGCGCCACCTGCAAAGACAACACCACGCAACACATGAACACTCCCACCAGCGCTGAATCCTAGTGATTTGGCGCCACACTCCCATCCTCCTGCCAAGACTCACGCACGCGCTCACAAAATACAGCAACATGGCGCCTAAATGCTAGGCATTCGGCGCCCCCTTCCAACACCCTTCGCCAATTTACTTCAAAACTAATTTATTATTCAACAATTCATTTTTCCCCACCACACACACACCTAACTATTACTTTATTACCAACAATTCATCATATTCACATACTTACCCTCATATGACCATTCCACCAAACATACACTATGCATAAGTCACAATTCATGTTTTCACAACAACAATTAACATGTTATGAGTAACACACACATTCCAAACATCAATCAACATGTCATCAACACACAATCACACAACAAGTTATTATTAAAGCCATTCCACATATAAAACCTATCATACTAGCTATTATAAACATAAAGGAGAATCCCCTAACCTTTGCAAATTGAAGAACTAAGCCAAAACTCCAAGTAATCACCAAGAAACACCAAAACACAAGCTTTCCTCCTCCTTTTCTCCTTCAAAACCGACGCCCTCTCTTCCTTTCTCCTTCTTAACACCTTAATCTACCCAAACAACAACAAAACTAGCATTAACTCATCTATTGAGCTTTCCTTTCTCAATATCAAACTCCAATTTCACAAAAACCCCATTTTTCCTCTATTTGAGCAAAAATGGTGAAACAATTAAAAGTAGAAATTAGAGGTTGATATTTACCTTAATGGAAAGAGGAAGAAAAATGGAAAAGGAAGAACCAAAAAGCCCTTTACTTTGAGCAACAATGGAGAAAACCTCACTCATCTTCTTCTTCCTCCTCTTCCAAGCCTCACTCTCTGATTCCCTCCTCTCTCAATTTCAGTCACCTTCTCTTTCAATTCTCCTTTCTTTTCTTCTTTTAATTATACACTTAAATGGGCCAAAGGCCTAATTCTCATTTGGCCCTTTTATTCACACCCTCCAATTACTTCCACCTCTCCCTAACTATTTAAACAACTCCTAATTAAATAAAACTCTACCAATTAATTAATTCTAATAATCCTCCACAACTTAATTAATCCACTTAATTACTTTCACCACTACTCATTTAATTACACACCTCCTCCATTTAATTAATTCCTCCACCCCTTAATTACTTAAACACCTCCCAAATAAAATAAAACTCCAACTTAATAAATTCTAATATTTTTCCACAACCTAACTCCCTTTAATTAATTAAATAATCAACTAATTATTTTTGGGGCGTTACATCTGGTCCTTCTTGTGGTGTGATTCCAGCAGAGAACTCTCTCACTATGTCTTCAATGTAGCCTCATCTTGGTAGCACAAAGTGGTCCCAATTGAGATTGGCCACTATTGACATGAATGATGGGCTTGCCTTCTTCAAATCATACCCTCTCTCGGGTAGCAAATGCATTTTCCAGAAATGCACATTGTCATTGGTTCTTGCTGTTGATTCCTTGGCTTTGCCTTTCTTTGTTGATGATGATCCTGCATGCATGGCTTTCTTTTCCTTCTGAGGAGTTTTGGCCTGCTTGCCTGATGATTTCTGTGCTGATTGCTTTTTCACCATTTTGTTTGCTTTGAATTTCTAGGTTTTTGATTGTTTGTGTGATTGAGAAAAATTGGGGATGAGAATGTGAAGGGTGGTTTGTGTTTCAGATGAGAGAAATCTGTGAGATTTGCGAATGAAAGGGTAACGGTAACAAACTTAAGGCTTTATGTTTCAGGGAGAAGGAAGTTAGTGGAGTTATTAGGTAGCCGTTAGCAATGCGTGTTGCGCATGCATCATGCCATGTGTCTTGCTTAGCTATCTACACTTCAATAATCTTGCTTAACCTCCCTTTGATCTTCCTGAAGCCTTATGATTCACACTTAACCAATTTTCTTCAAGTTTATAAATTTCTGATGCAGGGCACATTTTCCTTCAATGCAGGTGCATTTGATGCAAACAGCATTAGTTTCTGCATTTCGCAAAAAACAACTAAAAACATAAAATTGCACAAAAATAATTAAAAACAATGGGTTGCCTCCCATTAAGCGCTTGTTTTAAGAGTCTTGTCAGCCTGACTACCTCTTTTCACTTAGAGATTTTGCAAATGGATGGTGGTTTTGTCTCTCACCACATGTTCACCATAGTACATTTTAACTCTCTGACCATTCACTTTGAAGACAGTATTTGAGATTTTATCAAATAAATCTACTGCTCCATGTGGATAAACCTTTATCAACTTATATGGTCCTGACCACCTTGATCTAAGTTTACCAGGAAAAAGCTTCAATCTAGAGTTATACAGCAGAACTAGTCCTCCTTCTTTTAATTCTCTTCTGTGAATTTTCTTGTCATGCCATTTCTTAGTCTTAGCTTTGTAGATTTCAGCATTCTCATAAGAGGTTTGCCTAATTTCTTCTAGCTCATCAAGCTCTAACATTCTCTTTTTACCTGCCTTTTTCAGATTGAAATTGAGCTTCTTGATAGCCCAATAAAATTTGTTTTCCAATTCCACAGGTAAATGGCATGTTTTTCCATAGACTAATTTGTAAGGGGACATTCCTAAGAGTATTTTGAATGCTGTTCTATATGCCCATAAAGCATCATCCAAATGTAAAGACCAATCTTTCCTATTTGGACTAACCATTTTTTCTAGCATTCTCTTAATTTCCCTATTGGATAATTCTGCTTGTCCACTAGTTTGTGGGTGGTATGCTGTAGCTATCTTATGCTTAACTCCATACTTAGCTAGAAGGTTTTCTATGATCTTATTGCAAAAGTGTGAACTTTCATCATTAATGATAGCTCTAGGAGTTCCAAATCTAGTGAATATATTTCTTTGAAGAAATTTACTCACTGATTTAGCATCATTATTAGGTAATGCTACTGCTTCTACCCATTTGGACACATAATCAACAGCTACTAAGATATATATATTGCCAAAAGAGGGTGGAAAAGGTCCTATGAAATCCATGCCCCAAACATCAAATAATTCAATTTCTAAAATATTTGTTCTAGGCATTTCATGCTTATCAGAGATATTTCTGCTCTTTGACATTTATCACAAAGATTTGACCATAAAATAAACATCTTTAAATAAAGTAGGCCAAAAATAACTTGATCAGTAATACCTTAGTTGTCGTTCTAGTGCTTCCAAAGTGTCCTCCATAAGGTGCGAGAATGGCAATGCGTAAGCCTTCGCTTGTTGCTCCTCTTCGTATGCATTTCCTCATTAATTGATCAGGGCACATCTTGTAAAGGAATGAATCATCCCAATAGTATTGCTTGACTATGTGGAAGAATTTTCTCCTTTGTTGATATGTCATATTCACTGGTACTACTTTGCTTGCAAGGAAATTTACAATATCAGCAAACCATGGTGCAGATGCATTAGATGCTCCTACATTGCTTATAGCAAATGCAGTTTCATGTTTTGCATTGACTGTGATTGCCAATAGTTTCTCATCTGGAAAGCTTTCCTTGATTTCTTCTCCTTGTGTACCAAGTGATTCTCCTTCAATCCTTAATAAATGGTCTGCTACTTGATTTTCTACTCCTTTTTTGCCTCTTATTTCAAGATCAAATTCTTGTAGGAGTAGAATCCACCTTATCAGCCTTGGTTTTGCATCCTTCTTTGAAATTAGATACTTAATGGCAGAGTGATCAGTATAGACAATAATTTTAGTGCCAACTAAGTAAGATCTAAATTTTTCAAATGCAAATACCACAGCTAATAATTCTTTTTCTGTAACTGTGTAGTTCACTTGAGCTTCAATTAATGTCTTGCTAGCATAATAAATGGAATGAAAAACCTTGTCATACCTTTGCCCTAGATCGCTCTCTACCGCAAAGTCACTAGCATCACACATTAATTCAAATGGCCTACTCCAATCTGGAGTTACTATTACTGGTGCAGTCACCAATGCCTTTTTAAGCTTGTCAAAAGCTTCTATACAAGAGTCATCAAAGATAAACTCTACATCATGTTGCAAAAGCATGCATAATGGTTTTGAGATTTTTGAAAAATCTTTGCTAAACCTTCTATAGAAACCAGCATGGCCTAAGAAGCTCCTGATACCTTTAATTGTATTGGGTGGTGGTAAATTCTCAATGACATCAACCTTAGCTGTGTCTACCTCTAGACCTTTCTTTGAAATTCTATGTCCTAGCACAATGCCCTCTTGTACCATAAAATGACACTTTTCCCAGTTTAAGACTAAATTTGTTTCTTCACATCTCTTGAGAATTTGTTCCAAGTTTGTTAGGCAAACTTGAAATGTTTCTCCAAAGATAGAGAAATCATCCATGAATACTTCCATTGATTGATCAATGAAATCTGAGAATATAGACATCATGCATCTTTGGAATGTAGCAGGTGCATTACATAAGCCAAATGGCATCCTTCTAAAAGCAAAGGTTCCATAAGGGCATGTAAAGGTGGTTTTGTGTTGATCCTTAGGCTCAATGGCTATTTGATTATAGCCTGAGTAGCCATCTAGGAAACAATAAAATTCTTTCCCTGCTAGTCTATCTAACATTTGGTCTATGAATGGTAAAGGAAAGTGATCCTTTTTGGTAGCTTTGTTGAGTTTTCTCGTAATCCATACTGATTCTCCGCCTGTGATGATTCTAGTTGGTATCAACTCATTCTTTTCATTGGCTATTCTTGTCACACCCCTTTCTTTGGTACACATTGGACAGACTTACCCAAGCACTGCATGCGATATGGGAATATCTGATTCCAAAGATCTAGCCACTTAATGATTTCCTTTTTCACAACCTCTTTCATAATAGGATTTAGTCTTCTTTGACTCTCTCAGGCTGCTTTTGGAATTTTCTTCCAAAATGACTCTATGCATGCATATAGAAGGACTAATTCCTTTGATATCTGCCATTTGCCAACCTATAGCTTTGGTATGCTTCTTTAAAGTACTAATGAGATCACTCTCCTGTTTTGATGTTAAATCAGAAGCAATAATAACAGGTAAAGTCTCATTTGTTCCTAAGAAGGCATACTTAAGGTGTTCAGACAGTATCTTCAATTCTAACTTAGGAGGTTGTTCTATTGAAGGTAAATTCTTCTTGAGAATTGGATCCTCAAGATTGAGTGTTTCATAAGTCCTAACCCATATTTCCTTACAAGAGTTTTCTATTGGCAGTCTCTCTTTTTCTAGTATTTCATCATCTAGTAATGCAGCTGCATCTAATGCATCTGCATTGGCTAAGTGATCATACTGCTTGTAAAACTGTTTTTCTACCAATTGATCTAGAGAGAATAAGGATGAACACTCTTCTGTATCCTCTGCAGGATACTTCATAGCATACATTACATTGAATTTTATCTCTTGATCATTCACTCTCATAGTGAGTTCACCTTTCTGTACATTAATTATGGTTTTACCAGTTGCTAAAAATGGTCTACCTAGGATAATAGACACTTCCTTATCTGCATCAAAGTCAAGGATAACAAAATCTACAGGAAATACAAATTTATCTAACTTGACTAGGATGTCTTCTATGATACCTTCAGGATAGGCTATTGATCTATCTGCTAATTGAAGTGTCACAGTGGTTGGTTTTGCATTTCCTATTTCTAACTAGTCAAAAATAGATTTAGGCATCAAGTTGATGCTTGCACCTAAATCACATAAAGCTTTACCAGTATAGGATTTTCCTATAGAAAATGGAATTGTAAAACTACCTGGATCTTTCAATTTCCTAGGAATCTTATTTTGCATAAGCAAACTACAATCTTCTATCATAGCAACTGTTTCAAACTCTCCTAATCTTCTTCTCTTAGTAAGCACATCCTTCATAAACTTTGCATAGTTTGGCATTTGTTATAGTGCTTCTACTAAGAGAACATTGATGTGTAATTGTTTTAGTACCTCTAAGTGTAACACCCCCTTATCTAATCAATTCGATCTACTAAATTAAAATCAGAGTTTCAAAATTTCACTCAAAGGAGGGCTACATTTGATGATTTAAAAAGGAAAACAGAAATTCAATTAAGTTCAAACAATTTGCACAAAGATTATACTAAACATGTAATCATGCGCATCACATCGGCAAAAGGGTCTAAGCCCGTAACATAAGGCACCTCGGCCAGTAAGACATCAAGTCATAATACATAGTAAAAAGTTACAACAAAATGTGATAGTTTTAGTTCAAAAGACTATCTAGCGAGAAAGTACACAAGATCGGCATAAGAAGCACTAAAATCTACTCTTTGACCCAACCCAAAGTTACACGACCAGAGCGCGATACACAACCGACTTGAGCTAGGCACAACTATCACTCATGTGTACCGCAAGTTGCCGACATGAGAAGCAACATAAAAGCAAATAGGGTGAGTCTCTTAACACAAGTAATATAATGTGAAGAAGCTTAAGGTTAGAGATAGCACTAAAGCACCTCGGTTCAATTAATACACCCACTCACCGATAGTTCAAATAACCACAACAATTATCAATCACTCAAAACACATTAAATTATGAAATGTATGCATGTATGCAACCCAACCACGTGGCATTATGCAATGAGGTACCTCCATCGCCGTTATTTACTCCGTCGTTATTTGATATGGAGACCAAAGTCCTACCACATCGAGGCCGAAACCTCCTCCGTCGTAATATGCACATGAACATGTGACTTCATGACAAATGCAATCACACACCAATCAAACATAACGCATGTGAATGCTTACACCGCTGCTCACCGTCGTTACTCGTCGCTCTACTCTCGCTGCTTCTACTCGTCGCTCACACCGACGTCCACACCATCTAGACATCATCACGGTGCTAAGGTCGACCCTACTACACCCCAGTAGAATCACCCTAGGACCTACAACCGACCTCTCTCAATCACCTCGGCACTCCATGGTGGACTAATTGTCACACCGAGGACCGCAACGACACTTTAGGGACCAAAGTGTCACCTAAGGACCAAAATGGACTTAATGGCTCCCGTGATTTGCACACACTTGGTGCTAAAATAGCACTCACGCATGGCGTCCCACAATGTGCTAAGCAACATTGGCGCCTAACATCACTTTGGCACACTATGTGTGTACCTCGACTAACTACTCCAACTCGGTATTCTACATCACCTCGGCACCTAGCTCGGCTTTGGCACCTCGGCATGTTACACTCAAATCCTCACTTGGTGACATACTCACAATTACGCGCTCCCTTACACTAAAAAATCGTCTAACTCATGGGGATTCACTTCTCGGCATTCCACGGTGCAGTTCACCTACACTTAGGCATTTGGGCGTTTCACCTCGGTGACGCTACCTCGGCCCCGAGGACTTGGTTCACTCCTCTACACCTCTGGGTAACCTTAAGGCGAAACACCTACACTTCGGTTTATGCGTCCCTACCCCTCGCTAATGGTGTTTAGACACATACTCTCCCTCAAACTCACCAACATACTCTCAACACTAAGACACTCTAGGTGTTGACTTCCTCAACTTCGGTTTCTCTCACTCTAAGTCAAAGGGTACTTCAGACACGCGCGTAATAAAGGCGCTTAACTCCCATTTTACTTCTTTTTTACTCTGTTTCTTTACTTAAACCCAACATGCAACCCATTTCCAAAGATCACCACACTCATGCACACTCGGATACTCACTCCATTGGCTCCGATCCTCTCCTAACTCTACATGCAAACTCATTTTCTTCACACTACACCGATTCACACTCGATGCCTCACCATGCAATGCTCCTTCAGACCACACAAAAAACAGAGAGTGTTACACTCCTCTCTCTTTCCCAACCGATCCACCATCGAACTTCACCACAAATCACAAAGAAGAGCAAAAACACAAAGAAAACATGTTATGAACAACACATAAAACACACATGCAAGGTGATCGTAACCACTCACACCAAAATACTACCAAACACAAAACATTACAAAGATTAAAAGAGCCCCTAACTTTGATCTCACAACCAGTAGACACACCCTCTTCACTAGCACTTCTAGGAATCCTTCAAGATTCAAATTTCACTCTTCCCTTTTTCTCTTGGTTCTCCTTCCTGGTTCTCTTCCTTCTCTCTAAGTCTCACTTCTCTACTACTTTCTTAATTTGGTAACTTTGACTATTTTTGGAACAATGTAAATGGTCTCCTCTGAAGGCACCATTTAACATGCCCTAAGGGACTTAAATGAGGCCTTGGCCTTATTAGGCCGTGGGCTTCTTCTACCCACACCCTTTCCTAACTTAGACATTTTCCTAAAGAGTAACACATGCTTAACACTCACTTAATGAATTACTAGACTTAAAAGTAAAATGTTGCAAACCCTTAATAACTCAACTAAGTTAATTAATTGAATTATTTTGGGGTGTTACAACCTCCCCTACTTAGGAGATTACGTCCTCGGAATCTTACCTCAATCAAACAGATTTCTAATAGACTTCCTTCATCTTGCTCTCTAGCTCCCAAGTAGCATGCTCACCACAGCTCCTACCCAAACCACCTTCACCAACTTGATTTCTTTTCCCTAAGGGTCTTTACTTCTCGGTCTTCAATTCTGATCGGCATTGTCTCCACAGTGAGGCCGTCTCTCACTTGCACATCATCCATTTGAATGACATGGGACGGGTCAGGAACATACTTCCTCAGTTGAGATACATGGAACACATCGTGCAAATTTGATGATTGGGTGGCAATGCAATTGATGCGCCACCTTCCCAACTCTCTCCAAGATTTGATAGGGTCCAATGAAACGAGGTGACGATTTCTTGGACCTCGAGCTCGTCCAACTCGATCCACGGGGGTGACTCTAAGGAATACATGGTCGCCGCTTGAAATTCTAAGTCTTTCCTCCTTTTGTCATGGTAACTCTTTTGTCTGCTTTGTGACGCCCTCATCTTCTCTCTGATCATCTTAACCTTCTCGGTAGTCTCTCTAACCAACTCGGGGCCTAACACAACCCTCTCTCATATTTCATGCCAACATAGTGGAGTCCTACACCTACGGCCATACAATGCTTCAAATGGTGCCATTCCAATACTTGAATGATGACTGTTGTTGTAAGTGAATTCTATCAATGGTAGATACGAATCCCACGCACCTCCTCCAGAATTGCCTTCTTGATCTCCTCATCATCAGGTATACATATCCGACCTCTGAACCTCAACAATCCTTGCGCATCCAACTCAAAATCTTTGTTCTCACCTTCTACAACTCTCACAAACACATCAACCAACTTCACATCAACCTTCGTAGCTTCCCTTATACTAACCATGAACTCATTGGTGATCTTCAAAGATCCCCAACTTAACACTCCGAGGTGTTACTTCACATACTAGGCTCAAATCTCTAAACTGCTCAATCAATTCCAGCTCCTTTACCATCATCGATGACATATGCAGAGATTTCCTACTCAGCGCATCAGCTACAACATTGGCCTTCCCTGGGTGATAGTTCAGACCGAAGTCATAGTCCTTCAATAACTCCAACCATCTCCTCTGCCTCATATTCAATTCCTTCTGATCAAACAAGTACTGTAAACTCTTGTGATCACTAAACACCTCGAACCTCGAACCATAAAGGTAATGCCTCCATATCTTTAATGCAAACACTACGGCAGCTAGCTCTAAATCATGAGTGGGGTAATTCTTCTCATGAGTCTTCAGTTGCCTTGAAGCGTACGCCACTACTTTACCTTCTTGCATCAGCACACAGCCCAAACCTAACTTAGATGCATCACAATAGATCACAAAAGGATCCTCTGGATTAGGCAACGTCAAGATCGGCGACGTTGTCAATCTCCTCTTCAACTCTTGGAAACTCTCTTCGCGATCGGTCATCCCATACGAAAGCCCTATCTTTACATGTCAATTGGGTTAATGGCAACGCCAATTTGGAGAAACCTCAATGAATCTTCTCGTAATAACCGGCTAATCCCATGAAGCTCCTCACTTGGTGGGTGACTTGGGTGTCTCCCACTTCAACACGACTTCAATCTTTGAAGGGTCCACTGCAATCCCATTCTTTGGAAATCACATGGCCTAGGAAACTCACTTCCTCAACCAAAACTCACACTTGGATAGCTTCGCATACGCCTTCTTCTCCTTCGTAACCTTCAAGACTACGCTTAAGTGCTCGGCATGTGCTCTTCTCGCTCGACTTGGAGTAGACCAAGATATCGTCTATGAACACTACCACAAACCGATCTAAGTACTCATGGAAAATACGATTCATATACTCCATGAATACCCACGGAGCATTAGTGACACCGAATGGCATTACTAAGTACTCGTAGTGTCCATACCGAGTTCTAAAAGCCGCCTTTGAGTGCGTCTTCGTCCTTCACTTTATGGTAGCCCGACCTCAAATCAATCTTGGAAAATACCCGAGCACCCACTAATTGATCCATCAAATCGTCAATTCTTGGTAGTGGATACTTGTTCTTAATTGTAACCTTGTTCAACCGTGCGTAGTCCACGCACAACCTCATGCTTCCATCTTTCTTCTTCACTAGCAACACAGTGCTCCCCACGGTGATACGCTTCTGGTCTCACGAATTTCCTTTCTAGCAATTCTTCCAACTGTTTCTTCATTTCGGACACTCGGATGCAGACATCCTATAAGGTGCCATAGACACCTGTCTTGTTCGAGAATCAATTCTATGGTGAACTCGATCTCTCTCTCAGTGGCACATCGAAATTTCTTCAGAAACACCTCGGCAAACTCTCTAACCACCGGCGGATCTTCAATCTTGACTTGATTCTCTCATTAATGACGCCCATAATGCAAACAGAGTAACCCCTTCTCCTAACAACTTGCGCACTTGCCTAGCGAGAAGTAAAGCCGATTCCTTCACCTCGATAGCGGAAAACTAACCGATCTCTCAACAAGAATTGATATGAACATGGTTGTCTACCAACCCATCCATACCAAGGATGACGTCCATTCCCTCTACAGTGGTAAACAAATTAAGTTAACGGTGAAGTCCTGCCGAATACGATCGGTGGGCACTTGAACATACCGGAGGTAGTCATCGAACCCTTAGCCGAGTGTCAATGACCATCTCCTTACCAATGAAGACAACACTAAACTCGGTCTATTAGCACACATGGCGAGAAATGAAGGAATGAGTTGCGCCAAGATCTATAATTGCAACTAGAGGAACACCGCTGATATAACATGTACCGTGATTTTGTTCTCTACCTCGGACCCGGCTAATGCAAACACTTTCCCACGCCTCTCTCTTGCTTCGGCTTTGGACACTTGGGACCGATGTGCCCCATCTCTCCACAATTGAAACAGCACTATCTCCTTTCGCCCACACTCGGCAGATAGGTGGCCCTCCTTGCCACATCTATAACACCTCTTCACCTCACCTTGCACTCCTTCGCCTTGTGCCCGGGCAATCCACACTTGTAACAGTCGAGGAATAGCGGGAGCGTCTCCCTACTAGGCTTTCCTCTCCTGCGAATTCCCCCTTCCTCTACCACCGAATGGTCGTAAGGTTTCCAACGATGCGAGGTTGAAAAGTCTTCTTATCTTTCCCATTTCGGCTAGTAGCCACACTATCTTCTTCATAAATTCTGCAGAACTGTCTACCAACTCTAATACACCCTTATCCTTTGATACCCAATTGCCCGCTTGATCTCGGGCTTCAAACCGTTCTCAAACTTGATACACTTGGAGAACTCTGCAATGTTCGAGTGTAATGGGGTAAAACTTTATCACTTTCGAAAAACTTGGCGAAGATACTCCGACACGGTCATGTTACCTTGTTTGAGCTCCAAGAATTCCATCTCTTTCTTTCCTCTCACATCTTCGGGTAGTACTTCCTCATGAACTCTTTCTTAAAATTCTCCCATGTGATCTCCTCCTCTGCAGCTTCCAATCTTGGAAGAACTCCAAGCCACCGATCGTCGGCTTCCTCGTGAGCATATGAGTCCCAAACCTCACTTTTTGCTCATCGGTGCAATCCATCACTCTGAATATTCTCTCTATTTCTTTCAACCATGCTAGAGCCCCATCAGGGATCATACCTCCCTCAAGGTAGGAGGATTCTTCCTCTGGAAAGTAGCGAGCCTACGAGCTCCAAAGATCATCGGCATTCTGCGAGGTCGATTCCCATAGCATTTGCCATCGCCTCCAACGCAGCAGCTATAGCAGCATCATCTCTTCCAGCTCTTCTAGCCATTCTTACTTCACCGATCACACAATCAAGAACTGGTTTAGAACGAGCCTAAGACTCGAGGCTTAAGACACTTAGACTCAATACTTGGTTGACAAGACCGAACTTATGCTCGATACCAACAATGTAACACCCCTTATCTAATCAATTCGATCTACTAAATTAAAATCGAGTTTCAAAATTCCACTCAAAGGAGGGCTATGATGATTTAAAAGGAAAACAGAAATTCAATTAAGTTCAAACAACAGCACAAACATTATACTAAACATGTAATCATGCGCATCACATCGGCAAAAAGGGTCTAAGCGTAACATAAGGCACCTCGGCCATAAAGACATCAAGTCATAATACATAGTAAAAGTTACAACCAAATGTGATAGTTTTAGTTCAAAAGACTATCTAGCGAGAAAGTACACAAGATCGGCATAAGAAGCACTAAAATCTACTCGGCCCCAACCCGGTGTTACACGACCAGGAGCGGAACACAACCGACTTGAGCTAGGCACAACTATCACTCATGTGTACCGCAAGTTGTCGACATGAGAAGCAACATAAAAGCAAATAGGGGTGAGTCTCTTAACACAAGTAATATAATGTGAAGAAGCTTAAGGTTAGAGATAGCACTAAAGCACCTCGGTTCAATTTAATCTGACCACTCACCGATAGTTCAAATAACCACAACAATTATCAATCACCAAAAAACACATTAAATTATGAAATGTATGCATGTATGCAACCCAACCACAGGGCATTATGCAATGAGGTACCTCCACCGTCGTTATTTACTCGTCGTTATTTGATATGGAGATCAAGTCCTACCACATCGAGTAGAAACCTCCTCCGTCGTAATATGCACATGAACATGTGACTTCATGACAAATGCAATCACACACCAATCAAACATAACGCATGTGAATGCTTACACCGCTGTTCACCGTCGTTACTCGTCGTTCTACTCAGTAACTCACACCGCGTCCACACCATCTAGACATCATCACGCTTGCTAAGGTCGACCCTACTACACCGGTAGAATCACCCTAGGACCTACAACCGACCTCTCAATCACCTCGGCACTCCATGGTGGACTAATTGTCACACCGAGGACCGCAAAACGACACTTTAGGGACCAAAGTGTCACCTAAGGACCAAAATGGACTTAATCGCTCCCGTGCTTGGCACACTTGGTGCTAAAATAGCACTCACAGTGGCGTCCCCACAATGTGCTAGGCAACATTGGCGCTAACATCACTTGGCACACTATGTGTGTACCTCGGCTAACTACTCCAACTCTCGGTATTCTACATCACCCTCGGCACCTAGCTCGGCTTTGGCACCTCGGCATGTTACACTCAAACCCTCACTTGTGACATACTCACAATTACGCGCTCCCTTACACTAAAATCGTCTAACTCATGGGGATTCACTTCTCGGCATTCCCCGTTCGGTTCACCTACACTTAGGCATTTGGGCGTTTCACCTCGGTGGCGCTACCTCGGCCTAAGGACTTGATTCCACTCCTCTACACCTCGGTAACCTTAAGCGAAACACCTACACTTCGGTTTATGCGTCCCTACCCTCGCTAATGGTGTTTAGACACATACTCTCCCTCAAACTCACCAACGGACTCTCAACACTAAGACACTCTAGGCGTTGACTTCCCTCAACTTCGGTTTCTCTCACTCTAAGTGAAGGGTACTTCAGATTCACGCGCGTAATAAAGGCGCTTAACTCCCATTTTACTTCTTTTACTCTGTTTCTTTACTTAAACCCAACATGCAACCCATTTCCAAAGATCACCACACTCATGCACACTCGGATACTCACTCATTGGCTCAGATCCTCTCCCTAACTCTACATGCAAACTCATTTTCTTCACACTACACTTTGATTCACACTCGATGCCTCACCATGCAATGCTCCTTCAGACCACCACAGAATAGAGAGTGTTACACTCCTCTCTCTTTCCCAACCGATCCACCATCGTACTTCACCACAAATCACAAAATGAGAGCAAAAACACAAAGAAAACATGTTATGAACAACACATAAAACACACATGCAAGGTGATCGAACCACTCACACCAAAATACTACCAAACACAAAACATTACAAAGATTAAAAGAGCCCCTAACTTTGATCACAACCAGTAGACACACCTCTTCACTAGCACTTCTAGGAATCCTTCAAGATTCAACTCACTCTTCCCTTTTTCTCTTGGTTCTCCTTTCGGTTCTCTTCCTTCCTCTCTAAGTCTCACTTCTCTCTACTTTCTTAATTTGGTAACTTTGACTATTTTTGGAACAATGTAAATGGTCTCCTCTGAAGGCACCATTTAACATGTCCTAAGGGACTTAAATGAGGCCTTGGCCTTTATTAGGCCGTGGGCTTCTTCTACCCACACCCTTTCCTAACTTAGACATTTTCCTAAAGAGTAACACATGCTTAACACTCACTTAATGAATTACTTGACTTAAAAGTAAAATGTTGCAAACCCTTAATAACTCAACTAAGTTAATTAATTGAATTATTTTGGGGTGTTACACTAAGAATTTACCAAACTGCTTCTCCTCATGTGCTTTTTTCAGTCTTTGAGGATAAGGAGGAGGAGGGTATTCAGGTACTAACTTAGGTAGTGGACTTTGAACTTCTTGTGATGCAGGAGCACTAGATGCTTCCGCATTGGTTTCTTTTTGATTTTTGGCTTTTTCTCCCTTTTCTACACTTTCCTTCTCAGTTAACTCTACCAGATCCTTACCACTCCTTAATGAAATAGCCTTAACCTGCTCATTTCCTTTGTTTTGGGAAGGAGTAGCTTCTGTATTTGAAGGTAAGACACCTTGTGGCCTTTGATACAGAGCTGCGACTAATTGACCAACTTGATTCTCTAAGTTCTTAATGGAAGCATCTTGAGTTTGTCTAGCAGTTCTAGATTCACCTATGAATGCTTTAAGCATGGATTCTAGAGAATTCTCAGTGGTAGGTTGAGAGTTTCTTTGGTTATTTTGAGTGGGAATCTGGTGGTGGTGTAGTTGGTGCGATTCTAGGTGCAGTGTGCACTATTGTTGCTCCATCTAAAATTTGGGTGGTCTTTCCAACCAGGATTATAAGTGTTGGAATAAGGGTTGTTATTCCTATTATAACCTACATAATTTACAGAGATATGGTTGCTAGAACACTCCATACAAGTGACCTCCTCCACAGTACACACAACTAGGTGTGCCTGGAGGTACTTGTTCTTCTTCACAGAATCAGTGTTTTGTCTGGTGATGCAATGCATTAGATGCGATAGCATTGCCGTAGTGAAGTTTTTCATCAAATTAGCTAGAGTGGCTACTTGAGCGGATAGAGGCGGATATATCATTAATTTCATGTACCCGATGGTTTCTTTTGGGCACTTACCCTCTCGTTAGGCCAACTAGAGCTATTAGTCGCTATTCTATCAATTAATTCACATGCTTCATTGTATGACCAGTTTAATAACACTCCACCAGATGATGCATCAAGCATTATTCTAGTTTGAGGTTCTAAACCATTATAAAATGTTTCCATTTGAATAATAACAGGTAAACCATGATGAGGACATTTTCTTAAAAGTTCCTTCCATCTTTCCCATGCTTCAATTAAGATTCAAACTCTTTTTGTCTAAAAGATGTAATATCATTTCTTAACCTGGCATTTTTGATAGGTGGGAAATATTTTCCTAAATTTTTTTCAGCCATTTCATTCCATGAAGGGATAGAGTTAGGCTCTAAAGAATTTAGCCAAGCCTTAGCTCTATCTTTCAAAGAATATGGAAATAACCTTAATCTAAATGCATTTTCACTAACACCAGGTATAATAAAATTACTACATACTTCTAGAAATTGCCTTAAATGCAAATGAGGATCTTCATGAGGAGATCCTCCAAATTGACCAATAGTTTGAAGCATTTGAAACATCATAGGATTAAATTCAAAATGCATGGCATCAATATGAGGTCTATTTATGCTAGTTTGCATGTTTTGATGATCAAACTGAGCATAATCCCTCATAGGTCTATCTCTATCATTAATCATACCTATGTGATCCATGTGGATGAGATTTTCTCTATGAACTTGTTCTTGATGCATCTTTGTGAACCGGGGCCTCCTCTCACCGAGTGTGGCCTTGAGCTTTGTTCTTCACCGAAAGACATGTTGCTAGCTTGTTGATTACATTTACGAGTCTTAGCAATCTCCTGAATTTTCTTTCTATTTCTGGATCTAAACTATATTCTGGAGTTCTGTTTCTGGTTCTGTACATATACTAAGTACCATGTACTTTTGTTGACAGAAACTATAAATACCAGAATTTATATATAACACTAAATTACTATATATTTAGAATTTTAAAAAGAATTTACTTCAATCCCCGGCAACGGCGCCAAAAACTTGGTGCATGGAAATCACATACACTTGTGTGCAAGTATACACTGTCCAAAAACAAGTAGTAAAAAGATCGAACCCACAGAGATTGAAAAACTCACTTTTAAAATCAATATAAAGTAATAAAGTTTAAAGTAACAAAGTAACAAAATAATTTTGGATTTTGTTTGATGATCACAACTAAGTTAGATAGAAAGCAAAGTAAAAATGTTGATAGTGTAAAAGAGAAAAGCTAGTTGGAATGTCTTCATCAAGTAATTTACTTATAAGTGTTTGATGCGATTATGTGATGCAACATTGCAATCTTCACATTAGCTATGTGCCTTTCGGTCACTTTCTTGAGTATCATTACCAGCTCTTATGATCCTTGTTCTATGCAAAAAGAAAGGGTGTCAATGCCAATCTTGCCTCCTAACAATTATCCAATTTGCTTAAATAAATTCACTCTTGTATTTTAAGTACCCACAATTATCCTATGGACTATACTATCCTATCTCTAGGACTTAGCATGGTTTTCACAAAGTTTTCTTTATGTAAAACACTCACCCATATTAGTTCTTGAGTTCTTAATTGTAAGCCATTTCTGGTCATTTACAAATCTTACTTATTCTAAGTGATTAAGTTTAAAATAAGTTTGGAAAGATTATCAAGCAAGAACTAAAGTACAAACATACATACATGCAACATACTTACTTAAAAGCTCATTAAATGATTAGAACATTCCAACTAAGAAAGGTTTAGCTAACAAGAGACATTGCAAGATATATATAAACTGAATAGACCATGTTTATATATATAGAAATCACAAAAGAGAACAACAAGAGCAAAGTTACAAATGTTGAAACACTTTGTATGAAATCTTCTAGCAATGCACTAGCATTACTCCTTAGCACTATACAAACACTATGAAAACGGGTTAAGGAGGATTTATCAATTCCTTCCTCTTCCTCTAAAAATATAAAAACTAACTATGTATATTGAAATTTTGATCTAACTTATGGATTGTGATATATTTCCAAATGAAGATGTGAGGTCCTTTTATAGCCTTTAAGTGAGGTGCTTCCTTCCTTCATGTTGAAGTAATCTTGAGTGGATCATAGCTGTAGTTACTTTCCAGCAGTTGTTTGCATGGATAAGATCTTTGACAAGTGTATAGGGAGGTCTCATGATGTATGAACATGTGTCCCTATGTTGGTGACTCTTCAAAGCTATGCCTATAGCTATGTGTGAATGGTAGGCGCCTACTATACAAGGTGGGATGGCTTCAGAAGACTAAGCATGAGGTCATCAATTGCAAGTGGATGCTCATGAAACAAGCTGCTCATTCACCAAGTAGTGCAGATTTGATGCAGGATCAGTGCAGGAGCATTTGATGCAGATAGCATTGACACTGCACTGAACAAAAACATCAAACATACCACAATATATCCAAAATGGCCTATAAATAACTATAACCATTCAAATCACTCAAGATATCATATATCACACTAAATACTATATAAACTCTTTATTATTACTTGAAAGAGAGCAAATACTAAGTTTAAACATATGAAATACTCTATATAAAATAGAGTTATCACACTCCGGGGAGAGGACTCAGACAGGGGGGCCCACTGTCCCCTTATTTGTTTATATTGTGTGTAGAGGGTCTTACAACACTCAAGCGAGCAGAGGGTCAAGGAGATCTTCATGGAGTTAAGGTGTGCAGAGGTGCCCCTTCCTTCAGACACCTCCTTTTTGCTCACGATTGTTTATTTTTTTGTAGGGCTACTGTTAATGAGAGTAGGAAACTACAAGAGACTTTATCAGTATATGAGAGGGCCTCAGGTCAAGTTGGTAATTTCTAGAAGTCAGAGGTTTACTTCAGCCTAAATACTTCCCAAGAGACTAGAGAAGACATCGCCAGGGAGCTGAGAGTTCTGGAATGTTTGGGTACAGGTAGATATCTGAGTTTGCCATCTATCATTGGTAGGAACAAGAAACAAATTTTTGGCTATCTCCGGGATCGGATGTGGAAGCGTATTCAGAGTTGGTCACAAAAATATTTTTCAAAAGTTGGCAGGGAGGTTCTTGTAAAATTAGTGGATCAGGTTATTCCGGTGTATTGTATGAGTACTTACATGCTTCCTACATCTCTGGGAGAGGAGCTTGAACAAATGCTTAATTCTTTTTGGTGGGGAACAAATAGATGAGATCGTAGAGGTATTCAGTGGTTGAGTTGGGACAAACTGACTATGAGGAAGGATGTTGGGGGAATGGGTTTCCGACACTTTCAGGGTTTGAATATGGAAATGCTAGGAAATCATGCATGGAATATTGCAACACATGCAGATTCTTTAGTTGCGAGAGTCTTCAAAGTTAAATATTTTCCAGGGAGTGACTTTATGGGGGCCCGCTTGGGCCATAATCCCAGTTTTGTTTGGCGTAGTATCTTTGCTTCACGGGTGGATTGTTGAGGCAAAATCCCTAATAATGTTTTGATGTTAAACAAACCTCAATGGTGAGAAGCTTAAGGTTTCTGATCACATGTATTACTAATGCAATGCTTCTTGTTTAGTGTTTCATAAGAACGGGATCACATAACCAATCTCAACAAGTTACTTGCTTTTGAGAAGCATTATTCTAAGAGAAAATAGAAAAGAATCATTGCCCACACCATTCTAAGAAAGGAAGCTTCCCAAGTATAAGAATTAAGATCAAGAACCCTTGGTAATCTTGGAAGAATTCTACGTGAGAAGAATCAATGTGTTTTGTGGCAATATGAGAAGGATAGCAATAGAAGATCAAGGCAAGAAGAATCATTACAAAAGAATAACTATAGATGAGAAGTATCACATGAGAAGAATCAAGTTGAGAAGAGTCATGATCCTGAGAAGGGTCATAATAAGAAGAATCATGTTGAGAAGAATCATGAACCTCAGAAGGGTCATGAGCTTTAGAAGAATCATCAAAGCAACATCTAAGAAGCATCATCTTCAACAAGAAAAATACCTGAGAAGAGTCACTGTGAGAAGAGTCACTGTGAGAAGAGTCATGACAGCTGTATTCTGCAGAGTGAAAGTGACAGCACAGATTTGATTCTTCTCAATGCGCCACCTATACCCTCTCTCTCGCTCTCTCTCTCAAAATTCTTCTACACACTTCTTTTCTTATTCACCAAGATTTGATTTGATCATATCCTCAATTTTGCCCTTTTTGGTAAATTATTCCACACACTTACACTAACTTCTCCACCAAAAAATACCAATTTTCCTTTTTGATAACATTCCCTCACCAAAATACCCTTAACCCTATCTTACAAGAGTCACCATTCCAAAATTAGATTTTTGTTCACAAATTTTCCCTTCTTTTTTTTTCCTTTATGCGCCACCTTCACTCCCCCCTCTCACACACTTGCATTTTCTAAATACCCCTAATCCATGTGACTAACAATCCTAGCCATCCATTCAAAATTAAAATCTAATCCTAGAGCCCAATCAAAATAAAAGGACCAAAATACCCTAAAACCTCAAAAACTCCTATAAATACCTCACATATTCACTCTTTCCCAATCTTTTGGCTATTACTCTCACATTCATTTTTACCCTAGCACACTCTTCTTCCTCTCCTCCCTCTCTCAAGGCCGTAGCCTCTCTCCCTTTTCCTCCTCCATTTTCTTTTCAACTCTCATCCACCAAACCACCTAAAACTCACTCTATATTCATATATATTCTTCCTTTCATCCTTGATTCCATTTTTACACTACTAAGTAGCTTGTTTTCTTCAAGTTTGCGTGACATTTGTTGGTGATTTGTTCTTGATCTTCATTTTTCAACTCTTGTGTAGCTTTGATCTTGAGGTAAACATCTTATCTCTTGCATTTTTAACTATTAGCATGTGAATCTTCCTTCTACTCCTCTTTCCTCTCTAAGAGGCTTAGAGGGATCATTTCAAACACTATGTCAAGGACATTGGGAGCCTTGGGTGTTTGAAGTGAGCCCTTGGCCTTGATGAGAGGGTTCTTGTGTTTTTAACCATATTCTTTGCATTTTCACACTCATCTTTTCACTTTTTCATGAACAAAGAACTTTCATGTATTATATGCCTTTTCTTGTTCATATCATAACTTGCAAGGTTGAATCTTTAGTTTGATTTAGGGATGTAGAGGTTTTGGTTTCTAAGCCTTAGGGTTTAGGGTTTTTGTTTGCTCCCCTTTCACTTGTTGATTTATGTAAATAAAATGCATGATGGGTTTGATTGGCATGATTTGTTTTATGTGTTGATCATGAATTTAGGCATGAAATAATTTGGTGTTTTGTTTATATGAGGTTTCGGCCTACAAGGCCTTCTTGATGCTTATTTTGTGCTAAAAATTATGTTGCTTGATCTTGTGTAGATGAGCATAAATAAATGTGTTAAGTTGTTTTCTAACCTTTTTAACCATCCATTTATTTTTTTTACCTTACCACTCATTAACATTTTACCAAAAAGTAAAAAATTTTAACTTTCTTTTTACTTTACCATCTCATTAAATAATTACCATTTACCTCATGCATTTTTACTTTACCATTCATTAACTTTTTACTAAAGTTTTACTACTTGTTTATTTGCAAAAGTATCCAAAACATTTTTTACCCTATGCATTTTATCACTTGTGCTTATATGTTCATGCATCCATTAATATCATGTCTTGCATTCATTATTACATGTTCATGCATCCATATGTGCCTATGCCTCTTGTGTTCTCATACTCTCTTACATGTTCATGCATCCATTAATATCATGTCTTGCATTCATTATTACATGATCATGCATCCAATAATGCTATGCCTTGTATCCCATAGTTGTATACTCATGCATTCACATGCTTGCCTAATCATACATTCCAATAATGCTATGCCTTGTATCCCATGATTGTATACTCTTGCACTCACATGTTTGCTTAATCATGTATTCAATTGTCCATAGTAACTTGTGAATACTCTTTATGATTGCTATGCTTGTGTTCTTATTGTTGTCTCGGTTTTGACTTGAAAAAGGATTTGTAATGTTCTACTTCCTTTTCAAACTTGAAATTAAATGTTTTCTTTCCAATAAAAAAACCTAAGGCATTTTCATAAGCAAATCATTAGCCATCACTCGCAAAGCCGTTGCTTGTTTGATCGCTAATGAGGAGTTATTAGTGATAGTCACTCGAAGCCTTTGCTTGTTTGACTATTATGAAAGCTCCCACACCTTAATTAAACAACAAAAAAATAAATTCAAATTTCCAAAATAACACGAGCTATTGGTGATAATTATCATTGATGCTCACCACTTTTCTTCAAAACAATTTTCAAAAACAAAATAGTACAACGTTGTCACTTGTAATCACTCGAAGCCTTTGCTTGTTTGATTACCGGTTCCAACTCTCTTTTCTTTCGAGTTAGTATTGAATTCCACTCGAAGCCTTTGCTTGTTTGGTATTCGCGAACACTCGAGTCTTATTTCAAAAACTCCAAAACTTAAACCCCTAAGCCGTTTTCAGACGCAAAACGAGAACTACGTAGCTTTGATCCCTCATTCCGTGAGGGTACGTAGGACCGGGTTCATGTCCCGTCAAGCACCCTTTTCAAAAATATTTGTTTTGTTCCGTTTTTCAAAGATACCAAAAACATTCCTTTTTCCCCGTTTTTTTTAATAAAGCAATCTTTCAAAAGAAAAGAAAAGAAAAGAAGTAGAACGATGTATTTCAAATCAAACATTTCAAAACCACATCAAGTTAATGGTTCCCTTTCGGTAGAAAGAGGCGTGTGAAGTGCAAATACCTTCCCATACGCAACCAGACCCCCCAACCTACATCTCTAAAGGTTTCGAAAGACCACCCGTTTTCCAAAAAAGGTTTTTTCAATGTTTTCCTAAATAAATATTGGTGGCGGCTCTACTATTTTCACGTTGTCAAACTGAAAAGTCCAAACCGGATTTTTCGTATGCAATACCGCGACTCTCTTTGGGACACTTTTCTTTTTTTTTTTTTTTTAAAAAAAAAGAGAGATGAGGGTCAAGCCTAGTTAATTTGATGTGTGTTTAATCTGTTTGATTTGAAAGTTAGTTTTACCTATTCTCTTTCTTCTTTTCTTTTCTCCTCTTTGATATATCTATGGTTATGCTTATGCATGCATTCCTCAATTCCCATGTCCCCTCTTCTTTGCTCCCTTTCTTGAGGTAAGTCGCGCATATGACCGTTGTTGAAACCTAGTTTAGTTCATTGGCATTCTGATATTGAACCCTAGGGTAGACGATATGTTGTTGCTTGCTTTCTCCTCCGACTGCTTCGGTTTTCCTTGCAGGTGGGGTTGGGTAGATTTTAGGAAGTATGTCCTCTATCACACACTTTCACACCTTATGATTTGTGTGCTATGAGTGGGCTCCTATACCTGGATCCAACAAACACTTAGGGGAGTGGAGGCGATTAGTGACTGTCATTCAAGACCTTTGTCTGTCTGATACTCACGAAAGTCTCAACCGGAGTACGCTTTCTCATGACGCCCCACACTTGGTAGCATTCTACATTTGTGGGTGTCGGCATGAGGATTCTATAGCTCTGGTAGCCATTGTGAGGGTGTGAATTAGAACTACATGGGAGGAACCTTTGAAGTTGCCCTAGAACTCAGGATTCCCACCTTTGTAGGACACGAGGGCATACGAATTGTGTGCTGCATGGTAGTTTAGGACATGTCTTCCTCAAAAGGAGCTTTTCAAAGTTTTTCCAAAAAATATACAAAAAAATATTTTCCTTCTTTCAAATAAACCACTGCGTGAGGCGGCACGTAGCGTGTCTCCTAAATTTTTGAACTTCCGTCCATATGCATTGCTTTTATTTTCTCCACATGCATCATTCCCATCATAATCGCATCATGCCGCATTCATTAAAGCTAAATGTTGCAAATATTTGCATTCATATTGCATTTCATTTGCATTGGCTTGCCGGGGACCGCCGAATAATGTACCGTCTTATCATAGGTGCATCAGAATGGAATCGAATAGCAAGGCTTCACTTACTTCTCGCTTCCTAGTTATGAAGTATGTCGATTTGCTATTTCGATTCCTCGTTTACTTCATTTCCTAAATTAAAGAAAAAGTTTTTGCGCTTATGACAAGATAAGGCATCCCGTGGTTCCCGGCATCAAGCAAACATTGTACATGCATTCATATATCCATTCATGCATTCATCTTGATTCTTATGTAATAAATGTTTAATTTAAAAAAAAAAGGCACGCTGGTTCACCTTCATCGTTACAACACACGGCTTCAAGCGAGATTAATGGCAAGCAATCCAGAGAATCCAGAGATCGAGACTGAGAGTCAGATGGATCTAGATGATCCGGTTATAGCAATACTCAACCCTGAGCAACTGGCTCAGGAGAACCAGGCTTTGAAAGATAAGATGGGTGCTATGGAGGCCCAAATGCATGAGATGATGGTCACGCTGCAAGGTTTAAAGAGTGGGACAACTGCTGAGGGTGTCGCCGTAGTGGGTCCAGATGGTGTCACTTCTTTCGTCCCTCTTCTAGTGTCAGTAAATGCTACAACCACAGTTCCTTCGGGATCCGGGGTCAGTCATCCCGTGTTTGCTTCAGAAATGAATGTGTCAAACCAATACACTTCACAGAGATATCCTTGGGGTATGCCTGCAGGATACATGCCGCAGTCTGTTAGACCTACTCCTGTTGGTGTGGCTGCACCTAATCAAGTCACCATCCACCGCGTGCACGGGAGCCGCCGAGGACCGCAAATTCAGACTCCTAGTCCTCATGCTGTGCTCAGTCCTACTCCGGGACTGGTGGCACCACCTCACAATGCTCCTCAGCCTGGGTGGTATTATTACGGTATCAGGAGTCACCCACAAGGACACATGTTTGAGCTAGGGATCTCAGCCAAATGATCTGATTCGGGCACTTGAAGAAAGAGTAAGGGCAATGGAGGGTACTGGTGTTAGAGCCAAGGAAGCCCGTGAGCTATGTTTAGTCCCAGACTTGGTCTTACCGCCAAAGTTCAAAGCTCCTGAGGTAGACAAGTACAGAGGGATCGGCTGTCCAGAGAGCCATGTTACAATGTTTGTCCGAAAAATGGGTCCCTATGCCAATGATGACAAGCTGCTGATTTACTGCTTCCAAAACAGTTTGGCTGGAACTCCTCTAGATTGGTATATGAATTTGCAATCCTCTGAAATCCGTTGTTGGAAGGATTTGTCTGAAGCTTTCATGAGACAAGATAAGTACAACATGGACATGGCTCGGATAGGTCGCAATTGCAACACATGAGTAAGGGCGAAAAGGAGACTTTCAAAGAATATGCCCAGAAATGGCGAAGCATAGCTGCCCAGGTCCAACCCCCTCTGACTGAGAAGGAAATGGTGTACATGTTCCTGGAAACCCTACCAGCAATTTACTATGACCGGCTGATTACAAGTGTTTCGACTAGCTTCTCTGATATGATAGTTTTTGGGGAAAGACTTGAGCATGGTTTCCGAAGCGGGAAGATTTCAAATCATCTCGGTAATGCAGGAAGCTCTGGTGGTTCGAACAATCAGAAGTAGTATCAGCCCCAGTTCCCGAAGAAGAGAGAAGGAGAAACTAATGTCATCTCGGAGAGAAATTCATCTTTTGGTACCCTCCACCACAAACTGCTTCCATTCTCCGCTCCCGTGCCACCCAAAGCGGCAAAGCGATCCCACAAGGCCCAGGGTTATCAGTTCAAGAAACGGACCAGTTTTGATCCAATCCCAATGACATATACTGAGTTGTTTGATTACTTAACTTGCAAGAACTTAGTCAACACTCGTTCAATGAAAGTTGTTCAGCCGCCATTTCCCAGAGGTTAATTACAATGCTAATGCTACCTGCAGTTTCCATGAAAACAGGGTTGGTCATACTGTGGAGGAGTGTAAAGCCTTCAAGCATGCGGTGCAAGACCTAATCGATGCCAATTGGATTTCATTCAAGCAAAATGGTCCAAGCATAACTGCAAACCCATTGCCGGGACACGAGAGGCCAACTACTAATGCCGTAGAAGATTTTACTGGGCAAGTAATAAGAAAGATTGCTAAAATCATGATGGATCAAGGGTACAAGGTTGGGTCCGGCTTGGGAAAATCTGGATAAGGAATTCTTGCGCCCGTCCAGCTAAAAAGGAACAAGGACCGTTGCGGGTTGGGATACAATCCAAGTCTAGCTAAAAGAAGGAAAGTGGCAGAGGAAAGAAGTGGCGGATGGTTGGCTGAGTCAAAAGGCCAAGATCCCTGGCCTCAGAGCATTCCTGTTTGTGACATCCGCCAGAGCTTCGTGAGTGCTGGTTTGCTTAATCACAATCAAATTGCTGCCATCTGTGGTGGGTCTGAAACCGAAGAAGATGGGTCTGGTCTGGTTTGTCGCTGTCTTGCCGGAAAAGAGGTAAAGAATTGGAAAGCTGCTGATTTCCCGTGACCTTTTAACTCAAAGTAATTAGTTGTAATGCAACCCTGTGGCTCTGCCCAAGGCCATAGGACATGTTGTTAGGGGCACGCATGTTTTTATTTTCAGAATCATCATCATCAATAAAAACGTTGTTTTTGAATTTCCATCAATAAAAATCATTTCTCTATATTTCATGAGTCCTCTTTCCTGTTTTATTATTGTTTGCTTGTTTGTTTCGCTTTTCATTCTCGCTTCTTCGCCTTGGCAAGAGGCGAACCACAAAGAATTGTCTCTCAAAATAACAAAGGCTAGCGATCCATATTTTGACTTTGATCACCCTATCAATCAAGTGAGGGGATGTTGAGGAAGACTGGGAAACTCCTCCGTAACTCATGAGATTAATGAAACAAGAAGAAAGGGTTATTCGGCCTCACGGGAATCCATCAAGTGATCAACTTGGGTACAAATGAGAACAAGAAAGAGGTCAAAGTGGGTACCGCCATGAATGACGAAAATCGCATGAAGGTGGTTCATATGTTGCACGATTATGTGGATGTGTTTGCATGGTCCTATCAAGATATGCAGGGTTGACACCGACATTGTGGTACACAAGTTACCACAAAGCTCGAATGTCCGCTCAGAAAATGAAGTTGAGAAGGATGATGCACGAGATGTCCTCAAAATCAGAGGTGAAGAGAAGAAGCAATTTGATGCAGGGTTCCTAGCAGTGGCCAAGTACTCGCAGTGGGTTGCCAATATCGTCCCAGTTCCGAAAAAGGATGGTAAAGTCAGAATGTGCGACTACAGAAATCTAAATCGTGCTAGTCCCAGATATGATTTTCTCCTTCAAAAAAAAAAAAAAAAAAAAAAAAAAAAAAAAAAAAAAAAAAACAAAAAAAATATTAAAAAAAAGGCAAATATATAGGAATAAATAAATTATTGTCCTTGAGTTAATTTTTTGAGAAAACGAGCAATCGTGATTTGAAATAAAGTTTGACCATGTTCCCATATTCTCGAAAAAAGCTGTATACCCAATCGTAAGCAAAAAAAAAATCCAAAAAAATCACCTTAGACAAGGATCACCTCAAATATCAAAAAAGGTGCATCACTTTTTATCAGCTCACCCGAGTCAAAGAAAAAAAAAATCAAAAAAAAAATCAAAAAAATCAAAAAAGAAAAAAAGAAAAAAGGGGATTTAAAATGAAAATCCCAAAAATACAAAAGAAATGTAAGTGGTGAGCTGATACACGTTACCACAAAACACAAGAGATCCTTGACTCAATAAACTGCAAATACTTCCCTTTGACCTCGGCATCCCGCCCTCCACCAACCCTTAGCCAAGAATAAAACTTCCAAACACCTCATCAAGCCAAATAACCATCATAAATCATCAAACGTCAGCCAACGCCGAATAAAAATCATCCTACCATTAGCTTCAAGCACTTCATTAAACCCAATCGTCCTTTCTCCACAAAAACCCATAATCTCCAAAAATCCATTCCGATCAATGATCGATTGCTTTTGTTTTCTCAGAGTTTTAGCTTTAGGACAAATAAGTTTATTTATTTAAATATGTTTGTCCAGAAAAAAAAAATCTCAAAAAAAAAGGGGCAAGAAAAATCAAAAGGCTTGCACCCCAAGATTCATTCAAGTTACAATTATATCAAGGCAAAGTTTTAGAGATCACCAAGTGGGTTGAAGCTGCTCATACTCCAGTATAACCAGTTCAGTGGTTGCCAAATTTGTGAAGAAAGATCTGATTTGCCGTTATGGTCTTACAAACGAGATCATCACTGATAATGGCAAAGAACTCGAACAAAGAAAATGATGAAGGACCTGTGTGCAGAGTTCAAAATCCAGCATCATAATTCTTCTCCTTACCGCCCAAAGATGAATGGGGCAGTCAAAGCAACAAGAACATCAAGAAGATTGTGCAAAATATGGTGGTAACCTACAAGGATTGGCATGAGATGCTTCCCTTTGCTTTGCATGGCTACCGAACTTCAGTACGCACTTCAACCGGGCAACCCTTTCTTTCTTTACGTATATAGGTGGAGCGCCTCCCCTATTGAGGTCGAGATACCCTCCCTGCGGGTCTTGATGGAAACCAAGTTGGAAGAAGCAGAATGGGTGCAGGCCCGTCTAGATCAGCTAAACCTCATTGAAGAAAAAATGATTGCAGCTTTGTGTCATGGACAGCTGTACAACAGAGAATGAGAACGGCTTTTGACAAGAAAATCTGGCCCCGTGAATTCAAGCAGGGAGATCTTGTGCTTAAGAAGATCTTGCCTATCCAGACTGATCCCCGTGGGAAGTAGACACCCAGTCATGACGGCCCATATGTTGTCAAAAAAGCCTTCTCTGGAGGAGCACTGATAATTACCAACATGGACGGCGAAGATCTCAAGAACCCAGTCAATTCAGACTCAGTGAAGAAGTATTATGCCTGAAAGAAATAGACGAAAAAAGAGAAAGATAAGCCAAGTAAAACTAGCTCGCTAGGTTGAAAACCCGCAGCGGCGCTTTAGGCAAAATCGTGAGCGACCCGGTGGATTGAAAACCCGCAGCGGCGATCCAGCAAAAATTAGGTCGAAAAGCTTGGGCATGAAAAGTAGACAAAGGCATACAACTCCCCTGAAGACTTGGATGAGGGAGTGATCAAGGTCAAGGACACAAATGTCGGCACTGCTCCACAGAGACGGACAGTCAGAAATTAGCTTCTCTCTTGTTTTCGTGTCTTTTTGTAGTTTAAAACTTTCAAAGGTATTGAACGATCCATCGTAACATTCATGCGATCGATCGCTTACATCAATAAAGCCCAAACTTTCTCATGTCTGCTTGTTTATTATTTTCTCTTTTTTCGCTCAAAATAAACGTTTTATGATGATGGTGATCTGAATCAGAAAACATGTGCATACATCATATAGCATTGCAAGTCATTACGAAATTCTTAAAAGTCACGGAAAGAGGCAATTCCCAAAACAAGTTAGTCATGCAAGAGAAAGTGATTGAGCCCACGATTGCTTGAACGACAAAGTTAAAGCCCACCGCACTCTGTAGTCATCAATTTGGGCGACCATGGCCCGATATTTTGGGCGGGCTTGGGCTCTAAAAATAGTAGCCCAAAATCAACGGTATGTTTTTGGCCCGGCCGATTGGCCCGATGATGTTATTGGGCGGCCGCCCGCCGCCCCATGGGCCCATGGGCCCATGGCCCATGGCCCGTTTGTTTTTTGTTTTTGTTTTTAATTTTAAAATATGACAAGTGCTATACATGCTTTGTTTTAATGTTATCCAATCAAAATATGACAACTCAATTATTTATTCCACGCCTTCGATTTTGGAGCTTAACGGATCGTCCTTCGTCTTCTCTTCAAACCGTTTGCAACTCCATTCATAAATTCTTGAAGCGATTCGACTCAAAAAAACACAACCACCAAATACCGATCCATAATCTGCTCGAGATGTCTTTGTCTTCTTCTCTATTGAAATTGTCCTATTTCAAAAAAATACCAATTCGGTATAAAGGCAACCAACATCCTAATCTAATCCTAATCCTAATGAATCACACTCAAGAAACAAATAAATTAGAGGCAAAGCGAATAAGATTTGGTAACTCAAATTTTGAGTCGGTAATATCATGATAATTTAATCACAGTATATCAACTTTCCACCTTTTTTTCATATATATGAAATCAACTTGATATACAAGTTCAAGCATTTGTGTTTGAAGTTCTAGACATAGTGGTTGGAAATAGGTCAATTTCAATAGAGAAGAATTTATTTATTTGAGCTATTTTGGATTATGGACAATGTGTTTTGCAAAACCAAGACGAATTTATTTATGTATGCTATTTTGGATTATGGACAAAGATATATTGTGTTGCTGAGTATGTTGTTCATTGATAGCAACAATATATACTTAAAATTTTAAAAAGTCAATGGCTTGTGGCCCGTTGGGCCGGCCCATTGGGCGGGCCCATTGGCCCATGGGCTGATGTTGGGCGGGCTTGGGCCTACATTTTGCACCCATTAGAATATTGGGCTGGCCCGACCGCCCATATACATCGCTGTTTGGCCCGATGGGCTGGCGGCGCCGGCCGAGCCCTACCATTGACACCTCTACCGCACACGCCCATGAGCCCCGCAAGTCCAATATATTCCTCGGTCTCGTGTCATGAGTGTCGCGGATTGGCTGAACCAAAGAAGAAGATAAGCCAACGGGCAAAAGATCAAAGAGAGCACAAAAGAAAAACAAATAGTCAGAAAAAAAAAGAAAGCTGACCAAAGAAAATTAATCTTACAAAGAAGGTTGCACTCACAAACCATTCCAGATGGCGAACCATAAAGCAAACTTGCATTCGATCCATGAGCCCTGTAGTTTCCATCGGCCTCTCAGTCTTGTGCCAGGAGTATCGGGAGTCGGTTGAACCAGTAAAAGAATAGGCCTTTGTCAAAAAGCGAAAAAACAAACAGTCTGAAAAAAGAAAGATGACCAAAGATAATCAAGAATAGCATCTCATTACATTCATCATCACACCAAAATCATAGCATTGCATGCACTAGCATAACATGCTCCTGCATAACATGCCCTTTGCATAACATGCACTCATGCATCATGCATCATGCATCATTCCTTGCATTAACTGACATATGCAGGTACCCCAATTCAGTGCGCCAACAGTTGGCCATCTCGATCAGTCTATCAACAGGATTCGCAAATCCCTTCAGACTCGCGTGTCCGCCAGGGACCTATGCTTCCTTCCGATCCCCGTCGTTATCGAGCACCGAGCGAATCATCGGACCTAGAGTCCTTCGGTTTAGTTCAAATCAATATCCAAGTGGCGACTTTGAACTCGACCTTCACCTCGCCAAGTCATCACAGAGCATGACGGATCGGCCCCTCAGACCTCGCGTCCTTCATTTTGCCAAGACATCACGGAGCATGACGGATCGGCCCCCCCAGACCTCGTGTCCTTCAGACTAGTTGTGTCGGCATTAAGCATAGCGTAAGTCCATCAAGGTAAAATGTATCAGTCCCCACAACTCGATATTGAACCTCGGGCGCTCGAATAGGCCATCTTCGAACTCAGCGTTCCTTCAGAGCCCAAGTGTTCCTTCAGAGCCTGCCGCGTTCCTTCGAACTCAAGTGTTCCTTCGAGCCGCAAGTGCTCCTCCTTTACTGCGCATTTCTTTATTGCTTTCTTTACCGCTTTCTTTGCGACTTTATTTTTCTGCTCATGCCACCCGAGGGTTGGCACCAATTTACTTCTTCTGCTTGCCTTTGAGGTTGGCACCAATTTATTTCTGCTTTGTTAGCTTATCGAGGTTAGCCTTCATTCATTCTGATCATTTCTCGGGCCGCATCCATTCACCAAAAAAAAAACTAGAAGATAAAAAGGAAAAGAAAATTCGGGTTTTTCCTAAGTAGCCAAAATCGGTATCATTTCTGAATTCTTTATCTCTATTTTGCCTCGGAATATGTTTCGGCCAATCCATATTCCTTGTTAAAATCTAGATAAAGAGGGGCAGCTGTCATACCCCAATTTTGTCCGGCTTAGGTCAAAACCCTAATTTTCCCCAAAAATAAATAGATTAAGAATTAAAGAGCATCATGCATTGCATATAGGTTTCTAAAAGTCATTTCAAAGCTTCTAAAATCGTTTTTTGGAGTGGGAATGCACTTTTTGGACAAATTAGGATTTTTTTAGGGTAAAGGGCATTTTGGTCATTTTTCACAACAGGATGATTTTCTCGTTATAAAATAGGCATCCACAAAAAGTACATTTTATTCTCTCCAAGATAATTTTTGTACAATTTTAGAGAGAATATCCTAGTTCGAAATAATTAAAAATGCATTTTCCCTATTTTTATTGCATAAAAAATGCCAAAAGACCATTAAAATTTCCCCAATTATTAAGTGACAATTTTGGTTGTCTAGAATAATTGGGGAGGCTATTTCATGGTGCCCAAAAATATGTAACATATTTTCAATAGGTGCATTTTCATTTCCATGCCCAAAAAATTCAAAATTCAAAAAATCAAAAGGAGGAAGTGTCCTCAATAAGACAAAAGACCAAAAACAAGCATTTTTTTTATTTTTCTCTCCATGACCAGCTGATCATGCGCCACCTATACCCTCTCTCTCGCTCTCTCTCTCAAAATTCTTCTACACACTTCTTTTCTTATTCACCAAGATTTGATTTGATCATATCCTCAATTTTGCCCTTTTTGGTAAATTATTCCACACACTTACACTAACTTCTCCACCAAAAAATACCAATTTTCCTTTTTGATAACATTCCCTCACCAAAATACCCTTAACCCTATCTTACAAGAGTCACCATTCCAAAATTAGATTTTTGTTCACAAATTTTCCCTTCTTTTTTTTTCCTTTATGCGCCACCTTCACTCCCCCCTCTCACACACTTGCGTTTTCTAAATACCCCTAATCCATGTGACTAACAATCCTAGCCATCCATTCAAAATTAAAATCTAATCCTAGAGCCCAATCAAAATAAAAGGACCAAAATACCCTAAAACCTCAAAAACTCCTATAAATACCTCACATATTCACTCTTTCCCAATCTTTTGGCTATTACTCTCACATTCATTTTTACCCTAGCACACTCTTCTTCCTCTCCTCCCTCTCTCAAGGCCGTAGCCTCTCTCCCTTTTCCTCCTCCATTTTCTTTCCAACTCTCATCCACCAAACCACCTAAAACTCACTCTATATTCATATATCTTCTTCCTTTCATCCTTGATTCCATTTTTACACTACTAAGGAGCTTGTTTTCTTCAAGTTTGCGTGACATTTGTTGGTGATTTGTTCTTGATCTTCATTTTTCAACTCTTGTGTAGCTTTGATATTGAGGTAAACATCTTATCTCTTGCATTTTTAACTATTAGCATGTGAATCTTCCTTCTACTCCTCTTTCCTCTCTAAGAGGCTTAGAGGGCTCATTTCAAACACTATGTCAAGGACATTGGGAGCCTTGGGTGTTTGAAGTGAGCCCTTGGCCTTGATGAGAGGGTTCTTGTGTTTTTAACCATATTCTTTGCATTTTCACACTCATCTTTTCACTTTTTCATGAACAAAGAACTTTCATGTATTATATGCCTTTTCTTGTTCATATCATAACTTGCAAGGTTGAATCTTTAGTTTGATTTAGGGATGTAGAGGTTTTGGTTTCTAAGCCTTAGGGTTTAGGGTTTTGTTTGCTCCTTTCACTTGTTGATTTATGTAAATAAAATGCATGATGGGTTTGATTGGCATGATTTGTTTTATGTGTTGATCATGAATTTAGGCATGAAATAATTTGGTGTTTTGTTCATATGAGGTTTCGGCCTACAAGGCCTTCTTGATGCTTATTTTGTGCTAAAAATTATGTTGCTTGATCTTGTGTAGATGAGCATAAATGTGTTAAGTTGTTTTCTAACCTTTTTAACCATCCATTTATTTTTTTTACCTTACCACTCTGTTGCGCCCCGAAAAATCCGGTTTGGGATTTCTCAGTGTACAACGTGAGAATTGTGAAGCCGCCACTAATATTTTAGTTTTTAGACCAAAACATTAGAAAAAGGTCTTTTTTACAAAAAGGCGGGTGGTCTTTCGAAAACAGAAATGTAGGTTTGGGGGTCGGTTAGGTGTGGGGAAGGTATTAGCACCCCACACCTCCTTTCTACCGAAAGGGAACCATTAATTCGATGTGTGGTTTGGATTGTTTGATTTGAAAATAAATCATTCTACTTCTTTTCTTTTCCTTTTTATTTGAAAATGTTTTTAGAAAACAAGAGAGAGAAATCTTTTTGGGATTTTTGAAAAGTGAAACTAAACTAAGGTTTTTTGAAAGTGAGCTTGACGGGATATGACCCGGTCCTACGTACCCTCATTGACTGAGGGATCAAAGCTACGTAGTTCTTAATTATTTGTTTTGATTTTTTGAAAGCGAGCTTGACGGGATATGACCGGTCCTCACGCCCTCAATGACTGAGGGATCAAAGCTACGTAGTTCTTAATTCTTTGTTTTGGGGGTTTTTTGAAAGCGAGCTTGACGGGATATGACCCGGTCCTACGTACCCTCATTGGCTGAGAGATCAAAGCTACGTAGTTCTTAATTCTTGATTTTGAAAATCTGTGTCTTATCTTTTGGTTTTTGGAAATATGACCTGCGTTCATGAATACCAAACAAGCAACGGCAGTGGCGTTCATTACTAACTTGAAAGAAAAAGTGTTGGAACCGATAATCACGAGTAATTACTCAAGTGATTACTAGTCGCAACGCGTTTTTATTATATTTTTGAAAAGATTTTGGAAAAGATGAGTCATAGCGATGATTACCACTAATGACTCATATTGTTTTTAAGTTTTTAACTAATTTGTATTTGATTAAGGTGTGGGAGCTTTCATGATAGTCAAACAAGCTAGAGCTTGAGTGACTTACCACTAGTTACTCCATCATTTAACGATCAAACAAGCGAAGCTTCGAGTGATGGTCAATGATTTTATTTATGAAAAGAGCCTTAGGTTTTTATTTGAAAACATTTGACTTGGGGTTTTGAAAAGAAAGTAGAACATTTGCAAATCTTTTTTATTCTAAACCAAAACGCAACAATTGCAAATTCACAAGCAAATAACAATTAATACACAAGAGTATCATGATATATGAATCTAAGCTAACATGTGAAATTGCAAGATAAGTCTCAAGCAAGGCATGTATTTATTCAACCTAAAAAACAATCTAGCAACCTAAACCTCAAACCTAAACCTTAACCTAAAGGCACACATAGTGGAACCAACCCTAAAACATACCCTAATTATAGATCAAACAATGGAAGGTATTATTTAATGAAAATAGGCCCATGGCCAAGACTAAACATGCAAGGAAAACTTTAAGCAAAAATCTATGACTATCTTACAAGAATTACTAAGAGATAAAGTAAAGGATGAAAGAACAACTTATACAAAATTAAATCAATTGAATCCTTTCTAGCCATCTTCACCACTTTGGATTGAATACTCTAAATATTTTGTGGGAATCATTTAGCAAGATCATCAACCAACAACAACATAATTAAGTTACAAGAACACTAAACATTTAAACTATAAGATAGACTTGAATCCTTTCTTGCAATCTTCACCACTTTAAATCAAAAGCAACAAGTACTTAGTGGGAATCCTCTTGCAAGATCATCAAAAATCAAACTAAACCTAATTTATTGCACACAATGCGAAATGAACATGACATCAAACTATGAAATAAATTTGAATCCCTTCTTGCAATCTTCACCACTTTGAATCAAAAGCAACAAGTACTTAGTGGTGAATCCTTTTACAAGATCATCAACAATTAAACCAAGAAATACATTAAAATCAAATGAAACCTAATTTATTCACAATATGCGAAATATGTATGATATTAAACTATGAAAATAAACTTGAATCCTTTCTTGCAATCTTCACCACTTTAAATCAAAAGCAACTAAGTGTTTAGTGGTGGATCCTTTTGCAAGATCATCAACAAAAACAAACTAAAAATCAAGCAAAACCTAATTTATTCTACAAAATGCGAAATAAACATGATATTTAAACTATGAAATGAGCTTGAATCTTTTCTTGCAATCTTCACCACTTTAAATCAAAAGTACTAGGTACTTAGTGGTGAATCCCTTTGCAAGATCATCAATAATTAAACCAAGAAACAAAATACATCAAAATCAAGTAAAAGTCTAAATTATTTAACAATATGCGAAATGTGTATGACATTGAACTATAAAAATAAACTTGAATCCTTTCTTGCAATCTTCACCACTTTAAATCAAAAGCAACTAAGTGCTTAGTGGTGGATCCCTTTGCAAGATCATCAATAATTAAACCAAGAAACAAAATACATCAAAATCAAAAGTCTAAATTATTTAACAATATGCGAAATGTGTATGACATTGAACTATAAAAATAAACTTGAATCATTTCTTGCAATCTTCACCACTTTAAATCAAAAGCAACTAAGTGCTTAGTGGTGGATCCTTTTGCAAGATCATCAACAAAACAAACTAAAAATCAAGCAAAACCTAATTTATTTAGAGCATGCGAAATGAACATAATATTTAAGCTATGGAATGAACTTGAATCCTTTCTAGTCATCTCCATCACTCAAATCAAAGTGCCTTAAGCACTAGTGATAGATCATATGACTAGATCATCAACAACTAAACAAGAACAACATTACTTCTAAAATAAAATACTCACAATGAAGAAACATAAAATTAACTTGAGCCTATTTTTTTGTTTAGTGAAATGACAACAAAATTAACATAAAGCATCATAAACCATTTATTAAGGGTGAGATACCAAATCTCACCCACCAACAACAACAAGCTACATTATGAAAATGAATATGATAGATATGCTAAATGATGAAGAAAATGCAAGATGAAGAGAAGAAAATAGGTTCTAATGTATAATGCTTGAAGATGATGCAAAGGGATCAAGGGTTTTTACCTTATTTCTAAGAGAGAAAAGAAGAGATTGAAAGAAATGGAGGAGAGGGAGGAAGAGAGTGGCTTCGGCCTTGGAGAGAGGGAGAGGAGAGGAGAATTGTTTTTTGTGTTTTTTAGGGAAAATGAGAAGCAAAAGTCCCTCATGGGTGAAAAGGAAGAGGTATTTATAGATTTTTTGAGGTTTTGGGGTATCATTGTCTTTTGTTTTTGATGAGCCTCTAGGATTGATTTTATTTTTGAATGGATGGCTAGGATTATTAGTCACATGGATTAGGGGTATTTAGAAAACACAAGTGTGTGAGAAGGTGAGGTGAAAGTGGCGCATGTGTGAGCAAAAAAAGAAAGGGAATTTTGTGAACAAAAATCTAATTTTGGAATGGTGACTTATATGGAGAAGGATCTAGAATAGGGTTAGGGGTAATTTGGTGAGGGAATGTTCTCAAAGAGGTAAAATGGCATTATTTGGTGGAAGGGTTAGTGTAAGTGAGTGAGGTAATTTACCAAAGAGGGCAAAGTTAAGGATAGGAATAAATCAAATCTTAATGAATAAGAAATGAAGTGTGTAGAAACTTCTAGAAGGAGGGAGAGGGGGTATGTGGCGCATAATATGCTGAAATGTGAGGGGAAAAATAAAAAAATGATGGTTTTTTGGTGTTTTGTCTTATTGAGGACACTTCCCATTTTTGGTTTTTGAAATTTAAATTTTTGGGCATGTAAAATAGAAGTGCACCTATTGGAAATATGTAACATGTTTTTGGGCACCATAAAATAGTCTCCCTAATTATTTTTAGACAACCAAAATTGTCATTTAATAATTTGGGAAATATTAAATGGTCTTTTAATATTTTTATGCAATAAAAATAGGAAAAGTGCATTTTAATTATTTTAGGCTAGGATATTCTCTCTAAAAATTGTACAAAAATTCTCTTGGATAAGAGAAAATGTACTTTTGGTGTGTGCATATTTTTGACGAGAAAATCATCCTTTTGCGAAAAATGACCAAAATGCCCCTTACCCTAAAATCTAACTTGTCCAAAAGTGCATTTCAACTTTAAAAATGATTTTAGAAACTTTGGAATGACTTTTAGGACCCTAAATGCAATGCATGATGCTTTTTACTTTTTAATTTAATTATTTTTGGGGAAAATTAGGGTTTTGATTTAAAGTTTTACAAAATTGGGGTATGACAATTGCCTCTCTTTATTTGGATTTTATCAAGAAATATGAATCGCACAAGACATATTTCAAGATAAAATAGAAATAAAGAATTCGTAAATCATGCCAATTTTGTCCATTTGGGGAAACTTCGGATTTCCTTTTTTATTTTATTTTTTTTTTTTTTATTTTTTTATTATTTTTTTATTTTTCTTTTATTTTATTTCATTTTATTTTATTATTTTTCTTTTTGATACTTGAGTGATCAATTCAAGCGTCCCTATTGTGATGACTACTTGAATGCACATCCGATTTAGCCTTTTATATTTTGAAAAAGCGATAAATGAAAACTCGGCGTGCTAACGAAAAAGATAAAGGGTACCGACGTCTTTGAAAGCGGTAAATGGGCACTTGGCGTCTTTGGCGATAAATGGGCACTTGGCGTCTTGAAAAAAGTAAATTGCCCAGCCGCCTAAAACTCAAATCCTTAAACGAACTCTTGATTTAATCCGAGTTTGCACGTAGCTTTGAGGAGCAAGTTCTTCCTGAAATCTCTGGTCTTTCGAGCGGCCGGGGATCGTTATCGGCCCGAATCGATATACGAGATCAATCATGCGGCGTCCCATCGTATCTTAGGCCTCGATACAACTATTCCACTATGCCTCACATGGGGTTGCGGTCCATCGCGTTGCTCGTATATCGATGTGAGACCTCTCTTTTGCACACTTGGGCGCTCTTTTTCTCTTACTCGCGCTTGGGCGCTCTCTCTCTCTTCTGCGTGCTTGGGCGCTCTCTTTTCTTCTTTTGCGCGCTTGGGCGCTCTTTCTTCTCTTCTGCGTGCTTGGGCGCTCTCTTTTTCTTTTTTTTGCGCGCTTGGGCGCTCTCTTTTCTCTTCGTGCTTGGGCGCTCTCTTTTTCTTCTCTTGCGCTTGGGCGCTCTCTGTTTCTTTTCTTGCGTGCTTGGGCGCACTCTTTTCTTTTTCTTGTGCGCTTGGGCATTCTCTTATCTTTTCTTTTGTGCGCTTGGCGCTTTCTTTTTTTCTTGCGTGCTTGGGCGCACTCTTTCTTTTTCTTGTGCGCTTGGGCGTTCTCTCTTATCTTTTCTTTTGCGCGCTTGGACGCTCTTTCTTCTCTTCTGCGTGCTTGGACGCTCTCTTTTCTTCTTTTGCGCGCTTGGACGCTCTCTTTTCTCTTCTGCGTGCTTGGACGCTCTCTTTTTCTTCTCTTGCGCGCTTGGACGCTCTCTGTTCTTTTCTTGCGTGCTTGGACGCACTCTTTTCTTTTTCTTGTGCACTTGGGCATTCTCTTATCTTTTCTTTTGTGCGCTTGGGCGCTTTCTTATCTTTTCTTGCGTGCTTGGACGCACTCTTTTCTTTTTCTTGTGCGCTTGGGCGTTCTCTTATCTTTTCTTTTGTGCGCTTGGGCGCTCTCTTTTCTTTTCTCTTTTCTCTTTCTCCCTTTCTGATCCTTTCTCTTTTGCGCTCTTGGACGCTTTCTTTTCTTCTTTTTTCTGTTTCTCTTTCTTTTTCTCCTCTCCTCTGAACTCTTCCTCTTGCCTCTTTCTTTCCTCTGAACTCTTTCCCTTTTCCTTTTTCTCTTCCTTTCTTTTTTCTCTTTTTTTTCTCTAAACTCTTAACTAGGGAAGCGCTTTCTAGAAACTGAAGGCGAGCATTAACACCGAGGTGTTTATCCTCTCCCACTTATTTGCAGCTGAAAAGAAAGAACCAATGCATGCAATGCAAATGCCATGATTGTTATTTTCTTTTTTCTTTTCCTCATGGTGAATGTAATGCAAACGCCTAAATTTCTTTTTTTTCTTTACTTCCTAGTGCATGATTAATGAATGCATGATTTTATGCTTGATGGATGTAATGCATGTTATGCGATGCGATGATTTAATGGAATGATGAATGCAATGAGATGCTATTTTTAATTTTCTTTGGTCAGCTTTCTTTTTTCTGACGGTTTGTTTTTTTTTTTTTTTTTTTTTTTTTATTCTCTTGCTCTTTTGCCCCTGTTGGCTTATCTTCTTGTTGGTTCTCTTCTTGCTGGTTCAGCCAATCCGCAACATTCATGGCATGAGACTGAGGAATATATTGAACTTGTGGGGCTCCTGGGTCAGGTGCAAGTGGGCTTTAGCTTTGTCGTTCGAAGCAATCATGGGCTCAATCACTTTCTCTTGCATGACTAACTTGTTTTGGGGAATTGCCTCTTTCCGTGACCTTTAAGAACTTCATAATGATTTGCAATGCTATATGATGTATGCACATGTTTCACAGCTTCAAGATCACCATCATAAAACGCGTTTATTGTGAGCGGAAAGAAGCAAAAATAATCAACAAACAGACATGAAAAGGTTTGAGTTTTATTTTATTTATTTTTTATATATTTTTTTGATGTAGAAGCCGATCGTGCATGCAATGTTACGACGATCGCTCAATACATTTGAAAGTTTTAAACTACAAAAAGACACGAAAAACAAGAGAAGTTGAATTCGATTGTCAGTCTCTCGTGGAGCAAGTGCCAACATTTATGTCTTTGACCTTGATCACTCCCTCATCCAAGTCTTCAGAGGAGTTGTATGCCTTTCTTTACTTTTCATGCTCAAGTTTTCTCGACCTAATTTTTGCTGGATCGCCTTTGCGGGTTTTCAATCCACCGGCCGCTCTGATTTTGCCTAGGTCGCCCTTTCCGGGTTTTCAACCTAGCGAGCTAATTCTTACTTGGCTTGTCTTTCTCTTTTTTTTGTCTATTTCTTTCAGGCATAATACTTCTTCACTGAGTCTGCATTGACTAAGTTCTTGAGATCTTCACCGTCCATGTTGGTAAGTATCAGTGCTCCTCCAGAGAAGGCTTTTTGACAACGCATGGCCCATCGTAAGTGGGTGTCCACTTCCTCTGGATCGATGCGACGGGCAAGATCTTCTTGAGCGCGAGGTTCCCCTCATTGAATTCTCGGGGTCAGACTTTCTTGTCAAAAGCCGTTCTCATTCTCTGTTGGTACAGCTGTCCATGACACAAAGCTGCAATCCTTTTTTCTCTATGAGATTCAACTGATCTAAACGGGTTTGAACCCATTCACCTCTTCTAACTCGGTTTCCACGAGCACCCGGAGAGAGGGTATCTCGACTCCAATGGGAAGAACTGCTTCTGACCCATACACTAGAGAGAAGGGGGGGTTGCCTCAGTCCTAACGAAACATAGTTGCCCCAATTCTAGCTTCTGGTAGTTGTGAATGAACGACTTGCCCCTGTTTGGAGGTATTGACAACCGGAGTGACATGAAATGGGAGCCGAATGCAGACTTTCCTAAGACCGGGGTGGGTGGGTGGTGAAAAGAATGCCCCAACTTTGAGCGGTGTTCCCAGTGCAAAACCTTTGGTTCTCTGTGAATGCCTCACTTTGGAATGAAAGAATCTTTACTTGATCATCACTAATCCTGTTTAATGCAACTTGAATGGGTTTCTGAGTGCAAGTCCCTCTTTTTATTTTGTCACTTTCTTTTTTCCTCGACTATTTGTTTTTGTTCCTCCTTTCTTTTCCCGAGGGTTTGTTTTTTCTTGATCGCTTTCTTTTTCTCGATCATTTGTTTTTCTTCTTTTTTTTTTTTTTTTTTTTTTTTTTTTTTTCAAACACATTGTAGACAAATAAACTTAGTTGTCCTAAGATTTAAATCTTGAAAACAACAAGAATCATCATTGATCGGAATGGACTTTTTGGGATTGTGGTGTTTTGTGGAGGAAGGATGATTGGGCTTAATGAGGTGCTTAGGGTTGTTGGGGAGAATGGGTCTTATTTGGTGTGGGCTGACGATTGATGGTTTATGACGGTTATTTGGCTTGATGAGGTGTTTGGAATTTTTATTCCTGGCTAAGGGTTTGTGCAGGGCAAGGTACCTGAGGTAAAAGGGAAGTGTTTGCGGTTTATGGAAGGAGGGGTGTATGGGAATGATGAAATATTTGAAGGTTTATTGAGACAAGGATCTCTTATATATTGTGGTAACATGTATCAGCTCACCATTTATCTTTCTTTTGTATTTTTGGGATCTTCATTTTTAAATCCCTTTTTCTTCTTATTATTTTTCTTTTTTGATCTTTTTTTCTTTGATTTTTTCTTTTTTTGATTTTTCCTTTGACTCGGGTGAGCTTGATAAAAAGTGATGCACCTTTTTTGATATTTGAGGTGATCCTTGTCTAGGGTGATTTTAGGATTTTGCTTTTTCTTGGCTTAAGGTGGGTAGGAAAGGTTTTTTCGAGGATATGGGAAGATGGTCAAACTTTATTTCAAATCATGATTGCTCGTTTTCTCAAAAATTAACTCAAGAACAATAATCTATTTACTCCTATATATTTGCCCTTTTTATTTCTATTTTTGTTTGTTTTCGACCACTTTTTCTTTTTCTAGTCATTTGTTTTTTTGTTTTTCTTTTTGTTTGAAGGGGAAAATCATCTTTGGGACTAGCACGATTCTGCACTCTCAGTAGTCAACGCACATTCTCGACTTTGCCATCCTTTTTCTAACCGGATGATATTGGCAACCCATCTGCGGGTGCTTGCCCACTTTGCTAGGAGCCTTGCATCACATCGCTCCTTCACCTCATCTCTCGATTTTGAGGACATCTCTAGCTTCATCCTTCTCAACTTCCGTTTGACAAAGTGGGCATTCAGGACTTGACCAAAGAACTTGTGTACCACAATGTCGGCCCAACCTGGCATATCTTGGTAGGACCATGCAAACACATCCACATAATCGTGCAACGGATGAACCAAATTCATGCGAGTTTCATCACTGTGGTGATACTCACTTGGACCTCTTTCTTGCTCTCACCGTACCCAAGTTGATCACTTCAAGATATTCCCCGTGAGGTTTGAATAACTCTTTCTTTTGTTTTATTAACCTCATGATTTCGGGGAGTTTCCCGGTCTTCCTCAACATCCCCTCACTTGATTGATAGGGTAATCAAAGTCAAAATACGATTTATTCAAGATTTGTTGTTTTCAGAGACTATTGCTATGGATCCGCTTTTGCCGGCTTAAAAGCGAGAATGAAAAACGAAACAAACAAGCAAACAATAATAAAACAGAAAGAGGACACATGAAATATGGAGAAATGATTTTTATTGATGGAAATTCAAAACAAACGCGTTTTTATTGATGATGATGATTCTCGAAAATAAAAACATGCATGCCCCTAACAACTTGTCCTATGGCTCTCGCGAGAACCACGTGGTTGCATTATAATCATTATTTTGAACTAAAAGTCACGGAAAATTGGCGTATTTCCGGTTCTTTAATTCTTTCACCAACATCGCAAATGACGCACTGGACTTGCACCATCCTCTTCAACCTCGGATCCATCCTTGATGACAAAGAACCGAATTGTAATCAAACAATCCAAATACTCACAAAGCTTTGGCGGATATCACAAACAGGGATGTTCGGGAAGGATCATGAATAGGGACCCTCCTCCGATTAGTGCCCGCCTCAAGCTTAGCTAGCCTCTTTTCCTGCTTTTTCCTCGGCCATTCTCTTCCTATCACCAGGCGGGCCGATATCCTAACCCACGCCTATCCTCAGTACTCCTGTACCTGTTTGGGTTACTGACGATCCAATAAGTTTTGCAAGACTGTCTTGAAGGCCTCACATGCCCCAAACAAGAATTAACATTAACACAGACCCTTTCCCGAGTGCAACCCCTCTTGATGACTCGAATTTGCACATCTCTGTATGAATGAACTCTAAGGGAGTCTTAACCTTCCCAACCTTCCTTACCAATTGTCCACCGGGGATCTCACCGCCTTAGTGATTGTCTTTTTCGTGGCTTGGCAAAGAATTGATTGTTGTATTCGGACCATTCGAGATCCAACAATCTACCGTGTCTTTCACCACCGCTTGAAGACTCTGCATTCTTCTACAAGATGACCAACCCCGCCTTCATGAAAATCGCAGCGGCATTAGCGTTGTAACCACGGGAAATGGCGGTGACGGGCTTTCATTGGCGAGTGTTGATCAAGTTTCGGAAGCCGTGATTGAACAATTCATCGTATGTCATCGATGTTGGATCAAAGTTAATTTGCCCTCAGATCGATAACTCCGAGCCTCGACCGCCATTGCCTGCTTTGGGCGACAAAGACAGAATAGCGGATGGAACCGTTTGTTTGTGGAGGAGTACCAAAGGCTGGATTTTCTTACGAGATTACATTCGCTTCCCCTTTCTTCCGCCGGGAAAGGGGAGTGGTGCTTTCTTGATCGTGGTAACACCCCATACCGAGTAGGGTTTTCCACGTGATAAACTACTTTCGGGGATTCACAAAGCAATTCCCGGGTAGGACTAGACGAACTTCTTGGCAAAGATAATACCGGACCGGGAGTATGAATTTGTGGTCCAAAGAGTAACTCCTCTAGGTGTAACGCGGGCAAGTTGACTTGACCCCACAGGGACCGCTTTAGTCTTCGGATAACTCGTCCTGCCTACCCCGGATGATGGGTGAAGTAACTTGTCTCCTTGTCCATGAGAAATGGGAGTGGTTGTAACCCAAATGGATACCGGAGAAGAAATGTAAGTGACAACTCCTTCGGGATTTACAACAATGATAGCCCGATGAATGGCCCCACCCTCTCGATCCTGCAAAGATACTCATTTCTTCGACCATTTGTGCTTCCATTTCACCTTGAGCCCGATCTTCTCGAACTAATCGCCAGATCGAGCCCTTCCCAACTTTCTTATCTCGACTCGGGGTCTTCATTCTCGAGATCCCGATTGCTAGCCATCGGTCTTGCTTGTAGACGGGTGTAATATCGGTGTGAGAGAACCAAATAGCGCTTTTTTCCTTTTATTTAGACATTTATTGTATAAGAATCAAGATGAATGCATGAATGATTATGTGAATGCATGTACAATGTTTGCTTGATGCCGGAAACCACGGGATGCCTTATCTTGTCATAAGCGCAAAAACTTTCTCTTTGATTTTGGAAGAGATAAACGAGGAATCGAAATAGCAAATCGACATACTTCCTTCTTCATAATCGGGAGCGGGAAGTAAGTGAAGCTTTGCTACTTGATTCCATTTTGATGCACCTATGACAAGATGGTGCATTATTCGATGGTCCTCGACAAGCAAATGCAAATGGGATGCACTATGGATGCGTGAGTTGCGAAAAACTTAAGTTTTATGCAATGCGGGAATGTATGCAAATGACGATGATGCTTTATGCAAATGCAGGGTTAGAAAAACTTTATTTGCAATAACTCGGGTTTCCTTTTTGAAAATACGGACCGTGACAATCGCTTCATATAGACCGAGGAAAAAGCTACGAAGTAACTCCTTCTTCTTTTTTTTTTTGAAAAGTGGGTTATATGTCGCTTGATGCGGACCGCAAAAGAAAAGGCTACAATGCAACCCTTTCTTTTCTTTTCTCTTTTCTTTTTTTGAAAATTTTCTTTTTTTTTTTTTAAGAAGACATGTCTAAACTACAATGCAACACACAATTTGTATGTCCTCGTGTCCTACAAAGGTGGGGATCCTAAGTTCTAGGGCAACTTCAAAGGTTCCTTCCATGTAGTTCTAATTCACACCACAATGGCTACCAGAGCTATAGAATCTTCATGGCGACATCCACAAATGTAGCGAACTACCAAGTGTGAAGCGCCATGAGAAAGCGTGCTCTGGTTGAGACTTTCATGAGTATCGAGACAGACATGAGTCTCGAATGACGATCACTAATCGTCTCCACTCTTCTAGGTTTTGTTGGATCCGGTATAGGAGCCCACTCATAACATATAAACAAAGTAAGGTGTGAAAGTGTGTGATTGAGGACATACTTTTCTAAAAACTACCCTCCCCACCGCAAAGAAAAAACCGGACTCAGTGCATGAAGCAAACAATAATATGTCGCCTACCCTAAGGTTTTATCACTTCAAAACAAATGAACTAACCTAAGGTGTCATCAACAATCATATAGAGCTTACCTCAAGAAAGGGAGCAGAGAAAAGGGATTATGATAGAATTGGGGAGATGCATGTCTTACCTTAAGAAAGGGAGCAAAGAAGAGGGAACATGGGGATTGGAGGAATGCATGCATAATCATATAAGCATATAAAGAAAGAAAAGAAAAAGGTAAGGAATTGAAGAAGTAAAACGAAAACTAATTCAAATCAAACACTTTGAACCACACATCGGATTAATTAGGTTTGACCTCTTAAAAAGTTTTTGTCCCCAGATGGAGTCGCCACCGCTGCGCCTAAAAATCCGGTTTGGGATTTCTCAGTGTACAACGTGAGAATTGTGAAGCCGCCACTAATATTTTAGTTTTTAGACCAAAACATTAGAAAAAGGTCTTTTTTTACAAAAGGCGGGTGGTCTTTCGAAAACAGAAATGTAGGTTCGGGGGTCGGTTAGGTGTGGGGAAGGTATTAGCACCCCACACCTCCTTTCTACCGAAAGGGAACCATTAATTCGATGTGTGGTTTGGATTGTTTGATTTGAAAATAAATCATTCTACTTCTTTTCTTTTCCTTTTTATTTGAAAATGTTTTTAGAAAACAAGAGAGAGAAATCTTTTTGGGATTTTTGAAAAGTGAAACTAAACTAAGGTTTTTTGAAAGTGAGCTTGACGGGATATGACCCGGTCCTACGTACCCTCATTGACTGAGGGATCAAAGCTACGTAGTTCTTAATTCTTTGTTTTGATTTTTTGAAAGCGAGCTTGACGGGATATGACCGGTCCTCTACGCCTTCAATGACCGAGGATCAAAGCTACGTAGTTCTTAATTCTTTGTTTTGGGGGTTTTTTGAAAGCGAGCTTGACGGGATATGACCCGGTCCTACGTACCCTCATTGGCTGAGAGATCAAAGCTACGTAGTTCTTAATTCTTGATTTTGAAAATCTGTGTCTTATCTTTTGGTTTTTTGGAAATATGACCCAAGCGTTCATGAATACCAAACAAGCAACGGCTTCGAGTGGCGTTCATTACTAACTTGAAAGAAAAAGTGTTGGAACCGATAATCAGTCGAGTAATTACTCAAGTGATTACTAGTCGCAACGTTTTTATTATATTTTTGAAAAGATTTTGGAAAAAGATGAGTCATAGCGATGATTACCACTAATGACTCATATTGTTTTTAAGTTTTTAACTAATTTGTATTTGATTAAGGTGTGGGAGCTTTCATGATAGTCAAACAAGCTAGAGCTTCGAGTGACTTACCACTAGTTACTCCATCATTTAACGATCAAACAAGCGAAGCTTCGAGTGATGGTCAATGATTTTATTTATGAAAAGAGCCTTAGGTTTTTATTTGAAAACATTTGACTTGGGGTTTTGAAAAGAAAGTAGAACATTTGCAAATCTTTTTTATTCTAAACCAAAACGCAACAATTGCAAATTCACAAGCAAATAACAATTAATACACAAGAGTATCATGATATATGAATCTAAGCTAACATGTGAAATTGCAAGATAAGTCTCAAGCAAGGCATGTATTTATTCAACCTAAAAAACAATCTAGCAACCTAAACCTCAAACCTAAACCTTAACCTAAAGGCACACATAGTGGAACCAACCCTAAAACATACCCTAATTATAGATCAAACAATGGAAGGTATTATTTAATGAAAATAGGCCCATGGCCAAGACTAAACATGCAAGGAAAACTTTAAGCAAAAATCTATGACTATCTTACAAGAATTACTAAGAGATAAAGTAAAGGATGAAAGAACAACTTATACAAAATTAAATCAATTGAATCCTTTCTAGCCATCTTCACCACTTTGGATTGAATACTCTAAATATTTTGTGGGAATCATTTAGCAAGATCATCAACCAACAACAACATAATTAAGTTACAAGAACACTAAACATTTAAACTATAAGATAGACTTGAATCCTTTCTTGCAATCTTCACCACTTTAAATCAAAAGCAACAAGTACTTAGTGGGAATCCTCTTGCAAGATCATCAAAAATCAAACTAAACCTAATTTATTGCACACAATGCGAAATGAACATGACATCAAACTATGAAATAAATTTGAATCCCTTCTTGCAATCTTCACCACTTTGAATCAAAAGCAACAAGTACTTAGTGGTGAATCCTTTTACAAGATCATCAACAATTAAACCAAGAAATACATTAAAATCAAATGAAACCTAATTTATTCACAATATGCGAAATATGTATGATATTAAACTATGAAAATAAACTTGAATCCTTTCTTGCAATCTTCACCACTTTAAATCAAAAGCAACTAAGTGCTTAGTGGTGGATCCTTTTGCAAGATCATCAACAAAACAAACTAAAAATCAAGCAAAACCTAATTTATTCTACAAAATGCGAAATAAACATGATATTTAAACTATGAAATGAGCTTGAATCTTTTCTTGCAATCTTCACCACTTTAAATCAAAAGTACTAGGTACTTAGTGGTGAATCCCTTTGCAAGATCATCAATAATTAAACCAAGAAACAAAATACATCAAAATCAAGTAAAAGTCTAAATTATTTAACAATATGCGAAATGTGTATGACATTGAACTATAAAAATAAACTTGAATCCTTTCTTGCAATCTTCACCACTTTAAATCAAAAGCAACTAAGTGCTTAGTGGTGGATCCCTTTGCAAGATCATCAATAATTAAACCAAGAAACAAAATACATCAAAATCAAGTAAAAGTCTAAATTATTTAACAATATGCGAAATGTGTATGACATTGAACTATAAAAATAAACTTGAATCCTTTCTTGCAATCTTCACCACTTTAAATCAAAAGCAACTAAGTGCTTAGTGGTGGATCCTTTTGCAAGATCATCAACAAAACAAACTAAAAATCAAGCAAAACCTAATTTATTTAGAGCATGCGAAATGAACATAATATTTAAGCTATGGAATGAACTTGAATCCTTTCTAGTCATCTCCATCACTCAAATCAAAGTGCCTTAAGCACTAGTGATAGATCATATGACTAGATCATCAACAACTAAACAAGAACAACATTACTACTAAAATAAAATACTCACAATGAAGAAACATAAAATTAACTTGAGCCTATTTTTTTGTTTAGTGAAATGACAACAAAATTAACATAAAGCATCATAAACCATTTATTAAGGGTGAGATACCAAATCTCACCCACCAACAACAACAAGCTACATTATGAAAATGAATATGATAGATATGCTAAATGATGAAGAAAATGCAAGATGAAGAGAAGAAAATAGGTTCTAATGTATAATGCTTGAAGATGATGCAAAGGGATCAAGGGTTTTTACCTTATTTCTAAGAGAGAAAAGAAGAGATTGAAAGAAATGGAGGAGAGGGAGGAAGAGAGTGGCTTCGGCCTTGGAGAGAGGGAGAGGAGAGGAGAATTGTTTTTTGTGTTTTTTAGGGAAAATGAGAAGCAAAAGTCCCTCATGGGTGAAAAGGAAGAGGTATTTATAGATTTTTTGAGGTTTTGGGGTATCATTGTCTTTTTGTTTTTGATGAGCCTCTAGGATTGATTTTATTTTTGAATGGATGGCTAGGATTATTAGTCACATGGATTAGGGGTATTTAGAAAACACAAGTGTGTGAGAAGGTGAGGTGAAAGTGGCGCATGTGTGAGCAAAAAAAGAAAGGGAATTTTGTGAACAAAAATCTAATTTTGGAATGGTGACTTATATGGAGAAGGATCTAGAATAGGGTTAGGGGTAATTTGGTGAGGGAATGTTCTCAAAGAGGTAAAATGGCATTATTTGGTGGAAGGGTTAGTGTAAGTGAGTGAGGTAATTTACCAAAGAGGGCAAAGTTAAGGATAGGAATAAATCAAATCTTAATGAATAAGAAATGAAGTGTGTAGAAACTTCTAGAAGGAGGGAGAGGGGGTATGTGGCGCATAATATGCTGAAATGTGAGGGGAAAATAAAAATGATGGTTTTTTGGTGTTTTGTCTTATTGAGGACACTTCTCATTTTTGGTTTTTGAAATTTAAATTTTTGGGCATGTAAAATAGAAGTGCACCTATTGGAAATATGTAACATGTTTTTGGGCACCATAAAATAGTCTCCCTAATTATTTTTAGACAACCAAAATTGTCATTTAATAATTTGGGAAATATTAAATGGTCTTTTAATATTTTTATGCAATAAAAATAGGAAAAGTGCATATTAATTATTTTAGGCTAGGATATTCTCTCTAAAAATTGTACAAAAATTCTCTTGGATAAGAGAAAAATGTACTTTTGGTGTGTGCATATTTTTGACTAGAAAATCATCCTTTTGCGAAAAATGACCAAAATGCCCCTTACCCTAAAAATCCTAACTTGTCCAAAAAGTGCATTTCAACTTTAAAAATGATTTTAGAAACTTTGGAATGACTTTTAGGACCCTAAATGCAATGCATGATGCTTTTTTACTTTTTAATTTAATTATTTTTTGGGGAAAATTAGGGTTTTGACCTAAGCCGGACAAAATTGGGGTATGACACACTTATTAACATTTTACCAAAAAGTAAAAAATTTTAACTTTCTTTTTACTTTACCATCTCATTAAATAATTACCATTTACCTCATGCATTTTTACTTTACCATTCATTAACTTTTTACTAAAGTTTTACTACTTGTTTATTTGCAAAAGTATCCAAAACATTTTTTACCCTTTGCATTTTATCACTTGTGCTTATATGTTCATGCATCCATTAATATCATGTCTTGCATTCATTATTACATGTTCATGCATCCATATGTGCCTATGCCTCTTGTGTTCTCATACTCTCTTACATGTTCATGCATCCATTAATATCATGTCTTGCATTCATTATTACATGATCATGCATCCAATAATGCTATGCCTTGTATCCCATAGTTGTATACTCATGCATTCACATGCTTGCCTAATCATACATTCCAATAATGCTATGCCTTGTATCCCATGATTGTATACTCTTGCACTCACATGTTTGCTTAATCATGTATTCAATTGTCCATAGTAACTTGTGAATACTCTTTATGATTGCTATGCTTGTGTTCTTATTGTTGTCTCGGTTTTGACTTGAAAAAGGATTTGTAATGTTCTACTTCCTTTTCAAACTTGAAATTAAATGTTTTCTTTCCAATAAAAAAACCCTAAGGCATTTTCATAAGCAAATCATTAGTCATCACTCGAAGCCGTTGCTTGTTTGATCGCTAATGAGGAGTTATTAGTGATAGTCACTCGAAGCCTTTGCTTGTTTGACTATTATGAAAGCTCCCACACCTTAATTAAACAACAAAAAAATAAATTCAAATTTCCAAAATAACACGAGCTATTGGTGATAATTATCATTGATGCTCACCACTTTTCTTCAAAACAATTTTCAAAAACAAAATAGTACAACGTTGTCACTTGTAATCACTCGAAGCCTTTGCTTGTTTGATTACCGGTTCCAACTCTCTTTTCTTTCGAGTTAGTATTGAATGCGACTCGTAGCCTTTGCTTGTTTGGTATTCGCGAACACTCGAGTCTTATTTCAAAAACTCCAAAACTTAAACCCGTAAGCCGCTTTGCGCGCAAAACGAAACTACGTAGCTTTGATCCTCATTCCGTGAGGGTACGTAGGACCGGTTCATGTCCCGTCAAGCACCCTTTTCAAAAATATTTGTTTTGTTCCGTTTTTCAAAGATACCAAAAACATTCCTTTTTCCCCGTTTTTTTTAATAAAGCAATCTTTCAAAAGAAAAGAAAAGAAAAGAAGTAGAACGATGTATTTCAAATCAAACATTTCAAAACCACATCAAGTTAATGGTTCCCTTTCGGTAGAAAGGGCGTGTGGGGTGCTAATACCTTCCCCATACGCAACCGACCCCCGAACCTACATCTCTAAAGGTTTCGAAAGACCACCCGTTTTCCAAAAAAGGATTTTTCAATGTTTTCCTAAATAAATATTGGTGGCGGCTCTACTATTTTCACGTTGTCAAACTGAAAAGTCCAAACCGGATTTTTCGGGGCGCAACATATAACAACAGCTCTGGTCGTCTTTGATCTTCAAGAGATTTGATTAAAATTCTGAGCTATCACCTTTCTCACTCATTCAAGTTTTCTCTCTAAGCAATCCCAAAACCCTTGTAATCAAAAGAACCTTGAATAGGGAACCTTCTCAAGTACCATGTGTTGCTGTAGGGCTTGAGAAGTGAGTGCTTTTGAGTTAAAAGCAGTCTAATAGCTTTGAAGAAGTCTATTAGTGGAGCATACAGTAGGTAGAGCTGTGAGAAGAAAACTACCAAGAGCTTTCAACTTGTGAGAAGTGTGAAAGGGTGTAAACTATTTGGAAAATTGTGGAAAATCTCACTGGGTGTGAGGAGTGGAGTAGCCTATGTTCTTTTTGGGTGAACCACTATAAATCCTTGTGTTATTTACTGCTTTAAGTCATTTAGTTTACTGTTTGTGAAAAACTCCTCTTGAGGAGAGATTTGTGAAAACCTAAGAAGAGTCACTTCTGACCCTTCTTAGCAGTAACTTGAACAAGAGTTTTTCAACCCTTCTCAGAACCTTCTTAAGTCTAGAAAATGTTCTTGAAACCCTTGATAAGTGGTTTATAAGCACAACACATCATTCACAGCAAAACTCTACTTAGAACAATCGTGAAATAATAGTAAGAAGAGTGAAGGAAGAACTGCCTGATCCTTCTCAGTTTGCCATAACTGTGAAGACAGTTCAATCACCCTTCTTGGCTCATCTAACACTTACTCTCTTGATTCTCAATAATACTTGTGAATCAAAGTTCTTTTATTTCAGGAAAATTTTTAAAGTGTCACAATTCCAACCCCCTTTCCTTGTGACATTGGTGACTTCAATTGGCATCAGAACTAAGCCTCTGGGGTTTAGCACACCTAACAGTGTGAGAGGAAAAGATCTTGGAAGAAGTCATGGAAAAACCAAACTCTGTCACCTTCTTACCAGAAGGTGCCTCATCTAACAGACCACCTGGGTTCAATGGTGAACACTACTACTATTGGAAGAATCAAATGAAGTTGTTCCTTGAATCTGAAGACACTGATATTTGGGACATTGTTGAGAATGGACCATTCACTCCAACAATAGTAGGTCATGTTCCAAATACAAGGATTCCAAAGCCAAAGGCTGATTGGACAACATAGGAGAAACACAAAGTGCTGCAAAATTCCAAAGCCAAGTATTATCTCACTTGTGCCTTGGGAAGAGCAAAATATGACAAGATTGTGGGAAAAGAAACTGCAAAAGAAATATGGGATACACTACAAACAGTTCATGAAGGAACAGATCAAATAAAAGAAGCTAAGAAAGGAATGCTCATTCATGAATTTGAAATGTTCAAAATGTCAGAAGAAGAAACCATTGATGAAATGTTTGGCAGATTCACTACTATCATCAATAGGTTGAGTGCACTTGGGAAAACTTACCCAAATGCTCAGAAGGTTAGCAAATTGCTAAAATGCCTTCCAAAGACATGGAGACCTAAGAAGACAACCATAGAAGAAGCCAAAACTCTGTCTGAACTAGACATCGATGACTTGCTTGGATCCCTCAAGATTCATGAGCGAGATCTAATGGATGAGCTACATCCAAAAAGAAAGACAGTAGCTCTCAAAGCTTCTCACAAAGAAGAATGCAACCCTTCTCACAACAGAAAAGGAGTTGCACTCAAATCTTCTTAAGAAATTGATGATGATGAGCAAGAAAGTGGTGAGGATACAGAAGGAGAAGAGCTTGCATTGATATCAAAAAGAATCAACAGATGGCTAAATAACAAACGAAGAGGAAGAAATCAATTCAAAAGAGAAACATTTAAAGGAGACAAATCAAAGTTCACACGCTTTGAATGCAAAAAACCTAGTCACATGAAACAAGATTGTCCATTACTCAAAAAGGACCCAAGAAAATTATATTTACACCTCAAAATAAAGCCTTATTAGCTACTTGGGATGAGTTAGAAAAGTCATCAAGTGAGCAAGAAGAAGAATCTGCAAATCTTTGTCTCATGTCAAGAATAGAACAACAAGAAGAGGTACAAACTTCTGAACTTCCTAAATGTGAAACATGCAAAGAAATTGAATCCTCCTTTGATAGTTTGTTATATGATTTTGACATACTATCTAGAAAATGCATGGTTTTCAAAGAACAAATAGGAATCATCAAAAAAGAAAATGAGGAGTTAAAGATACAAAATGAAAGAATGGGAAAAACAATTTCCACACTTCAATCATCCCATTTCAAACTGTCAAAACAATTTCAACTCCTTACTTTGAAAATACCATAAATTCCCATCACTCCTAACTTGGAATTAGAAAAAGAAAATGAAAAACTTAGAAAACAAGTTAGTGATTTAACCAATGAGCTTATGTTTTGTGCACAACAACTTGAAGCTTCTCAGAAAAGTTTAACACCTTCTGAGCAAGATCAGTTATCCAAGAAGGGTCAAAGAAGACCCAGGAACAAATGTTCAAAATGCAAGCAACCTGGACATCATGCTTCAGCTTGTAAAATAGAGCACAAAAACTCCATACATGTGAAAACTAACCCTCAAGGAACCAAAGACAAATGGGTACCTAAATCTTTGTCAAAAACAAATGTAGGTATGCCTCTTAGCATCAAGAAAGAAGATGTGGTTCCTACACAGTGGGTGCTCAAGGCATATGACAGAGGATAAGGATAAATTCCTCTCCATGGAGAGCTTTGATGGAGGACTTGTCATGTTTGGCAACAATGACAAAGGCTACATCAAAGGTATAGGTACAGTAGGTAAAATAAACTCTGCTCAGATTCAAAATGTTCAATTTGTGAAAGGACTCAAACATAACTTACTTAGTGTAAGTCAGTTATGTGATTCTGGACATGAAGTGACTTTTAAATCTGATGTATGCAAAATAAATAGTTTAGAGTCTGGTAAAACCATTTTCACTGGTCATAGACAAATAATTTATACAGCATATGTCTTGATGATCTTCTTGATCAAATGTGTCTAATTTCTAAGGAAGATGATAAGTGGATGTGGCATAGGAGATTTGGTTACATTAGCATGAAAACTCTTTCAAAATTATCCAAACTTGATTTGGTCAGAGGGCTTCTGTTTGGTCCTGAACTGAGAAGTTACCTCGTCCGAGGAGCTTGCAGGGTTCCGCTTCTCGGGACACGTCACCTGTCTTCGAAATAGGGAAATTCTTCTCGGTAGGTCCGAGTCGCAACCCTTCCCGCGTCGGGTGGGGGCGTACCTGCAGACACTCTGATGCCTAAGTCAGTAGAGGAATAGGCAGAATGTGCAAGAATGGGAACGTACCTGGAATTGGAGGCCGGGTGCTCTATTTATAGATATGGGCGCTCGGTGCTTCCCGTAGGATCTGCCTGGTAGATCTGGACCGTCGGTCCTTCGTGTGTGGTGCAGTAATGCGTTTGTCGTTGGGGTGCTTAATGGGCTAAGCTTTCTGGGAAATGTTGGGCCAGGCCCAATATTCGGGCCTCTAGCCTAGGTCTGAACAGCTTCCAAAGATCAAATATGAGAAGGATAAATCATGTGAGGCATGCATTCAAGGAAAGCATTTCAAATCATCTTTTAAATCCATCAACATGATTTCAACTCAAAAACCTTTGGAACTCTTGCATATGGATCTTTTTAGTCCAACCAAACATGCCAGTCTGAGTGGAAAGAGATATGGTTTTGTTATTATTGATGACTATTCTAGGTTCTCATGGGTGATCTTTCTCAAACACAAAGATGAAGCTTTTGAAAGTTTTAAAACATTTTTCAAGAAAGTTCAAAATGAGAAAGGTTCTACCATCATTGCAATAAGAAGTGACCATGGAGGAGAATTTGAAAATGCTTTATTTAAAACCTTTCTTGATGAGAATGGTGTGTCTCACAACTTCTCATGTCCAAGAACTCCTCAACAAAATGGTGTTGTTGAAAGAAAAAATAGAACATTGCAAGAGATGGCTAGAACATTGCTCAATCATTCCAAAATAGAAAAATATTTTTGGGCAGAAGCAGTTAACACTGCTTGCTATATTTTGAACAGAGCTACAGTTAGAAAATTTTAAACAAAACCCCATATGAACTTTGGAAAGGAAAGAAACCTATCATCTCATATTTCCATGTGTTTGAGTGTGATTGTTATGTTTTGAACAATAAGGATAATCTAGGAAAGTTTGATGCAAAATCTGATTCTGCACTCTTCTTAGGATATTCACTTACATCAAAAGAATATAAAGTTTTCAATCTTAGGACTAAAGATGTAGAAGAAAGCATGCATGTTATGGTTATGGAAACTAATAGTTCTAATAGAGAGGAAGAAGATGAGATTACTACAGAAGAGACATGCAAGAAGGGTAGTGATATAAATGAGAAAGTTGAAACAGATTCAACAAATGAACCTTCTCAACCCTCTAGTACTCCAAATGAGCAACTTGCTCAAGCTTCTGACCTACCTAGAAGTTGGAGACTAGTCACTCACCATCCTCAAGACTAAATAATTGGAGAAACATCTAAACCAATAAGAACAAGAAGCTCCTTTAGAAGAGAAGCATCTCAAAGTGCTCTCATATCTCAAATAGAACCTAAGAACATAAATGAGGCAATTTTTGATGATTCTTGGGTTGAAGCAATGCAAGAAGAGCTAGCTCAATTTGAGAAGAATGAGGTATGGGACTTAGTACCTTCTCCTTCACATCAATTAGTTATTGGTACTAAGTGGGTGTTCAGAATTAAAATGGATGAAAATGACAAAGTAATTAGAAATAAAGCAAGGTTAGTTGCACAAGGATACAACCAACAAGAAGGTATTGACTATGATGAAACCTTTGCTCCTGTTGCCATATTAGAAACTATTAGAATTCTGCTTTCTTATGCTGCTCACAAAGATTTCAAACTTTTTCAAATGGAAGTGAAAAGTGCTTTTCTAAATGGTTTTCTAAATGAGGAAGTCTATGTGCATCAACCTCCTAGTTTTGTTGATGAGAAGCATCCAAATCATGTTTTCAAACTGACTAAGGCACTTTATGGTCTCAAACGAGCTCCTAGAGCTTGGTATGAAAGACTAAGTACATTTCTTCTTAGAAATGGCTTCTCAAGAGGAAAAATTGATGTTACACTTTTTAGAAAATCCATAAAAGATGAATTACTTATTGTGCAAATATATGTTGATGACATCATCTTTGGAGCAACAAATGAAAAGCTATGTAATGAATTTGGAAAGCTTATGATGAGTGAGTTTGAAATGAGCTTAATGGGTGAACTAAGATACTTTCTTGGTTTACAAATAAAACAACTTAAGAATGGGATCTTCATTTCCCAAGAAAAGTATATAAAAGATCTTCTTAAGAAATACAAAATGAGTGATGCTAAAGCTATGGCAACCCCTATGCACCCTTCTGGAAGTATTGAGAAGGGTAAATCTGTGTCTGAGAAGGATTATAGAGGTATGATAGGCTCCCTGTTGTATCTCACTGCAAGTAGACCAGATAATGTCTTCTCAGTAGGGTTATGTGCAAGATTCAATCTGCTCCCAAGGAATCTCATCTATGTGCTGTAAAGAGAATCTTTAGATATCTTGTTGGCACACCTAACACTGGCTTATGGTACAAGAAAAGAACCCATTTTGAGTTAATTGGGTATTTTGATGTTGGCTATGCTGGAGACAAAGTGGAAAGAAAAAGCACTAGTGGTTCATGCCAACTCCTTGGAGAATCACTCATGCAGAAAGCAAAACACGATTGCCTTATCAACCACAGAAGCAGAATATGTATCTGCAGTAGGGTGTTGTTCTCAGACACTGATAAGGAAATGGCCATGTTAGAGAAGGATACTGGTGTTGAGAAGGTTGTTGAAGAAGAAACTGAGATTCTTCACATAGATTCTTCTGGTGATCAGAAAATAGTAGCCCTAGTGGATAGTATAGATCCACCACAACAAGATGAGATGGCTCAAGTTATAGCAATCTGTGCTGAGCTGGCTGAAGAAGAGAAGAAAGAAGAATCTGAGAAGAGTGGTGCTCAAGAAGAGTCTGAGAAGATTGGTGCTCAAGAAGGGTCTGAGCAAGGTAATGATGTTGATCAAGAAAAGAGTGCAAATGCAGTAGTTTCTTAGGAGAAAAATGATGGTATATCTCTTACCCAACCAAATCCCTCATCACCTCAGGGGGAGTTTATCCTAAACCTCTCCTCTCCCTCCATTCAAACACCAATCTCATCCATGTTCCCAGAACAAATGCCTACTTTACCACCCTTCTCACCCTCACTTCACTTACCAAACACTCAATCCATCCTTCACCCAATTCAAAATGCCCCTCCAACTGAACCTTCTCTCATTCCAACCATCTCTAGAATCACCTCCCATAACCTTGAATCCCTCCTTGCTGCCATTGACATTGGTACCAACCTATCTCCACTCAAAACCACCAACACCATCACCTCTTCAAACCTAAACCAAACTCCCTAAATTGACTCACCTCAACCAATTTACCCTCCTTTCCTCAATCAAACCATGCCCTCGGATATGGCATCTCAGTTTGGATCTCTTGATTCAACTTTTGCTGCCTTAGGAGAACCTTCTGGCTTTGCCAAAGAGAAAGGTACTGAGAGAAGGGTACTGACATTGCTAAAGAACCAAGTGAAGCTGCAAAAGCACCAAGTGAGACACTGAGCTCTTCTTCCCTCTTGAAAAAGAGGATATCAAAATGGAGAAAATGATGAAGAGAATGAAGGAACTATTGAAGAATGTGATTCAAGGTAAAGCAATTATCCAACAAGGCCTAAGGGCCCAAGCTGCTAGAGATGAGAGCTACAGAAATTAGGTTTTGCAACAATGGGGTACCAATCAATAATTTCCAAACCTAGGTCCCTTAGAGCAATTCCCTGATGTACCTGGACCAGCAACTTCTTCCTCCTCAGATGGGTCTTCCCCATGTAAGTAGCATCCTTAATTTTTTCCTCTGTCTTCCTGAACCTTTCTGATGTGTGACAAAAGGGGGAGAAGAGTCTAGATTAAGTTTATGGTCTTAGGATAGTTTTTTTTGCTGCTTTGTAATAGCAAATATTTGTGCAATTAGGCACTTTTGTGTTGTGAGAAGTAGTCTTCTCAGTGTTTGTTTGTTTAATTTTTGGGCCACAAGAACATATCTGAAATGAATCATGTCAACGATTTTTTGATGAATTGAATGTATGAATGTTCTTGATTATGTTTTCTTGTGTGTTAAATTCTGAATTATGCATATGTTGAGCACAACTTAAACATCAAACTAACAAGCATAAATTCAGAGGGAGTAAAAAGAAATATTGCCTTTGGAAATTTTCAAACAAAATCAGAAAACTTAATCCATCTCAATTGAGTTTGTCAAACATCAAAAAGGGGGAGATTGTTGAGGCAAAATCCCTAATAATGTTTTGATGTTCAACAAACCTCAATGGTGAGAAGCTTACGGTTTCTGATCATGTGTATTACTAATGCTTCTTGTTGAGTGTTTCATAAGAACAGGATCACATAACCAATCTCAACAAGTTACTTGCTTTTGAGAAGCATCATTCTAAGAGAAAACAGAAAAGAATCATTGCCCACACCATTCTATGAAAGGAAGCTTCCCAAGTATAAGAATTAAGATCAAGAACCCTTGGTAATCTTGGAAGAATTCTACTTGAGAAGAATCAATGTGTTTTGTGGCAATATGAGAAGGATAGCAATAGAAGATCAAGTCAAGAAGAATCATGACAGAAGAATAAGTGTAGATGAGAAGTATCACATGAGAAGAATCAAGTTGAGAAGAGTCATGATCCTGAGAAGGGTCATAAAAAAGAAGAATCATGTTGAGAAGAATCATGAACCTCAGAAGGGTCATGAGCTTTAGAAGAATCAACAAATCAACATCTAAGAAGCATCAACATGAGAAGCATCAACTTGAGAAGCATCATCTTCAACAAGAAAAACACCTGAGAAGAGTCACAGTTAGAAGAGTCTCTGTGAGAAGAGTCATGACAACTGTATTCTGCAGAGTGAAAGTGACAGCACAAGAGCGTATTTGCAACGACCTTGATTTGGTTGAGGGATATCGGTCTTTCATCAATCTCCATAGAGTTGGATTGCTTACCAGTGGTAAATGGAGTTCAGAGGGAGCCTAACACTAATAACTGAGCTTGGTTTGTTACTTTATTATTGTAATAATCTTTTGACTAGTTTTCATACCTTTAAGGTTAGCAATATTAGGAGGCAAGCTAGTTGTGTCCCTCACACTTTGGCGAGGGCGTCACAATCCTAAGCTAGCTCCGAAGTTCATGATTTGAGTCCAACCTGTATTGAGAATTTCATTATTAATGCAATGATCTAAGTTTCTTTGCGTCAAAAAATATTTTGGTCAAAAGAAAAAATACTTATAAATAAAATAAAAGAGGTCAAAGTATCATTTAATTGTAATTACTAAAATATAATTTAAGTTAATTTTCGACTAAAATGGTATATCTTTGACTGAATTTCTATTATTCACAGTCAATTATTAGTATAATTATTATTAAGTAAAAAGTTATTATTAATATTATTAATATATTATTTTCAAATTATATCATTAAATTTTAATTATAATATTTAAAATTATTAATTAATATTTAAATTTTAAAAATAAAATAAAATAAAATTAGTCATAGTATCATTGATTGTAATTACTAAAAATAATTTTTTTATAATATTTTAATTTTACTTCTTTTTTTGGATATGTAGATGGAGTGGTCACTACCACTAGAAACTCACACACACAACTGTGAGGTCTCGGGTTCGAACATAGATCCAGCCTAACAATATCGACATTTTGTCTGTTTAGCTAAGCCTTATGGATTTAATTTTCCTTCTTTAACTTAAATTCAGTTCTCTTTAAATAACATAATTTTATCAAATAAATAAATAAAAAATGATTTAGTTACGTTTTTTTAACATTTGTGTGTATTTTTTTTTTTCTGATGATGTATTACTTCACTGATTTTAAAAGAAAATATATTAATTTACGTTCTAATTAAATTAATTGAGTTTTTATCTACACAAAAATTTCTTCTCATATTAATATTTTTTTAGTCTTGATAAATTTTATAAACACAAATAACTTTTTTATGGATGATGATAATTGTAAATAAATAAAGGAAAAATATCTCCTCAGGTCCCTTAACTTATTTATTTGTAACGAATAAATCCCTTAACTTTTTTTTTTTTTGTAACGCATAAATCTCTTAACTTATTTATTTGTAACGAATAGGTCCCTTAACTTTTTTTGTAACGCATAGGTCTCTTAACTTTTAAAAACGTAACATTGTTGCCCCTTTTAACTTATTTAAGGGAGAGATTTTTAGGGGCAACAGTGTTACATATTTAAAAGTTAAGGGACATATTCGTTACAAATAAATAAGTTAAGGGACTTATGCGTTATAAAAAAAGTTAAGGGACCTATTCATTACAAATAAATAAGTTAAGGGACTTGGAGAGATATTTTTCCATAAATTAATAATGATAAGATTTATTTTCCTCGAACTTTTTAGTTTTGATTAGTCTTTTTGTTCTTAGTATAATAGTTGGAGGCAAGGATAGAGACGAGAGTTAGGCTCTAAGGAGTTTAACCAAGCCTTAGCTCTATCCTTCAAGGAATACTAAAAAAGTTTTAGTCTAAAATAATTTTCTGGTACACCAGGGATGATGAGTTCTACATGCTTCAAAAAGTTGTCTTAAATGGAAATGGGGTCCTCATGAAGAGAACCACCAAATTGTCCCATTGTTTGAAGCATTTGAAACATCATGGGTTTAACTTCAAGTGTAGCATTGATTTGAGGCCTGATGTAACATCCTGCATCGCTTCAAATCGCCGATCGCCTCACGAACCAACACGAGTCATTTCAAAGATGTTTTGTCCTCACTTGCATGCTTTCCGAAACTTCTGAAGGTCACCCATCCCACTACTACTCCAAGCCAAGCACGCTTAACTATGGAGTTCTTATGGGATGAGCTCCTAAAAGAAGATGCACCTTGTTGGTATAGGTAGTTCAAATCAATTCTTTTTAAGCCTTCCTTCAATCAGCATATCCCATACCGCACAGCCTCGTGATCCTCTCATTCCGGTGTGTATTCGGTTCATTCACGCGCTTCTTCGCTTTGAAGTCGCTAGGAGCCGCTCTTTGCCATGCCACCTTTTTGGGCACCGGCGATCACTCCCGCCTCCTCGGCCTCGGATGTCACATGCCCACTGGGCTTCCGCTTGGTTCGTCCTCGAACCACACCGCATCGGGAGAGGTCTGCCGCTCGATACCATTTGTAACATCCTGCATCGCCTCCAGAATCGCCGATCGCCCCCACGAACCAACACGAGTCATTTCAAATGTTTTGTCCTCACTTGCATGCTTTCCGAAAAACTCGAGAAGGTCACCCATCCTACTACTACTCCAAGCCAAGCACGCTTAACTATGGAGTTCTTATGGGATGAGCTCCTAAAAAGAAGATGCACCTTGTTGGTATAGGTAGTTCAAATCAATTCTTTTTAAGCCTTCCTTCAATCAACTGCATACCCCATACCGCATCCTCGTGATCCTCTCATTCCGGTGTGTATTCGGTTCATTCACGCGCCCCTTCGCTTTGAAGCTGCCAGGAGCCGCTCTTTGCCATGCCACCTTTTTGGGCACCGGCGATCACTCCCCGCCCTCCTTAGCCCCGGATGTCACACCTGACTATGCTGGTTTGCATGTTTTGAGGATCAAACATAGCATAGTCCCTCATTGGTATGTCCCAATCATTTATCATACTTGTAGGTCCTATGTTGATGAATTGTTGTCTGTGTTCATCTTCAGAATTAGTATGTGATCCTGGATGATCATGTCCTCTACCTCCATGTAGGGATGGCAATGGGGCGGGGCGGGGGCAGGGAGTACTCCCCCACTCCCCGTCCCCGCCTCCCAAATTGTCCCCCGTCTCCATCCCATTTTCCGCCTCGCGGACTTTTCCTCCCCCAAATTTATTAAAAGTTAGCAAAAATATAAATTAAAATATAATAAAATTAGAAAAAAATATAAAAAGTAAGACTAAAATTTAAAAGTTTAACATTTTAATATAAAAGTTGGTCTTACTTTTATTTTTAATAATTAGAAACTATAAAAGTTAGAACAATTTAATATTTTATTAATATTTTAAAATTAAAAACACGTATAAAAAGACTAAAAAATTAATTAGTTATACCATAATATATATCTATAATAAGGATATTTATATAATATATTTGAGGCGGGGTCCCCGCGGGGTGGGGGTTATGATCCCCATCCCCATCTCCACTTTGATTGCGGGGGAATTTTCTCCCCTGTCCCCATCCCCACGGGGAAAAATTCCCCTCCCACGGGGCCCCATTCGGGGCAGTCCCTGCGGGGATCCCCACTTGCGGGTAGAAATTGCCATCCCTACCTTCATGTACTAAACCTCTACCACCTCTCAAGGAGTTTCTGCCTGAGCCTTTACCTGTGTAATGAGCAGAACCTCTTCCTTCATCTTGTTCAGATATTATGACTCTACCACTGCCTCTGATTATTTGTCTTTGAAGCCTATGCAACCTTCTAAATCTCCTTTCTATCTCAGGATCCAATTTATATTCTTGTGAGTTGATCCTGTGCATATGTTATGGCATCTAGTGTTGTAGCATCAGAAACAAAATACCAGAGTAATATAAACACTAATTTTCTATAAATTTAAACAATAAATTAATGGCAATCCCCGACAACGGTGCCAAAAATTTGTTGTGGAAAGGTGTTGTGCAAGTGTACACAATCTTTAATAAGTAATATAGTAGAAAGATGAGATTGTACCCAAATGGATTGTAATTAATTTTCAAAGCTTAGGTTGAAATTTGGATTAGTGAAATGTAAACAAATAACAAACAACAATGTTGTAGAAAAATAGAAAGTAAACAAGCTAAGTAAGTTGAGTTTAAATTCAAGTGAGAAAGATAGTTGGAATGCTCTTTATTAAGTAAATCACTTTTGACTGCATTATGTTATGTATGATGCTGGAGCATTGGATGCTGCAACAATTGATGTGTGTCTTTCAGTCACCATCGTCGGGGTTTCGTTACAAGTTTTATGTCTAAGCTCTAAATAAGTTCGCCCTTATATATGAAATACCCACAGTATCACCCTAGGGACTATGCTATCCTATGTCTAGGTTTTAGCATGGAATAACAAAGTTTCCTTTATTAAACACTTACCCATATTAGTTTTTGAGTTCTAATCATAAACCATTTCTATATTTATGGCTCTACTTATTCTAGTTGATCAATCCCAAAATAAGTTTGAAAGAATTATAACACAAGAACTAAAATGCAACATCAATATATAACACAATCACTACAAAAAAATGGTTATTAGCGAGGGACGTTAGCTAGGGAAACTAGGTCCCTCGCTAAATCTAACACTAGCGACATAGTTTGCGAGGGAGCTAAGAATCTCGTTTAACATGGCATTTAGCGACGGATATGTGACATTTAGCGACAGAAATTCCGAGGCAAAAGAGGGCGGGAGTTTAAATTTTAAACTGCACGTTTTTTTAGGACATTAGCGACGGAAATTGCGGTGGTCCCTCGCTAAATACCTGCCATTCTGACGCACAGCAGAGTCTTGGTAAGCGTGTGTGGCATTTAGCGACGGAATTAAGTGGTCCCTCGCTAAATTCCTGTCATTCTGACGCACAGCAGAGTCTTGGTAAGCGTGTGTGGCATTTAGCGACGAAATTAAGTGGTCCCTCGCTAAATTCCTGCCATTCTGACGCACAACAGAGTCTTGGTAAGCGTGTGTTGTAACACCCCGATTTTCGTGTGTCAGTTCTTTTAATATGTATTTGTTTTATGAACTATTTTATATTGATAAGATTAAACTATTTTAAGTTATAGTGGTTTGAGTTTGAAATTTAGTTGAAATCACGTTAGATTATATCTTAATACGCTATCGGTAATATATGATTATTATCATTATATATATATTTATTTATTTTATTTTTATAAAATATTAGTGTTTGAGATATTATTTATCTAGAAAATTATTTTGGTCCATTGAGGTGGTGTTAAAATAATAGTTATAATGATATTGGGATTTAAAAGTGTTTAAAATGGGCTTTTGGCTATTTTTACTCGCATGCACCCCTCGTTACCTCCATCGGACGCACCCCACCGCAGATCACTTAGGCCCACGCACTGCGCAGCCCACGCAACGCGCCCCCCACCCGTAACCGAACCCGACCCGCCGCTTTCTTCTTCTTTCCTCGGACTTGCAAAGACTCCAAAACCCTAACCTTTCCTTCCCCATTTCGTTCTCCCTCTCCTCTCCGCGGTTGACCATGAAACTTCACCTTCCCACTCGAATTTCGCCACTAATTCCGTTTCTAGCCTTAGTTTTATCGATTGAAGCACCGCTTTGCAAGAACGAAAACCCAACCGAACGGTTTCTCTCCTTTCCGACCACCACCGGCTCCGGTTGGAAAAAGCGGACACCGTATTTGGATTCTACTCGCCGAGTCCTTCAGAAGCTCTAGTCCTTTGTTCGTTTCGGTGAGGTTGACATCGAGCCTTTTCTTTCGCCGCGTGTTTCACTCTCTTTACACCTGCTGCTCGTGGACCGTTAAGTGTTGGATCTGCCGCTACTGCATACTCTGCTCTTGTTGATACCACCTAAGTTTCTATCGAGGTAAGGGGGCTCTTCTTTATGCTTATAATAACCCTTAAGATTTGTATTATGTATAGGTTAGGTTGTAGAGATTGGGATTATGGGAATGTGGAATTATTGTGATAATATGATGTTTGATGAAATTGTTTGATTGTTGTGATACCGAGAGTTCTTTGAATTGAATTGTTTGAAATGTTGTTGGACCGAGTTATTATAATGTGATTGAGTTGCCTTGTTGATGCTTAGTTTTGGTGAGTCTTGATGAATTGTTGGGTAATTTCGATGATTTCCTTGATGGACTCGTGATGATTTTTATTTGATAACTTGATGATTTATTGATGGAGTTGTGATAATTGTGATAAGCGATTTGGGGTGAGTGTGGGGAATTATTTGTTAACTCCATTGATGAGCTTGATGGTTTTCTTAGTGAGTTTTAATGATTTTCACCAAGGATAAAACTTATATTTTTGAGGTTGAGAATTGAGTTGGGTCGAATATTGCTATTTTCTCACTTTGTTCTAGTTGTTGTTCCTCACGGCCTCACAGCTTGTTTTCCAAACCAAAAATGTGATATTTTTCTAAATGTAAACGTGACTTTTTTTCTAAATGAAAAGATGATGTTTTTCCAAAATAAAATGTGGTGTATGGGACTCTAGTGTGAAAGCGTCTTGAGAATGGACCCGTGGGGATATATATATGTTTCGTGTGTGCCAATGTCTTGAAAGTGGTCAATAATTGTTGAGTTTGAGCGGTGCGGTACAATAATTGTTGAGTTTAAGCGGTGTGGTATAACATTTGTTGAGTTAAATTATTAAGTAGAGAATACCGACTGAGTTTGTAATTAAGCGGAGATGTGAAAGCGGTGTGGTGACCTTAAGGGTTACATAACGATGATGTTGAATTGATATATACAAGCGGTGAGTTTTAATAATTGTTGTGATTGTGCTTGGTGTGTGTGATGCATAGTCATAGTGTCACATGACTCATGTTGCATAAAGCGGTGTGGGACTTCGGTCCAAAGCGGTGTGGGACTTCGGTCCAAAGCGGCGAGCGCCCTCCAGGCAAAATAAATTAAAGCGGTGATGATGGATCCACATGCATGCTGCATACATGCATACATTCTTACACGTGTTAAAATGTCTGGTGCTGATTATAGCTTTATGAATAAATTATGAAGTGATGAAGGTATGCTGACAGTATGACTAATGTTTGCGATTGAGTGTCTCTTCTTCGCTTTTCTTATCATAATGCTTATCTTAATTATTATTATCTGTATAAAGAGACTCACCCTTTCTGCTTGGAATGTTGCTCTTATGTGGCAACGCTGCAGGTACTCGCGAGTGAGGGCATCCTTATGCCTGCCTACTAGTAGTTGTGTCTCACTTCACGATATAGCACCGGGAGAGGCGTAGTCGCTTTTTATTTTATTATTTGATGCTTTAGACATTTATTGATGATGTACTAAGTGATTTGTTAAAAACTAGTAATCCTTCCGCTGTGTTGGAAGCGTCCTTTATTTCAGATCGTAAGCTAAAACAGGTGTTTGAGGGCCCGACCCTAAACTATGTGCTGCGTATCGTTTTAATATTTTGTAAACTTCTTATGAATTGACTATGAGCTGATTGTTTTTATAAGCGTTGAAATGTGACATTCCCTTTAATGATTTTATTTTTAAAAACTCTGATAGAATACAGTGATTAACGGTTGTCTAGAAAAGGGGGTGTTACATGTGTGGCATTTAGCGACGAAACTAAGTGGTCTCTCGCTAAATCCCTCTCTAAATTCCATCTACCCCTTATCAGATATCACCTCACTCTTCACCCACCACCATATTTCACTTCCCACTTTTCTTCTCTTCTCTCATTTTCGACTCTTCTCTCTTCTTCTCTCCTACTTTTCCAAATTTCTCTTCCACCACCACCACCACCAAATTAGTTATTCTTTCACTCCTCTCTCTCTCTCTCCTACGAACATACTTCCTCTCTCCTCAACCACAACCACAACCTCTCTCTTTTGGAGCTTTCTCTCTTCACCACCACCACCATCACCACCACCACCACCACCATCTTCTTTCTTCTCTTTCTCTCTTCACCACACAACCTCTCTCTCTACCTAATCCACCATTCACCACCACCACTCTCACTCCTCTCTCTCTCTTTGGAATGTTTGGCGATGATGTTGATAATAATAATAATAATAGAAATAATAATAATAATAACAATAATAATAATAGTAAGCGACTCATCAAAAAAATAAAGTAAGCGACTGACACAATCAGTCATTCAGGTGTGGGAAGCGTGTATGCCAGACTTAGCGAGGGAATTAGCGACAGAAGTGTTAATTAGCGATGGACCTCCATTTCTCTCGCTAATGGGATTAGCTAGGAGCGTTTTAGCGACCGAACTGGTCCCTCGCTAATGGTAGTTAGCGACGGAAATGGGCCTGTTAGCCACTGAAATGTCCCTCGCAGCTTTGTTTGTAGTGAATAATTGATCAAATGATCATTACAAAGTTAAAACATCGCAACTAAAGAAGTTTAGATCATGCTAGAAATTACTTTCAACATGCAAACAGAGATAATCAAGTTCATATTTCTGATAATACAAAGGGGAGAAAATAAAGTAGAACATACACAGTTGAAAATACCTTGCATGAATCAGCCTAGCATTCACTTCACAACATTCAATCCGCACTATGCAATTGTGTATAAGTAGAGAGAGAAGTTGTAAATTTCTTTATTTCCTTCGCATAAGTGATGAGTAAGTGATTCTAATTCTCTATCTAGGTATATCTTTGAATGAGAAGTTGAAGGTGTATTTATAGGCTTCTTGAGTGAAATAGTATTGGGCACCAAGTTTGCTTGGAGATGAAGTTAGGGTTACTTTTCCAATTGTCTCCAAAAGTTGTTTTGATCTTTCACCCACAAACGAAATGAGGTCCTGTAGTGAACGTACAAGTGTCCCTAAAAAGGTGAAACTTGCAAGCTATGTTGTCTCAAGGGTGGCGCCGAAATCATCCACTTGGGTCACTTGCTTTTGCTTTTGACGCATCATGACGTCATCAATAGAATGATGTGGCATTTCAGTTTGCCAACAATGTTGGAGTATTGATTGCTGCGGCATTTTAGTTTGTCGCAAATGATGGGGTATCTAATACTGTAGCATTGAACAAACACATTCAAATACCACAAAATATACAAAACTGCCAAGTTGTTTGCCAAAAACTTTCTTAAGCCTTAATGTTGTAATTCTTTTGTATTTCCATATTTACTAAACATTATTACTGAGAATTTTACAATTATTTAGATTTGGCGACGTAAATAACTCTATATAAAATAGAGTTATTAGTATACATTCTCTTCAACCTTGGAACTATTGGCAAATAGAACATTGACTTTACATGAATAAGTTTATAATTACGTTTTTCTGTTTTATGAACATGATACATTGGCTTTCCACAAAATTTACATTGAAGTAGCGCACCATCGTTTTTACCAAATTCGTCGTCGTAGTACAACTTGTGTCCATACACACAAGAGAAAATCTTCTTAGCTTCCAATCCCAGCTTCAACACTAACATCTTAGCCTCATAATAACTTTTTGGTAAATTATCCTTTATAGGTGTCGCTTCCAACATCAATTCAGTCACATAATCTAAACCCAACTCAGAAATATTACTCATTGACTTGAGAGCTAAAAGCTTCACACACATTGATAATTTTGGCTGTGGCAAGTCTTCAAACAACAGTTTGTTTGTCTCTTTTAACAAATTATAAAATCTCTTCAATTTTTCATTCGGAAGTTCATTAGCTTCGTCATACTAAGGATCATCAAATGGCACATTTACCTCGAGAGAATCACAAATCATGTTCTGAATCGACTCAAATTCTTCATTAGATGCAACACCAACACCTGAAATGCTTGAAGCCCCTACGTCAAAATTTGGAAGTTGTTCCCCAAGATCAACCCAAATCCAGTAATTAGGCTTAAACCCCAAATGATACAAGTGATACCTGACTTCATTTTCAGTCCAAATAGGTCCACCTTCGCAAACAACACATGGACATCTAACCCCCCTTCATATCTAGTCAATTCATGTTAGTTTTCTACCATAATAAACTCTTCAACCCCCAATTACAAATATTGCTTTAAACCCGCTCTTCGCAGATAACCTATTGTACACCCAACTAGGATATAATTGATTCAAATTCATCTACACGCATTTAAAAAATGTGTTAGACTCTCATAACATTTCCAATAACCTATCAAGTTAGTGACATCGATATGATCTCAGTGGAGATGACTTCAACCCAATTATGGGAGTTAAGGACAACACAAAACCCTTTTCCATCCAAGTAATGAAGGGAATTATTTCTAATTCCAAACCCAATCGGTGTTAGTATCGTCTCGTAATTATCACAATGAAGATGATTTCGAGCAAAATATGGGGGACGAGGGTTCCTTTTTGGAGGAGAGGGGTCTCAAATACTGTTTCTTGAGGTAACCATGACATTGGCGGCGAATGAAGGGAATTATTTCTAATTCCAAACCCAATCGGTGTTAGTATCGTCTCGTAATTATCACAATGAAGATGATTTCGAGCAAAATATGGGGGACGAGGGTTCCTTTTTGGAGGAGAGGAGTCTCTCCTACTGTTTCTTGAGGTAACCATGACATTGGCGACGAATGTAACACTCCTCAGCTAAATTGTGTGTACCATACCTGACTTTCTGCTCATCATCATTGATCCATCACCCTAAGATCCTCTCAATCTCCTTCACCATGCCATAGCGCGCCATCCGGATTGTACCTTCCTTGAAGGTAGAAGGGTTCTCTCTCGAAATGTAGCCAAAGCACGGTCCCAAAGATTCTCACCAACATTCTGCCGGTTCCCTATAACTGGCTATGGCTTGCAAGGCCTCAAAGAATAGCAAAGATCAACTCTCCGGCCATAACAACCTAGCACCGCAACATGAACAACAATTCGAACTAATTTAAGAACACCTAATTGTCATACACAATATGACGATGCACACACTTGGCCGGACAGACCTAACTTTTGCTCGATACCACTAATGTAACACCCCATTTCTACCCGGCATTTAAATTAAAAAAAATCAGAGTTACAAAAATTTAATTCCAAAATGGAGTGCTACGCTCAATACAGCACCCACAGTAACAATTAAAGCGTAAACAGTTTATTTCAACACTTTAATACGCAACACCAGCTCAAGGATGAAATTTCTCATTACTTTAATAAATAATTCCACGCACCATAATTAATAAACATTACGCAGCGGAAAACAGAAACATAGTCTCAGATGGACAACAATAATCTCAAATACAACGTGGAAACATCAATAACATAGTTCAATAGTCAACAAAGAGGAAATGACTAGAATCCTAAACCCATCCCCTAGGTGCTACGTATCAGAGCAAACCGACTCGGGGAAGTGAAGGGACTAGGCCTTCACTCATGGCTACTGATAACTCTATTTTATATAGAGTATTTCATATGTTTAAACTTAGTATTTGCTCTCTTTTAAGTAATAATAAAGAGTTTATATAGTATTTTATGTGATATATGATAACTTGAGTGATTTGAATGGTTATAGTTATTATTAGGCCATTTTGGATATATTGTGGTATGTTTGATGTTTTTGTTCGCTGCGCTCAATGCTAATCGCATCAATGCTCCCGCACCGATCCTCGCATCAAATCGCACTACTTGGTGAATAAGCACTGCTTCATATGCATCCACTTGCAAGTGATGACCTCCCGCCTGGTTCTCTCGATGCCATCCCACCTTGTATAGTAGGCGCCTACCATTCACACACATAGCTATAGGCATAGCTTTGAAGAGTCACCAACATAGGGACACATGTTCACACATCAATGAACCGCCCTATGTCATTAGTCAAAGATTTCAACTTGGATAAACCTCTGAAAAGCAACTACAACTATGATCCACTCAAGATTACTTCAACATGAAGAAAGGAAGCACCTCACTTGAAGGCTATAAAAGGACCTCACATCTTCATTTGGAAATATATCACAATCCATAAGTTAGATCAAAATTTCAATATACATAGTTAGTTTTTATATTTTTAGAGGAAGAGGAAGGAATTGACAAATCCTCCTTAACTCATTTTCATAGTGTTTGTATAGTGCTAAGGAGTAATGCTAGTGCATTGCTAGAAGATTTCATACAAAGGTTTTCAACATTTGTAACTTTACTTTTGTTGTTTCTCTTTTGTGATTTCTATTATATAAACATGGTTTATTCAGTTTATATATATCTTGCAATGTCTCTTGTTAGCTAAACCTTTCTTAGTTGGAATGTTCTAATCATTTAATGAGCTTTTAAGTAAGTATGTTGCATGTATGTATGTTTGTACTTTAGTTCTTGCTTGATAATATTTTCATTACTTATTTTGAACTTGATCACTTAGAATAAGTAAGAATTGTAAATGACCAGAGATGACTTACAATTAAGAACTCAAGAACTAATATGGGTGAGTGTTTTACATAAAGAAAACTTTGTGAAAACCATGCTAAGTCCTAGAGATAGGATAGTATAGTCCATAGGATAATTGTGGGTACTTAAAATACAAGAGTGAATTTATTTTAGCAACTTGGATAATTGTTAGGAGGCAAGATTGGCATTGACACCCCTTTCTTTACTGCATAGAACAAGGATCATAAGAGCTGGTAATGATACTCTGAAGAAAGTGACCGAAAGGCACATAGCTAATGCAACAGCATTCAGTGCAGCTGCATCACATACTGCATCATACACTTATAAGTAAATTACTTGATGAAGACATTCCAACTAGCTTTTCTCTTTTACACTATCAACATTTTTACTTTGCTTTCTATCTAACTTAGTTGTGATCATCACAAAATCCAAAATTATTTTATTACTTTGTTACTTTACACTTTATTACTTTATATTGATTTTAAAAGTGAGTTTTTCAATCTCTGTGGGTTCGATCTTTTACTACTTGTTTTTGGACAAGTGTATACTTGCACACAAGTGTATGTGATTTCCATGCACCAAGTTTTTGCGCCATGTTGTGGGATTGAATTAAATTCTTTTAAAATTCGATATATAGTAATTTAGTGTTGTATATAATTTCAGTATTTAAAGTTTCACAACAAAAGTACATGGTACTTAGTATATGTACAGTAACTGTAAATGTAACACCGTAATATAGTTTAGATCCGAAATAGAAAGAAAATTCGTGAGATTGCTAAGACTCGAAAATGTAATCAACAAGCTAGCAACATGTCATTCAAAGAAGAACAAAGCTCAAGGCCACACTCAAAGTGAGGAGGCCCTGGTTCACACATGATGCTATCAAGAAGAAGTTCATAGAGAAAATCTCATCCACATGGATCACATAGGTATGATTAATGATAGAGATAGACCTATGAGGGATTATGCTCAGTTTGATCATCAAAACATGCAAACTAGCATAAATAGACCTCATATTGATGCCATGCATTTTGAATTTAAGCCTATGATGTTTCAAATGCTTCAAATTATTGGTCAATTTGGAGGATCTCCTCATGAAGATCCTCATTTGCATTTAAGGCAATTTCTAGAAGTATGTAGTAATTTTGTTATACCTGGTGTTAGTGAAAATGCATTTAGATTAAGGTTATTTCCATATTCTTTGAGAGATAGAGCCAAGGCAAGCATCAACTTGACCAGTTAGGAAAATCCTATACTGGTAAAGCTTTATGTGATTTAGGTGCAAGCATCAACTTGATGCCTAAATCTATTTTTGACCAGTTAGAAATAGGAAATGCAAAACCAACCACTGTGACACTTCAATTAGCAGATAGATCAATAGCCTATCCTGAAGGTATCATAGAAGACATCCTAGTCAAGGTAGATAAGTTTGTATTTCCTGTAGATTTTGTTATCCTTGATTTTGATGCAGATAAGGAAGTGCCTATTATCCTAGGTAGACCATTTTTAGCAACTGGTAAAACCATAATTGATGTACAGAAAGGTGAACTCACTATGAGAGTGAATGATCAAGAGATAAAATTCAATGTAATGAATGCTATGAAGTATCCTGCAGAGGATACAGAAGAGTGTTCATCCTTATTATCTCTAGATCAATTGGTAGAAAAACAATTTTACAAACAGTATGATCACTTAGCCAATGCAGATGCATTAGATGCAAATCGCATTGCTAGATGATGAAATACTAGAAAAGAGAGTCCGCCAATAGAAAACTCTTGTAAGGAAATATGGGTTAGGACTTATGAACCACTCAATCTTGAGGATCCAATTCTCAAGAAGAACTTACCTCAATAGAACAACCTCCTAAGTTAGAATTGAAGATACTGCCTGAACACCTTAAGTATGCTTTCTTAGGAACAAATGAGACTTTACCTATTATCATTGCTTCGATTTAACATCAAAACAGAGAGTGATCTCATTAGTACTCTTAAGAAGCATACCAAAGATATAGGTTGGCAAATGGCGGATATCAAAGGAATTAGTCCTTCTATATGCATGCATTGAGTCATTTTGGAAGAAAATTCCAAAAACAACATAGAGAGTCAAAGAAGACTAAATCCTATTATGAAAGAGGTTGTGAAAAGGAAATCATTAAGTGGCTAGATGTCGGAATCATATACTCCCATATCGCATGCGAAGGCTTGGGTAAGTCCTGTCCAATGTGTACCAAAGAAAGGGGGTGTGACAAAGGATAGCCAATGAAAAGAATGAGTTGATACCAACTAGAATCACACAGGTGGAGAATCAGTATGGATTACGTAAAACTCAACAAAGCTACCAAAAAGGATCACTTTCCTTTACCATTCATAGACCAAATGCTAGATAGATTAGCAGGAAAGAATTTTATTGTTTCCTAGATGGCTACTCGTGCTATAATCAAATAGCCATTGAGCTTAAGGATCAACACAAAACCACCTTTACATGCCCTTATGGTACTTTTGCTTTTAGAAGAATGCCATTTGGCTTATGTAATGCACCTGCTACATTCCAAAGATGCATAATGTCTATATTCTCAGATTTGATTGAGCAATCAATGGAAGTATTCATGGATGATTTCTCTATCTTTGGAGAAACATTTCAAGTTTGCTTAACAAACTTGGAACAAATTCTCAAGAGATGTGAAGAAACAAATTTAGTCTTAAACTGGGAAAAGTGCCATTTCATGGTACAAGAGGGCATAGTGCTAGGACATAGAATTTCAAAGAAAGATCTAGAGGTAGACAAAGCTAAAGTTGATGTCATTGAGAATCTACCACCACCAAATACAATTAAAGGTATCAGGAGCTTCTTAGGCCATGCTGGTTTCTATAGAAGGTTTATCAAAGACTTTTCAAAATCTCAAAACCATTATGCATGCTTTTGCAACATGATGTAGAATTTATCTTTGATAACTTTTGTATAGAAGCTTTTGACAAGCTTAAAAGGGCATTGGTGACTGCACCAATTATAATAACTCCAGATTGGAGTAGGCCATTTGAATTAATGTGTGATGCTAGTGACTTTGCAGTAGGAGCAGTCCTAGGACAAAGTTATGACAAGGTTTTTCATTCCATTTATTATGCTAGCAAGACATTAATTGAAGCTCAAGTGAACTACACAGTTACAGAAAAGGAATTATTAGTTGTGGTATTTGCATTTGAAAAATTCGGATCATACTTAGTTGGCACTAAGATTATTGTCTATACCGATCACTCGCCATTAAGTATCTAATTTCAAAGAAGGATGCAAAGCCAAGGTTGATAAGGTGGATTTTACTCCTACAAGAATTTGATTTAGAAATTAGAGACAAGAAAGGAGTAGAAAATCAAGTAGCGCACCATTTATCAAGGATTGAAGGAGAATCACTTGGTACACAAGGAGAAGAAATCAAGGAGAGTTTTCCATATGAGAAACTATTGGCAATCACAAATAATGCAAAACATGAAACTACATTTGCTATAAGCAATGCAGAGCATCAAATGCATCCGCACCATGGTTTGGTCGATATTGTAAATTTCCTTGCAAGCAAAGTAGTACCATGAATATGACATATCAACAAAGGAGAAGATTCTTCCACATAGTCAAGCAATACTATTGGGATGATCCATTCCTTTACAAGATGTGCCCCGATCAATTAATGAGGAAATGCATACGAAGAGGAGCAACAAGCAATTATTCAGATTGCCATTCTCGCACCTTATGGAGGACACTTTGGAAGCACTAGAACAAAAAAACTAAGGTATTACATGCAGTTATTTTTGGCCTACTTTATTTAAAGATTCATATTTTTGGTCAAATATTGTGATAAATGTCAAAAGTAGGAAATATCTCTGATAAGCATGAAATGCCTAGAACAAATATTTTAGAAATTGAATTATTTGATGTTTGGGGCATGGATTTTATGGAACCTTTTCCACCCTCTTTTGGCAATTTATATATCTTAGTATCTGTTGATTATGTATCCAAATGGGTAGAGGCAGTAGCATTACCTAATAATGATGCTAAATCGCTGAGTAAGTTTACGCAAAGAAATATATTCACTAGATTTGGAACTCCTAGAGCTATCATTAATGATGAATGTTCCCACTTTTGCAATAAGATCATAGAAAACCTTCTAGCTAAGTATGGAGTTAAACATAAGATAGCTACAGCCTACCATCCTCAAACTAGTGGACAAGCAGAATTATCCAATAGGGAAATTAAGAGAATGCTAGAAAAAATGGTAAGTCCAAATAGAAAAGATTGGTCTTTACATTTGGATGATGCTTTATGGGCATATAGAACAACATTCAAAACACCCTTAGGAATGTCCCCTTACAAATTAGTCTATGGAAAAGCATGCCATTTACCTGTGGAATTGGAAAACAAGTCCTATTGGGCTATCAAGAAACTCAATTTCAACCTTAACAAGGCAGGTAAAAAGAGAATGTTAGAGCTTGATGAGTTAGAAGAAATTAGGCAAACCTCTTATGAGAATGCTGAAATCTACAAAGCTAAGACTAAGAAATGGCATGACAAGAAAATTCACAGAAGAGAATTGAAAGAAGGAGGACTAGTTCTGCTATATAACTCTAGATTGAAGCTATTTCCTGGAAAACTTAGATCAAGGTGGTCAGGACCATATAAGTTGATAAAGGTTTATCCACATGGAGCAGTAGACTTATTTGATAAATCCTCAAATACTGTCTTCAAGGTGAATGGTCCAGAGAATTAAAATGTACTATGGTGAACATGTGGTGAGAGACAAAATCACCACCCATTTGCAAAATCTCTAAGTATAAAGAGGTAGTCGATCGACAAGACTCTTAAAACAAGCGCTTAATGGGAGGCAACCCATTGTTTTTAATTGTTTTTGTGCAATTTTATGTTTTTAGTTGTTTTGCAGAATGCAGAAACTAATGCAATGCATCAAATGCACTGCATTGAAGGAAAATGTGCCTGCATTAGAAATTTAAAAAAACTTGAAGAAAATTGGTTAAGTGTGAATCATAAGGCTTCAGAAGATCAAAGGGAGGTTAAGCAAGATTAATGACACATTGGTAGCCAAAGCAAGACACATGGCAAGATGCATGCAGCAGACGCAATGCTAACGGCTACCTAATACACCCACTAACTTCCTTCTTCCCGAAACATAAAGCCTTAAGTTTGTTACCAAGTACCCTTTCATTCGCAATCTCACAAATTTCTCTCATCTCAAACACAAACCACCCTTCACATTCTCATCTCCAAATTTTCTCAATCACACAAGCAATCAAAACCTAGAAATTCAAAGCAATTACAATGGTGAAGAAACAATCGTGAGAGAAATCATCGGACAAGCGTGCCAAAACTCCTCGTAAGGAAAAGAAAGCCATGCATGCAGGATCATCATCAACAAGGAAAGGCAAAGCCAAAGAATCAACAATCGTAACCGATGACAATGTTCATCTCTCGAACATGCATCTACTACCCGAGAGAGGTATGATTTGAAGAAGGCAAGCCCATCATTCATGTCCACAAAGTGGCCAATCTCAATTGGGACCACTTCGTGCTACCAAGAGGAGGCTATATTGAAGACATAGTGAGAGAGTTCTATCTTTGGAATCATGCCACAAGAAGGACCGTAACATTCCTACACTTCCATGGTGAGAGGTAAACTTGTACACTTTCATGCCAAGAAATTGAATGAACATTATATGTCAAGTATAATGGGAATGAATTTGAAAATAAAGTGGCCAAGTCCTTTAAGAAAGAAATGGAAGAACTTAGGAATAGGATTGCTATACCGTGGTCTCAGATGGGAAAAATTTACACCTAATGAGATTAAGCTTAGAAGCAATTATTTGATAAATGCATTAGGTAATTGGCATTTGTTCATAGCCAATTCAATTCTCGCTACACATCACATACATATGCTATGACCAAAGAGAGATTGATCTTGTTAGATACAATTCTCTCTCGAGGACATGTTGACATAGGTAGATTGATAGCTAGGAAATTCTTGCATGCTCAACAAAATCAAAGGGATTTTTGTTTTTCCTTGTCTTATTACTGAATTATGCATGAAATAAGGTGTCCCAATAGTCGCTAATGAACAAAGGAAATTTCCCCACAGTAATTTGAGTCTTTCAAGTAAAGGAGAAATTGAGAAATGTAAGAGGCCCCGCACTGCAATGCAAGAGCATTACATGCGTAAGCGAGGGTCTGTATGGAAATTTCGTAATGATCAACATGACTGGCTTCAATTGGTCTTTGACAAGATCTTTGATCTTGTGGGCCAAGTGAATGCCCCTGAATTTCCAAGTTGGGTATTGAGAAGTGAAGGAGAAGAAGAAGAGGAGAAAGAGGCTGAGGAAGAAGGGAAAGGAAAGGAGAAAGTAAGAGGAACCTAGCACCAAGAAGAAGGTGACTAGGAAGCAATCCAAAGGGAAGAAGAAGGTTGTAATAGAACCTGTTGTGGAAGAAATGTATGATACAGAATCTGAGGATGAGGAATTAGAGAAGGAAATGGATGAAGAAATAGAGGAAGTTGAAGAAGAGAGTGATGAGGAAGTTGATGAAGAGGAGGAAGAACATGCTAGGGGTGTGATCCTAGAAGAAATTGCTATACAAAAATATGCCAAACAAACACCACAAGCCCAACCAGAAACCCATATCACTTCACCAGTTACCAAAACACCTATCATCTCACCAAACCAAGAATCCTCCTCCATTCCAAAATCACCATTACCCTCCCTCAATGATCCACCAGTCCTATCACCACCACAAACAACCCCTCCACCACCCTCTCCAACAAATGAACCACACAAAACAACTCACACAGAAGAACCAATTTCTAAACAAACCCCTGTTATGCCAACAGAACAAGCAGTACCTTCTGACCCAAGCAACATTATTTCTAATGTTGTTTCTGCTCTTGAGAAAGAAATTGTGCAGGAAAGAGAAGAAGAAGGACTCAACAAAGAAGACAAAGAAGAAGAATCATCTGCAAAGGAGACTGTAGCTCAATCTGTTGAAATGCAGAGTGATGCTCCTGCATCACTTGCTCACGCATCACAACAGCAACAACTATGCATGATGAGGCAACAATTAAATTGGTTCGGAACAAATGGCTAAACAGAAGAGGGAAGCATTGCACAACACTCGAAAGTTCTTCAAGCAACTGCAGGGAAGACAGACAAAATTAACACCAAAAAGGAAGAACCTCGATGTAGATCAACACCGATGCACTGCATCGGTTCAAGAACCAATTCCCGCAAACTACACTGTAGTAGGAGGTGCATCCGCACCTCTGTAAGAAACACCAAGCAAGCCCAAAGAGAAGAAGCAGAGGTGAAACACACTCCTCCATCCAGCAAAGCACTGCATTAGGAGTGGAGCAAAGAAATGAGTATCAATTTACAAGTTTTCACATAAAATTGCTATAAACTTGTTTTGTTTCTATCTGACTATTTCCCTGGTTGTACTAATCCCTTTCCCCTATTTTGAACAAATGATTTGTATTTCTGAACAAATTTGCAGTGAGGGCACTGCAACCCCTTAAGTTTGGGGGATTTGCATGTTATGTTTAATTATGTTTGTTTTTATCTAATATGTTGTGTGTTTTATTAATATGTTTTATATAGTAAATATATATGTTTTAAAGTAGTTTTTAGTTTGTTTAAATATTAAATGTACTTAACAAAGTAGTATCTAAATATTTTAGTAGAAAAGATCAGTTTTTCAAAAATATGGTGAAAGCCCTATGGATGAAATTTTTATGATGAAAAAAAGAAAAAGAAGCCTTATTTCTCAGAAAAACCAAAATTATTTTCACTTCAACACTTCAAAACTGAGTTTGTGAAAAGAACCTTGCTATTTAAAGATCAATCTGATGCAAGGGGAATTTTTGGTAAGCTTAGGTCAAAACAAAGCTTTACTAAAAAGAAAGAAGAGCTTAAAGAATTAAGTTTGGGGGTGTTTTATGAAAACAAAGGCTGAATTTCAAAAGTATAAAGAGTAAACAATGTAGAAAAAGAATACAAAAATGTGGACAAAGCCATATCCTGAATCTTTTGAAACTATACCGTGCGTTTAAGTACATGAATGCATCCGGAGGTCAAAGACATGCCATGCGAGAATAAATGTATCCGGAGGATAGTTCAAAAAGCGAACTTGTGCCAAAGTGCAAAGAAAAATATATGCATCTGGAGGTCAAAGACTGTACAAAGTGCATTTGCATCCGAGGTCAGTGAGGAAGGTAATATGAGCTAGAAAAGAAAAAGCATCATCAATGCGAGAAAGCATCAATGCAAATCAGACCAAGAAAAGCAAAATGCAGAAAAAATCAATGCACAAATCACTTCAAAGAAGTATTGCATCTGCTCAAAAGATCCACACAAAAAAATAGAAAAATGCATTGGCTCAAAAACTTTGAAAGATTCAATCAAGCCCTTTTGATTTTAAGAACTCCCCAACACTTGAGAAAATTTTGTGAGTCTAATTTTTCTTTTGAAAAATATTTTGGTGTGACCAAAGATAAACCAATCCTTTCAAAGGCTAGGAGGAAATTTTTCACTTAGTCTTGGAACCAATCTCAACTCACTGGGTTCACACACACACAAAAGAGTTTAAATAGCTTTGGTAGTTTTGAAGAAATAAAGGCACAAGAAAAATTGTTGAGAAATGAAGTTCATAGGGAACTCCTCATGAAAATCCAAAAATCAAGCTGATCTATCTTCTAGAATTTTAGTTTTTAATAGTTTGTCTTTGTCATTACTTGCGACAAGCAATGGTTTAAGTTTGGGGTGTGATAACTCTATTTTATATAGAGTATTTCATATGTTTAAACTTAGTATTTGCTCTCTTTTAAGTAATAATAAAGAGTTTATATAGTATTTTATGTGATATATGATAACTTGAGTGATTTGAATGGTTATAGTTATTATTAGGCCATTTTGGATATATTGTGGTATGTTTGATGTTTTTGTTCAAGCATGCGTCTCAATGCTAATCGCATCAATGCTCCTCGCACCGATCCTCGCATCAATCTGCACTACTTGGTGAATAAGCGACTGTTTCATATGCATCCACTTGCAAGTGATGACCTCCCCTGTCTGTTCTCTCGATGCCATCCCACCTTGTATAGTAGGCGCCTACCATTCACACATAGCTATAGGCATAGCTTTGAAGAGTCACCAACATAGGGACACATGTTCACACATCAATGAACCGCCCTATGTCATTAGTCAAAGATTTCAACTTGGATAAACCTCTGAAAAGCAACTACAACTATGATCCACTCAAGATTACTTCAACATGAAGAAAGGAAGCACCTCACTTGAAGGCTATAAAAGGACCTCACATCTTCATTTGGAAATATATCACAATCCATAAGTTAGATCAAAATTTCAATATACATAGTTAGTTTTTATATTTTTAGAGGAAGAGGAAGAAATTGACAAATCCTCCTTAACTCATTTTCATAGTGTTTGTATAGTGCTAAGGAGTAATGCTAGTGCATTGCTAGAAGATTTCATACAAAGGTTTTCAACATTTGTAACTTTACTTTTGTTGTTTCTCTTTTGTGATTTCTATTATATAAACATGGTTTATTCAGTTTATATATATCTTGCAATGTCTCTTGTTAGCTAAACCTTTCTTAGTTGGAATGTTCTAATCATTTAATGAGCTTTTAAGTAAGTATGTTGCATGTATGTATGTTTGTACTTTAGTTCTTGCTTGATAATATTTTCATTACTTATTTTGAACTTGATCACTTAGAATAAGTAAGAATTGTAAATGACCAGAGATGGCTTACAATTAAGAACTCAAGAACTAATATGGGTGAGTGTTTTACATAAAGAAAACTTTGTGAAAACCATGCTAAGTCCTAGAGATAGATAGTATAGTCCATAGGATAATTGTGGGTACTTAAAATACAAGAGTGAATTTATTTTAGCAACTTGGATAATTGTTAGGAGGCAAGATTGGCATTGACACCCCTTTCTTTCTGCATAGAACAAGGATCATAAGAGTTTGTAATGATACTCAAGAAAGTGACCGAAAGGCACATAGCTAATGCAACAACATTCAAAGGCAAATTGCATCACATACTGCATCATACACTTATAAGTAAATTACTTGATGAAGACATTCCAACTAGCTTTTCTCTTTTACACTATCAACATTTTTACTTTGCTTTCTATCTAACTTAGTTGTGATCATCACAAAATCCAAAATTATTTTATTACTTTGTTACTTTACACTTTATTACTTTATATTGATTTTAAAAGTGAGTTTTTCAATCTCTGTGGGTTCGATCTTTTTACTATTTGTTTTTGGACAGTGTATACTTGCACACAAGTGTATGTGATTTCCATGCACCAGCTACCTATGGTAAACAATAACAGAAAGGGTGAGTCTCGAACTATATAATAAAAGTGATAATAAGCAGTATAATAGCTTCGTAGAAGTCAATCAATCACAAGTCATTGCACAACAATCACATTCACTTTAAAATTCATGTATGAGGATGAATGCAATGTAAATGCAGTCATGCATGTGGTACCATCTGCCCCCATGGCAGTATCATCAACAAATTGAGTCCTCATGACTCTGGCCCCCATGGCCTCATCAGCACAATATAACGTCGCGACCGCAACCGAATGTATGCATGAGACTCTATGAACATGCCACAATCACACTTCACAATATCACAGTTAATACATTATTTCTCAACTCATTATTAATATCATATATAGCCCCCATGGCTCTAGCCCCCATGGCTCATGCCCCCATGGCATCATCAATCATCTCAGTCACTAACTCAACACAATCAAGTCCCAAGGACTAATCACAACTAGAGGACTAAACCTCGCTCAGGGACCAAAACAACACCCTTAGGGACCAAATTAACACCTTTTGGACCAAATTGACACCTAGGGACCAAAACAACACCCTTAGGACCAAACTATCACCTAGGGACCAAACAACACCCTTAGGACCAAACTGTCACCTAGGGACCAAAACAGCACACACTTAGACACAAGGCAAAGACTAGGCCCCATTTCCCCACAATGGCGCGCGCCACCAGGCACACAAAGCACCAGCGCCAAAAACTCAAGAATTTGGCGCCCGTGGCAACACACCCACCGGGCGCCATTTTCCTAGCAACTGGCGCCCCACAACATGCGCCTTAGACACAAACTAAGACACAAATCGAGACACGCCTCCGACACGCGCGCATGCCTAGGCGCCTGGCAAGACTTTTGGCGCCCGCCTGAACACAAAGCCGCAACACAGCGCGCAATGCGTGCCATTTTGCGCCTCGTGTCTTTGCGCCACATGCACCCACACACACGCAACACACACATTCTCGCGCCACCACTAGGCGCCATGGGCAGCCAAAATGGAGCCCACCACTTAGACACCCACGCACACACTCACCTAGGCGCTAAAACAGCGCCACAGGCGCGCCCATTCGCGCCACGCACTTGGCACAACACTCCCAGCGCATTGGGCAGCCACTTTGGCGCCCGCACTCTGGACACAACACACACAAAGACATGAATAAAGTGACACAGCGCCATTCTCGCGCCTGGGCAGCATTTGGCGCCGCCCATCGACACACACACAAAGACGCATAAGCGATTACTGGCGCCATTTTCCCAAAGAAATCGCGCCAGCAAGAACACCGCACACGACACACAACTCCAAAGACATGAACAAGAACCCAGCGCCATTTTCCCGGCAGAATGTGGCGCTGGGCGATGACATTCTGCACAAACACAACCCAAAGACATGAACAAAGTGCACAGAGCGCCATATTCCCAAAGAAATTGGCGCCCGCAAAGACACACACACACACCCAACACATCAAGCATGACACACGCGCCATTTCTCTAGGAAATTGGCGCCCGAGCAAAGGGGCAACTCAAAGACAAAAACTCATCACACCACACGTGAACAGCAGACCACGGGCGCCATTTCCCTAGCACATTGGCGCCCCATACCCTAAAATCTCATTTCCCCAAATTCTCTTGAACCAATTCATCCTATAACCTTTCTAACACTTCCAATTTCATAATTAACAAACAATTGCACGTTCAAGTCATCACATACATCAAAATCACGAAATCACATAGTATAAAACCCTAACCTAAGCCCTAACTCAATTTTAGCATGCAATTCATCAAATTCACCCAACGACAATTCAATTGACAATCAAACAACATCAAATCAAGACTCTATAACTCCTATACAACCTATTATATCCTCTATTATAGAGTGAGACTCCCCTTACCTTGAATTAACCGTAAAAAGTGATTCTCCCCAAGTCACGTACAAAAACCACCGCAACTAGAGCCTTCTTCCCCTTTCCTTGCTTGGTGCGATCCACTCTTCTCTCTTTCTCTCTAGGTTGTTGCGCTGCTCTCCTCTCCTTTCTCTCTCTCTTTCGCAATTTTTCTTTCTTTTCTTTTCCTTGCACAAGTGATGCGAAATGCATCACTCCTAGGAGCCTAAGTCATTGGGCTTGGGCTCTTGGGCCAATGCTTGCAGTCCTGGTATTTCCAATACCACTCCCTTCAATTAAATAAAATATTTACATTATAATTTAATATAATTAAAATAGTGCAACACTTGAAATAATTTAATCAATTATTCAATTAAATCATTTAGGGTGTTACAACTCTCCCCCACTTAGGAAATTTCGTCCTCGAAATTCATACACAGTCAAAAATAGCTCTGATACGACTCCTCATCCTCGCTCTCCGGCTCCCAAGTCATGCTCTCACCAAAGCGCTCTCCAACCACACTACCTTGACCAAAACAATGTCTTTCCTCTCAACACCTTCACCTCTCTCATCAATTCTCACTGGCATAGTCTCCACAGTGAGGTTCTCACGCACCTCCACATCATCCATGTGAATCACATGAGACGGGTCTGGAATATACTTCTGAAGTTGTGACACGTGCAATACATCGTGCAAGTTCGAAAGATTTGGTGGCAGAGCCACCCTATAAGCAACCTTTCCCACCCTCTCAGTGATTTGGTACGGTCCGATAAATCTAGGAGACAACTTCTTTGCCTTCAAGGCACACCCAACACCAGTCATAGGCGTGACCCTCAAGAACACATGCTCACCAGCCTGGAATTCCAAGTCCTTTCTCCTCCTATCGTGGTAACTTTTCTGCCTACTCTGAGACTCCTTCATTTTATCCCTGGTCATCTTTACCTTCTCTGTAGTCTCCCTAACCAATTCCGGTCCAAGAACAACACTTTCACCTGACTCATGCCAACACAAAGGAGTCCTACACCTCCGCCCATACAAAGGCCTTAAAAAGGAGCCATCCCTATACTCGAATGGTAGCCGTTGTTGTAAGTGAACTCAATCGCTGGAAGGTGTGTATCCCACGCACCTCCTCGCTCTAGCACACAAGCTCTCGTAAGATCCTCCAAGGATCGGATGGTCCTCTCTGTCATCCATCATCACCGGATGATGATAAGTCGAACTCAACCTCAATCTAGATCCCAATGCCTCCCGCAAGCTCCCCAAAACTCGTAGTGAACCTCGGGTCTCTATCGGACACAATACTCTTAGGGACCCCATGCACTTCACGATCACCGAATATATATCTTAGCCAACCTCGGACGGATAGGTGATGTTGATAGGAATGAAATGAGCAGACTTGGTCAACCTATCCACAATCACCCAAATAGAGTCAAACCCTCTCACAGTGTTTGGCAACCCAATCCACAAAGTCCATGGAAATGTTTGTCCCATTTCCATTCCGGAATCTCTAAAGGTTGCATCGGCCGCAAGAGCTTCGTGCTCAATCTTTGACTTCTGGCAAGTCAAACAGGCATACACAAACTGTGCTACATCCTTCTTCATACCAGGCCACCAAAACAGTTTCTTCAAATCATGATACATTTTCGTAGCACCCGGATGGATGCTTAGCTTTCTCCTATGGCTCTCCTCAAGTATCATTTTCTTCAACTCATCATCATCAGGAACACAAATCCTGTCCCTGAACCTCAACACACCCTGAGAATCCAATCTGAAGTCACCATCCACAGCTTGCTCACCAACAACCAGCAAATCAACCAGTTTCACATCCAACTTCTGGGCGTCTCTGATACTAACCAAGAAGTCATTCCCAATCCTCAACATACCCAGTCTGACACTCTGGGGTGTCACTTCATAAACCAAACTCAAATCGCGGAATTGCTCAATCAACTCCAATTCCTTCACCATCATTGCTGACATATGTAAGGTTTTCCGACTTAAAGCATCAGCCACGACATTAGCTTTGCCGGGATGATAGTTCAAGCCGAAATCATAATCCTTCAGCAGCTCTAACCAACGCCTCTGTCTCATATTCAGCTCCTTCTGGTCAAACAGATACCTCAAACTCTTGTGATCGCTGAATACCTCAAATCTAGTGCCATACAAGTAGTGTCTCCAAATCTTCAACACAAAAACAATAGCAGTCAACTCCAAATCATGAGTAGGATAGTTCTTCTCATGTGTCCTCAACAAATCACGGGCGCATAAGCAACTACCTTCCCATCCTCGCATCAAAACACCTCCCAAACCCATCTTGGAAGCATCACAATATACCACAAACTACGTGATCCTAAGACAGTAACACCAACACTCGGAGATGTTGTCAACCTCCTCTTCAACTCTTGGAAGCTCTCTTCACACTTTGCATCCCACACAAAAGCTCTTCCCTTACAGTCAAATTGGGTAAACGGAAGGTCTAGCTTAGAGAACTCCTCAATAAACCTCCCGTAGTAACCACCAACCCCAAGAAACTCCCGATCTCGATCCACGGACTTTGGGCTATCCCAATCGCAACATCAGATCAACCTTAGCCGGGTCCACAACTATACCATCACCAGAGATAATGTGACCCAAGAAGCTCACCTCTTTCGGCCGAACTCACACTTTGACAACTTGGCATACGAACTTCTTCTCTTTCAACACTTCTAGCACCAATCTCAAGTGCTCGCATGCTCTTCCTCGCACTTGGAGTACACCGTAATATCATCAATAAAAACAACCACAAACAGATCCAAGTAGCTATGGAAGATTCGGTTCATGTACTCCATAAACACCCACAGTGCGTTAGTGACACCAAACGGCATTACAGAGTACTCATAGTGCCCATACCTTGTTCGAACGCTGTCTTACGATGTCCTCATCTTTCACCTTTATCTGATGATAACCTGACCTCAAGTCAATCTTGCTAAAAACCTTAGCACCCACCAGCTGTCCATCAGATCATCAATCCTCGGGAGAGGATACTTATTTTTAATAGTTACCTTGTTCAGGCCTGTAATCCACACACAGACGCATACTTCCATCCTTCTTCTTCACTAATGTAATCAGGAGCTCCCCATGGTGACACACTAGGCCTCACAAACTTCTTCTCAAGTAACTCTTCCAACTGCTTCTTTAGTTCGCATAACTCGGTGTCGACATCCCAGACGGTGCCATGAGACACGTGCCTAGTACTGTGCACAAGCTCAATCCCAAATTCAACTTCCCTCTCTGGTGGCACACTAGGAATCTCATCAGGGAACACTTCAGGGAATTCACAAACCACTTGCAACCCATCAACTACAGCTCGGTTTTCAGCAGACATAGACGCCATCAACGCAAACAGCTGACCACCCTCTTTCATTACCTCACGCAATTGATCAACCAGACAAAGAAATGCACTCTTCCTCTTCCGGAGGAAGGAACTCACAGACTTGTTGAAACAGTTGATGTGTACATGGTTATCTACTAACCAGTCCATACCCAGAATAACATCCAACCCACCCAAAGGCAAACAGATAAGGTCAACCAGAAAATCTTTGTCGAAGACTGACAGAGGACACCTAGCACACATTAGAGAAGTAGTTACCTAACCCTTAGCTGGAGTGTCGATTACCATCCCCCTCTCCATAGTAGACAAGACTAAATTCAACTTTTCAGCACAAACAGCAGAAATAAAAGAGTGCGTAGCACCCGTATCAACAATAGCAACAACAGTGTACCATAAATAAAGCAAGTACCTCTAATCTCCCGGCCTCCTCTCAACTCCGCGCTAGTGCAAAGACTCTCCCAAAGGACCTCTCTTTCTTTGGTTTAGTGCACTTGGAGCTAAAATGACCAGGTTCTCCACAATTGAAACATACAGCTTCCTTGCGATCACAATCAGATGTCATGTGACCATCCTTACCACAACGGAAACATATCTTTCCCCAAGCCTTACAATCAAAACTCTTGTGACCCTGGCCACACTTGAAGCACACAATGTTAGCGGGAGCATCTCCCCACTTGGCTTCTTGCCCTCGGTGAGACCTCTTACCCTCAAAGAGACTGCTACCACCAAAGATACCCGTGTTTACCCCTGCCGTGCAGACGTCTCATATGGCTTAACCTGTTTCCGAAGTTACCCTCCGGTCTCTCATGACTCTAGAGCGGGCATTCCTGTCTTCCTCATAGATTCTCGCAGCTAGCCAACCAAATCAAGAAACACTGATCTCTTACGATACCCAATGGCTTGCTTGATATCGCCTCTCAACCCATTCTCAAATTTGATACACTTTGAGAATTCGCACTCACCTCGAGTAATGTGGATAGAACTTAGCCACTAAGTAAATCGCAAAGATACTCGAAAACGACATACTCCTCGCTTCACCAAGGAATTCCATCTCTTTCTTCCTCTCGACATCCTCGGGAAAGTACTTTCTCAAGAACTCCCTTCCGAACACAGCCCAAGTAACCTCCTCATGCGCAACCCCAGCCTCTCACCGGTCTCTAACCACCACCATCGCCTCCTCCTCGCTAAAGTGTGCGTACCATACCTGACTTTCTGCTCATCATTGCAGTCCATCACCCAGAAGATCCTCTCAATCTCCTTCACCATGCCATAGCGCCATCCGGATTGTACCTTCCTCAAGGTAGGAGGTTCTCTCTCCGAAATGTAGCCAAAGCACGGGTCCCAAAGATTCTCACCAACATTCTCACGGGTTCCCTATAACCTGGGCTATGGCTTGCAAGGCCTCATCAATAGCAGCATCAACTCTCCTGGCCATAACAACCTAGCACTGCAACATGAACAACAATTCAGAACTAATTTAAGAACACCTAATTGTCATACACAATATGACAGACAGACACACTTGGCCGGACAGACCGGAACTTTTGCTCGATACCACTAATGTAACACCCCATTTCTACCCTAATTTAAATTAAAAAAAAAAAAATCGAGTTACAAAAATTTAATTCCAAAATGGAGTGCTACGCTCAATACAAAGACCCACAAGAATAATTAAAGCGTAAACAGGTTTATTTCAACACTTTAATACGCAACACCACTCAAGGATGGAATTTCTCATTACTTTAATAAATAATTCCACGCACCATAATTAATAAACATTACGCAATGGAAAAAGCGAAACATAGTCTCGGATGGACAACAATAATCTCAAATACAACGTGGAAACATCAATAACATAGTTCAATAGTCAACAAAGAGGAAATGACTAGAATCCTAAACCCATCCCCTATGTACTACGTGATCGAGCGCGCATCGACTTTCGGGAAGTGAAGGGACTAGGCCTTCACTCATGGCTACCCGTGGTAAACAACAACGAGAAGGGGTGAGTCTCGAACTATATAATAAAAGTGATAATAAGCGTTATAATAGCTTCGTGAAAGTCAATCAATCACAAGTCATTGCACAACAATCACATTCACTTTAAAATTCATGTATGAGGATGAATGCAATGTAAATGCAATCATGCATGTGGTACCATCTCGCCCCATGGCGAGATCATCAACAAATTGAGTCCTCATGACTCGCCCCCATGGCCTCATCAGCACAATATAACGTCGCGACCGCAACCGAATGTATGCATGAGACTCTATGAACATGCCACAATCACACTTCACAATATCCCAATTAATACATTATTTCTCAACTCATTATTAATATCATATATATCCCCCATGGCTCTAGCCCCCATGGCTCTAGCCCCCATGGCTCATGCCCCCATGGCATCATCAATCATCTAAGTCACTAACTCAACACAATCAAGTCCCAAGGACTAATCACAACTAGAGGACTAAACCTCACTCAGGGACCTAAACCACCATTTAGGACCAAATCAACACTCAGGGACCAAATTAACACCTTTTGGACCAAACTGACACCTAGGGACCAAAACAACACCCTTAGGACCAAACTGTCACCTAGGGACCAAAAACAACACCCTTAGGACCAAATCACACCTAGGGACCAAAACAAAGACACACTTAGACACAAGGCAAAGACTAGCGCCATTTCCCCACAATCTGGCGCCACCACAGGCACACAGCACACTGAGACGCTAAAACTCAAGAATTTGGCGCCCGTGGCAACATGCCCACTGGGCGCCATTTTCCTAGCAATCTGGCGCCCCACAGGCAACACGGTCTTTAGACACAAACTAAGACACAAATCGAGACACGATCTCAAACACGAGCGCATGCCTGGCGCCTGGCAAGACTTTTTTGCGCCACTACCTGAACACAGAGCGCGCACACAGCGCAACAGAGCGACCATTTGGCGCCTGTCTTGCGCCACATGCACCCACACACACGCACACACATTCTCGCGCCACCCAGCGCGCCATGGCGCAGCAAATGGCGCCCACCACTTAGACACCCACGCACACACTCACCTAGCGCGCTAAACAGCGCCACGCGGGCAACCATTTGGCGCCACGCACTTGGCACAACACTCCCGAGCGCATTGGCAGCCACTTTTGGCGCCCGCACCTGCACACAACACACACAACACATGAATAAAGCGGTGACACAGCGCCATTCGGGCGCCTGGGCGCATTTTTGCGCCGCGCCACTGCACACACACACACACACACAAGACGCAAACAGCGTGCACTGGGCGCCATTTTCCCAAAGAAATCGGCGCCAGCAAGAACACACCTGCGCACCGCGTACACAACTCCAAAGACATGAATGAGAACTCAGCGCCATTTTTCCAAAGAATGTGGCGCCTGGCAAAGGACATTCTGCACAAACACAACCCGAAGACATGAATAAAGGTGCACGTGGCGCCATACTCCCAAAGAAATTGGCGCCAGCAAAGACACACACACACACACCCGGGCCATCAAGCATATGACACAGCGCCATTTCTCTAGGAAATTGGCGCCCAGGCAGTGGCAACTCAGCACAAAACTCATCACACCACACGTGAACAGTACACAGGGCGCCATTTCCCTAGCACATTGGCGCCCCATACCCCAAAATCTCATTTTCCCCAAATTCTCTTGAACCAATTCATCCTATAACCTTTCTAACACTTCCAATTTCATAAATTAACAAACAATTGCACGTTCAAGTCATCACATACATCAAAATCACGATATCACATAGTATAAAACCCTAACCTAAGCCCTAACTCAATTTTAGCATGCAATACATCAAATTCACCCAACGACAATTCAATTGACAATCAAACAACATCAAATCAAGACTCTATAACTCCTATACAACCTATTATATCCTCTATTATAGAGTGAGACTCCCCTTACCTTGAATTAACCGTAAAAAGTGATTCTCCCCAAGTCACGTACAAAAACCACCGCAACTAGAGCCTTCTTCTCCTTTCCTTGCTTGGTGAGATCCACTCTTCTCTCTTTCTCTCTAGGTTGCGCCGTTCTCCTCTCCTTTCTCTCTTCTCTCTTCGCAATTTTTCTTTCTTTTCTTTTCCTTGCACAAGTGATGCGAAATGCATCACTCCTAGGAGCCTAAGTCATTGGGCTTGGGCTCCTGGGCCAATGCTTGTAGTCCTGGTATTTCCAATACCACTCCCTTCAATTAAATAAAATATTTACATTATCATTTAATATAATTAAAATAGTGCAACACTTGAAATAATTTAATCAATTATTCAATTAAATCATTTAGGGTGTTACAACGAACAAGGATTGTTGAGGCCCGGGAACATTTTACTGAGCCCATAGTGGGAATCAAATGTTAGTGCTTGGATTTTGCATAACAATGGCTCTCCTCTACATGTGGTGGCCGATGCCTTCAAACTCTGCTTGGGGACGTGTCCCCACCAAAGAGACTTTGATGCCTAGGTCAATTTACAACTTAAAGGAATTCAAAGAGGATATTACGTGTAAAATTAGGTCAAAAAGACATTACTGAACCTAGGGCTAAGGACCCCTATTTATAGTAGAGCATTGCAGTTGAATTTGAGCGGAGTGTTCTCGGCTAATTTAGAAGTGTGTGTCCTAGTTTTAAGGGATCACAATCTCAGCTGAAATTGTGGGGAGTACATGTTAAATGCTCCCTGTAACATCCCCAATTTGGGCTAATTTCAATTAATTGAAATTATCAAGAGGTCATAGTTAATTAGTTAATTAATTAAGTAGTTGGGTATGTGTGATGGCAAATTAGATGTAAATGATGTGAGATTGTGTATTACTGATTGATTATTTGATTGTGATTTGAATTTTAAGTGGGGATATAAGTTTGATTTGGAGAAATTAGGATTGGGGGTGAAAACGAAAATAACAAGAGAATTGTGAGTATTAGTGATTTAAGGATTGGGGGACCAATTTGCAAAACACCCTCAGCTAGACTACTAGAGTCACATTAAAGGAAACACATTTGACACACACACCACAGCACAATCCGTTTTTTTGAAAAAGAAAAGATAGAGAGAAGGGAGGGAGAGGAGCCGCGAGAGTGAGAGGGAGAGGATGAAGGGAGATCAACTTACTTACTTGATGCGTGTATGATATTCCTTCACCATTCAACACCATTTTTCCTCCTCTACACATAGATACCAAAAGCACTACCCACTTCTCCTATTTCACCAATTTCACCATTTTTGGAAGTTAAAGCTTAAAGTTGAAGAAGATGGAGTTTAGGGGGTTTTGAAGCAATGCATGTCAAAGTAGGGGTAGCTTGAGTGAAGATAGAACCTACTTTGTGGATTGAAGATGAGTTGAGAGGGTTTCAGTTTCAGGCTTTCAGTTTGGGTAGCTGGGATTTCGGTTTTGAAGCGGTTTGAAGAGCTAGGAGCTAGTTCGTGAGGTTTCGTGGTCGTTGAAGCTTGTCATTCTCGGTTATTTGTCATTTTCATCACAATAGCTGGGTTTTGCTCACGCTTAGAATTATTTTTTCTGAATTGGTTTGTTAATATCACTGGCTTGCATTATTTTGTTTGTTTCGTAAATTTTAGAGTCGAAAATCGTTATTTTGGAAAACACACAGTAATGCGTCACAGAATGAATTATGTATTGATGTATGGCTTGATATTTGAATTGTTTGGACTGGTATTGTGTGTGAAATATCTGTTTCAAGGTTGATATTGGATTACAAATTGGATGTGAACGGAATAGAGAAAATGAGTAAACGAATCGAATTGAGGTGCTGCTTAAAGCGCACGGACCGTGCGCCCCTATGGCACGGACCGTGCGTGGGGTTCTGTCACCGGAAAATGAAACTCGTTTTTGTGGTTCATTTCGATTCCAAACCTCTTCTAATCATTTTCCCAACCCTCCCCATGTAGTTAGACCAATTGTACAATGATTTTTAAAATGGTTATAGTGAAATGTTTTGAGGCTATGAAAGTTAAGAAAAACCGTTTAATTAGTTGCACGTGAGCGTACATTGAAGCTTGTAAATTCAATAACTGTAAGTTCATAAATGCTAAATGTAATGCTAAATGTAATTTAATGTCAAGTCAAATAGACTTAAGAGGGTGACGATCCTAGGAGGTTAGCATACTAGTGAGAGGGGAGTCATGATCCCTCGATCTAGGTCCCATGAGGTTTGCCGCTAGCGCAAGGTTATCTGATTGGGTTCACTACAAACCAAAGGAAAGTAAATGGTTTAAAAGTGCTGTGCTAGAATAATGAAAGAGGTTTGTACATGATTTCAATAATTGAGCTATGAACAAAAGAAACATAATTGAACCGTGAGTGTAGTAAGGGTTCTCGGTAGAACTTACTGAGATGTTTATCTCACCCTTTATATTTGTGGTTTTTACAGAAACGGAGAAAAAGAAAGGCGAAGAAGCATGGCTAGTTGCTGCTTATGAGGATTATGGAGTTTAGCTTGTTTATATTATGTTTCCCTTGTTGTCTTTGTATCTCGATTATGACTTGTACTCGTTAAAAGTTATAAATCGTTTCCACTATTTATTTATTTTGGATATTGAACACTAGGATTTGAGGAAGTTATTGGCTTGGAACCTTTTTGGTGTTTAAGTTTATGGTTTTGAGGTAATGGGTTTTGAGTGACAATTTAATGGTTCTTAAGCAAGTTTTTAGTTGTGTTCAATTTCTGAAACATAATTTTATCTCTAATGTGTGCTAAATTGTCTTAGTATCTCTTTGTTTTGAGTTGGCCTACTCATGGTAGTGTTGTGTACCCAATTCCCAAAATTAACATACTGTGTCTTGTGTATCCCGTTTACACTCCCCTTTAATATATTTTTTTTTGCTTATAAAAAAACATACTTTGTCTTGTGTTATATATTAGCATAAATTATGGTCTTCCGAGAGAGCTTGGATCTGTGAAATATTTGTTAGCTTTATTTTTGTAAATATTATTTCGAGATCTCTTTACAAATAAAAAAAATTATTTGAGGCCTAACATTAGGGTTTGAATCGTTTTAAATGCTTAGCCCGGCCCTGGATGCAAATTGCAATTTAAATCATTAGTCATCTTCTATATTATATGTAGCTTATCACTCTCTCCCGCCAAACTTCATCAAAAATTTTAGCCTTCATTTCAATCATATTTACAATACTTGCCATTAGTTCATTTTTTAATTTTAAACTTAAGTCTTTTTGTTTTTTTTTTCATATATTAATATTGTAAAACAAAACAATAGTTAAATGACAAAATACGTAAAGTGTAATATTAAGTAGTGTGTTTGGGGTACTTTAACGTTTGGACAAAATTTTAACCGATCAAATAATACTTTAGCGTTTCAAAAAAATTAACTATTCAAATACACAAACTTCGCTCCACAATAATCGATTGGACGGAAAAAGTTAATGTGATGACAAAATACATATTGAGATGCTAAGCACCGTGTTCTGTTGTACTTTATGGCTCCGAAAAAAATTATTTGTTTCAAGACGCAGAGTTTGTTCTGCAAAGAACTTAGGTTTGGTGAAAAAAATCGTGTCAAAATACGTAAAGTGAGATGCTAAGCAGTGTGTTTTGAAATACTTTAGCATTCAAAAAAAATTAGATGTTCAAATACGCAAATTTTAATGTCTTTGCTAATGTTTATTTTTAACTTTATAATCTTCTTATTTAATTTATAACTATAATTTAATTTTTTCATGGAAACTTTAGCCACATCAACAATAGAACCTCACATCATATTCTTTCAACTTTCTATAGGTGCATCTATTTTATTATGGTTTTCATCCTAAATCGAGTAAGGACCATTAAAATATATATTTATTTTAGAACAAAAATGAACCCATTAGTTCCAACTGTGAGTAACCTTTGGGAACGAAAGCTTCTTCTATTCACTCTTCCATTTTCTCAATTATTGATTATTTTTAGTTTATATTTTATTTTTATATTCTTCCCCGAATTTCATTATTACCCAGATAAATTTGTGGATGAGGATAATGTTTTGTGGACGATGAAAAATCAAATTTGAAGTCTTAAAAGATTGATTCTCCAACCGATCTTTTTTATATTTTTTTGTAAATCAAGGTATCCTTCAGGTGATTGTGGAGACTAATCTATTTGAGGTATCAAAATCCATTTAAGGGGTTGAGCTCTCTCAACAAATGTTTTTTCATACGTTATCGGTCGGTGATCGAACCCATGACCAAATGGTTAAGGGACTCTCTTTTTATATTTTAAGGAGTACATTGTAGTCCCAAAAATTTAAGATATTTTAATATGTGATGTTTATTCTTCAATAATCAATTGGGTGACGTTTATTAAATTTATAGTTATAATTTAATTTTTATTCACGGTTATTTGACTATATATTTTACAAATCAACACCATTGTTCCATTGTCATAAGGTACTCCGGAAAATGGGGTCGACTTAGTGCTCCTGAATTCAATTCCCATGATGGACAAGCTTTATACTGCTTAAAAAAAAAAGAGTATTATTTTTATAATGAGGTTTGCTAATAAATGTAAAAAAATTATTACTCATTTACACGAAAGAATTTAGCCAATCCGTGCATTGCACCTGGTTATGGGACTAGCATCTTAGAAGGAAAATATACCACGTTGACAAATGAGTTTTTTTCCCACCCCCTCCATATACCCCATACCCCCATAAATATCCAAATAGACGAGATTACCCCTGATATCCAAACAATTCCCGGAAATACATCATAAATAGATAAATCCGGAGGCCAATTTTTTAGGTTTCCCGGATTTACCTTATTTTACGGTATTTCCGGTTTGTAAAATATGTTCCAGATTTACTGAAATGCGGTAAATCCGGGAATCCTTTAAACCCCCCCCCCTCCGAATTTTTTAAAAATATCTCGGATTTACACATAAATTCGGGAAGGGGGTTTAGGATTCCCGGAAATACCTCAAAAATAGGTATGGAGGCAAAATTTAAGGTTCTCAAAATACCTATTTTTGAGATATTTTTGGGAATCTCAAAAATTAAGGTTCTGGATTTAAGGATAAATCCGAGAATCTTTAATTTTTTTTTTTTTTTATAAAAAATCAGGGGTATTCTGGGTTAAATGGCAATATGGTTGTATGTGATATATGGAGGGGGTGGAAAAAAACCCAACAAATGAGGTTGTTTATTCTAACGTTATATGGGAAAGTACCAAAATCTATTAATTTAGCTAGATATATTATGATCTTAAACACAATATCATCATCGGGGTTGCTTAAGTCACAAGTTACATCTAAAGGTAAGTGTTCCATTATGCTACTAAGAAACATGGATCGATATATGATTTATGCAATTGGACACTACCGATGATAACCCTCCTTGGCGATTTGTACTTGAAGACAAAGTTATATCGGGTCGGAATATTGGCTTCAATTTATCTTGCAATGCGGCTTGGCATTTCCGCGCCAAATGCTAATTTTTTTTTTGGTTTCCTTTTTTTTTTCGATCTGCAACTTTTTTTTTGGTTTTGGTTTTTTTTTTGTTTTTTTTCTCTTTTTTCCATTTTTTTTGTTTCTTTTTGGTTTTTCTTCAAATTTTTTTCTTCTCTTATATTTTAAGGAGTGATTTACTGTCTCGAAAATTTTTAGATGCCTAAAAAGTGTGGTTTGGTGTACTTGATCGTGAAGTTTTTTTTTTATTTTGTAACAAAATGTCTAAAGTGAAATGTTAAGTAGTGTGTTTTGAGGTACTTCTGGGATTTGAAAAAAAATTTAACTCTTCAAATACCAGAAGTTTGGTAAAATATAATAATAAGTTTGTGAAAAATTAAAATACGTAAAGTGGGATGCTAGCAGTGTATTTTGGGGTACTTTAGAACCCTAAAAAATTGTAGATGTTCAAATACACAAAGTGTGTTCCTCAATAACCATCTCTTTTTGATTTTATAATTTTCTTATTTAATTTATAGTTTTAATTTAATTTTATCTACGGGACTTCAAATTTACATTTACAATAAATCATCAATCGTACTCTTTCAACTTTCTATATGTGCTTCTATTTTATTTGTAATTTCCATCAAATCCATCACGATACCACGTGTTTCGCTTTCTATTTTATTGTCTTCTTTATTTTGGTCATTTTGCACCAATGGGTATTAAATTTTTTCTTTAATTGGTTTTTATATGTTTATCTTTCTTTAATATTCGAGTACATGCAGTGTTGCTGCATTGACTCCCCGTGGGAATTTCAGCCACATTTACAATAAAACCTCCATATTCTTTTTCAACTTTGTATAACTGATCCTATTTTATCATGGGTTTTTCTTCAACCATGCATGATACCCGAGTGCTTCACTTTTTCATTGTATTGTCCGTTTTTTTTTCGATAAGCAATTTCATTGAAAGGAGCACAAGGGGTGTCTATCCCTTACAATGAGAGAAAAAAAATATACGGAGGATGTTCAATTTTTCTTTCTTATTATGGGTTCATTTTTTGTATTTGTATTTAATGAATGTTAATAATTATTAAAGTTCTTTAGACTTTTTCTTCTTATTTTATCTACGGAGGATGTTTAATTTAAATGTCTTTATTAAAGTTCCTTTTAAATTTATAATATTTATTATTTAATTAATATTTATAATTTAATTTTTTATTCACAGTTATTAGATTTTATATTTTGCAAAGTAACATCATTTGCCTAATGACATAAGCTACTTATTAGATTTTATATCACAGTTGACAAGCTCGATGTTGACCAGTACAAAAATTTTCGTTCAAGTACGATGCGATATTATTCTTTCGAAAAAAATTAATTACTCGATTATACGATTAAATTTAGCCAACCCCGTGCATCGCACGGGTTATGGGGCTAGTGATAATAAATTTCAAATTAGAGAGAATATTCATTTTTTTAGCATATCATATAGATAGGGAGAATTAGAGAGAATTTTCTTGACATATCTTATTGATAGAGGCTTTTCATAAAAAAAAAAATACAACAAAAAAGAATAAAAAACTTAAAATAGTATACCAAATTTACCCCTCTTGATGTTGAGAAAGTAATTTGCTACATCAAACCTTATTCTTAAGAAATACTTTAAAACCACTTAGAAAGAAGACCAATCACAATCAGAAGACAAGTTTCATAGTCGTAAGATTAAAGGCTGCGCATGAGAATGCCTTCAAAAGTGATTCCAGGTCCAAAAGCCAATCCCAAGCCCCATTCTTCTCTTCCATCTTCCTTCAGAAACTCTCTCATATACTCAATCACATAAAATATAGTATTGCTACTAACATTTCCATAATCCATTAATGCCCTTCTACTACACTCCAGCTTATCACTGCTTAATTTGAGTGTACCCTCTAACTTGTTAAGAATAGCAGGTCCACCAGGATGAACAGCCCAAAACAAATCATTAAAATCCTTAATATTTGTTTTAGCCATAAGTTTTGTACAGAATTCTTCTATATTTTCTTCAATTTTCTGAGGAAGGTCTCTTCCAAGTTTGAAATTAATACCTTCTTCAGAAAGTCTTCCATCAATAACATTTTGTGTATCAGGCAAGAATTTTTGAACAGCATAACTTAATTCCATAAAAGGTGATTCTGTATATAAAGGGTTAGTTCCAATTATAGCAGCAGCAGCACCATCACCAAAAAGTGCAGCACCAACAAGATCATAAGGTCTAGCATTGTTAGGTGGTCGAAAACCAAGTATGGTAGTCTCGGATGTCGTTAGCAAAACGCGACTACCGGGGTTGTTTTCGGCTATGTCCTTGGCTACTCTTAAGCCAGTGACACCGCCGTAGCAGCCGAGAAAGTAGAGCATTACGCGATTAACATCGGTTTTTAGACCGAGTTCGTTCGCGAGATAGAGGTCGCCTCCTGGTAAGCGAATTTCGCTTGAGGAAACATAGACAATGTGTGTGATGTCTTCAACTGACCTTCCCCATTCTTTGATGCATGCTTTGCTTGCTCTTGTTGCCATTTCTACTACTGCTGGATTTGCTATTTCAAGCTTCTGTCTTATGGTTGGTGTGCCTTCTGTAGCCAATTCCGGGTATTTGTCAAGAATTTCCTTTGACATTACTGTGTATCTTGTTTTCACAGTAGTGTTTTTACCTGCCAATATATAAATTGTCAAATGAAGCAACATCAAGTATTGCAATTTAGAATCTTAAATTAGTAATTCTTTATGTATGGTTTAGAAGTGCTGCAAGTATTTCTTAGTAGTTGCTTATGGGTAGAGCTGTTAATTTTGACCTAGACCAACAGGCAGACGTGATTGTCCAGTGCTTTGTGTTGGGTTGTGCTCAAAAAACAGGCTCAGAAATAGCCGAGCCATTTTGGCCCAGTCCAATTGGCTCATGGGCCGAACTGGATTTCCTTTTTTTTGAACATTTATTATTATTATTTTTCTTTGTTAATAATTGGATTGCACCAGATCGGTCCATTAGCTTGGTGTTTTGAGCTTGGTTGGACTACAAAAAACACAGCTCAGTAGACATTGGATTGGTCAGCCCAACCCACTTTTTCAATTTGGCCCATTGAGTCGAGCCACCCAGTTTGACAACTCTATATATGGAAGTGCCAATGATTCTCTACTAGTTGCAAATAAGAAAGTACTTAGTAAATAAGAAAAAATAAAGAGATATTTTCACTTACAAAGGCGCTCCAATTTCTCCTTAATATTAGAATCAACGCATTTAGTGTCACGAATGTAGCCCTCAACCAAGCATTCTTGAGGGATAACTTGGCTAGGAAAAGCCTTACCAATTGCAAGTATAGTAGCCTTCCCTTGAGTAGGAACACGCCTAATGCTGCGTGGTGCAACATGTTGTGTGGCACTTTCATTTGAATCACCTTGTGGCATTTTGTTGAAGTTTAAGTTTACCAAATACTATTGTGTTAATTGACAATGAAGAACTTGGTGTGATAGAATTGACAAGTGGGGTTATAAATGAAGACTTTAGAAAGCTATAGAGAAGAAGTTGGTATCAAGCAAGGCTAGCATGTTGAAAGAAATTTATTACATTATTTAAGTTTGGTCAAATTTTAATGTGAATGGTTTGGTTGTGTGAATGGTTTTGATAGTTGAACGATCTTTTTGCTTTGTTAAATTAGCAACGAATTCACTTCTACTTTGCAACATTTTTTTGCTTACTAGGGAGAGAATTCTTGCCTTTGACTTTCTTGGTAGTTTGGTTGTTTAATAAGTAGATTAGAAATGGCAAAATATGTGTGTTCTATTAGTTCACTTAATTGGTTGGGGGAAATGCTAACAAAACTTTTTTGTTTTTTTGGATATAATGCTAGAAAAAAATTATGAATTTTTTTTATGATATAAAAGATTCTATAGAACTGATGGGGAAGAACTGAAGAATATTCAAAGAATAATGAATTTCATAAAATAATTAAGGTTTAAATACATTTTTACCCCCTGCAAATAGGGAGTGTTTTGCTTTTACCCCCTGCAAATTATTTTTTTTAAAAAAACCCCTTGCAAAATCAACTTTTTTGGTTTTAGTCATTCTGTTAGATGGACGTTACAAAAAACGTCTATGTGGCATTTTTAAATACGTTTTTACCCCCTGCAAATAGGGATTGTTTTGCTTTTACCCCCTGCAAAAAAAATCTAAATACCTTTTTCTTCCTCAGCACCCACCCAACCTCATATCAATTTTTCCATCTCAACACAAATCAACACTTCCATATCAAACCCGAACCCATCTTCTCATCTTCTTCGTGTCTCTCTCTCTCTCTCTCACAAAACCAGCAAACCATGAGCACAACATGTAATTAACTTTTATTGTGATTCTGATTTTAGGGTTTGTTTCAAATTTTATGGATTGTGTGTGGTTTAATTAAACTGTGTGTTGGTTTTGTGAGAAAGAGAAGATGAGTTCTAGTTTGAGATTTGGAATAAGAAGAAATAATGGTGGTGAAGAACGAGAGAGAGAGAGAGAGAGAGAGAGAGATGAAGTTTGAGGTTTGAACCATTTTGTTCTGTTGAATATTAGGGATTTGATTGTGGAAGTAAGAGTTGAATGGAGAAGAATATAGTGATAAGAAGTGAGAGATAGAGATGAGATGAGGTGGGAGAGAGAGGATAATGGAGGAATTTGTGGAAGAGATGAATGAAACGTGAGGTGGGGGGAGAGGATAATGGAAAATTTTGCAGGGGGTAAAGCAAAACACCCCTATTTTGCGAGGGGAAAAACGTATTTAAAAATGCCACATACACATTTTTTTTTTAACGCCCATCTAATGTAAGACTAAAACAAAAAGTTGATTTTGCAAGGGTTTTTTTTAAAAAATTACAGGGTAAAAGCAAAACACCCCATATTTGCGGGGGTAAAATCATATTTAAGCCAAGAATTAATGAATTTTCAATCCTTCCTTAAAATTTGTCATTGTTTCTATATTATTCTATAGGCTAAAAATTATCATTTTTGTCCTTTATCTTTGGCTGATTTCATTTTGGTCCTTTATCTTTTTTTTTTTTTCTCGCTTTGGTCCTTTATGTTTCGCTTTTGTGTCAATTTGGTCCTTTTGTGTCAATTTGGTCCTTTTTTTGTGTCAATTTGGTCTTTTTGTGTCATTTTGACGGAAAACTACAAAAAGGACCAAATTGACACAAAATCAAACATAAAGGACCAAAACGAAAAAAAAAAGAAAAAGGACCAAATGAAAATCAAATCACCAAAAGATAAAGCGACCAAAACAAGAATTTAAATTTATTCTATATTGTTGATGAAGTGTTAATGTTTTCTCAAACCATTAATCAATATTTAAACATATTGGCATATTCATTTCCGTTAAAAATCGTGTTTTAAAAACAAAAAATTAATTTGTCTCAAACAGAGATCAAATTTATTTCTCATAATAAAATAAAGGATTTCTAGTAAGAGAAAATTATCGCCTTAAATTCAAAACATTGGAATCTTGCACAACAAAAATGTTCTACTGACAAAAAGAAGTTTTAACAATTCTCTTATCGATTTCAAATTTTCAATCTAGTTTACTCGATCAAAAACTTTTAGTACACGTTGATCGCAAATTTGCAAAGGACTTTTAATAAAAGAATTTTAAAATCTTGTATCAAGACATACTTTTTCCCAATTCCAAGCAATTCGAGGCATTTTTTTTTAAAACTAAATATCTTAAATGGTTGGACAATATGCTCTCCCTGACTACCTCACTCGTGATATCTATTGGGTAAAAGTTAAGATGTCTACTAGATCAAGAGGAAGAGACAAAGGAATATTAATTTTTAGCCGGTTTACAAGATAAAATACAAGGCCATTGCTTTCCCCACACCCTCTCTTACTCTTTCACACTCCTTAACAAATTTTATTCCAAAAATAACCTCGCGTGAAACGCGAGTTACGCGTGTTTAAAAGATCGTCGAACGACGTTGTTCGAACACGTTCGAACGACTTCCGTTGAACAGGTGAAATTACGCACAAGAGGGTGTGAAGTCAATATTTAACACACTCGAGCGATGTCGTTCGAACGGGTTGAACAAGGTCATGCGAATCGACCTCTCAACGAGCAGAAAACGCCAAAGAGAGTGTGAAGTCAAGATTTAACACACACGAACGATGTCATTCGAACTGTTGAAGGCCCGTGTTGAGCAGTGAAATTTCGTGAAAAAAGAGGTTTTGGCTGCTGGCTTTTTCACCTTTTCACCCTTATGGGGTGTGTTTTGAAATAGGAGGGTGTGGGAAAAGCAAACGCCAAATACAAATAGGTTCTTCCACGCAAGACCAAATTGGATCATCCACCTAAAATCAATTTGGGTCATCAATCCAATAAGGACTTTGCTTTTCTCACACCCCTCCTACTCAAATCACACTCTATAAGGGTGTGAAAAGACCAAAAGGTCAGCCAAAACCTCTTTCTTTTCAGGAAATTTCACCTGTTCGAACACGGGCCTTCGAATAGGTTCGAACGAGGCCGTTCGCGTGTTAAATATGGACACACACCCTCTTGGGTGTTTTTCACCTATTCGAATGGGGTCATGCGAACTGGTTCGCATGAGGGTGTTCAAACCAGCGCTGCAGAATGACAGATATTGGACGTCTCAGATTCCACCGACAAATTTAATCAGATAAAGGAGTGGATGTCATTCCCTTTGGAAAATGTGTCTGAACGGATAGAATTTAAACGGCTTAGATTTGTGATCTAAAAATGAAATCAACGGTTGACATTTCACCACGCCTATTATAAAAGGGGGTTCGGTTTCTTCACCACATCCTCACACCTTCTTCACCAAACCCTAATCTGCTTCTTCACCAAACCCTACTCTCCTTCTTCCCAGATTACTCTCCCTCTTGACAGATACAACCAACCTGAAATGGAATGTCAATTGTGCCCAACCCAGTACTCAAACGACAAATTCCTAATGGCCCTTCATCGGGACTGTCACCACCGACAAACATGGTGTTGTGTTTCGTTGTCCTAACCATATCTTCTGCAGGATGAGTAAGGACATCACCTTCGCCCAACTGAAGGAAAAGGTTGAGAGGAAGATTCATCCAGAGGGAGCGTGGCGTAAAGACGTGGATCATATACGTTTCAGAAAGTACAATTGTAGAGATGAAGGGACTGTCCATTATTCAGTCATGGAGATCCAAAGCGACGACGACGTCCGCGCAATGATGGAACATCTAGCTAACGTTACAATGGGACGTAGTATCTTGGAGCTGTACGTGGACACAAGACGCACTCCAGAAGAGGTCATTTATCTTCTGGAACAAGGACTACCGAAACACTAGTTTCTTAGTTAGTTGTCTGCTTATGTTGCTTTTATGTCTTTCGTATTTGTTGTCTTTCGTATTTGATGTACGGTTATGCTTTTTAATAATAAACTATTTGTCTAACTTAGATACCACTGTTACATAGATTAGTAAGTACTAAATAAGTCATAAATATTCATACACCAGTTTGCAAAATTATTGAATGTAAAATATAACAATATAAACTAAAGACTGGTCACAGCAGAATCAACATCACTCCCACCAGTATCAGTCCCATCAGAATCAGACTCAGGATGAGCGTCAAGATATGCCCGATAATCAGAATCAGTAGAATACTGACTAGAACTAGCGGCATCTTCGAGAGCGACCTCATCCTCTCTCCCGAGAGCATCCTCCTCCTCCTGATGCTCAACTGTTGGGGCCGAGGCCTCAAACCTGCCCCTACCCCTGCCCCTACCCATACCCCTACCACGAGTCCGAGGCATATCTGAAACAACAAGTACAAGTATATACCCAATTAGACTAAACCAATTTAATAAAATCAACCAACCAATTAAACTCCCAACAAAACACAGAAACTGTGCTGTCAAACAACGGTTCGAACAACACCATGTGAACCATGTTCGAACGACCTCATGCGAACAGTGCGCATGCTCGCGTTCAACGCTTCTTCCTCGTTTGTTGACGCGCGTGCGTTCGAACAGAGCAGTTTTGATTGTTGTTGATGGCACGAACAATTAGAGGGTGTTGATGGATGAATGAGCGATTGGAGTGAGAGATTGAGAGATAAGGAGTTTAGAGAGAGGGGTTTTGGGTTAAGATGAAGGGGAGAAGTGTGGGGAATGAGAGTGTGGGGAATGAGGGGAGTGAAGGGATTGGGGGGAGTGGAGGAATTTTATGTTTTTTGAATTAGGGGTATTTTGGGGATTTAAGAAGTTAGGGGGCGTGTTTGAGTAGGAGGGGGTGTGGGAAAAACAATATCCCCCAATTAATCCTTAGTCAATCTTCTATTCCTAAACAAACTAAAGCCGACTATACTTTTCCAATCCAAACCCTTTTGGCCTTTCAAGAAAAGGACTCACTAATCTCCCCAAAAAACTCGAGCTAGAATAGTTGAGTAAAACAATGATCAAGATCTTTCAGCCTTAGATCTAGCCATACAAAACCAATAAACCCAAATTATTCAAATAAATCAAAACCATCCCAAAACAGTCTTACCAAAACTCCTCAAACTCAAACTCTGATACCATGTAAAATACTTAATGTTTATGAAATGCTTGATTGAAATGTCACTCAATTCATTTGATTATATACACATTTAGGGAGTAAATACAAAGACAGATTTACAAGGCTATTAATGTGTTTCTAGTTCCTATGTAAATTTAGGTATTTTTCTAGTTAAATGATTAGCTATTGATTTCCTAGATGCATGAATAACTATACACATTCCAATTCCAATATATTAATTTGAGAATTCCAACATTTTGTTTCGTAGGAAATGAGCACTTTAACATTGACTCTCTCTTTTTGACAGCTACCACACTCGTGTTTCATGGGCGATATATTGCATTTTTGCGTGCTGTCAAGAAGCGCGGCCAAGGTGTGGCAGCTGCCACACCCGTGTTGCGTAACCTGCTGCTACATTTTAATCTCTTAATATAAATAGGATTTGGGGGAAGCTCTTGAGACAGAGATTCAAGATTTCCATCTTCTTCCTTCTCTAGGATTTTGGTTTGAATGTTCCGCAACTTTAAAGAAACCAATAGAGTTTATGGATAAACCTTGGCCATCCTATGACAACTTTATCAGTGCCATGATATGGTATGCGGTGAGAGAGATTGTGCTAAATAAAGTCAATGTGATCTGACACTCTTGGGTATTGATACGAGCTTTTTGTGCCATAGTTGTTGGATACAAAGTAATCTTGATGATAGGGCACAATTTGAACCTGTTGCACCATAAGGAACGGTTCAATGTCATCCACAGAGGGAGTATCTCATTGAGTGTAAATAAACATGACAAATGAGTTGAAATCTTTTGATAATCCTTCTAGAATTGTGTCAAGGTGTTATTGTTCATAAATTTGATCAATTGCAATTAGAGTCAACAAATGCCTTGATTAGAAGAAGATAATCTGAGAAGCCTTCTTAGTGTCCTTGAGCTCATAACGCAATTGGCAAACTTTGGCTTTGTGCAAGGACTGAAAATGCGTGTAGATTTTATTCCACACTTGATACGAATGCTTGTAGCCGATAACTTGTGGTAGAATCATGTCAGATAGTGAGGCAAGGAGCCAAGGGAACAACATCTAATCTTGAACAACATTTATGGTATTCTTGAGTTTCATTGTCAGCTAATTGAATTGATTAAAATGATTAGGAATTGAGGATTAACCACAAAACGATGGAGTTTGTGGGCAATGATGACACCATTAACTTGTTGGGACCCGGATCCCCACTTGTCAAGTTATACTCCAGTCACTCATGTCACTAAATATTGGTCATTGGATACAAATTTAATGACTATGACTTAACTTCTAAAAAACAAATATAAAATACTGCTTTAAATGTACACCATCAGATCAAAAATCTACGGTCCAGATTACAACTTGAGGTAAAGTTGACCGGAGGGGATCCAAATCCAACTTGTTGACTTTAGAGCAGGAAGTTGGTTCATCTAATGTGAGTGAAAGATAGTGCATGAAGTTCACTTAGTTGGCACCTAGTAATGGAGTAGTGCCATGTGCAAGACCAATAGAACTGGATGCTTGAATAATTTTTTTTAACATAACCTAAACTTTCTGTCATTTATAATCAAATATCTGTATCCTTACCTAAATCATGTTTGATAAATACATCTCATGATTTCGATCAGTGAATGAAACCAAACACACACACACACACACACCATAGAAGGTGGCAAATTTAAACACTAAAGAACAAAAGTTACACTAAATAGAAAGAGCATGAGCATGTAGTCAACATTTGTTGCAGACTGAGCTTTTCCTGTTAGCTTCATAGAATATTTATCCACTCATTCTGGGAGTAGCTATATTGGTTTTGCCATTATTAAACCGTAATAGAATCTCTTATACTCTATCCAATTCTGACAAATACAAAATACAAATAATTAAGAAGCTTGATCCAGCCAGTAAAAAGAAAAAACTTGAAGAATTAGCATAATACAGAATAAGTGACTGTTATTTGTGTTCAGGCGGATAAAATTCATAACCATTCAGTCAATTAAGAACACTAAGCACATAAAATTGATTAAACTATTAAGCATTTGCAATAAGGAAGAGATGATCCGCATCCTAAGGACTAGAGAGACAGATAAAATAATGCTCTAAACCTCAGGATGCAGATTACCTTATCCTTACCCAATAATACTAACTGCATCAAGAAACATTGTGCATTTGTACTGATTGAAGTTAACAAGTTGATTAAACTATTTTGCATTGGTAATAAGGAAAAGATAATCAGCATCCCAAGGACTAGATACAAATAAAATAATGCTCTAAACCTCAGGATGCAGATTACCCCATCTTTACCCAATAGTGGCTCTTTCAAGTATGGTATTAACCTGGGAGTAGAAGGGAAAAATGTTTGTATTAAGTTGGATTGAGAGACATCTGCATGATGATAGTATTTATAACCATTCCTCAAATACATTCTACAAAAGACTGATGTAGACTCTCAACTAATCATTTATTAAGATCCTTACCTTTTGAAATTTGAAAAGGATGGTTTATCTTGACTACTGCTTTTGCAAAAGTATGTACATCACTTGTTCATGACAAAGATGTACAGTACCCTTGAAGCCTGGCAATTTGTAACACAAGAATATGCTTCATGATCATCTCATTTATGCAGATTCAAAGCTGATTACGAACTCAAATAGAGATAGTTCGACAAATTCGTCGTGTTGTATCTTGTTACTAGCTTTTATGCTTTGGCACTTGTACTACTCAAAGTTTTAAATTGTGGGTGCGGCTGAGGTTACAGGGAGTTAGCGAACAAAGCGGCCAACGCAGCCCTAATTACGGCTGCTTACATCGTACACAATGCGGCCGCAATTGCAGTTGTGTTGTGGATTTATGTCGCGGGCGCGTTGTTGCAGACCACAATTTAAAATCATGGCACTACTTTGGAATGCATCTCCTCCTCACTGCATTTCTTTTCATTTCAATAACTGCAGACTACTAGTTCTTAATAATATCTATGTAAGAAAGCTTTCAATCTTGTATAAAATAACAAAAAGACAGCTTTTAAACAAATTCACAGTAACAAACATCAAGGAACACTTATTCTATAGTTTGATGCTCATACAAGCTCAGAGCACCGACACTTCAATTGTTTGTATTTTTCAAATTAAAACCAGTGTCTATGTATCCATGTCCGTGTGTCCGGTATCCGTGTCTGTTGTTCTTTTTTACTAAGAATAGATACTATTAGATGCAGAGCCACAGCCCTGCAGACTACTACAAATAATATTAGCTAGCTTCATGAAAACATTTCATTCCACCAGGAATAGATACCAACAGATCTGCATCGCTAGTATAAATGTTATCTTGTAAAATTAAATTTTAAACTTTTGTGAAGATGTTCTATACTTGAGGACCATTGGGAGTGTTATTCTTTAAGTAGATTTGAAAGGTATAGAATCTCATTTTTGTTGAGGACAAGCCCATAATATGTGAGCATATTGGAGGACCATTTTGTTCTCATTATTTACTGGTTTATAACAAAATAAAGACTCTATCATCAGTTTAAAAGCCGGCCGAACCGAACCAGACAATTTATCTTCTCTATTTCTCTTTTATCTTTATTCTTTTAATATCTTGTTCTTATTTTGGTTTATTTTTTTTTTTTGACGCATATTTTGGTTTATTTTAAAACAATGAAATATTACTAAAAGTATTTATGATATTAACGTATTTTTATAATATTAGTCTTGCATTTATGGAATGAAAAAAATAAATTTACAATCCGAAACCAAAATAACCATGACTTGGGACGTATGTTTCATAAATGTTTGGATGGAGGGCTTTGAAGGGAAGGAGAGGGCTTATTTTTATCTTTTAAATTAAAGAAATTATAAAATGATTCTAAGAACAAATGAAGAGTGATCGAAGTGTTATATGATTATCTATCAAATTATTTTTTCAAATTTTTTTAAATCTCAAACATATATTAAAATACTCTCTCCGATTTGATCAACAAAAAAAATACTATAAACTTAGCCCTCAAAAACTCTCCCCTCCAAAACCTTCCAGAATTTCTCTACCAAACGAACCTTAAGAAAGTTTATCTCCATTTGAGAAAAGAACAAAAAGAAAAATCAGATTACAAACGTCATGATTCAGAATCCCTAATCGAACATGATTTTGTAAAATTGATGTGATGTGATGTATGGAATTTTCAGTAGAATATATGACATCATTCTAGATGTGATGTATGGACCCATCTGATTTGGATCCCTTGAAGTCACAAAATAAACTGCAAGTGTTGGTAAATTTCCAGTAATCTACACCCTGTCGCGTCTTTTATTTCTTTCTTTTGTTTTTACTCCTATCCGTAAATATATTTATGAACGTTATCAACAAAGATAGCATTTGTAGATATCTTACAGAAAATTATTAAATCTCTCTCTCTCTCTTCCATTCCCCAAACCTACATCAAAGTTACCTCTATTCCTCCATAGTTTTTTTTTTTTTCGTGTTCCGGCAATTCTTTTCTCGTTTCTACTCTGTAGATTTTTTCAGAAGTTTCCAGCCATGTTGCATAATTTGAAAGAAAGTATCTATAGATATATTTATAGATGTCTATGTTGTGTTATCTCATAGCACCCATAAATATATTTACAGATGAAGTGAAGACGAGTCCGTAAATCTATTTACGAATGCCTTTTGAGAACGAATCAAATGATTAATAGAGATTAAATTAAATGGTCACTCAGGTACATATAGGAATAGGACATTATCAACTAACAAGGAAGGAGAGATGCGGGCAGTCCCAAGCCCTTGTGACTGTGTTTGAGAAGCATTGCCTAATATTAAACTAGGCAAATAACTCGATGTAGAAAGAGAGGAGAAGAGAGTCTTATTGTCAAATATGTGGTCGAATGCACCTGAATCAAGAACCCAAAGACCAATAGAGGGTTGATTTATGCAAGCAGATGAATTACTAGTGAATGTAACCAAAGCAAAGGATCCAGTGTTTTGGCGACGCTCAGACCACTTGAAAAAATCTTCAGAATTAGTCAGAGAGGATGAAGGATGATCCATGGTCTTAAGAGGAAAAGTTTACCCATAAATGTCATGGGTCAATTACATGAGAGAAAAATTGTCTGGAAAGAGAAGATACAGACTTGTTTGTACTAGAACACAAGTACTTTTGGACCGAAACATATAAACAAGACCATATCTTGAACCAGTGGGCAGAACCAAGTTCAGAGCCAGAAGAAAGTGCCGGAACACTGGCCAAAAATGTGGCGCCGGCGATAGGTGGCGCTGTGAAAACCCGTCTGAAATGACAGGCGCGTCTGTGACCCTTCTAGGACACGCCTTTCTGTGCATCTTACCACCAAAACATGCTTGATCACAAGAATCAAGATCAACAAGTTTTTCAAGAGAAAAGAAGATACTCTCACTAAAGGGTTTAAGATTTCTTACGATATTGCTAAACTACGTTCTATGAGCTGCTGCTGCTGCTGCTGCTAGAGTTTGTATTATTTTTCTAATTTTGTATAATATAAATGCAATATGCATTGCTGTATCAAGAGGTTGAATCATAAACTCGATTCTTCATATATGCCTTGAACAACACATGGAGAAGACAAAAAGCTAGAAGTCTACTAGCTCCATAAATGGAAATTGTGATCTGAAGCTAAATGTTTTAGTAGCTCTGCAACAGAAACTGAGTCATCTGATTGTGTCTCCAGATATTAAAACTGAACTTATTTCCAACAAACTATCTTGAACTTACGCAAAATATGGCTTCTATTATCACATCGCAAGATCCTATAATTCCCTAGATCTTAAGGACTGTTCAAATCAAAGATTCAATCTTGAATTAACAAGTATGGTATAAAATAGTTGGAGTTAAAAGAAGATGCTGGAAAGTTGATTAGTACAGAAATAACTTTTCAGAAAAATCTGAGCACAATGAAAAGCATTATTAGAATAACATAACAGGCAACGTTCCAACCAAACTCACATGTTTAAAAAATCCTTAACCACACTAAAAATAAAAACAGAAACAAGAACAATAAAGAAACAAAAGAAGCTTTGATTTCTATTGCCAAAAAATATTTAATTTATTATTAGCAATAACCAAGCATATATAAAGGTGAAACTTGTATACACAGCAAAAACATAAAAATGCATTAGGTATTGATCAAAAAGTATTACCGAATATTTAATTAGCCTTTGATCATAGCCTAATACCCCAACTGGTGGGAGCATCGTGCATTGAGCCGCTCCTTTTAATGATAGTCTCAGAAAGCAGTAGAATAATCAAAACTGAGTCTCAGCTCATCTACTCCTGAAGAAGAACTTCCCCAATCTACATTGACTCAGGTCCTATTTTCAGCAGATAATGTATCCCTACCCTCTTTTCATGCCATTCTAGCCTCCCAATCTGTTGAATGAATCCAACCACTTTAATATACAAGTCAAACTGAAATATTCTACTTAATAAAATAAATATCAAATAAATAACCAAAATGAAAAAGTTAAACACAGAAGACTGAAAAAAGAGTCGATATTACTCATTTTTGTTAGGCCTGGACTTGTTAAAGCTATTATTTGGTATAGATGTCTCCGAGTTCTCTAGTCTTGCTATTCTCTTTGATATAAACGCAGCCTCTTCTATTTTCCCCTCTGCCTCTAAAGCAGCTGTCAGATCATTTAGGCATACTAATTCCTGATGTAAACCCTTCTCCACCAATTCATAGCATAAATTAAATGCTTCTGAAGCCTTGTTAATCTTACAAAGATCGAGAATAACTGTATTAAACAAATCAATATCAACATTCTGATGATTTTCCAAACTAAAATGCAACAATTTGCATGCTTCAGATAGCTTTCCTCTCTTGCAAAGAAATTGAACCACTTCATCCATTTTAACACAGTATCCCTTTTTATAAAGCACCTCGGTAATTTTGAATGCTTTATCTTGCAGTCCTCGGTCGAAAAGTAGCTGTACACTCCTAGTTGACAGGTTTATATTTTGTCTGATATTTTTCTCTAGCATCATGAAAATAACAGAAGCAGACTCATGAACACAACTCTTTTCCAGAAGTCTCGCTAGTACAGAATGCATTATAGATGTTCTTGGTAGATAGGTGCTCTTTATCATTTTCTCTAGTGTCTCCTTTGCAAGGAGAGGCTTATCTTTCTGAAGAAAACCATCAATCAAATTGTCATATATCTCAACATCGGGGAGAAAATCCCTTCTTAGCATCCATATCAAAAGTTCATATCCATTTTCATATGTACCTTCTTTACAGTGACCCATAATCACTGTTTTATATGTTAGTGGATCTTGTGTGCCCCTTTTCATTAGCTGTCTAAGTACCCTTTCAGCCTTCATAGTTTTCCCGTGCTCACACAAATACTGAAAAATATGCCTATAGGAGGCAGCCAGCGGCTTCGCGCCAAAACTACGTAACAAAATTTCCTTCTCTACCAACTCATCACAAAGTACCTCTGCCCTATCATAGTCTCCTCTCTGACATAAACTTCGCATCAGAACATTGTACGACGATGAATCTGCTAGGACCTGTAAATTTTTCATGTTATCAAACACCTTAAATGCTTCATCCAAGTTTCCTGCACAACAATGTGAATTAATCAGTGTATTGAAGGTACACGTATTGGGAATAGATCCCTCATCGCCTTTCATTTGTTCCAAAATATCTCTCATCTTGTCCCACTTTTGTGCTTCACATAGTCCTTTTATTAGAGTATTATAAGTAACTATATTTGGCTTGAGGTTTCTACAAGTCATCTCTTCAAGAATAACCAAGGCCTCATCGATTTCTTGTTTCATACAATACCCTCGAATCAAAGTTGTATAGGTAACAACATCAGGATCCACACCTTTTCTTTTCTTGTTCATACCATTAACTAAATTATGTGCTATCCTAACCTTCCCCGCTCTACACAAACCATCAACAAGCGTGTTATAAGTAACAACATCCGGATCGCAATTGGAGCTCATCATTTCTTTAAAGAAATGAAACCCTTCTTCAACCATGGAATTCTTACAAAACCCTCTAATCAAAATATTATAAGTGTAAGAATCTGGAGTAACACCATATGTGTTAAGCATTTCATCAAACACATCTCGGGCCATATTTGTCCTACCCCTTCTAAGCAAAATCAACAAAAGACTATTGAATGTAAGCACAGATGGTGAAACACCAATGCCCTTCATAATCTGAAAAAGCTTCACAGACTCTTTAAAAAGTCCAGCTTCACCATAACCCCTAATCAAACTATTAAAGAACTTATTCTCAAGTTTAACTTCCCCATTGGATCTTTTCTCAATTGAAAATAGAAAATTCCTAGCTACATTGAGATTCTTCTCACGACCTAGAATTTGTAACATGATGAAATAGGATTGAGCATTGTGAGAGAAACCATTTTCCTGTGCCCAATTAAAAAAATGAAGGGCCTTTGAGGGGAGTTTAATATGGCGAAGGGTTTGAAGCACAGTGGTTTTGGAGAGAGAAGTGGTGAATGAAGAGAGCAATTCATTTGACCAAGGTTTGAAATTTATGAGATTAACCATTGATTGAGCGGTTTTACTTGTGTTTCTAGGTCTGGGTGTTTCTTTTTGGAGGGGTTTTTCAGTTTCATCACAGAAGCATCTGAAAAGATTAAGAGAAGTGCACCTGAGAGAATTAGGAGTGTGTGAAGTGAAGTTGAAAATGGGAATGAAATGTTGATTCGTGGAGAGACTCCGAAAATGCATGTTTGTTTGAAACAGTGACGTCGCTCATTCACTTCGTGCTTTTTTCCCAACTCCCAAACACACACCCTCCGCTGCTCTCACAAACACCTCTTAATTTTTAATAAGTCCTTAAAATATCTATCTGAGGTGATAAAAGCTAACATTAATATTCATGTACCCTCCATCTGGACAGTCATCCAATCCCTCTTTATAATTACACAATCTACTTTATTCGTTGATTTAAGCGGCAATCCTAATTCCATGTATGTATGTTAATTAACCATGTAGAAGTCCATTAGTTAATTAACCATGTAGAAGTCCATTATGTCGTTGTGAATTTATCATCATGGGGTTCATGCTTTGTTCTCCTTATCATGTCATTGCCCATGCATATCTCTATCTCCATAGCAAAGTCGTTGACTTTATCCATTTTGGTGGGAAAATTTTTTTCCACCATTTACCAATATACCCCTCATTTTGTACTCCATTGTTTACTAATATACCCTCACTCGATATTTTTAGACCAACATACCCTCACTTTATATTTTGTGCCCCACCATTTACCAATATACCCTCATTTTGTACTCCCACTTTGTTACTGCAATATACCCCCACTATATATTTTGGACCGACATACCCACGATAAATTTTATTTTCTCCAACACTTTTTTTATTATTATCAAAATGTACCCTCATTTTGTACCCCACTCGCTTACTACAATATACCCCCACTCTATATTTTTGGACCGACATACCCCGATAAATTTTTTTTTGTCCAACACTTTTTTTATTATTATCAAAATGTACTCTCTCGTTTTGTACTGCACCGCTTACCAATATACTCCCACTCTCTATATTTTTGGACCGACACACTCGACAAAAAAAATGAATCAATCTGATTTATCTCTATTTATTAATACAAGATCGTTGACAATAGCCACTTTTGGTGGGAATAATTTTTTCAACATTTACCAATATACCCCCACTCTATATTTTTGGACCGATATATCCTTGGCAAATTTTTTTTTCAACACTCTTTTTTTATTATCAAAATGTACCCCTCATTTTGTACTCCCACTGCTTTCTCAATATACCCCACACTCTATATTCCCTAACTATTAATACAAAGTCGCATCTTTTCCCCATTTGGGGGAAAACTTTTTTATAAGTGCCTTTATGTACTTTTTTTATAAGTCTCTTTGTGTGTATACTTAGTCATTTATGTGTGTGTTATAGTATGACACACACTTTACACCTGGCTACTTTATTAATCAATTTGGGGAGACATTTTTTTATAACATTAGTTGTAAATAATGCAAACTTTATGTCCATTATTAATCTAGCAAAAATTAAAATACCACTCTTTTTATTTCCAGAACTCATTTTTTGAAGCTTTTGGAGGGAATCGTATCTAGATAAATACCATGCGAAATTTGCTAAAATTCGTATCTATCTCCTGAAAGGTAAATACGACGAGCTCTAAAATATTTCTGATCAAATCGTATGTAAGTGAAAAATGGTAAATATAACATAATCGTTGGTTAGTTGATATGTACAAGGAAATTTCAAACCATACTATAACACATACAAAGAAATTTCAAAGTCGTACTATAACACATACATGACTAAGTAACCCACACAAATGGACTTATAAAAAAAAAGAGGTGCATAAAGGGACTTAGACTTCATCCCACCAAGGGCTATTGTTGCCTCTTCGTCTTATAAATATGTGTTGCGTATTTTTATACCCCCTTATAAAATGTTAATGTTTTTTCGAAACTACATCTGTAGTTCTGCTAATCACCTCCCCGTGCATCGCACGGGTAATCGTCCTAGTTATCCTAAATCCCACAGTCCCCCAATCAACAATTTCATCATCTTGCTGTATTTCTCAAATCCACCAAACAGCTTAGTATAGTAGTCTGGGTCTCGCATAAACTCGCCCAACATATATTGTATCGCAGTCGGTCAATCATCCTCACCCATACTGAGTAATGCAACAATGCACCGATATCCACAATTATCATCAGCAATAACATTAACTATATCGTCAATATAAGGATGAGCTATCAATGGTGTTCTGTACCGTATCAATGGATCTTTCCGATCCGAGATAGTTGGTAGGTGTTTAAGAGAGAGAGATCAATAATAGTCATGTCCGGGATTGATGATCCGAGATGGGGGGTGTACCTACAGAGTCACTCCGATGCTAAAGTCAGTAGCTGAAGAGTTAATGCAAGTTTTATGATAATTAATGTGTACCTCTCTCCTCATAGTAAATGTTGTATTTATAGGCTTAAGAGGCATTTAAGTGTGATGATCTGGTCCGTTCATTGTGGAGGCGCATTATAGGCCCTTTGATGAGTGAACATGGGCTTTGGCTGATTGGGGGCCCAATCAGTTTGTTTTGAGAAAAGGGGGTGCGAATAGTATATGCAGAATTTCTCCATAACAAATGGGATACTGTAACACCCCAAATTTTCTTACTAATGTGTGTATATGGTGTGTGGAAATGCCACATACACTTGAGTGCAAGTATACACTGTCCAAAAACAAGTAGTAAAAAGATCGAACCCACAGAGATTGAAAAACTCACTTTTAAAATAATATAAAGTAATAAAGTGTAAAGTCACTAAGTAACAAAATAATTTTGGATTTTGTTTGATGATCACAACTAAGTTAGAAAGAAAGCAAAGTAAAAATGTTGATAGTGTAAAGAGAGAAAAGCTAGTTGGAATGTCTTCATCAAGTAATTTACTTATAAGTGTATGATGCAAGATGTGATGCAATGCCTTTGAATCTTTGTTGCATTAGCTATGTGTCTTTCGGTCACTTTCTTGAGTATCATTACCACCACTCTTATGATCCTTGTTCTATGCAAGAAAGAAAGGGGTGTTAGTGTCAATCTTGCCTCCTAACAAGTATTCACTTTGCTTAAGTGAATTCACTCTTGTATTTTAAGTACCCACAATTATCCTATGGACTATACTATCCTATGTCTAGGATTTAGCATGGTTTTCACAAAGTTTTCTTTATGTAAAACACTCACCCATATTAGTTCTTGAGTTCTTAATTGTAAGCCATGTCCGGTCATTTACAAATCTACTTATTCTAAGTGATCAAGTTCAAAATAAGTTTTGAAAAGATTATCAAGCAAGAACTAAAGTACAAACATACATACATGCAACATACTTACTTAAAAGCTCATTAAATGATTAGAACATTCCAACTAAGAAAGGTTTAGCTAACAAGAGACATTGCAAGATATATATAAACTGAATAGACCATGTTTATATATATAGAAATCACAAAAGAGAAACAACAAGAGTAAAGTTACAAATGTTGAAAACCTTTGTATGAAGTCTTCTAGCAATGCACTAGCATTACTCCTTAGCACTATACAAACACTATGAAAATGAGTTAAGGAGGATTTATGAATTCCTTCCTCTTCCTCTAAAAATATAAAAACTAACTATGTATATTGAAATTTTGATCTAACTTATGGATTGTGCTTCCTTTCTTCATGTTGAAGTCATCTTGAGTGGATCACAGCTAATAATTCCTTTTCTGTGACTGTGTAGTTCACTTGAGCTTCAATTAATGTCTTGCTAGCATAATATATGGAATGAAAGACCTTATCACACCTTTGCCCTAGGACTGCTCCTACTGCAAAGTCACTAGCATCACACATTAATTCAAATGGTCCGCTCCAACTGAGTTACTATAATTGGTCGCTACACAATGCCTTTCTAAGCTTGTCAAAAGCTTCTATACAAGATTCATCAAAGTTGAATTCTACATCATGTTGCAGAAGCATACATAATGGTTTTGAGATTTTTGAAAAATCTTTGATAAACCTTCTATAGAAACCAGGGCCTAAGAAGCTCCTGATACCTTTAACTGTATTTGGTGGTGGTAAATTTTCAATGACATCAACCTTAGCTTTGTCTACTTCTAGACCTTTCTTTGAAATTCTATGTCCTAACACAATGCCCTCTTGTACCATAAAATGGCACTTTTCCCAGTTTAAGACTAAATTTGTTTCTTCACATCTATGGAGAATTTGTTCCAAGTTTGTTAAGCAAACTTGAAATGTTTCTCCAAAGATAGAGAAATCATCCATGAATACTTCCATTGATTGCTCAATGAAACCTGAGAATATAGACATCATGCATCTTTGGAATGTAGCAGGTGCATTACATAAGCCAAATGGCATCCTTCTAAAAGCAAAGGTTCCATAAGGGCATGTAAAGGTGGTTTTGTCTTGATCCTTGTGGCTCAATGGCTATTTGATTATAGCCTGAATAGCCATCTAGGAAACAATAAAATTCTTTCCCCGCTAATCTGTCTCAGCATTTGGTCTATGAATGGTAAAGGAAAGTGATCCTTTTGGTAGCTTTGTTGAGTTTTCTCGTAATCCATACTGATTCTCCACCTGTGATTTCTAGTTGGTATCAACTCATTCTTTTCATTGGCTATTCTTGTCACACCCCCTTTCTTTGGTACACATTGGACAGACTTACCCAAGCACTTTATCGATATGGGGTATATGATTCCAAAGATCTAGCCACTTAATAATTTCCTTTTTCACAACCTCTTTCATAATAGGATTTAGTCTTCTTTGACTCTCTATGTTTGCTTTTGGAATTTTCTTCCAAAATGACTCTATGCATGCATATAGAAGGACTAATTCCTTTGATATCCGCCATTTGCCAACCTATAGCTTTGGTATGCTTCTTGAGAGTACTAATGAGATCACTCTCTCTGTTTTGATGTTAAATCGAAGCAATGATAACAGTAAAGTTTCATTTGTTCCTAAGAATGCATACTTAAGGTGTTCAGCAAAGATCTTCAATTCTAACTTAGGAGGTTGTTCTATTGAGGGTAAGTTCTTCTTGAGAATTGGATCCTCAAGATTGAGTGGTTCATAAGTCCTAGCCCATACTTCCTTACAAGAGTTTTCTATTGGCGATTTTCCTTTTCTAGTATTTCATCATCTAGCAATGCAGCTGCATCTAATGCATCTGCATTGGCTAAGTGATCATACTGCTTGTAAAATTGTTTTTCTACCAATTGATCTAGAGAGAATAAGGATGAACACTCTTCTGTATCCTCTGCAGGATACTTCATAGCATTCATTACATTGAATTTTATCTCTTGATCATTCACTCTCATAGTGAGCTCACCTTTCACACATCAATTATGGTTTTACCAGTTGCTAGAAATGGTCTACCTAGGATAATAGGTACTTCCTTATCTGCATCAAAGTCAAGGATAACAAAATCTACAGGGAATACAAATTTGTCTACCTTAACTAGGATGTCTTCTATGATACCTTCGTGGATAGACTATTGATCTATCTCGCTAATTGAAGTGTCACAGTTGGTTGGTTTTGCATTTCCTATTTCTAATCGGTCAAAAAAATAGATTTAGGCATCAAGTTTATGCTTGCACCTAAATCACATAAAGCTTTACCAAAGATAGGATTTTCCTATAGAAAATGGAATTGTAAAACTACCGGATCCTTCAATTTCCTAGGGATCTTATTTTGCATAAGCAAACTACAATCTTCTCATCATGGCAACTGCTTTCAAACTCACCTAATCTTCTTCTCTTAGTAAGCACATCCTTCATAAATTTTGCATAATTTGGCATTTGTTGGAGGGCTTCTACTAAGGGAACATTGATGTGTAATTGTTTTAGTACCTCTAGGAATTTACTTTAAACCGCTTCTCCTCATGTGCTTTTTTCAGTCTTTGAGGATAAGGAGGAGGAGGGTTCAGTGTACTAACTTAGGTAGTGGACTTTGAACTTCTTGTGATGCAGAGCACTAGATGCTTCTCGCATTGGTTTCTTTTTGATTTTTGGCTTTTTCTCTCTTTTCTACACTTTCCTTCTCGCTAACTCTACCAAATCCTTACCACTTCTCAATAAAATAGCCTTAACCTGCTCTTTTCCTTTGGTTTGGGAAGGAGTAGCTTCAGATTTGAAGGTAAGGCACCTTGTGGCCTTTGATACAGAGTGTGGGCTAATTGACCAACTTGATTCTCTAAGTTCTTGATGGAAGCATCTTGGGTTTGTCTAGCGATTCTAGATTCACCTATAAATGCTTTAAGCATGGATTCTAGAGAATTATCGTGGTAGGTTGAGAGTTTCTTTGGTTATTCTGAGTGGGAATCTGGTGGGTTGGTTGGTGTAGTTGGAGCGCTTCTAGGTGCAAAGCACTATTGTTGCTCCATCTAAAATTTGGATGATCTTTCCAACCAGATTATAAGTGTTGGAATAAGGGTTGTTATTCCTATTATAACCTACATAATTTACAGAGATAGGGTTGCTAGAACACTCCTCATACAAGTGACCTCCTCCACAAGACACACAACTAGGTGTGCCCGAGGTACTTGTTCTATCTTTGCAGAATAAGAGCTTTCGGTGATGCAAATGCATTAGATGCAGATAGCATTGCTGTAGTGAAGTTTTTCATCAAATTAGCTAGAGTGGCTACTTGAGCGGATAGAGGCGAGATATATCATTGATTTCATGTACCCACGATGGTTTCTTTTGGGCACTCACCCTCTCGAGAGGCCAACTAGAGCTATTAGTCGCTATTCTATCAATTAATTCACATGCTTCATTGTATGACCAGATTTAATAACACTCCACCGGATGATGCATCAAGCATTATTCTGTTTGAGGTTCTAAACCATTATAAAATGTTTCCATTTGAATAATAACAGTAAACCATGATGAGGACATTTTCTCAAAAGTTCCTTCCATCTTTCCCATGCTTCAAATAAAGACTCAAACTCTTTTTGTCTAAAAGATGTAATATCATTTCTTAACTTTGGCATTTTTGATAGGTGGGAAATATTTTCCTAAAAATTTTTCACCATTTCATTCCATGAATGGATAGAGTTAGGTTCTAAAGAATTTAGCCAAGCCTTAGCTCTATCTTTCAAAGAATATGGAAATAACCTTAATCTAAATGCATTTTCACTAACACCGTGTAAAATAAAATTACTACATACTTCTAGAAATTGCCTTAAATGCAAATGAGGATCTTCATGAGGAGATCCTCCAAATTGACCAATAGTTTGAAGCATTTGAAACATCATAGGCTTAAATTCAAAATGCATGGCATCAATATGAGGTCTATTTATACTAGTTTGCATGTTTTGATGATCAAATCGAGCATAATCCCTCATAGGTCTATCTCTATCATTAATCATACCTATGTGATCCATGTGGATGAGATTTTCTCTATGAACTTCTTCTTCATAGCATCTTTGGAACAGGGGCCTCCTCTCACCGAGTGTGGCCTTGAGCTTTGTTCTTCACCGAATGACATGTTGCAAGCTTGTTGATTACATTTGCTCGAGTCTTAGCAATCTCCTGAATTTTCTTTCTATTTCTAAATCTAAACTATATTCGAGTTCTGTTTTTCAGTTACTGTACATATACTAAGTACCATGTACTTTGGTTGTCAGAAACTTTAAAAACCAGAATTTATATACAACACTAAATTACTTAATATCAGAATTTTAAAAAGAATTTACTTTAATTCCCGGCAACGGCGCCAAAAACTTGGTGTGTGGAAATGCCACATACACTTGAGTGCAAGTATACACTGTCCAAAAACAAGTAGTAAAAAGATCGAACCCACAGAGATTGAAAAACTCACTTTTAAAATAATATAAAGTAATAAAGTGTAAAGTCACTAAGTAACAAAATAATTTTGGATTTTGTTTCATGATCACAACTAAGTTAGAAAGAAAGCAAAGTAAAAATGTTGATAGTGTAAAAGAGAAAAGCTAGTTGGAATGTCTTCATCAAGTAATTTACTTATAAGTGTATGATGCGAAGATGTGATGCAATTGCTTGACCGAATCTTTGTTGCATTAGCTATGTGCCTTTCGGTCACTTTCTTCAGAGTATCATTACCAGCTCTTATGATCCTTGTTCTATGTAGTAAAGAAAGGGGTGTTAGTGCCAATCTTGCCTCCTAACAAGTATTCACTTTGCTTAAGTGAATTCACTCTTGTATTTTAAGTACCCACAATTATCCTATGGACTATACTATCCTATGTCTAGGATTTAGCATGGTTTTCACAAAGTTTTCTTTATGTAAAACACTCACCCATATTAGTTCTTGAGTTCTTAATTGTAAGCCATGTCTGGTCATTTACAAATCTACTTATTCTAAGTGATCAAGTTCAAAATAAGTTTTGAAAAGATTATCAAGCAAGAACTAAAGTACAAACATACATACATGCAACATACTTACTTAAAAGCTCATTAAATGATTAGAACATTCCAACTAAGAAAGGTTTAGCTAACAAGAGACATTGCAAGATATATATAAACTGAATAGACCATGTTTATATATATAGAAATCACAAAAGAGAAACAACAAGAGTAAAGTTACAAATGTTGAAAACCTTTGTATGAAGTCTTCTAGCAATGCACTAGCATTACTCCTTAGCACTATACAAACACTATGAAAATGAGTTAAGGAGGATTTATGAATTCCTTCCTCTTCCTCTAAAAATATAAAAACTAACTATGTATATTGAAATTTTGATCTAACTTATGGATTGTGATATCTTTCCAAATGAAGATGTGAGGTCCTTTTATAGCCTTCAAGTGAGGTGCTTCCTTTCTTCATGTTGAAGTCATCTTGAGTGGATCATAGCTGTAGTTGCTTTCCAGAGGTTTATCTATGTTGAAATCTTTGACTTAATCACATAGGGCGGTTCCATGGTGATAGAACAAGTGTCCCTATGTTGGTGACTCTTCAAAGCTATGCCTATAGCTATGTGTGAATGGTAGGCGCCTACTATACAAGGTTGGATGGCATCGAGAGAACCAAGCAGAGGTCATCACTTTGCATGTGGATGCATATGAAACAGTCGCTTATTCACCAAGTAGTGCGCTTTTGATGCGAGATCGGTCAGGGAGCATTGATGCAGACAAACGTTGAGACTCGCATCAACAAAAACATCAAACATACCACAATATATCCAAAATGGCCTAATAATAACTATAACCATTCAAATCACTCAAGATATCATATATCACACTAAATACTATATAAACTCTTTATTATTACTTGAAAGAGAGCAAATACTAAGTTTAAACATATGAAATACTCTATATAAAATAGAGTTATCAGTATACATATGTCAATATATTAACAATTTTATGATAATTTAATTTGTGTGTGCTTGTTTTAGATATTTAATATATTTTACTGTAGCGACCGAAAAATCCGGGAAAGGATTCTTCGAAGTTTGAAAGGAAGTCGCCACCGAAATTCTAGTTTAAGGGCAAATTCGGAAAATCCCTTTAAGTTTTAGGACGAGGCGTTGTTAGGGCTCGGGAGTCATTATGTGTGGGGAAGGTATTAGCACCCCACGACATCCATTGTCTAATTAATTTAGATTTATTTAATAATTACCCTTTTTATTTGTAGAGAAAAAAGACTTATTTTTAATTTTGATTTTTAGTGCTTGACAAGAGTTGAGTCTTGCTCCTACGTACCTCCAGATGCAATGGAGGAATCAAAGCTACGTAGTTCTTCCTGAAAACGTTTGTGGGTTGGTGTTTTTTAGTGTAGGGGTCCTAGGATTCCTTGAACCGCATGTGACCATCGATTCTAGGACGCCGACTAACCCGATTGTACAACCGAGAGCTTAGTCCCCTACTTTTTGAAAATAATTTTAGAGTTTTTGAAAGAAAGTGGTTTGGTGTGAGGTGGGTCCGTTTTAGAATAAGTATTCTAGAACTCTTGAACTGTACAGCTCATTAGTTCTAGAACGCTGACTAACCCGGTTGTACAACCGACTTAATCCCCTATTTTTAGGAAAATGTTTACTCGTATTTATTAAGTTTGTAGGGTTACTGAACTGTACAGCTCATTGGCCCTAAAATAATGACTAACCCGGCTGTACAACCGACTTAGCCGTTTATTTTTAGAAAAATAGTTTATTCGTATTTGTTAGGTTTGTAGGGTTACTGAACTGTACAGCTCATTGGCCCTAAAATAATGACTAACCCGGTTGTACAACCGACTTAGCCGTTTATTTAATTTTACTAGAAAAATTATTTATATTTTTATTGGAAAATTATTAAAATAGAAAAAAGGGGGGTGAAAATTGTAAACCGGGGTTTTATTAGTCGCAGGGGGTTGCATAATTAATAGGAGGTGTAAAAAGGGAAGCCCAATTCGCATAGGGGAGCCCAGTATGCGAAACTGGGCTTAAGTGGGGAGAGGTGTGCGCGTGAATAAAGGAGGTGTAACTAATAATCTGAATAAAATTAAAAAAGGGAAACGGGTATATAACCCTAAGCCCAATAAACCGACCCTAAAAATCATTCAACCCTTCCCCACCTTCCAGCCGCGGCGGCTTAGAGAGAGAGAGAGATCCGGCGAAAACATCGCCGGTTTCTACGGTGAGGGAGAGAGAAGACCCAACGGGGTGCTCGCCGGTTCCCATGGAAAACGGATTCGTGGGGTTTCGGGTTGAGAGGGAGAGGACGGTGACGGCGAGCAGGGAGCCGGCGCCGGTGAGCTTCGTTTCTTCCTTCTCTGTTCTTCTTTCTTTTTCATCTTTTTCTGGCTTTTCTCCTATTTTTTGTGTTTGTGGTTGATGGTATTGATGATTCGGTTTGGGGAAGAGACGGGAAAGGTGAAGGGTGTGGCTGTGATGGTGGGTTTGGCGGTGTTGGTTCCGTTTTGGGAGGCTAGAACGTCGGTTTGGTGGTCTTGTTGCAGAGGGTTACGCCGGAGAAGACGAAGCCGCCGCCGGAGTCCTTGCCGGCGTTGGGGAGCACATTTCCAGATTTTGCATTTCGTGATTGTTTTAACTGTTATTTGTCAATTGGCTGATTTGGTTGCTTATCTTTACTATTCAAGAGCAAACTAATTTCCCCACAAAGTATATAAAAAAAAAGAGAAAGCCTAATCTATTTCAAGTTCACTGTTAATACAAATCCACGTGATGAACGTAAACTGATTTATAATACTAATTTACTTATAACTTTAATCTTCACAGATCTAAATATTTACAAAGGAGAACATAAACTAGCTTATATATTTGATCCGAGTTGCGGAGTCTTTGGACTATAGTTTTTACTCTTTATGATATAATCTATTCTAAACTAACTTGGCAGACGTAATTAGAATGACTAACCTATTTTTCGCTTCTATTAGCACCCTCTTTGCTTGTGGATCGAACCAGCTGCTCGTGTTCGCCTTGACCGATCCTCGCTTCTTTCTTTAGATCATAGAAACCTCATAACCGTGTTTAGTGGATTAGGGTTTCGATGTGAAACTCTAATCCTATTTTTTGGGTGATTTTAGCAGTAGTTTTCTGCCTTGGTTTCTGTGTGTTTTAGACTCTAGGCTAGCCGCTTATTTATAGGTAGAAATTAGGTTTTAGCATTAATGGCTGTTTTTGGACTTTTGCAGATCTGATAATGTGGGCTTGCTGAGTAGTCTTGGAGAGCAAGAACGGACCCTGAGATTACGATGCTCGCTCCTTTTATTTAATTTTCGTTTTTTATATTCTTTGTATTTTTTATATTATCATTTTTTGTATTTTTTGACTTTTTGGACTATTAAGTGCTCTTAAATTGTAAATTAAACTAAATAGAATTTTTTTTGACATTTTTGAGCTGTATACATGCTTAAATAAAATAAACAAAATACGAATAAAATAATAAGAAAAAGGAGTCAGGCCAAATACAAAGACGAGGACGGGCCGGACTCGACAAATACGCTAAAACTAAACCAAAAATGGGCGTGTTAACTACAAACCCCACAATTAACTCCTAATCGCATTAGTCCGAATTTAGACCAAATTTTGAGAAAAATGACTTTAAGTGGATCTGCTCATATACGACTAAACTCAAATACGATAATTAAATTGAAGAATGCACGAGAAGATCGATCATTCACGCAAGCATACCTAATTTAAACAATGGTATTTCGAGTTTAGTGAACGAGAGTGACTAGAATTGGTTTGGATTGGTAACCGAGACTCTACACTCGATAATTCTTGTAATCATGCGACTCAAACACGCCTACTTACTAAAAATAAACGACTAAAGCGAGAAAAGAAGACGGACAAAATTGGGGTATAACAATCGCCTCTCTTTATTAATATTTTACTAGAAAGTCTTGAGCTCTAGAACTTTCGTAGTAGAAATAGGAATAAAGATAAGATAGACGCTAATTTTGTCCGCTTAAGGGGAGTGGAAGGTTTGAGAGATAAGAGGGAGTGGTTAATACTTGGCGCGTGCTTGAGATTTGAATGAAGGGTCAACAAGGACTGAAGGAGCACTAAGGCTCAAGGACCACTCGTGGTCCAAGGAGCGACAAGGCTCTGAAGGACCATTTAAGGTCCGAAAGGCTGCTAGGCCTTAATTGAAGGACCATCGTGGTGCAAGGAGCGCAACTAGCTACGGTACTAGTTAAGCGGCCCGAGGGGCCTTTATACTCGAAGCGGCCATGATGGGTCAAGATCGGTCTAGAATCGATATGTTGACCATGAAGGACGTACATCGTGTCTTAGGTGACACAACTAGTCCGAAGGACCACGCGAGGTGCGGAAGGTCCGTCTGGCCTCGACTCGACGTTTGCGACTGGGCCACTTAGGGCATCAAGGAGCGTAGTGCTGCTCGGGAAGGACCACTCGGTCCAAGGATCAACCGTGATCTGTGATATGATATGATATGAGATCAACGCTTAAAGCGCTGATACTAGAGGAACAAAATATAGGGATTGACACTTGAAGTCAATTCATGTAATGCATATACAGTGCCAATAATACATGCAACAGTTGATTTTTGGCGATGTGATGAATGAAATAGGTGATTCTTTTCTCTTTTTGTTTTTTTTAGTTTTTTGCTTCTTTTTTGGTATACAATAAATGCATGAAATGCGAATGTGGATGAAATGCTTGAATGCAAATGCTATGGTGCGATGATATGAAATGATTGATTTGGGTGTAGAAACACTTTTTTTGTGATGATGAGATGTGAGACTTTGGATGTGAGAGGTGGAGGTGAATATTGATCATTCTTTGAAAAAAATAGTTTTGATTCAATACTTCGACAATCTCAATGTTGTTATTTACAGGCACTGATGTGAAAAAGTATTTGCAAGCTCGCTCATTTTTCTCTTTCATTTTGATGCCCCATGATGACCGAAGTTTTGGCCCACACAGCTAGATAGGTGGATTTCCAACATCATATGATCAACTTGTGTTCTCTCTCTCTGAAGCATTGTTTTGTGAAGATGTATAGTAGTGCGAATATAGATGAATGAGTCAGTTAACTTGGGGTTCTAAAGACCTAGGGTGTGGGCATTTGTGGCACATGAAGGGGTGAATGACTGACCGGTCTTTGTCAAGGTCATGAAAGGTAGGTTTTCCCAAGCCAATGAATGTAGGACTGCCCTAATTTAGTTTTGATGACGGTGAGTGTCTGCCCCTGTCTAGTGGTGACAAGCTAAGGGTGTAGAAGATGATGAGTTGGGAATGCATTGGCTCTGAAATGAAAGGTGGCAAGTAGGAGATGTTGTCTCAACCCATAGAGTTTGATGTTTCCCTCATTATGGTAAGGACGAGATTGCCCCGACTAGAGTAGAAACATTTAGGATAGTGAGTTGAGGAATGCCCCGGTATGGTTTTTTAGCTGTGAATATGGCAAGGGGATGAGATGGGTGTAGGGTGAATTTTCCCATTCGAAGGTGGAGTGAAGAGCGACAGGATTGCCCCACTTGGAATGGTATTTCGAATGGTTGTGAAATGTGACAGAGTTAAGGTTATGGTTTTTTGGAATTTGTCTGGTATGGCTATAGGCTGGATGTGGTATGACACTGTACAAATTTCTCCAAGTTCAAATGGAATAGATGGTGAAAGGGATGCCCCGCTTTAGGATATAGGTGACGATCCTAGTATAAACTTTTGGTTATCTTTTGAATGACTCTCACACCATGACAGTCTTGAGTTGGCTGTGGTGAAAACTGCACTTGGTGATAACTAAGCCTTGTCTTAGTATAACTGTAACTTGAATGAATCTCGTGGTGCAAGCCTTTTGATTTTTCTTTTCTTTTGAGTTTTTTTTTTTTTTTTGAGATATATTTTTTGAGCAAAAATATTATAAATAAATAAACTTGCTTGTCCTGAAATTAAAACTTTGAGAAAACAAAAGCAATCAGTCAATGATCGGAATGAACTCTAGAGGGTTGTAATGTGGCCGGTGGTTAATGATTTATGAAGGAAGAGATAATTGGGCTCAAAGAGGTGTTTGATGATTGATGGGACAAATGATTTGGTGATGTAACTTGTCTAATGGGTGATGATTTATGAAGGAAATGGTTTTTAGGCTCCAAGGAGTGTTTGAGATTTTATTGAGTAATTGATGTGCCTCATGGTTGGATGAACTTGTTTAGGATTTTAACGTGGCTAAGGGTTTGTGGAAGATAGGATTTTGAGGCCAAATGAAGTGTTTGAGGGTTTATTTCAGACAAGGATCTCTTATGTGTTTAACGGTAAGAAGTATCAGCTCATAATTGTACCACTTTTGCTTTTTCGTGATTTTTCGATCCTCTTTTTTTTTATCTCACTTTTTTTTTTGATTTTGGCTTTTTCTTTTTCTTTCTTTCGAGCTGAGTGACTTGATACAAATGATACACCATTTTTGATGTGGAATTGATCCTTGTCTAGGGTTATTGAAAGGCTTTTTAGATTTTGGCTTAAGGTGGGTAGCACGGGTTTTTTTCGAGGGTATGGGAAGATGATCAAACTTTGTTTCAAATCATGATTGCTCGTTTTCTCAAAAATTAACTTAAGGACAATAATTTATTTACTTTTATATATTTGCTCTTTTTCTTTATTTCTCCTTTTTTATGCCCTAATTTTTGCTTAGGCCGCTCTTACGAGTTTTCGACCTAACGGGCCTTTTTGAATTTATTATTTTTTTTTCTAAAGGACTTGCACCAAGGGAATACAACGTTGACAAGGTTTTTTAGAGATCACACATTTGCCCCAGTATGGAGGGCCTAAAGTGTTATTTCATTAGGGGAACCAACCAGAAACGTCAACTATGTACTGATGTGGGGAGTATGTACTTTATGGGTGGTCGGGGTGGGATTAGACTTTGACAGGGGATGATGGTAAGGTAGGGACTCTAACTGACTCAGACAAAAATGAACACACATGTTACCCAAGTCACTACACAAATGCTTCGCAGAGAGTTAACATTTAAAACATGATAGAATTTTTTTTATGGGCATTTCGGTCATTTATCATGGGATGGAAGGGATGCAACGTTTGGTTAAAAAATGTGAGCAAGCTAAAATTTTGAAAAATGGAGTGACTTGAAACACCTTGAGCTTGCAACGAAGTATGGCTAAACTTTTTCAAAAAGAATTATTTATCTCTCAAGAATGCCTCACCTCTCATCACAATCTTTCTCTCAAAATTGTTTTTTTCGTTTTTATAATGCATGATGCAAATGAATGAATGCGCATGAAATGAGAATGCGAATGAACGAATGAATGTATGTGAAATGCGAATGTGATGTATGTGTATGAAATGATAATATATGATTTTATTCGTCATGTCGGGGAATTATAAACTTTTCATTGGAGAGTAAAGTACAAAATTTAATTTTGACTTCAGCGTGCACGGCTTCTCTCCAAGGTAAAGATTTAAATTCCCTGACGGTCATAAAAGTGCATGCAACAGTAGATGTTTATTTGCTGGATGCATGTGGTATATTTTCCAAAAAAGTAGTAAAAAATGATTTTTGGTTTTTTTTTTTTGATTTTTTTTTCGATAAAAGACGGTATGCATAAATATTTGTTTGAATGCAAGAGTGTAAAGCTCCTTTGTGACCCTAGAAATGCATCTTACAGAGTGGGTCTAAGGTTTCTTTTATAGTGAACCTTACAGGGATGGTTCTAAAGAATCCTACACATGGTCCCTAGAGCCAAGGACTCCAGTCAAGAACACTGACCCCAACAATAGGCAAGCTATTAGAAGGGATAGCATCCTCAAAAGGAATCAAACTCTAGGTGAGATTTTCGTGACCACCCAACGAGACGTACGTCCATGCAGCCATCACTACGCAATCTCGTTCTAACTTAGGTTTATGCTCGAGTCCTGGTAGAGGACTTTTCTCACGTGTGTGAAGTGTAGAAGTGAAGTGTGTGTAGGAGCAATTTAAAAATAACCCAAAAGTCATAAAACAGACAAACAAACATATATACAAATATCGTCTTCTATCCTAGGGTTTTACACAAATAAATAACATAACTATGCAAAAGCAAATAAATAAATAAAAGGGTAAAAATTGAATTAATCCTAAATTAATTAGACTAGGTTTTGACTCTCTACAAATAAATAAGTCCCCAGTGTGAAGTCGCCATGGCTGTAGCGACCAAAAAATCCGGAAAGGATTCTTCAAGTTTGAAAGGAAGTCCCACCAAATTCTAGTTTAAGGGCAAATTCGGAAAATCCCTTTAAGTTTTAGGACGAGGCGTTGTTAGGGCTCGGGAGTCATTATGTGTGGGGAAGGTATTAGCACCCCACGACATCCATTGTCTAATTAATTTAGATTTATTTAATAATTACCCTTTTTATTTGTAGAGAAAAAAGACTTATTTTTAATTTTGATTTTTAGTGCTTGACAAGAGTTGAGTCTTGCTCCTCACGCACTCTCGGATGCAATGGAGGAATCAAAGCTACGTAGTTCTTCCCGAAAACGTTTGTGGGTTGGTGTTTTTTAGTGTAGGGGTCCTAGGATTCCTTGAACTGTACAGCTCACTGATTCCTAGGACGCTGACTAACCCGATTGTACAACCGACTTAGTCCCCTACTTTTTGAAAATAATTTTAGAGTTTTTGAAAGAAAGTGGTTTGGTGTGAGGTGGGTCCGTTTTAGAATAAGTATTCTAGAACTCTTGAACTGCATGACTCATTAGTTCTAGAACGACTAACTAACCTTGTTGTACAACCGACTTAATCCCTATTTTTAGGAAAATGTTTACTCGTATTTATTAAGTTTGTAGGGTTACCGAATCAGCATGTACTCATTGGCCTAAAATAATGACTAACCCACTGCATAACCGATTTAGCCGCTTATTTTTAGAAAAATAGTTTATTCGTATTTGTTAGGTTTGTAGGTTCTTGAACTGCATGTGACTCATTGGCTTAAAATAATGACTAACCTTGGTTGTACAACCGATTTAGCCGCTTATTTAATTTTACTAGAAAAATTATTTATATTTTTATTGGAAAATTATTAAAATAGAAAAAGGGGGTGAAAATTGTAAATCGGGGTTTTATTAGTCGCAGGGGTTGCATAATTAATAGGAGGTGTAAAAAGGGAAGCCCAATTGCATAGGGAGCCCAAAGATGCGGCCCGGGCTTAAGTGGGGAGAGGTGTGCGCGTGAATAAAGGAGGTGTAACTAATAATCTGAATAAAATTAAAAAGGGAAACGGGTATATAACCCTAAGCCCAATAAACCGACTTCTAAAAATCATTCAACCCTTCCCCACCTTCCAGCCACGCGCGCTTAGAGAGAGAGAGAGATCCGCGAAAACATCGCCGGCTTTCTCTGATGAGGAGAGAGAAGACCCAACGGGTGCTCGCTCGGCTCCCATGGAAAACGGATTCGTGGGGTTTCGGGTTGAGAGGAGAGGGACGGTGACGGCGAGGCGGAGCCGCGCGCGGTGAGCTTCGCTTTCTTCCTTCTCTGCTTCTTCTTTCTTTTTCATCTTTTCGGCTTTTCTCCTATTTTTGTGTTTGTGGTTGATGGTATTGATGATTCGGTTTGGGAAGAGACGGGAAAGGTGAAGGGTGTGGCCGTGATGGTGGGTTTGGCGGTGTTGGTTCCGTTTTGGGAGGCTAGAACGTCGGTTTGGTGGTCTTGCGCAGAGGTTACGCCGGAGAAGACGGCCGCACGAGTCCTTGCCGGCGTTGGGAGCACATTTCCATTTTGCATTTCGTGATTGTTTTAATCATTATTTGTCAATTGGCTGATTTGGTTGCTTATCTTTACTATTCAAGAGCAAACTAATTTCCCCACAAAGTATATAAAAAAAAAGAGAAAGCCTAATCTATTTCAAGTTCACTGTTAATACAAATCCACGTGATGAACGTAAACTGATTTATAATACTAATTTACTTATAACTTTAATCTTCACAGATCTAAATATTTACAAAGGAGAACATAAACTAGCTTATATATTTGATCTGAGTTGCGGGGGAGTCTTTGGACTATAGTTTTTACTCTTTATGATATAATCTATTCTAAACTAACTTGGCGGGATGTAATTAGAATGACTAACCTATTTTTCGCTTCTATTAGCACCCTCTTTGCTTGTGGATCAACATTACATCGTATGCCTTGACCGATCCTGCTTCTTTCTTTAGATCATAGAAACCTCATAACTGTGTTTAGTGGATTAGGGTTTCGATGTGAAACTCTAATCCTATTTTTTGGGTGATTTTAGCAGTAGTTTTCTGCCTTGGTTTCTGTGTGTTTTAGACTCTAGGCTAGCCGCTTATTTATAGGTAGAAATTAGGTTTTAGCATTAATGGCTGTTTTTGGACTTTTGCAGATCTGATAATGTGGGCTCTTGAGTAGTCTTGGAGAGCAAGAAGACCCAGAGAGATTCATCGATGCCGCTCCTTTTATTTAATTTTCGTTTTTTATATTCTTTGTATTTTTTATATTATCATTTTTTGTATTTTTTTTGACTTTTTGGACTATTAAGTGCTCTTAAATTGTAAATTAAACTAAATAGAATTTTTTTTGACATTTTTGAGCTGTATACATGCTTAAATAAAATAAACAAAATACGAATAAAATAATAAGAAAAAGGAGTCAAAGCAAATACAAAGACGAGGACGGCCGGACTCGACAAATACGCTAAAACTAAACCAAAAATGGGCGTGTTAACTACAAACCCCACAATTAACTCGGAATCGCATTAGTCTGAATTTAGACCAAATTTTGAGAAAAATGACTTTAAGTGGATCTGCTCACATACGACTAAACTCAAATACAGATAATTAAATTGAAGAATGCACGAGAAGATCGATCATTCGCGCGCATACCTAATTTAAACAATGGTATTTCGAGTTTAGCTGAACGGAGTGACTAGAATTGGTTTGGATTGGTAACCGAGACTCTACACTGATAATTCTTGTAATCATGCGACTCTGAAACACGCCCTTACTAAAAATAAACGACTAAAGCGAGAAAAAGAAGACGGACAAAATTGGGGTATAACATTTACTAATATATATTAAGATTTTCGATAGTCATGAATTATATTATTTATTTAGAGGACCATATAGTTGTTTTTATTAAGAGTACTTAAGATAACTCTTGAGGATGTATGTATTTTTGTGATTGTTACTATGTGTTGACCGTTTGTGAGACTCATGATTTTTTTTATATGAATATTATTGAAACGAGACACCTAGCCTGTGAGAGATGAGGATGGTCTTCGGGTAATATTTTGTTTGTGTCATGCTTAGCCTGTGAGAGGCGACCTAGTGTCTTTCAGTTTGAGTTACATAGCCTGTGAGAGGTGAGAATTGTACTCAAGTGACCTTATCTAACCTGTGAGAGGCGTCCCTGTTTTCGAGTCTGAGTTTCCTAGCCTGTGAGAGGCGTCCCTGTTTTCGAGTCTGAGTTTACTAGCCTGTGAGAGACGGCCAAATTTCTTTCAGTTTGAGTTACCTAGCCAGTGAGAGGTGAGAATGGTACTCAAGATCTTATCTAGCCTGTGAGACAATACAAGAAATTCGCATATTACGTGCGGATTTTTTCTATCGGTACGTAGGTTTCCGACGAATTTTTTTCCACCGGTAAAATTTCCAACGGATTTTGAATATTTTTTTTGAAAATTCGCCGGAAACGCTAAAAAAATCCACCTGAAATTTTAGCGGGGGATTTTTCGGCGGATTTTGAAAATTACCGGAAAATCCGCCGAAAACGTTAACAAAATCCGCCAAAAATTTTACTGGAAAAATTCCCGGCGGATTTTGAATTTTTTTTTTTTTTTGAAAATCCGCCAAAAACTTTAAACAATCCACCGGAACTGTCCGAAAATGCTTATAAATAAAATTTTCTCCTACACTCTTCCCATTCTCTCATTTCACTCTTTAATTCCTTCTCATTCTCTTCTACATTATTCATATCTTATGTTTCTTCTCACTCTCTCATTTGCCATTTCTTCTTCCTTCTCATTCATTCATATTTCTTATGTACTTCTTCATTTTTATTCTCATTCTCTCTTATATTACTACTTCTCATACTCCCTTTCATTCTTATTCATTATCATGTATGACCCGTGCGCTGCACGGGTATACATATATTATTAAACTATTTAATTGTTAAGTATTATATAATTTATATAAATTATTAAAAATCTAATCGAGCTTTTTTATTAATATATTCGAGTAATTCTACGTGTTATATAGAATTGAATCAATAATTAAATATTTTGGTATTTTAAAACTTACAATTGACAATATAAGTTTTATTATGCAGCCACTTTTATTTCACTTTTAGAAAACATTATTTTTATTTCAATTAAAATGTCTCAAACTAAAATTACAATTGAAACATCTTATTCATGAGACAAAAATATAACAATGCCGCAATTTCCCATTCTAAAACAATTGGTACATAACACTCTTAGTAATCACCTGTAACAACACAAAAATAGAATCAAAACATATTATCTTTCATAAAATTGTATATTATTCATTGAAAGTTAGATGTGCGCAATAAAGTTAGGTAATATATTAGATACATGTCAAAATTATTGAACAATTATTATTGCAATCTTAAATTTTAACAAAACAAATACCCCAAATAAACAAACTTTTTAATAGAATAAAAGGATACAAAAGAGTAACAAAGTAGTCATGTCTGAAAGAATAAAATAAACTAAACAAAAACAATAATAGAAACAAATAATATTCCTTTCTTCACACAATCAAACCATGAAAGTTTTAATTTTGTCTCATGAAGCTTTTGTGCAATCTTGCTGAGATCCATGAGTTGCGCTTTCTACTCTAACTTTAAAGAATTCAGATCCTCGCAATTTACCCCATTCTCTATTTCTCCAGTTTTTTCAATCTCCAACTGACATGTGTGTGGCACATCACCAATTTAACGGCTTAGATTTAATTTTAATAAAAATCCCAAATTAATCCTACTCAGTTCTCCCTTCGTCTTCTCTCCCACCGTTTTATTTTTCGTCGTGGCGCCACCACTGTACGGTACTGCTATGATGTTTACGACAGTCACAATTGCTCTCATGTGCGTGTTTGCTTTTCTTCTTCTTCTTCTCAAACTGGATCTGCTTTTGTGGTGGTTGTGTTAATTATATTGTGTTATTTCTGAATTGTGTTAATTATATTGTGTTAATTACAAATTCTGACATGATGCACCCACGTTCTCCCTAATCTGAATTGATGACATTTTGTTGGTGATTGAGAAAACATGTTTCTTGTTTCACAAACAACAATGGCGAAAAACTGCAATGAGGCTCCGCGCAACGTCGAGTTAATTGCAAGTAATACGTCGCGGTGATGATCACAACAACAAAGTACTGTATTTGCAGTTTTGGGAATTTGGCCCATCATTATGTTTTTATTTTGTTTTAAATTGGAATCAATAATTACAAAAATAAATCCCAGCCATCAATTTTCATTTTTGCCACGTGTCTCTCTACTATTAATAAGAATGGAGATTGCAAGTTACTCACCTAAATTGCGAGGATCTGCACTCAACTTTAAAGCATACAATGAGATTCATAGTTGGGGCAGAATTCTAAATTAATTAATACCATCAATCCTGCTATAATTCAAATTGCATTTGGGGTTGAAATTCTAAATTTTAATAGTATTTGAAAGCTGGAAAAATTTATATTAATCACTCGATGACAAATTATACTATAATTCAATTTTTGAACTACCAGAAGGTATTTGAATTTTCGATGCATTTATTAGATAATTAATAATAGTTTTAGAAGGTTTTTATAATCTTTTTCTTGTTGAAATATTTATTATTCTCATAATGACATATTCGAATATTCAAATTAAAAATTCATAAAATAAACTTTTACACCAGGAGTAAACAAAGATTAGTATGATAAATTTTAATAGCATTTATTGTATCATCATTTTGACTGTTATGAAATTTATTAATATGACTCGTGCGCTGCAGGGTATACACATTCTTTTAATTTTAAATGTTATTTTTAACTTTTGACCTAAAAGGAGATTCAGTTGTATATTTAGGTGCATTATGTAATATATTTAACTCCTTCAACATCGTCAAAAATAACCATGTTACGTTATACATACATACATACATACATACATACATACATACATACATACATACATACATACATACATACATACATACATACATACATACATACATACATACATACATACATACATACATACATACATACATACATACATACATACATACATACATACATACATACATACATACATACATACATACATACATACATACATACATACATACATACATACATACATACATACATACATACATACATACATACATACATACATACATACATACATACATACATACATACATACATACATATATATACATATACATATATATATATATATATATATATATATATATATATATATATATATATATATATATATATATATATAAACTATGTTAAAAACATGAAAATGTTGTACAATACTCAATCTATTATAAAGAAATTTTTGCAACAGCAAAAAAATAAAATCATGTAGGTCTTTTTTGGAACAGGGGTGGTTTTGGTATTAAGAACTTTGGTTAGGGGTATTTTTGTAATGTAAGCTTGTAAACAGGTGAATTTACAACTCAGAATCCCTCACGTCTCTACTAATTTATGCATTTTCATTAGTGCTAGCAAGTAGTGCAATTTTAATTTTTTAAGTGTATTTATGGTTATAGTGTAGCCGCTGGCGGTTTAATAGTTGATCCATATAAGAAAAAACCATAAAATTAGTAAAGACGTAATTAAATGTATAAGGCTCCGCTTATAATTAAATGGTCAAGCTTACAACTGTTTGACGCTAAAGATGTGGATGCGTTGAGATTTCGACACTCCAAACATAATTATCTAAATATTTGATCAACCATAATTTTCTAAATATTTATATTAAGGTATTTATGAAATAATCATTGTATTTATACAAATTATATATTGGTTTTGTTATAAAATTTTTGTAGCAATAATTATACAATAAAAAGTTTAAATTATTTATTCAGTAGTAACATGTGCATTTCTAGATAAAATTGTGATGTTGACTTATTAAAAGATTACAAAACTGTTAATATATGTGATTTAAAGAAATTTAGTTTAGTTCTACAATTGTGGGATGCATGCTACTTTTAATATTTTATTAAAAACAATATAAATAGTCACTAATTAATCAAAATGGTCTTAGACGATTGGTAGACACAATTGAGAGCCAATATTTTATAATTACCTGATCAACTCAATTGAGAGCCATTGTGAATGATATTTGCGAGTCACTAGTGCAAAATCAGGAAAAGAATTACTTGTATATATTTCCAATTTTGGCCAATACTGTCTGTTGATATATTTTCAACGTTTCCAATGTTTAATATCGGCCACTGGATCTGTGGGAAGGTGGGAGAGATCAAAAGCAATGTTATTAAACCGTCCCGACCATCGATCGAGCAGTGTAGAGGGTCAATGGGGAAATGTTCGGACCAAAGTGTTAATAATTGACCCACATGACCCGGTATAAATAAATATGACAATTAGAAAAATATTTAATATTGTAAATGATAATTTTTAATAGGAATTAATTGAATATTAAAATAAGTCTTAATATTGTAAGTCATTTATATTATATAATAAATGAATATATTAATAGTTAAAAGGGTTTTTGTTTGAAATAAAAAATAAAAAAGGTCTAAGTATAATAGATGTCGCGAACATTACAACACATGTTCGCAGCTCAGATGGTTAAAGGGAGTAGCTTATTTTCTCCTATATTATTTCTTCCCATACTCTCTTTCATTCGTATTCCTCACTCCTCTATTCATTCTCACTCTCTCCTATATCATTTATTTTCATATTCTACTTCACTTTTATTTACTTACTTCTTATTAAATAAATAATTCGAACAATTTAAAAAAAATTAAAAAAATTAATTCGTCGGAAATTACCGACAGAAAAAATCCGCCGGTAAAGTGCGTTTTTGGCGGATTTTTTCATTTTTTTTAAAAAGCAAATCCGCTGGTAATGTCTGTTTCCGGCAGAAAATCCGCCGGTAACCATTATCTGCTGGCAAATTTCCCACGGAAAATATCTGCCGGTAATGCCCAATTTCCGGCGGATTTTGGCCATTATCTGCGGATTTTCCGCCGGAAATCCCCGAAATTCTTGTAGTGAGAGGCGGCACAATATCTTTCAGTTTGAGTTACCTAGCCTATTAGAGGTGAGAATGATACTCAAGTTACATAGATTGTGAGAGATAACCCACTGTCTTTCAGTTTCAGTTATCCTGTGATCTAGCGTCATTGATTTGAGTTAGTGATATGGTACCATGTGCCCATGGTGTTGAGTCGGAGGGTGTATTACATTGACGTACATTTTTGTGACGATGTAGCATGGTAAAATTATATGATTATTTTGATTGTATGTTTGTGTGTAGTTCCGATCCATCATTGTTGTTATGCTTTCAATCTGATGTAAGACGTAGTCACCCCCTATCTTCTATGTGTTTTTTTGGTATGATTTGTGCGCAGACTATCCTTAGGACGAGACTAAGGATTAGTGTTGAGGTGTTTTCCATGAGGACGTAGTGGAGATATATTCTCCAACTTATGTTATAGTGTTGGAATGTAAGGCTTTGATATTGTGTTTTTCTGGTATGATTTGTGCGCAGACTATCCTTAATTTATTTTGAACATAGCACATATTATTAGAGAAAAAGTATACACAAACATGTTTTTCCAAAAGGGCAGAAGGTACCCACTCTAGAAGAAAAACAATGGTTAGATGAAATATGAAGACATATTCTCTACAGAATACAATCATAGTTGACAATGTTATAATCTGTTCTCTCAAAGAATGCAATATCATATGTTCAACGTGGGTATCATCTATAACACTACAAAAAACACGGTCATTAGCGAGGGAATTTTCGGTCGCTAACATGCCTAATTCCGTCGCTAATTGCCATTAGCGAGGGAATTAGCGAGGGACCAGTTCGGTCGCTAATTCCCTCCTCGCTAATAGAAATTAGCGAGAGAAATGTGTTCCGTCGCTAATTAGCGAGGGAAAATCCCTCGCTAATTCCGTCGCTAATGCTGACAGCACGCTTCCCGAGTCTGATTTGGCACGCTTATCAATCTGAATTTATTATTATTATTATTATTATTATTATTATTATTATTATTATTATTATTATTATTATTACTACTGTTGTTATTATTATTATTATTATTATTATTATTATTGTTGTTGTTATTATTATTATTATTATAACCAAAATTTCCAAAGAGAGAGAGAGAGGAGTGACAGTAGTGGTGGTGGTGGTGGTGGTGGTGGTGTCGTAAAGAGAGAAGAAGAAGGAGAAGAGTAAGGGAGAAAAAGAGTGAGATGTATGTGGTAGTGGTGGTGGTTGTGTGGTGGTGGTCGTAGAGAGAGAAGGAGAAGAGTAAGGGAGAAAGAGAGTGGTGGTGGTGGTGGTGGTGGTGGAAGAAAGAGAGTGAGAGAAAGAGGGATGTGGTTGTGGTGGTGTGGTGGTGGTGTGGAAGAAAGAGAGTGAGAGAGAGAGGTTGTGGTTGTGTGGTTGAGGAGAGAGAGTGGTTGTGGTGTGGTGGGGGCGTGGTGGTGGTGGTGGTTGTGTGGGTAAGAAATTTGTGAAGAGAAGAATGAGGGTGTTGTGAGTGAAAAATAAGAGTGAGTGGTGGTGGTGGTGGTTGTGTGGTGGTGGGTTAGAGTTTGTAGGTGAGAGAGAGAGAGAGAGAGTAGAGGAAGAGGAAGAGGAGAGGAGTGAGGGTATTGTGAGTGAGAAAGAAGAGTGAGTGGTGTGGTGGTGGGAATGAGAGAAGAGGGTTAAAAGTGAAAGAATGAGAGAAGAGTGAGAGAATGAGATATTCGGTCAAAAAATAATTGGACATTAGCGAGGGACATCTCATTTCCGTCGCTAATCATCACTCGACATATATAGTCGATCGATGCACAAATACCAAATCGGCCCGACAGCGTTCGATTAGCGAGGACATCTCATTTCCGCTAATTCTCTCGCTAATGGTCACATTAGCGAGGGACTTGAAGTTCCGTCGCAAATGTCTGTTTTTTGCGAGGGACAAAATTTCCCTCGCTAATTCCGTCGCTAATCCTCGTTTTTTTTTGTAGTGTAAGCCTTTCTCTATGAAGCGTTTGTTGAACAAGCATTTGCTCAGTTCAAGTACTGCATCTTTCAATCTTCCGTTACTTGCCCTCATCTATTTTCATTACTATAAGACAAAGACTCATTTATGAGATATTAAATAGTATATAGATTATGTTTTTGCGTATGATGTATTAAGGAACAAAGAGAAGGTATTAAAGGGAATATTTTCAGAAAGCGACAAGAAATATATTGTCGAGGTATTCAAACCGCTCAAATAGTACAATACACGGTGAAAAAATGTTATGAATGCTTGCTGAATTTTTCTGCAGGTGATACACATTTTATGCAGGCCGAATCTGTCAACAATTGCAAGAAGATTTGGAGATGCGATGTCCCATCTAAAATTCAAATTTTTGCTTGGAGAGTAATGTTGCAACAAGTGGCCACGAGAGTAGCTTTGCATAGAAGAGGTATCCTCCATCAAAATGATGTAAGTTGTGTGTTGTGCTTTCGGGGAGAAGAGACAGTGGACCATTTGTTTGTGACGTGTAAAGTTGCCAAGAGTGTATGGAGAAATGTTTTTGCTTGGTTGGGGTCTTCGATTGGCGATACAGAAAATATAGTAACTCATTTTATGGAATTTGGAAAATTAGTGAAAGGCAAGAGGCAAAGAGGGGTCAAGCATATCATATGGATGGCGGTAGTTTGGAATTTATGGAGGGCGCGAAATATGGTAATCTTCAATGGCGAGGTGACTTCGGTTCCATCATTAGTAGCGGGAGTAAAGGATTTAGCTTGGAGTTGGTTCAAGGCAAGGAAGGAGAGAAATTGTAAAGTGACTTGGGCGGATTGGTTTAATTGCCCAGAGGGTTGCTTTTATATCTTTGTAATGTTTGCATTGTAAGAATTGTAATTCTAAGAACTTTAAGGGGAGAAATAGTGGGCTGTTTTCTTCTCCCACTATAAGCACAATTTAGTTTGTGCGAGTACTTTTTCCTCGCTAGAGTCTTTTTCCTGGGGGTTTTGGCTTACTCTAGTAGGTTTTGAGAGGCCTCTCCTTCTCTTTCTCTCTCATCAGAAGGGTTGGGCACTCTCTCATGCTCCCTTCAATGTTATCTCAATTATCTAAAAAAAAAAAAATACAATACACATCAACAACTGTAGTTGTGTACAGATAAAGCATAATTTCAGCGTGATTGATCATACGAACCAATTGCATTTAATAAAGTTGTCTCCCATTTGAAACCCTAATTTCAATCATTATGATTCTATCTGACAAAATGCACCAACAACATAATTTCTAAATCACTATATATATAAAAGGCGTTCATCATTACTTGGAGCAAATAACAAAACTATTCTGATTATATGGCATTCAAGCTCTCAAGAAAATATACACACAAGCTTCCATACTTTAGAAGAGTGGTTATCCATTGAAGCTCAAGCAAATATAAATAGAATTTTTTTTATATCTTTCTAATGGCTTTCATTGTAAATCTCTTGGTTGAGAGTAATGTTATTAAACCCGGAGGTCATTGACCCATTAATATTAGTCGATGGGTTAATTGTTGTGAATCAGAAGGGTCACTCTGCGCATTTAATCTTATTATTAGTAAAATGATATGAGAAATAGAAAAATATATGATATTATGAGTCTATATTTTTAAATTTGAATTGATTGAATATTAAAATAAATTTAAAAATGAATAATTATTCATATTCAATAATATTCTAATGAATAAATATATAGAATCTAAAATTTATGGAATGTAATGGAAAATATTAGATGTTAAATAATTGAGATATACCTATTAAATGGATATAATAAATAGGTAAAAAGACTTTGATTGTTAAAAAGGAAATCTTGTGTTTGAAATTAAACAGAAGAAAGGAATATATATATATATATATATATATATATATATATATATATATATATATATATATATATATATATATATATATATATAACTCAACATTACCACAAAGTTTGCCGACTCTGTCGGTTAAGATGTTAAGGTGTTCAATCCCCCGTTCTCCCTTTTTTGGTAAGCACCTCGCCAAAATTATTTCTCCCAAGCCGGGTTGACCGAGTCAATAGAAACACAGCCGAGTTGACTGAGTCTATTCCTGTTCGTTTGCAGATCCGATCCAATGGCCTGACTGAACTGCCTGATACCCTGAGTCCCGACCAAACCAGTCTGACTGACCGGTTCGGTCTGGATTCAATAACACTGGTTGAGAGTGTATTTCGTTTCTTACACAAATTAATTTGTAAAACACCCAGTAGAGGCTTTGTACCTTAGAGGCTTGAGGTCAAGTCATTCTAACAAGATGGGAGTTTAACCAGGTTGGCAGATACTGTCTTAGGGTTGTAAACTAAAGTTGTGGAAATCCTTCAAAGGTTTTGAAGGGAATAAAGTAGCCACATGGTAGTGAACCAACATAAAACTCTTGTGCCCATTTACTTGCTTTCATTTGCTTTACATTATTTACTGTATACAAAAGGTTTTGAAAACAAGTCTGAAGAAAAGATTTGTAATTGAAAACTCTATTCAAACCCCCTTTTCTAGCGTTTTTCTACCTTCAATTGGCATCAAAGCGAGGGTTCTTGGAAAAACACCTGACAAGTGTGAGGGTTAAGATCCTGCTCTATCTTTTCTATACATATGGCAAACAACAATAATGGTCCAAATTTTATTAGTCCTCCCTCCTTTGTTCACTAGGTTGAACTATGATTATTGGTTAGATAAAATTGAATATTTTTTAAATTACAAGGTACTGAGTTGTGGGAAGCTATTTCCATAAACTATGTTAGTCCCAAAAATGCTGATGGGTCTGACAAAGAAAGATCTGCATAAACAAATGTACAAAAGAAAGCTCACATGGTAAATCACAAGGCAAGATATATTCTTATATGTGTCATATCCGAGAAAGATTATGAAAAATGCGGTAAAAACTCCACAACCAATGAGATCTGGGATTTCTTGGGCCAGGCGTACAAAGGCATTGGCCAGATGCGTGAGACTGAGGCAAACATATTGGTAAACAATGAATCTTTTAAGATGGAAGAAAATGATACTATTGAAACACTCTTCAATAGGTTTCGGCACCTGGTGAATGACCTCAAGATTCTAGATAAGAGCTACGCTGTTGCAGATCATGTCAAGAAGATCTTGAGAAGTCTGCCAAAGAAATGGAAACCAAAGGTTACAACTATTCAAAAAGCTAAAGACTTGAATACGCTGCAACTAGAAAATTTGATGAGTTCACTCAAAGCTCATGAACTAGAGTTGAACGTAGAAGAACCAGCCACAAGTTCAAAATTTGTAGCTCTAAAATCAGAGTATATATTTGGTTCCAAGGCATTACAAATTGAGATCTCTACAAAAGGTGTATCATCTGGTAGTGAATCAGAAGGTTGGGATGAAAGAAGTGTTCTTCTACACTAAAAAACTCAAGCAACTGAGAATGAAGCAAGGCAAAAATAGAAGACATTTCAAGAAGAATGAGACTAAGGAGAAATCAGAATCCAAAGACAAGTCTCGAGTGACATGTTTTGCATGCAAGAAATCTGGTCATTACAAGTCAGAGCAACCCAAGCTAACCAAGGAGAAATCCAGAAGGCATAACTTAAAAGGCAAGAAGAAATGTCTCACAACTATAGGAATCAATCTGAATCACCATCTTCTCATGAGGATGAAGAAGTTGCGTAATTGGCACTAGTGACAAGTGTACCATCATCCAATACAAAATCAGACTCAGATTCTAATGAAGAGATGTGTTACAAGGCATACTTCAGGCATCAGAGTTGGTATTTGGGCAGCGAATGCTCGCGACACCGGAGTTTGTAAAATAAAGTTTAGTTGTATTCCTTCAAAGGTTTTGAGGGACTAGACTAGCTACCAAATGATAGTGAACTGTTGATTGTTAGTAGTTGGCTGTTGGTATTAATTAGGTGGTTGGCTGTTGGTATTAATTAACTAGGTGGTTGGCTGTTGTATTAATTTAAAGACTTTTGGTCAAGCTTTATTCGCTTTTCTAAGTTTCATTTTTGGTCCTTTCTTTTTTTTTTTTTTTCTCATTTTGGTCCCTCATATTTCATTTTCGTTTTATTTTGGTCCCTCCGTTAACTTTCTGTTAAAAAAAAGTTATGTGGCAAACGGTGATGACGTGGCACTGACATGGCAATGTGTGTTGCTACTTAAAATTGAAAATTTTAATGAAATTGGAAGTTGAACCCGTGACCATAAAGTGAACGACGCTCCCACTTACCACTAAACCACAGCATCTTTTGATAACATACGGCCAACGAAAATATATATTACTTAATTGCGAATTAATTTTAATAAAAAAAATAAAAACGAAATCAACTCTTCTTCTTCGCATCTTCATCTTCTTCATGAAAAATTTGCAGAAAAATTGAATCTTTGAACGAGTTGGAAACAAATCTTCATAAATAAACCAAAATCGAAACAGAATTTTATCATAAAACGAAATCTCAGAATAATAAAACATCTTCAATCTTCATCAATCACAAATGTGGACGAAATTGAAATAAAATTAAGATGAAATCGAAACAAAAATCGAAGAGAAATCAAAATGAAATTCGATTTTCGTTTCAAAGAATCAGATCAGTTTTCATTTTAAAGAATCAAAAATCAAAGGGGTTTCATTTTTAATCATAGATAAAGGAAAACCAGTTGGGTTTATCAATCCAAAGACAAAGCAAACCCAGAAACAAAATTACCAGTTTCGTTTTAAATCGTTTTCTAATTCAACCTGTTTTTCTTAATCGTATTCGTCTATTGCTTTTAATTGATTTCGTTTTGAACAATTTTTCCAGATCTAAACTGTGCATCGTTTTCCAGATCTGAATTTTTTCTCTGCAGTGTGTAACTTTATAAGATATATATTTATTATTAAGTGTCTGATTTGTATCAAGAACCATTCATGGTGCAGTGGTTGTTGTTTGTGTTTTCAACCTAAAGGTCAACGGTTCAAATCTCATGTAAGGCAATTTGGTGCATTTTATTTTTATAGTGACATGACATGTAAGCTCCATGTGGCAGTGACGCCATTGCCACGTCATCACCGTTTGCCACATAACTTTTTTTTTAACAGAAAGTTAACAGAGGGACCAAAATGAAACGAAACTAGAAGATGAGGGACCAAAACGAGAAAAAAAAAAGATAAAGGACCAAAATGAAACCTAGAGCAAAGATAAAGGACTAAAAGTGCTATTTAGCCTAAAATAAAGTTTAGTTGTATTCCTTCAAAGGTTTTGAGGGACTAGACTAGCTACCAAATGATAGTGAACTGTTGATTGTTAGTAGTTGGCTGTTGGTATTAATTAGGTGGTTGACTGTTGGTATTAATTAACTAGGTGGTTGGCTGTTGTATTAATTTAGTTAGTTGTATTTCTCTTGTATATATAGAGATGTAAATCCCACTCAAATAATCAATCAATCAAAAATTCTGATTTAAGATGGTATCGAGCAAGTTCGATTCTGCGTGACCTATTCTTTGAGCTTCACCACCATTTGCCGGTGGATATACAAGCACACACAAGCAAAGACTACCTTTATTAGTTTTTCAATTTATATCTTCTCAACATGATATCTAGAGCCTAGCCATCTCCGTCCTAAAATTCACATTAGGCGACCCTAGTTCTCTGTAACCTACTTTCTCTCCTCGCTCATACGTCACTTGTCACGCCACTTTGCTCACATCATTGCTTCACGCCATCGCTCACACCGCCGTATTCTTTCTATGCTCTCGTTCACGCCAATGTTCACACTCATCGTATTCTTTGTCTACACCACCGCTCACGCCATCGTCTTCTTTGTCTATGTCACTATTCACGTCGTTGTTCAAGTCACTTTATTCATGTCGTCAGTCACCGCTTTCCTTCTCGCTGTTTCTATTTTCTCGGGTGCATTTTTCGCTTCCGCAGCACTCCACGACCGCCTGCCGCCACCCAAAAAAATGTGTTCTATTTCTTTCTACTTTGTGAATAGAAGTTAGATTAAATTGAACAATTATTATCCAATAATGTCACTTCGTTGAGAATATTGTATGTATGATTTTTAATCTTCACCTCTGACGCACTCCAAATTGACTAAATAAACCCTTTCTTTATTCCTCGCTGGAATATATCCTCCTGACTCTATTCTTCCCGCCGAATGCCTTTCTTGGATACTCTATATTCCCCAAAGGTTATATATGTCTTTCCTCGTAAATGTTTTCATGTCTAATGCTTTGAGTTTTGACAAATCGATTTCCTTATTTTAGTCTATTTTCGCTTTAAGGGATAATATTTGTTTCTCGAGAATCAAATATTCGTAATCATTTAAAAAAATTCTTCAACATCTCTTTTGACATCCGAGTGTTTGTTTGAACCGGATGCTTTTGACTCCACTTCCTCGATTTTTATGTACTCTAAATGTGCTAGAGTTCTTGATGCACGCAAGGTGTTTTGAAGGAATGATTGTGTTGTCTTGTTATGTCCGGTTTAGTGCGTAACTTTGAAAAATGATGAAGCCTTAGAAGTTTTGATATTTTCAAGCATGTCTTGGTGTTCTTTGCTATTAGGGTTCAGATTTCCCTTTAGCCAAGACTTGTTCAAATTGGCATACAAATGTATCTTTTGTTGGAGTGTCATCTTGTACTGCCTATGGTGGTTAAGCCTTTGTCCTATGGCCTTGTTGATGTTTGCTTCAGTTTATGGTGGTTAAGCATGACGCTTCTGCTAAAAATGGTTAAGCGTTGATGTGCTTCGCCAAATGGTTAAACTTTGAGGTATAGTTTCGTTGGTGGTTAAGCCTTTGCCCTCTCTGTCTTGTTGATGTTTGCTTCGCAAACATCAAGTGATTAAGCCTTGAGTTGTGGTTTCTATTCGATGGTTAAGCTTTTCTTGACTTCTTTGACATTTGGATGGTTATACCTAAGAGTGGAGTTTGTTGATTCCTTAGGAGGAGATTTATATGGAGCAACCACCTGGCTTTGTTGCTCAGGGGGAGTCAGATCTTGTTTACAAACTTAGAGAGTCATTGTATGGTTTAAAACAATCGCTTGAGTTGTCGATCTCTCTAATGGCAAGCTCTCTAGTTAGAAATCTGAGCACATTATCAATAGTCCATTGGTAGTCCCGTTGTCCAACCACCGTCCAGGTTGAGTCGTCGGTCCCAATGACAGATGAAATAGTTCGTTGGTAGTCCCGTTGTCCAACCACCGTCCGAGTCCTCAACACCACCACATATGAAATGTTTCCGATTCGATTCGGAGTTGTTACACCTTCGCTAGAACTTCAAATTCTTTATGTACCGGTCCGATATTCTATCTTGTTTGGTTTGAAGATGTACTTCTCCCATTTGGGGGCTTCACCGCTAATAGCGCCGCCCAATATTGTTTCTTGGTTTAGTTTGAAGATGTGACATTTCCCGTGAAGGTTTGAGTGTTGCCAAAGTGAGCACATGACTAATATCTTCTTTGTTTTGAAGTTGTGACATTTCTAGTTAGGGTTTCAATTTCGGAGTGAGCGCCGCCCAATATCACTATGGTTTGGTTTGAAGTGGCGGCACCTTCAATAAAGACTTCAATTGTCAAAGCATTGGCTCAATATCATTGAAGTTTTTGGTAGCATTTATCTTATGATGGTTTGGTATTCCTCATTGGTTTGGTTTGAAGTTGTGATATCATTCGTTGGATTGTTCGAGATATCTTTTGGGTTTGATTCTCATTCAGAGGGGCATAATTGTAACAAGCTTCAAGCTTACTAAGCTTTAGCTTGAGGGGGAGTGTTGATTGTTAGTAGTTGGCTGTTGGTATTAATTAGGTGGTTGGCTGTTGGTATTAATTAACTAGGTGGTTGGCTGTTGTATTAATTTAGTTAGTTGTATTTCTCTTGTATATATAGAGATGTAAATCCCACTCAAATAATCAATCAATCAAAAATTCTGATTTAAGAACCAAGATAAATTTATTGAGTCATTTACTTGCATTCATTTGCTTTACAATATTTACTATTTACAAAAAGTTTTGAAAACAAGTCTAAAATAATATTTTTCATTGAAAAACTCTATCCAAATATCTCTTTTCTCACGTTTTTCTATCTTCAACTAGTGCATAAAGATGCAGTTCATTCAATTAATCTTCAATTAGTGCTTTGAATGTAAAATGTTCTAGATATCCTCACATACGAAGGCAAGTGCATGCATTAATCCAACAAGAAATTATTACACCCAACTCTAGTGTATTTCTCAGACCTATGATATCAGTTAAAAAAAATGATTCTTTATAGTGTTTGTGTATAGGTAATATAGCAAATGTACCAATTCTATGACCTCCTTAAGATTGAAGTCATAATAATACGGGATAAATATACCAAATGTGGCCGATGGATACGTAGCTTACATAAAACTGCTAATTTTGTAGATTCAATTTAGATTCAAATTAAGGAGGATGTTCAAAAAAACAGGTTTTTGGATGCATGATCAGTTTGACTTGACACCAATTGTCTTAATTATTACGTCTCAACATAGTAAAAAAAAAACTAAATACTGGACTGTGTGATTCACTGGAGTCAGTTTTGATTTTAGTCACAACAGTTATTATATGCATACACCATTGGATCTTCTAACATCAAATCCTAAATCCTGATCCTTAATTTTTTTCAAACAAAAAATAATAATAATAAAAGCCGAGAAGAGAGAGAGAGAGACACATGCAGTGTTATCAAACCCGGACCGACCCGGTCGATCGGCCCGATTCGCCCGTGACCCGCAGAGTAGATCGAGTCGGTTTGGATGTTGATCGGATATGCAATTAGCCCGCGATTACGTCATCAACCCGGTCAAATCCACCTTTGACTCGGTCAGACAAAGGTGTTGGCCGAATTTTTAATATCAAAAATGTAATGGCTGGGTATCGAACCCCTTACCTGATGCTTATACTGCATGCTTTAACCAACTGTGTTGCACATTGTGTTGGTAAACAAACAACATACATTATACTTTATTCATTCTTTTCTTTTCTTTTTTTGAACAAAACCATTTTAACCTACTATTTATATTAATTTATTAATTACTTTTATACTTACATGTGTTATTATCTATTATGTATATATCTTATTTAATATCTAATATTTTGTATCACATTCCATAAATTTTAGATTCTATATATTATTAAGTACGAATAATCATTCATTTTAAAATTTATGTTGATATTTAATTATTTCATATTGAAAATATTGACCTACAATATTATATATTTTATCAGTTTTAGTAGATTCACGGGTCACGCGGGTTAACTAATGACCCATCGATCCGACCATTGACCCAGTGACCCAATGACCTGATCGAGTCGACCACCGGGTCGGTTTTAATAACATTGGACACATGTGACTGCAACTAATCACAATCCCTAAATACCAGGTCCCACTGCAAGGAAATTCCACGCAGTCACAAGTTCTAGCAGCTGCAAATCTCAACCATTGATGAAGATCGGCGAGCCTATGTCTTTAAGCCATTAAACCGTATACAACTAAATACAAGTTGTCTGATCTTCAACCAACAGCCAAAATTGCAAATGCAATGACTGCAGTGCAGAATCCAGGTTCCTCACTGTACATGCTCCATAATGGAGGAGAATGATCATTTATGTGTCATGTTTTATGTCCTGTCAGGTTTAGTCAGCGTTAAAGCAAGAAAGAGAGATACAAGTAAATGTAAATTTTGTTCTAAAACTTCAAAGGACTAGCAAAATCCTACACTTGTTTCGATTATCTAAATTGTTTTTATTATATATATATACACATACGAGCACAAATAGAACCACGTACAAGCACAAAATATCTTCAACATTTGTTTGGCCTGTACTATCCCTTTTGAGTCTGGGAAACAATAAACAGTAGACTCTTAACGTGATCTTCGATAATAATATCTGCAACAGAAAATTTAGATCAGTTGTATGATGGTGTATAAAATGTTCATAAATCTGATGTTGATATGGATGAGAGAGTGAGAGCTTACACATATATATTGATGTTGTAAAGGGAAGCATATTTTCTTAGAAGCCTTTCTATGGTGTACCACTGAGAACGATCAGATCCATCTTGATAGCCAATCCGTGGCATGTGTATTGACGCTATGCAGAACGGTCCAAAGAATTTTGTATCAGTAAGTTTGAAATGTCAACTTGCCACAATTTAATTTCAAATTACTTATTAACAGGAACTTATAGCTTAATGCCATCCCTGATGTCAATTGTCAACACATCTCCGCCACTTCAAGTGTATTCACACTTCTCTACCGAAACATTTTCTATGCTATCCGTAGCGCTGCTTTCAACCTGTGCAAAACGCCAAAATTGTTAAATTAGATATCACGTCCCGATTCGAACCCGGGTCCTCACATTGTGTGCGTGAGTTTCTAGTGGCAATTGCCACTTCGCCTACAAACCAAAAAAAAAAAACATTTTCTAGTTAACCTGTTATAGGCTGTAATATTGTACTTTACTTTCTAGTGTTGACCTGCTACTGCAGGTAACAATCTGTTTCTGTGGCATCATGCTTATATATAGCAGCCACCTCTGTGTAAAACTGATCCAATCAATTTCATTTCTCCACAATGTTCAAACTAGTTCTTTCCCTCTCTCTAAATTTCTTAACATGGTATCCATAGCCTCAACGATCGTAACAAACACTCTAACAAACTTCTAACCGTCTTCTTCTTCTACCTTTGATTCTTTTTTGCTCCGTTCCGTCGCGCCAACCATGGCCTTTGTAAACAATAACGATCCACCGCTGCAACCGACCGGTGAAGCATCGCAAACAACACCGCATACTACTGCGAGCAATGGAAACTCCGTCACCTTCGAAGTCAAGGAGTTTAAACACAAGATTACCGAACGCCTTCACGATAAAAATTTTGTTCTATGGCGGCAACAGGTGGAGCCGGTGATAAAGGCTCACTGTCTACATCACTATCTCGTCACCGTCTACATCACTATCTCGTTTCTCCGAAGATTCCTCCTCGCTTTCTCACCACCAACGACGTCGCCACCGGCAATGAAAATCCTGCGTTCTCTCTTTGGGAAGCGCAGGACCAGATGCTGCTGTCCTGGTTGCAAACGTCGCTCACGACGGAGATCCAGGCTCGTGTCGTTGGCTGCGTTCACTCATTCGAACTTTGGGACAAAATACACGCTTACTTCTCTAAGCTTGGACGTACAAAGATCCGTCAACTTCGCAATCAACTTCGCAATGAACTTCTGTGGCATCATGCCTATATATAGCAGCCACCTCTGTGTAAAACTCATCCAATCAATTTCATTTCTCCACAATGTTCAAACTAGTTCTTTCCCTCTCTCTAAATTTCTTAACATGGTATCCAGAGCCTCAACGATAGTAACAAACACTCTAACAAACTTCTAACCGTCTTCTTCTTCTACCTTTGATTCTATTTCGCTCCATTCCGTCGCGCCAACCATGGCCTTTGTAAACAATAATGATCCACCGCTGCAACCGACCGGTGAAGCATCGCAAACAACACCGCATACTCTCGCGCTAGCTTCCCCCGCCGAAGCCACGATAGCGCTTCCCCTTCTACCGCCATCATCGCCGCGTCTAACTTTTCGTCTTCCTCGATATGCCGTACCTTGAAGAACCTCTCAATCTTGGTTAACCACCCCGTCGCCTCCTCGCCGTTGAACACCGGAAGATCAATCTTTCTCGTAATCCGCTCCCTTCGTTTTGGTTTCCGTTGTGCTCGGGTCGGGTTCTCGGGTTGCCCGTACCGGGCGTCGCTCTCTGCAGAGCTGTCGCAACGATCTGTTCCATGCGCGCAGCATGTTCGTCGAGTTGCAATTTGGTTCGCACCTCCATTTCTTGAAGCCTTCGCTCCACCTCGTCGATTCTAGCTTCCATGGCAGCTTTCCTCCACGTCATTCACCAAGAATCGTCTCGCTTTGATACCAGTTGAAAGGTTCAACTGGAATTAAGGGATGAATTGAAAGAAATCAGAGAAAAAGAGATGATACAACACTCTGGTTAATTCGTCCAGCAACTATGCATAACTGCACTTAACTGTTTTCTGTTTATTTCACTAACTGCCTTTACTGTATCAGTTACAGGTTTATTTATACACAAGTGCAGAATAGGAAATTACATAATTGCCCTTTATTTCCCTCTATTTCTTCTATATATTCTAGTTACAATAGGATGCGAGCTATCAACTCCGTCACCTCTGAAGTCAAGGAGTTTAAACACAAGATTACTGAACGCCTTCACGATGAAAATTTTGTTCTATGGCGGCAACAGGTGGAGCCGGTGATAAAGGCTCACCGTCTACATCACTATCTCGTTTCTCCGATGATTCCTTCTCGCTTTCTCACCACCAACGACGCCGCCACGGCAATGAAAATCCTGCGTTCTCTCTTTGGGAAGCGCAGGACCAGATGCTGCTGTCCTGGTTGCAAACGTCGCTCACGACGGAGATCCAGGCTCATGTCGTTGGCTGCGTTCACTCGTTCGAACTTTGGGACAAAATACACACTTACTTCTCTAAGCTTGGACGTACAAAGATCCGTCAACTTCGCAATGAACTTCGCACCACACAACTCGAAGGTAATTCCGTTAAAGATTATCTTGCCAAAATCAAGAAACTCGTGGATTCTCTTGCTGCTGTTGGAACTTGGAAGTCCAGTTTCAACCAAAGATCATCTCGACGCCATTTTCGATGGCCTTCCACAAGAGTATGACTCAATCATCTCGCTTGTTGAAAGCAAATTCAATGAGGATGTAACGGTTGAAGAAGCAGAATCTCTGTTAATTGGTCAAGAAACTCGCCTCAACAAGTATCGTAAGCTTTCAAAAACTGATAATGCTTCTGTTTTAATTACGCAAACTGCTCCTTCACCACAAGTCCCTGTTGATACTCCATCTCCCACTGTTAATGCTGTTTCTAATGCTCCGGCCACCACTGAATTGCCTCAAGATGCCCGCGGTTACCGTGGCCGTGGAGGTCGTTTCCAAGGCAACTGCCAGGTCTGCAACAAATATGGTCACTCTGCTGCGCAATGCTATCATAGGTTCAACCAATACTTCAATCCTAACACACCTCAGCCACCTATCTTTCCCACACCTCAACCTCACCAATACTACAACCCCTATACCTATATCCGACCACAACAACCTCCACCACAATGGCCTGCACCCACCTCTCAACCAAATCAACCTGTACCTACTGCTCCACCACAAGCACTCATGATGACAGCACCTCAACTCGCCTCTCCTAACTTCTCTGGTGACTCCGCAGCCAACACTCATGTTACAAACAATAATCAAAACATTCAAGTTCCACACTTCACTCATGAGACTCCAAGTCAAGTTTTCGAAGGTAATGGGCAAAGCTTACCCGTTCTTAATTCTGGCTCTACCTCTTTTCCCTCACCCTTCAATCCAAATATTAAGTTACATATGCACAATTTACTGTATGTTCCTTCTATCACCAAGAATCTAATTAGTGTTAATCGTTTTCTGCGTGATAATCCTGTCTTTGTTGAGTTTCATCTTAATGATTGTTTCATTAAATCTCAGGCTACTCGTGAGGTGTTGCTGCATGTTGTGCTGGCCCTGATGGACTCTACGAGTTCAAGGACTTGCTGCAGCACACTGGCCAAGCCAAGCCCTCTTCTATTCCTCCATTTAAGTCATCTGTTCTCACTGTATCTAGTCATAATTGTAACTCCGTTCCTCCTGTAATCAGTGACAAAGCCACTGTCCCCCATTCCCAACTTAGTTTACAACCATGGCATCAGAGGTTAGGGCATCCTAATCCTCATGCCTTACGCATTGTAACTCAACTTTATAATCTGAATTTTCCTAATAAAGATCCTTCATCATTTTGCAATGCTTGTGCTATTGGCAAATCTCATAGACTACCTTTCTCTCCCTCACTTACTGCTTATTCTACTCCATTACAACTCATTTATAGTGATCTATGGGGTCTCTCCCCATTTCCAAGCCCTCTTCTATTCCTCCATTTAAGTCATCTGTTCTCACTGTATCTAGTCATAATTGTAACTCCGTTCCTCCTGTAATCAGTGACAAAGCCACTGTCCCCCATTCCCAACTTAGTTTACAACCATGGCATCAGAGGTTAGGGCATCCTAATCCTCATGCCTTACGCATTGTAACTCAACTTTATAATCTGAATTTTCCTAATAAAGATCCTTCATCATTTTGCAATGCTTGTGCTATTGGCAAATCTCATAGACTACCTTTCTCTCCCTCACTTACTGCTTATTCTACTCCATTACAACTCATTTATAGTGATCTATGGGGTCTCTCCCCATTTCCATCATCCACGGGCTTCTACTATTATGTCACATTTGTAGATGCTCACTCCAAATTCACCTGGCTATTTCTCATTAAGTCAAAGTCCGATACCCTTCATATTTTCAAAGAGTTCAAAGCAATGGCCGAACTTCAGTTCAATTGTAAAATTAAAGCCATTCAAACTGACTGGGGTGGGGAGTTTAGGCCTTTCACCAAGTACTTGAGTGATCTAGGCATCCTTCATCGTGTCATATGTCCTCACACTCACCATCAAAATGGTGTAGTGGAAAAGAAACATAGACATATAGTGGAATTAGGTCTCACTCTCCTCTTCCAATCTAAATTACCTCTTACCTATTGGGATCATGCCTTTGCCACTGCTGTATATCTAATCAATAGACTCCCAACCAAGGTAGTCAGAATCGAGATTATACATATAATCGGAAAGGAGATGTAAAATCGTAAATCGTAAATCGTAAATCGTGGAATCGTAAGTATAATCGTAAGATTATACTAAATTCATCAAACACATAAATTGAAGGTGTATTATATATAAATACTTCAAAAACTTGATTAATATTAAGTTTGATAAGTCATAAGTTCATAAAACACAACTAGTCACTAGTTTTATGACTTATAAGTCATAAAACTAATTAAAACAAATAAGCAAGACAGTAACACCTAGACCCAAATTAAAAGTCACCATTAGCATTTTCAGCCATTAAAGGAAGAAAAACAAACAGAGAAGTGCGAGAGGGAGAGCTGGAAATTGGGAATGGTAAACAAACAGAGAAGTTACGCGTCAGAGTAAAGAAAGAATGTAAAGAATGTCTCAGTGTGAGAGAGAGAGCCGTTGTGAAAGAAAGAAACATAAAGACTAAAGAGGGAGTACTGGAAGAAACGTAAATAAAGAAAGAAAAAAAAGAAGAGAAAACGTGTAACAAACCACTGCACGAAACGTGGCTTGTGTATCTGGAAAAAAAAAAGAAACAAACGTGTAACAACTTACTAATGTGGCTTCTGTTTTTTATTATTCCTGACTATGCCTCTTTTAGAGTCTTTGGATGTAGTTGTTTTCCTTGCCTACGCCCTTACAACACCAACAAATTGGCTTTTAGATCTCATGAGTGTGTGTTTTTGGGATACTCCACCTCTCATAAAGGCTATAAGTGTCTCTCACCAAGTGGTAGAATCTTCATCTCCAAAGATGTAAAATTCAATGAGTTGAACTTTCCCTACAAATCTCTCTTTGAATCCCCTGCTACCAATCCCTCACCCTCACCTAGTCAGTCTCAAACACCTTCTGCCACCATTCCATCACCTCCACACACCAAACAACCAGCCTCACATACTACTGTCTCAACACCACAAAACTCTCCTACCACCATCTCACCACTAAATGAACATCCTCCTTCTCCTATGTCACCTAATAACCAACCTTCCTCCCTAATCAATCCACAAATCTGTCACCTAACTCTACTCCTCACCCTCACTCCATGGCAACAGCTAGCACAACCATTGAACTATCCACCAATACTCAACCAGCTACTGCTACCACAGCTTCCACTACCACACCTACTAATCCTCCTCCTCACAACACTCATCCAATGGAAACACGATCTAAAGATGGCATCTTCAAACCTAGACTTAACCCAACCCTTCTACTCACTCACATTGAACCTAAAAGTGCAAAATCAGCACTGCAGCAACCCCTGTGGCAGTCTGCTATGGCAACAGAATATCAAGCTCTTATGAGAAACAATACTTGGGACTTAGTCTCTCCTCCTCCTAATACAAATGTAATTGGTTGCAAGTGGGTATTTAGAGTCAAGGAAAATGCTGATGGATCTCTAAGGCTCGCTTAGTTGCAAAGGTTTTTCAGCAACAACTTGGTCGTGACTTCAATGAAACTTTCTCCCCGGTTATAAAAACTGTCACTATTCGAACTGTTCTTACTCTTGCTCTTAGCCACAAATGGGATTTACATCAAATTGATGTAAACAATGCCTTTTTAAATGGAGTTTTAGAGGAAGAAGTGTACATGAGTCAACCCCAAGGCTTTGAAGCAACTGACAAGAATTTGGTATGCAAGTTAAACAAGGCAATTTATGGTCTCAAACAAGCTCCTAAGCTCAAATCAACACTTATTCAACTTGGTTTCACTAGTAGCCGTTGTGACTCTTCTCTCTTTATCTACAAGAAACAAGGCACCATCATCTATCTCTTAGTATATGTTGATGATATTATCATCACAGGAATTCCAACACCATGTCATTCATACTCTCATTAAGCGGATGGATTCTGAATTTTCTCTCAAACAACTAGGAAGCTAGACTATTTCCTTGGTATTGAAGTTAAGAGTCTTCCAAATGGTAACATTCTAGTTACCCAATGCAAATACATTCGTGATCTTCTCACCAAGACAAATATGGTCAAAGCAAATTCTATCTCCTCACCAATGGTATCTAGTTGCAAGCTATCAAAACAGGCGGTGACTTTCTCCCGATCCTATGACCTATAGATCCGTGGTTGGTGCTCTCCAATACACCACCATAACTAAACCGTAAATCAGCTATCTTTGTAAACAAAGTCTGCCAATACATGTTCTCTCCACTTGAATCACATTGGGCGGTGGTTAAAAGAATTTTAAGATACCTAAAGCGGCACTCAATCATGGTTTTCTCTCAAACACGCTAATATCACTAAACCACTTTGCCAATCCGAGCCTCGGTGTGATGCAGATTGGGCCTCCGATGTAGATGACAGAAATCCACCTCAGTGCAAATTGTATTTCTTGGGTCTAACTTGATTTCTTGGTGGGCAAAGAAGCAAGCAAGAGTTGCTAGATCCAAAGACCGGCGAGAATCTGAAGCATTGCTGTGCACTCTTGCTGAAGTTACCCGGATACTGATCTCTTCTATCAGAATTGGGTGTTCCTCATTCCACTCCTCGATTCTGTACAATCGTCCAGTCTTTGTAGCACTAGCACACAATCCTATCCTTCATGCTAGGACTAAGCATATGGAGCTACATCTTTTCTTTGTTCGTGACAAAGTTCTCTCCAAACAACTTCGATATATCATGTGCCCGGACATGAGCGGTGGGCGATATTTTCACAAAACCACTTTGTCTACAAATCATTTTCGATTTACTCAGTCCAAGCTTCAAGTGGCTGCTACTCCTATGGATTCACACCTCCTTGAGCTTGTGGGGAAGTGTAAGAGTATAGACTAGTGAACTTTAGTTTGTAGCTTAGTTAACTTTGTTATAGGCTGTAATATTGTACTTTACTTTCTAGTGTTGACCTGCTACTGCAGGTAACAATCTGTTTCTGTGGCATGCCTATATATAGCAGCAACCTCTGTGTAAAACTGATCCAATCAATTTCATTTCTCCACAATGTTCAAACTAGTTCTTTCCCTCTCTCCAAATTTCTTAACAGCTATAGTCAAGCATGTAAGCAAGAAGAAAAGAAAAGAGCAAATACATTAACAATGAAATTGTGATATAAGGTACGAATTAAACATCAAGTTAGATAAAATGGTAGCATGTTACCTGAATTTTGAGCAGCTGAGAATGCTGCCTTTGATAAGCAACTTTCCAAATGGACAAGTGAGATTTCACTTCGAGGGACTGTACGCCTTGGATTGTAAGATTGAACCACAGCCAAAGCAACCATTTTAGGAGCATTTTCATCCTTATCCTTATTTTTTTCATCACAGCCATCTATAAGTAAAAAGACACATAAGGAAATCAAACACAAATGTAACAACTGGTAAACGTTACAACTTTTTCCTACTTTTTATAAGATGCATCACATTATTCACAATGTGCTTGCAGTAACATAATAACATAAATAAGATCCATCCCCACCTTTCAGAGGATGCCCATTAATTAGTGATGGCTATACTCTAAAAGACCGAAAGATAACATGTAAACGGAAGCTCAGAAGCCAGTAATAATTATTTCTATGTCAATCACTCATCTATATTACTAGAACGAGTATGATAACTAAGAGTTAAAGTGGTAAATGGCAATAATATCCTAAAGAAAAATAGCTGCATCTGTTTTTAGTAAGGTGGCTACATTAGAAGAGACTGTGTTATAATAACAAAAATGATTTCAGCTGTAAAATTGCAAGTACTCAAGTGCTGCATGTAGGTCAATGTAGTATCTTTGTATATTCGCTTAGATGAAGCATTTTGTAGTTATGCAATCCTGCTTTTACATAGATCTGAAGAATTAGCTTGTCACCGTGCTCACCTTCAAGTTTTATAAGATGGAGATCACCAAGATGGAGGTCCCCATGTTCAGAAGCCCGTTCATATGCATCACTGATGCTCGTAGAAAGTTTGGACAGTGCATCAAACATTCCACCATGGCCCCAATTTCCTGAGGTGTCAACACAACTGTAAAACCAGGTTAAATATTCAAGTTAATAATACAGCCAATGACTGTGATGGGAAGCAGTTATATCTATAAAAGGGTGATTGTATTTAATTGATGAAAATATTAGGGCCAACTTAAAGAGAAATGTAAGTAAACTGCTTGTTCCCAGCCAAGGATACTATACTATGGCCCAATGCTAAAAGCTAAAGTGAAGAGAATGTATCCCTTCCTTCTGTTACATTTTCTTTTAAATCTGACTTGCATGGAACAGTGGCGTTGGATGATGAATTTTTGGCGAAAGGCGGGCACCCTTTTTCCTTCTTATTGAGATGATGCTATGGATACCCGGTCTTTTTTTTAGTTTAGGACGTCGGCGCCAAAGACACCATTTAGAGATTTGCTTTGTGCGGGGGTCTAACTCAAGAGCATATGGGCGGGTTGACTTCCGTGATCCGCCTTCCATACCACGAGTTCGGTGAGAGACTGCTGCCAACTCCTTCTGCTCTGGAAGTTGATTTGCCTCATTTGCTATGGTTCATTATAACCCAACCCTGTACGTACCCTTTTGCCATCGTATCCCGTAAGCCCTTCTTTCTTTTAGCCAACTCCTTCTACTTCAAATAGCTCTATCCACTGGGACGGACTTTAAGCCTTTCTCTTCTTTACTTAACCTTGCTCACGAACTCGAAAGTCGGTGTAGATCGACTTGCTTGCATGGACTAATGCTAACAAATTGCTCAACTACTCGCCTAAGTCTCCCGCTCTCTTATCTTGAATCGGTGTGCACCGAGGAGTCAAGATTTATAGAGTCGGTGTGCGAAGGCCTATTTTTCATTCAACTAATTCATAGTTCACTTAGCCTCTACAGCTAAAAGCTATCACTCAAGTTAGGAGGAGGTTGAATCAGATTTCCTTTCCTTCCTCCAACTTCTTAGCGAAAGAGTAGGAATGAGATAGAGGGAATCCATCAATAATAAATAAGGGGAAATCCCCTCTTTGCCTATGTCCTTCCCAATCTAAGGGACAGTGTAGAGCGCATGCACTGTGGCATGTTCTATGGTGCCTAGCCTATGCTGCTGTCACATCCGAATGTTGCAGCCCGAAAAATGAAAAATTCAGTTATTTCTACTACATTAAATGATCTTTCAAATTGGTCAAGACTATCCAGTTTATGGCCGCTTCTTTATGGTACCAGTTGTTGCTTCATTGTTTGCAAATTCTTCCTCAATTAGTTAAGAGAATGAAATTGGCTGATATTATGACAATACTTAATAGAGTATATGCTAGTATTGTCTTTAGTTTTCTCTAATAGCTTTAGATTGTTAATAGTTAGTTAGTTAAACTGTTTAGAAACAGTTAGGATTTATTTTCTGTTTGACAGTTATGAGTCTGTTACTCATAACTGCACCTCTCTCCATATTGTAAGCACTGCTATATATACATAGCAGATCCTGTATACTAATTCAATCAATCAATAATAATTCATTTTTACAATGCTAAGTACAAATTCTATCATGGTATCACGAGCTTCTGAAATTTCTTCTTCTTCACCAGACCACCACCGTGGCTGGTGGTTCTGATTTTCACCGTCGCCGGTGCAAATCCAATTTTTCTCCTTCCTTTTCATTCGCTTTCATTTTTCGTTTTCTCCTCTTCCTTCAATTTTTCTTTAATTGAAAATCTGTTCAATTCTTTATCTGCTTTGAATTAGGGTTCTTGCGATTGAACTTCATCCAAAATTGGGGATTTTGCACCGGGCGCTTAATTCCTTCCGTTTGCGTTCTTACCCTCGCATTTCACTTCTGCGCATCTCTTTATCTTCTTTTCATTTGTTTCTTGTTCTTTGTATTCATTCTTGCGCATCTTCTTCTTCCCCGCTCGCGACAATCGTAATATTGATCATGGCGTAACTACAAAAGAAATTCCACGGACTTCCTCTCTTAAGCCATTCAAGTCCTTCCAGTGATCAAGTTCTTCGAGAAATTAACGGTGATAATCTACCTCTTTGCTTCAACAAATTGAGCACGTACTACGTGCCACACAAGTTACATCGTTTCGTGTCTCACCACAAGTTCCCCACGGTATTTGGTGACCAAGATCGCTGTCTTCGAGGTTGAAAATCCAGCGATATGTTGAATGGGAATTACAGGACCAGCTCTTGTTGGCTTTGGCTCCAATCTTCACTCTCTCTCCTTACGTTTCTTGCAAAGGTAATTGGTCATAGATATTCCTTTGAGCTGCGGGAAAAGATCCATCATCACTCTCGTGCCAAAACCAAGGCACAAAGCTAAGTAACTCGTGAGCGGACCTATATCTTTGTCAAGAAAGGATCTCAATCAATTGCAGAATTTTTTGCTAAGATAAAATCAATTGTTGATGCACTTAGATCCATTGGTGAGACAGTTTCTCGCCAAAGATATGATTTGACTGTTCTTCGTGGCCTTCCTCCGAATTTGAATCTATTATCACTCTTCTCTCCACAAAAGCCGAGTGGTTTGAGTTTGATGAGATGGAAGCTTTATTATTGGCCCATGAATCTCGCTTTGCACACATGAATAATGCTTCCAACACGATTCTGCTACTCAATCTCACCCGGAAACTCGCTAACTCGCTTTTTCAGCGAGTAATTCATAATGGTTCCGTTAAATCGAATCTCAACCTCTTGCTCAAGCTCAATACACTAATGGTCGTGGAGGCAATCGTGGGCGTAGTGGCAAGTTTCAACGTGGTGGCGAAAATGGTAGAGGTGGTCGTGGAGGCACACAATGTCAATTATGCTCTCGGTTTGGTCATGATGCAACCATGTGTTACTTCGTATTCCACCTCCACAACCTTCATTCCTCAACCTTCATTTCCCCGCCATGCCACCAATGTTTGGCAATCCTTATCAATATATTGAACTGGCTACACCCCTCCACACCTACTCCAAAGACCAACATATCCATGTGGCCTTCTATGCTCTCTTTCTTACACCATCCGGTTGGCCTCAACAAGCTAATATTGGTCCTCTGGTCGCCTCACGATAGCCACACTGCCGGCCTTTGCTATGACTCTGCTGCTTCCTTCTTTTGCTACAAGCAATCACTTGGGGACACTGCTGCTACACATCATATGAGTGGAATTGCACCTGATCCAGCCACTGCAACTACTCTTTCTGGTCAAGATCATGTTTTTCTAGGCAATGGTCAAGGTTTGCCAATCCATTCTATAAGCTCTGAGTCAATTCCTTCTCCTTATAATCCTAAACACATACTACACTATAACAATATACTTTATGTCCCTCAATTGAATAAAAACCTGTTAAGCATTAAGAAATTTGTTACTGATAATAATGCTTACTTTCAGTTTCATCCTAACCATTGCATTGCTAAATCTCAGGATGATCATTCTACTCTATTGTGTGGAAAAGGCAAGGAGGATGGACTTTATCACATTCCCAGAAAAATGCATTCTGCAGCCTCTGTTTCTAGTCCTTCATTGCAATTTTCTGCTAATTCTTCCATTGTAAACACTTCCACATTAGGTTCTGTTTGGCATAATAGGCTAGGCCATCCAAATTTACAAGTTCTAAATAGTATTCTCAAGCTTTGTAATAAACCAATTGTCAATATTAATAAATTTGATTTTTGCACAGCTTGTATATGGGCAAACCGCATGTTGCCATCTCATTTGTCTAATACTACCTATCATAATCCTTTAGAACTTATCTTTAGTGACCTATGGGGACCGGCTCCTATGGAGTCCTCCATGGGTTATAAGTATTACCTTTCTTTTGTTGATGCATACACTAGATATACCTGGATCTATTTTTTAAAAACAAAATCTGAAGCTATATCTCAATTCAAACTGTTTCAAGCACTTGTTGAGAAACAATTCAATCTTAAAATTAAATCTATTCAAACTGATTGGGGGGGTGAATTTCGTCCATTCGGTACTTATTTAGCATCCTTGGGTATAGTACACCGCCTTATTTGTCCACACACACATCACCAAAATGGTGTCATTGAAAGAAAACATAGACACATTGTAGATATGGGTCTATCCTTGCTTTCTCAAGCCTCTATGCCACTTAAGTATTGGGACCATGCTTTTCATACAGCAGTGTACTTGATTAACAGATTACCTTCTCCTTTTCAAAGGAACACTATCCCCTATACCAATTTATATAAGAAAAATCCTGATTATAACTTTCTAAAAGTATTTGGTTGTTCTTGTTTTCCTCTCCTTAGACCATACCATTCTTCAAAATTCGGTTCGAATCAGAATGCATCTTTTGGGATACTCCTCAAGCCACAAAGGCTATAAATGCCTTGATTCCACAGTAGATTGTTCATTTCTAAGGATGTCTTATTTCATGAAACTAACTTTCCTTATATGAAACTATTTTCTACACAACACTTTACCCTTTGCACTACACACTTCAATCTTCCACCATTACACATGCCAAATCAGCCTCCTTATACACCCACAATTAACCCTTCTCAACCACCCTCACCACCACCAGGCTCCTACACACTCTCCTCGCACCATCCTTCACTTCTTCTACACCTTTGCCTTCAAGTGCATCCTCTACAATTGATCCAAACTCATCTACACATTCTCACCACCCTCTCTCCAATTTCACCACCTCCAACTCAAACTTCCAAAGATCACTCTTTCGCATTAGTTAACCCCAAACACTCACCCTATGATGACTCGAGCTAAGCATGGTATTGTGCAACCTAGACTTCATCCCACTCTTCTTCTAACTACGGTGAACCTTATAATGTATCCAAGCATTGGCTTCTCCTCATTGGAAAGAAGCAATGCAAGTTGAATATGATGCTCTCATTAAGAATGGGACTGGTCTCTAGTCCACTTACCACCAGCGGGAAAGGCAATTGGTAATAAATGGGTTTTAGAATCAAAGAGAATCCTCGATGGTTCTCTCAACAAGTACAAAGCAAGGCTTGTGGCAAAAAGGATTCAATCAAAGAGAAGGGTGTGACTACTCAAAACATTTGCCCGTGTCAAAAAACCAATCACAAGTAAAGATTATTCTCACTCTTGCTCTTACAAACAATGGTGTCTATTAAGCAAATTGACATAAACAATGCCTTCCTTCATGGTTTCCTTGAGGAAGAAGTCTACATGAAACAACCTACTGGTTTTGAACATCAAGACAAATCCTTAGTTTGCAAGCTACATAAAGCCATATATGGCCTTAAACAAGCTCCAAGAGCTTGGTATGATCGACTCACTAAGACCCTCGCTTGGTTTTGGGTTTGTAAACAACAAATGTGATCCTTCTCTCCTAGTTTCTCGCACTTTAAGGCTTCTTTGCGTCTATGTCCCGATATATGTTGATGATATTATCATCACCGCGCGGCTCCTCTAATCTTTGTTGATCACCACTTATGTATTGCACTTCATCGCGCTTTTGCTCTAAAGAAGTTTGAATCTCTTGACTACTTTCGGGGATTGAAGTAAAGATCGCCAACAATGGTTCTCTCATCCTCACTCAATCAAAATACATCGTAGAATTACTTGGCGGTGGTATGGATCTTTGCAAAGGTATTTCAACACCTCTTCCAAAGAAAATTGAAGTCGTCTAGGTTTGGGTCGATTACTTTGCGGATCCTTCACTCTATAGGTCTATTGTTGGTGCTCTCCAATATGCAACTATCACTAGGCACGAAATTGGATATCGCGATCAATAAAGCATGCCAATTCTTATCTCGACCACTTGATACTCATTTGACAAAGATTAAAAGAATACTTAGATACAAAAGGAACCTTGGATTATGGTGCAGTACTCAAACCCGACTTTCTATCTCTACACCCTTATCTTTACAAGCATCTTTGTGATGCTGATTGGGCAAGTGATGTGGATGACAGAAGATCCACATCAGTGCATGTATATTCCTAGGACCTAATCTCATTAGTTGGTGGTCAAAGAAACAATCCTTAGTAGCTAGATCTATGAGAGTTTGAATACCGTAGCTTGGCTTTAACAACTTCAGAGGTTACGTGGGTTCAATCTCTCTACATGAAATAAGATCTCTCACTCTACACCAACAATATCTTTGTGACAACCAGTCACGGTGGCTTTAAGTCACAATCCTGTCCTTCACTCGAGAACTAAACACATGGAGCTAGACCTTTTCTTTGTTCGTGAGAAAGTGCTCAAGAAAGCCTTGGTGATGCGCCATGTTCCAAACAGAAGAACAAATTGTCGACATACTTACAAAACCTTTGGCTAAAGGGCCCTTTTGCTATCTTAGAGACAAACTTAATGTTTCAAGCATTTCATTGCTCACCACATAAGTTTGTGGGGAGTAATAGAGTATATGCTAGTATTGTCTTTAGTTTTCTCTAATAGCTTTAGATTGTTAATAGTTAGTTAGTTAAACTGTTTAGAAACGATTAGGATTTATTTTCTGTTTGTGATTATGAGTGCATTACTCATAATCGCACTCTCTCTCCATATTGTAAGCACTTGCTATATATACATAGCAGATCCTGTATACTAATTCAATCAATCAATAATAATTCATTTTTACAATGCTAAGTACAAATTCTATCAATACTAGGTAGCCATTCTCAAAGCAGACCCACGGGTGTAGCATGGTCGTCAGCTCATCCCTAACTATAGATGGAGCAGTCGCCAAATCCAATCCATTTCTCCGGAAGGCGCTAACAAACCGACTCTGATTCCCTACTGAGCCATTGAACACGTAATATGTTTTGCATAGATTAGAATTGTGGTGGGGCTATTTATTTTTTCTTTCTAAGCTGCGATAACATTTCGAAAAGTAGCCAGAGACTCGGAACTTGACGACGATTCCAACGCCGGCAGATTGGAACTGGTCAGTTGATTCTTCCGAAGAACCAGAAGCGCAGCGCTATGCCGGGGCAGGGGGACGGGAAAAGAAACGGCTACGAAGAAAGAAATGGAGGTTCCCAAAGCTTCTCCACGCCCAACGACGCGCATGACCTCGGGATGCTTTACTCCTAACCCCACTAGGTTCCGAGACGGAGCTTAACCTGAGTCTCGGTTAAGAACGGCGATGATCTACGTTTCACACGGCGCACTGACCAGCTTGTGGCCCGGTGGTGAACCGGATCGAAGAATGTATGAGAGGAGAGATAAAAGCACTTTCTCTAACATCCTGTCTTTTTACCTGAGTAGTCCTATGCATAGTCAGTACTATAGCCCCAATCATGTCTTGTCTCCTCCCCTCTTTGAAACGAGTGTCGCTTCTTGTTTTGTCGGTGCTTGAAACAATTTTGTCTCTGATTTGTATTTTACTTCTTATTGGTGCTGTTGGGAAATCTGCACAGATAGGATCGCATACTTGGTCACCCGATGCTATGGAGGGTCCCAGGCTCCCCATGGTTGAGTAATAGGGAGGGGATAATGTCTTTTCATCCGGGGGTTCATTTCATTCATTATGAACTAAAAATCCCCGCTTAACCCGAGTTTTCGGGTAGAGTAGTGGTCGCCATGCGCCAATCTCAAGCCTCTTTCCTCCCTGTGAGGGGTCCTAGCCATAGTTATCAAAATCGGGATTTAAATCCCAAAATCCCACGATTTTACGATTCTACCAAGCCCCAACGATTCAAGATTGCAAAAAAATCCCAAATTGAAGTGGAATCCCACGATTTTGAGTGAAATCCTGCGATTTTACGATTTTACTTACGATTCCGCAAAAAAATCCCAAATTGAAGCGCTACGGAAACCCTAATTTGACAGATGATTTGGGCCGGGTTATTTTGACCCGATTCTGACCCGCTGTGGATATAATTCACGCACGCCTTTCTCTCTCTCTCTCACGCTCCTCTCGCTCGCTGTTTCTCTCGCTCGCCGTTTCTCTCTATCGCTCCATCTCTGTCGGTGTGTCGCAGCTCTCTCACTCATCAATCATCATCATCATCTTCTTCAGTTCTTCATTCTCTGCAAGTGCAACTTCAGTTCTTCATTCTCTGCAAAGTGCAACTTCAGTTCTTCACAGAGGTAAAATCGTTACTCTCACTCATCAATCATCATCATCTTCAGTTCTTCAGTTCTTCATTCCTCTCTGTTCTCTCTGTTTTGCTATTACAGTGTTTGTATAGCTGGAATTTGGACCCATCTTTCTATTACAGTGTTTTTGGTGGTCGAGCAGTAGTAGTAGACTCTATTTCAATCGCATCAACCCCGAGTGTTGGGGCCGAATTCTAAACGCCCACCACCGAAAAATGCTCCCGGCGTGACAAGATGTAGGCTGGTTACACGGAATACGTCTTGAAGGCGACAAAATTAAATGCAAATATTGTCCCAAAGTGATTGCTACCGGAGGAATTTACCGATTAAAGCACCATTTAGGTTGCACAAAGCAAAATGTCGGTGTGTGCAAATCTGTCCCGGATAAAGTTCGGGAGGAAATGTGGAATCTTGTAGTTGGGTTGCAAGAGAAATTGATTGAGAAGAGAAATCCAGATCCAATTGAATTAGATGAAGTCGAAGAAATTCAAATTGGCACTCGTAAAAGAGGGAGGGTTGACCATCGGCAGCCAAATATTTCAAATATTTTCAAGAGGAGTCTCACTCCTCAATCAACATTGAACACTGCATTCAAGCGGAAGGACAAGCTAATACTAGATAAACAGGTTGGTGAGTTTTTTTATGATAATTCTATCGCGTTTAATGTTGCAAATAATGATAAGTGGAAGCAAATGGTAAAGGGTATTGCTTTGCTTATGGAAATGGATATGAACCACCATGTCTATCATGATATTGCAGAGCGATTGTTGAAAGAAAAAGTTGAGGACACAAATGTCATCAAGGAGGAACACAGAGTGTATTGGAAGAAGTTTGGGTGCACTATTATGACGGATGGTTGGACAGATCGGAGGAAGAGAACTCTCCTCAATTTACTGCGTGCATAGTCTGGGGGACATTTTTTTAAAATCCATTGATGCTTCGGGTTTTCAAAAAGCAGTGATAAGATTTTGGAGATTTTGGAGGATGTTATTGATGAAGTCGGGGTAGAAAATGTTGTCAGTTGTGGATCGACAATGCTGCCAATTATAAACCAGGTGGGACAGATCTTGATGGAGAAGAAGCCTTATATTTACCGGACACCTCATGCGGCTCATTGCATTGATTTGATGTTGGAGATTTTGAGAGCCGCTTGTTAATTCATAAGGTCACCATATCTAAAGGTAGGTCAATCGCAAAGTTCATATATTATCGGGCTAGTCTTGTGAAGTTATTGCATTTCTATACGGGAGGACATGAATTGATTAGACATGGTGCCACCCGTTTTGCCACATCTTATCTGAGTTTGGGAAGTCTTAATGAAAATAGAGGAGCACTTTTGCAAATGTTCACTTCTACACAATGGAAAGGAAGCCAATATGCGAAACCGCCTTTGGGAAAACAGTTGAAGAAAGCAGTCTTAGATAAGAAATTTTGGGTTAATTTGGTGATTTGCATAAAAGGTGCTTTTCCATTGCTTAAAGTATTGCGAATGGTGGATTCCGATGATAGTCCAATGCTATGGCTTACATATATGAAGCAATGGATCAAGCTAAGGAGCAGATTCAACAAGCCTTCAAAACAACAAGTCTAGGTACATTATTGAATCATTTTTTCATACCTTAGATACATTAGATACAAACTAATTGAATCATTTTTTTATACCTTAGATACAATCCTTTGTGGAAGATTATTGATAAGAGGTGGACAAACAACTCCATAGACCTTTGCATGCTGCGGTATTATCTCAATCCAATGTTGCATTACCAACCCAACTTCACGAATGATGAGGAAGTGAAGAATGGGATGTATGAATGTATGAAAAGGATGTTGAATTATGATTATGACAAAGTGGAAAAGATCGACGAACAACTCGAGCTTTTCAAGGCTAGAAAAGGTTTATTTGGTGATGAAATAGCTAAGCGTGCTCTAAAAACCAAGACACCTCAATGGTGGGAATCTTATGGTGATTCAACACCTAATTAAAATGGTTTGCAATGCGTGTCTTGAACTTGACATGTAGTTCTTGAGTTGTGAGAGGAATTGGAGTGCATTTGATCCGGTATGTTTTCAAATTAGTAGTATATTTATTTCTCATCATTGTTATGTTATAGGTACTTCAATTTAGTTTTTCTAAATTGTGTAGGTCCATAGCAAGAAAAGAAACCGACTTTTGGTGCCAAAAATGAACGATCTTGTCTATGTCATGGTAAATGGGAGATTACAAAAGAAAAAGAGTGAAAGGAGAAAACGCTCTCTAGATATTGAAGATATCCATGAGGAAGATAATTGGATCACGGATCAAGATGCGGAAGGTGAGGATGGTGCGGACTTTGTTGATTTACATGAAGACTTGATTGGTAATGATATGATTGGTAGTAGTAGTGCTATATCCGGTGAACCTTTGGATGAACTTGATGTTGATGATGGAGGAGATGATGGAGGTGATGAAGATGGAGGTTATGATGAAGGTCGTGATGGATGTGATGATGAAGATCATAATGTAGATGATTATGTGAGGATGATTATGAGGGGAATGATTATGGGGAATATGATGCTATTAATGAAGATGAAGATGAAGATATTATGGGTGATATGCCTAATATCACGTTGAATGATTTGATTTAGGCTTTATGATTTGGTTGTTGCTTGTTAGTTGTTTAATTTTGATCAAGACTTATGAATTTATGCATTATATTAGATAATAGTAATGTATGCATTTTATTAAAATCTTACGATTTTACTTACGATTTTACGATTTACGATTTTGTTAACCCCTCCCCGATTCTACAAATTCATACACTTTTTTTTGAGTAGAATCTTCCGATTTTACTTACGATTTTACGATTAACGATTTTGCTACCCCCCCTCCGATCTGGAGTAGAATCCCGATTTTGATAACTATGGTCCTACCTGCTTCTCAGCAAATCGCTTCTACCGAGTTCCACAACACTTAGCTTAGTAGCTTAACTCTTACTTGACTTGATTCCGAGGTGTTGACTTGATCCGAGGTAAGCGTTAGCTTTCGCTTTCGACTTGACCTTCCCTCGGGATATTAGAAGAGAAGTGTCGTGGCTCTCGCAAAGAATAACTGTAAAGTCCTAATCTTCACAAACTAAGGTTTCCTCAAAATCTATCAAATATTTATTCTTGAGCAAAGCCTTGAGCAGGGACGAGAGAGGAATAATGGCCTACCTCGGGCATGTTGTGCAGAACTGGATCATGGCTTGAGTGCGGAGAGGAGAAGCGTTGGTTTCTTGATCTCTTTCGAGTCTGGCCGATGTTCCGAGAATCTAGTCCGAATTGGCCGGACATCGGGGACATCACTTTTTTAATGAAAATCAAGCTTGAAATAGTAAAGAAGGGGAGTCGAGGAAGAAGGTAAATCCTTGTTTGGCGAGCATCTAGCTCAGGCTAATCCCTGCGTGCTTGTTAACTGCACAACCTGGAGGGACTTCCGCCATACAGAGAAAAGAAAGACTGGGGGCCATGACTCTAACTTGGGAACTCCGCTTATAAGCGAAGGGGGGAGCGACTTTTTATGCGACACTTACTCGCGCGAAGAGTGAACCGAGACTCTTTTTATTGAGATTTCCCTCGGGTTTACGCTTAATTCTTGGCGTCCACCTTTTTCATCCCGACCGCTCTTTCTGGGCTATCGATGACCGGGGATCCGTAGGAGAAACCAAGGCCGCCCAAAGAAAGGAACCTGGGAGAAGCTTTTGTCTCTTTTGGTAATGAGCTTCATGCTCGCTCATCGTGAAACCTTGATTTCGGGAAAGCGGTGAAAGAAATGAACTATCCTCCAAAAGCCCACCTTAAAGTGGGGCTCATTATGAGATAAGCCTCATAAGCAACATAATGCTCGATAACAACATACTTAATTCTAAAAACATCACTGTAGTTGTTCTACAACCCCCAGAACTGTACATGAAACCAAAGATACTGATATCTTGGCAGCAATCCGAGTAACTCCTCAACACGAGTTCCGCTGTAAAGCAGCGGTCTTTGCGGTAGGCTGCGAATCTTCCACGGACATGGACAATCAGTGTGGACCGATGGGCTTACGATCTTGATCGTTATAAAGGACGATGCTACCACATCGAGCGCCCTCGGAGAAGAAAGTCAATGAAGTGGTGGGCCTACCCATCCCAACCAGGGGTATCTTTGGGATTCGCGAAGAAGAGCTTCACCTTACGATGTTCATGACCAATCGGATCTTGCGTACGATAGGTACGGAGAGGAGATCGCTATGATCGTTCATCAGATCCGTATTGAAGAGATCGCGACAAAGTCTGCGGATAATTGAGTTTTTCCTTTCTTTTTCGTAAAGTAAGTCGATCTTTTGGTACATCCGACTCGTCGATCTTATTGGTAGCCGCATGATCCTTTTTCCATCTTCACGTTTATATCCGTCTGAGCTTTCAAATATATACCGACCGTAGGTATCTATCTAACTTACCATCGACACCGGTTTATACTGGAAGGAAGCTCGAGCGAGCAATTGCCATGACTTATTATATTGGCCTCTCGTGCCCCCAACCGATTCTCCCATTAGAGGAGCCGGGAACTTGACTAGAAAAAGACTTTTTGATCCCATCTTGATCGATCGATCGTCTTCCCGCTGGTGGTGGTTGTGAAAGTTCGATTTTCGAGCTTAAACAAAGAGACAGATACCGTGTGTGGTATAATCCTGTCTTTCTTGAACTAGTTCATTAGTTGGTCTATAATCTCTGTGTGCCTTGATGAAGATTGAAATTCCTCACCCGCTCAATAAATAAATGTAATTCGAGACCTTTCAATCGAGAAAAGTTCGTTTAGCAATAGTACTTCTAAGTATAAGTAGTAGCTCGCCTCTCTGCACGCCGAGTGGAGTTCGAGGCACTCGAAACGAGACACTTTTTGCGGGAATCTCCTTCGGTTGATTGGCGTGCTCTCGCCGTCGAAATAACGGCCCTAACAAGGTCGGGCATCGTCCATCGGGAGGTAATTGCCTACCGCTTCTCTAACCCACTTAGTGGATTCATTAGAGATTCTATTAAGTCTCCCCTCAAAGTAAGGTGGAGCGCGTATCGACAAATGTCATTATTATTCTTACGCCGACAACCGGCCGTGAGGCTTTCCGAGCGATGTTTTCTATTTACATTCCGTCTCTTAGAAAGAGCGCAAAACGATCGGACTGAGACAGTGCGGGTAGCTTGGACCGCTTTACCCGTCATTGAAACACAAGTTGGAGGCGACGATCGGCAAAACTCTGCAAGTGGTCTTACCACCTTCTTGATTTACTCGTTCACTCGGTTTCTTTTCTATACATAAATTGGTCTTTGGTTAAATGGTTAAGACAACCAACTAGCTCTGCTTCGTTTAGTAAACATAAGTGCCCAACTCTTAGAAAGAGGATGGACCACTAAGATGGTATTTCAATCACTTAGTTGGAAAAGGTAGACTATGGTATGAAAGAATCACTTCATCCTTTTGATCGGAAAGGTCCTGAATTACATTTATTTATTCGTAACTGAGGATTTCAATCTTCATCAAGGCACGCCGAAGTTGCTTTGACTACGTAACCATGCACGCTCACGCTGGAGTGAATTGGATGATCGGGCGAGGGCTGCCCTCTCGCCCCTCACTCTCTTTCCACTAAGATGAACCTCGAGTCATCAAAGCCTTTTATTTCGGCTTTGCCCGGCAGTAGTAGTGGAAAGCGAGAGGATAGTTTTGGCTCGACCAAGCAATGGTCGTTTCACTCAACTAAACCACTCTTAGTAGTGCTTTAGCCTAATCTTGAGATTTCCTGCTCGGTACGAGGAACATCTTAAGCCCATCAACTGGAGCGGGTGGCAACATGCAAAATACCCGAGACCGATTCGGCTTTGGGCGACCTCCGAGGGCTTTGCTCCTCGGCGGCAAGAACTAGTCGTCGCAGCAGCGGAATCCTCCATGGTCGGGCGATTCTGATCCGCCTGAAAAGCTAGAACATCCGGGATGTACTTTGAGTGGATTTGCTGTTTCGACAACGGCGCTGACAGTTCCAATCTGCCGGCGTTGGAATCGCGATATTGTGCCAATTCCAGTTTTAAACTACCGCAGACTTGTTTCATAGCTTTCAACTGCATTCCCTTCACTAAAAGAGAATAGTAGGTAAGATTCACTAGCTATAAGTTTCTCGAGAAGGGTAGAGTTTGCGATGTCGATGAGAGAATGGTAATGCTAAAGTTGAATTCGGCGGCTCGTCCCCCCTTCCTACGGGTTCCCGCTTTACTTTATTAGTATCTCACTTGGATTCTTCTCACGAATTGGATTTGAACCAATATCTCCCCTTCCTACGGGTTCCTGATTTTAGGGCTGGCATGTTTCATTGTCGTGACGAGGAAATTGCGTATAGAAAGAAAGATGATTCGCTTTTTTTATGTTCCTTTAGCCTTTCGTGGAGATCTCTCCTGCGACCGATCCTGGATCTGGTCTGAGAATAAACTAGAGTACATATAGGATACACCGGTGTTCAAACTTTTTTTAAAGATATCTTCCAAACTGTTGGGGTCGTTGCTCCGGATTTGGTTCCCCCGGTTTGAAACCAGCTTGGTTCCGTAGTTTGAGAATTCGCAGCTAGCCTAATTCAGACTCCATTTTGCGAGCTTCACGGATAATTTCATTACCTCACGCGCGAGATCACGTCCTCATTCCGAGCTTGTACACATGCTTGAAGAGCTACTCGATTAGCTACGACACACAGGTGCATTTCCCCGGGTGTCCTAAAGTTCCTCGTGCGGGAGCAAGGAGAACAAGTCGCGGGAGAAGCGTTGAAGAAGCGATGGTTTAAGCCATTGATCCTGCAGACTTATCAAAATAAGCACCAGCAGACAGAGGTAGATCAGAGCCGCCGCCTCTGGTGACTCTTTGGAATCATGCGCATGGCTCCATGTCGGCCTTAATTTTTGCGTCGGTGTAACGGCCAGGTGCAAGTAACAAATACTACCTACGAGTCTCATTCTCTCGCATTCGCTTTACACCGTGTTCTATTCTATTGATCGGCCGTCCGGGGTATATGATATGACCAGTCGTTGTACTAATGATCGGTAGGTGGGGATGATACCTAACTCGGGTATCTATCCCTGTGGAGGGCCCCCATTCAATGATCAGATATGTCCATGGGATTAGGTATGAAATGGGCCATACCAACTTGTTGCTTGAACTCCAGAAAATGGGTCCGAGGGAAGGTAGCAGGTCTCTTGGTAAGCCCTTGTCTCTTTTCATTGTAAGTGATTGGGCTATAGGTGAGTCTTTGATGCGTTTGCCACTTCCCACATAATGCAAGATGGTGGAGAAGGTGTAGTCGGAATGTCTTGGCATTCATACGAACCCAAAGAATGGCTCAAGCTGGAAGACTTTCTCTGTGCCTACATACCGAATCAAGGCCATGACGACACTAATAAGGCCTTGTTCCTCTTCCCTCTTGCCAACTTCAAATGAAAATCGGAGATTCCCTTTCCTCATCCGCTCTCACTACTCATCCTATCCTACCCTTGGCTGCTTTCTTGTCAAGTACCTCTTCAACTCTTTCTTCAACTAGGTCGGACGCGCAAAGCGCTCCACCTGAGTTAGAGCGGGTATTTGATCGAATCTGTGATGAATACGCATGTGTGAGAATAGATATATAGCTAATATGTTCACTTGTATTAAGCTTGCTAATATTCTCTTAGTCTTCTAATAATCGATTCTAAAACTTCGGTATTGTAATTCGATTACAAGGTTGCACACGATAAATTGAAGTGTGCACACCTTTAGAAATACTACAAATAGACAAATGTAACAGCTTTTGTAAATTCAAGAAAGTAAATACAAAAATCGGTTCTCACCTTTCTCTCTCTCTCTTTCCTCTTAGATTTCTCTAGAATTAACATGATATCGGTATAGCTAGGCGGTCCATGGTGGACGATAATTCCTCCGGTGGCTCGCCACCGCTAATTCCAACACCGGTCGCTTGCTCTGTACCTGCGGCAATAGATCCTTTGATCACTTTCACTTTAAAAATCAGCGATAAACTCGATGAGAGAAGAATTTCTTGACACGGCGCAATGTGTCGAGCCGAGCGATGATCAACGCTCACAACCTTCAAAGCTTCATTCATTTTCACGATATTCCGCCGATTTCTCACTTGCCGATCGCGACGCTCACCGTGAGAATCCTCATTCTGGAATTGGATCAAACAAGACCAATGGTTACTCTCGTGGCTCCAATCCACACTTTCGAAGCGCAATTATGCCTCGAATTCTACGCACGCATTCTTATCGGCTTTGGGATCGATTACACGATCACTTCCAAAAACTCACTCGCGCGCGGCGATTCTGAGCTATTTAACAGAGTTGCGCTCAACTACACCGAATCGCGAGCGTTGAAGAATATTTGCTTCGCATTAAGGCGATCGTTGATAATCGGCGTCGGTTGGAGATCCTATTTCGCGAGCGGCATATTGATGTGATAATCGAAGTCTCCCAAGGAATACGCACTTTGTCGTCTACGTGAATTGAGAGCAAGTTTGAAGCGAAACCAGTTAGAAGAGGTTGAAGCGTTATTGCTAGCTCGTGAAATGCGCTCGGGAAAGTTCAAAAAGAAATCACAGTGTGAATCTCTTTCACTCAATCTTACAAACACCTTGCTGCAATGCACACAGAGTACGATTCTACACAAACTACTCCCGGTAACTCGTTTCCTAACTCTCTGCTCGATATTAGTGGTAATAACTATACGAATTTCAATTTCTCTGGTAGTTTTTACGTGGCCGTGGTGGCCGTGGAGGCCGTGGTCGCCGGTCACATTCAATGTCAAGTTTGCTTTAAGTTCGATCACCTAGCTACTATGTGTTATCATCGTTTTAATCAACAATTTACGGCCTGAAATACCTACGATTACGAGGCTTTTCTACTCCTAATCCTAATCCTTTTCCTCAACCTTCACCTTACTACAATCTACACCACTCAATCGACTTTGCCTATCCTAACCTCTCACCCTACTAAAACACTTGGACGCGTCCAAATTATGCTCCTGAACCACCCTCCCAACCACAACAAAGAACCTCACACCTATCCTTACCCTCGGGCACACATGACAAATGACCTACCCTCCACTACCAACAATGCTCAACTCCGCGCACCCTTGGATCTCTGCTTTGCTTCACTAAGTACTACTATGCAATCACGAGAACATCCATCAACAATCACCATTCGAAGGTCCGGACGGTTTACATTGGTAATGGTCAAGGTATTCCTATTAAAACTTGTGGTTCTCGCTTACATTCTCGTCACCTATTAACCTCGAGTGTCCTTAGCTTTGAAGAAACTTATCCATGTTCCTTCATCACTAAGAATCGATTAGTGTCGATGGGTTTCTTTGCTTGTAATGATGTTTACTTTCAATTCCATGCTAAACATCGCCTTGTTTTTTCTCGTGCCACCAATGAGTTGCTTCTCCATGGTCCCGCGTGCGTGATGATGGCCTTTATGAGTTTGCACCATTCAAGTTTCACCATCATCCGGCCGGTCCTCACTACTCACCACCTGCTGCTGCCTTTGCCAATCGTCCCAATCGTTTACAGTCCTCGTATCTCCGATCTTTAGGTTGTAATAAGTCTGCTTTCATGTTCTGTACCCTTCTATTAATCTTTGTAACATCCCCTCCCTAGTCTTAGAACAACTTGGCATCTAAGATTAGGCCATCCCAATCATATTGCTATGAATTTTGTATTCCACAAATGTAATATTCCTATATCCAATAAAGATATTTGAGATTTTTGTGCACTTGTTTTGTATGGGTAAAGCACACAAACTCTATGCACCACCATCTCAAACAACCTACACTACACCACTTGAACTTGTTTATAGTGATCTTTGGGGACCTGCACCAATTGAATCCACCAATAAAGCACTCTACTATGTAACCTTCGTTGATGCAGCCACTAGATTTACATGGCTTTACCTCCTCAAGAAAAAATTTGATACCTTAGAAATCTTCAAACAATTTAAAGCCCTAGTTGAACTACAATTCAACCTACCAATCAAAGCACTCCAAATAGATCGGGTGGTGAGTTTAGACCACTTCTCCATCTACCTAAAAGAACTTGGTATTATCCATCGAATCATTGCACCTCATACTCACCACCAAAATGGTGTCGTGGAACGTAAACACAGACATATAGTTGATCTTAGCCTCTCCCTACTTAGCCATGCCTCATTACCCCTTAAGTTTTGGGACTTTGCTGTCCAAACAGCTGTGTACCTAATCAACAGACAACCCACACTCACAAACCATATACCACCATATACGACCTCTCTTAATAAAGATCCCGACTATAACTTCCTCAAAGTGTTCTTGTTGTGCTTGCTTCCCACTTCTAAGACCTTACAATGCACACAAATTTGACTTTAGATCCCATGAGTGCTTGTTCTTGGGTTATTCAACATCACACAAAGCTTACAAATGTCTTTCACCTAGTGGCAAACTAATTCTTTCAAAAGATGTTCTCTTTAATGAGTCAAGTTTTCCTTATCCTAAATTGTTCGATCTCTGATTCAACTACTTCAACTCGGATACCTCTCATCACATTGAGTCCTCTACCCTCTGTTTCTAGTCCTTGGTTCCCACTCGGTCGAAGCCATCAATTGTCTCACTACATCGCTAATAATCCATCCTCAAACACTGCAGCGACTCCTCCTCCCATCACTACCACCTCACAAGACTCATTGCCACCCACACCACCTCCCATGACCTTACCACCACCAATCCCAATCATCAAACCAAAGAATACACATCCTATGCAAACACGTTTCTAAGTGCGGAATTAACTTACCCCGTTTACCTCCATCTGCTCTCTTAACCACGGTGAGCCTAAAAGCGCCAAACAAGCCATCAAAGACCACTAATTGGCTTGGCTTGCAATGCAAGCAGCGAGATAATGACCCTCTCCAAAATAACAATACTTGGTCCTTGTTCCCTGCCCCTCGTAGAAAAGCCATTGGTTGTAAGTGGGTATTTCGTGTCAAAGAAAATCTTGATGGATCCGTGAACAAATACAAAGCTAGGTTGGTTGCTAAGGGCTTCCACCAAGTGCAAGGTTTTGACTTTCATGAGACATTTTCACCAATTGTAAAACCGGTGACTATACGTATCATCCTCACTCTTGCTCTCACCTATAATCGCCTCTCCACCACCTAGATGTGAATAATGCGTTCCTTAATGGAGTACTTCATGAAGAGGTGTATATGGAACAACCTCCCGGAATTCAATCCATCGATCCTTCTCGGTTTGTAGGCTTCACAAGTCCTTATATGGACTCAAACAAGCACCTAGACAATGGTTTGAGCAAACTTATCGCACACACTCTCAAATTGGGCTTCAAAAGTAGCAAAGTGTGATCCATCTCTTTTTTATCTTTCGTACTTCAAGAGGTATGTGGCTTACTTACTTGTATATGTTGATGATATTATCCTCATGGGTAATTCCCGCCTCTCCTCAAGATTATCACCACCAAACTCCACCAGGTTTTGCTCTCAAAGAATTGGGTGAGCTTGACTACTTCCTTGAGCATTGAGGTTCACAAGCAAGCTAATGGCTCTCTTCTCCTAACCTGATCAAAGTACATTCGTGACTTACTACAAAAGACCAACATGCAGGATTCTGCTGCCATCTCTACCCCTATGGCCTCTAGCACCAAATTGTCCAAAACTGGGTCAGCACAGTTCAAAGATCCTACATTATATCGCTCGGTTGTTGGGGCACTTCAATATGCTACACTCACTCGGCCAGAACTCAGCTACTATGTTAACAAAGTTTGTCAATTCATGGCCAATCCACTGGATGATCACTGGACAGCTGTGAAAAGGATACTACGTTATTTGCGGGGTACAATTGATCATGGACTTCTCCTCAAACCAGCAAACAAACAGCATCCCTTTGTGTTGTCTGGTTTCTGTGATGCAGACTGGGCTTCGGACCCAGATGATAGGAGATCTACCTCTGGTTCAGCAGTCTATTTTGGGCCCAATTTGGTGTCATGGTGGTCCAGAAAACAAACTCTAGTTGCACGATCTAGTACAGAGGCTGAGTATCGGAGTTTAGCTCAAACAGCTTCTGAGATACTATGGATTCAGACCTTACTGGGAGAACTTCTTGTCCAGATTCTCACACCTATCATTCACTGTGACAATCAAAGCACAGTGGCTTTAGCTCACAATCCTGTCCTTCATGCTCGTACCAAGCACTTGGAAATTGATCTATTCTTCGTGAGAGAAAAAGTCCTTGCCAAGCAACTTCAAGTGACTCACATTCCCGCCGATTTCAAATTGCGGATGCTCTTACCAAACCTCTCTCTTACTGTTGCTATGCTAGACTATAGAGCCAAGCTTGGTGTGTTTTTTGGTTCACCCACCCTAAGCTTGTGGGGGGTGTGTGAGAATAGATATATAGCTAATATGTTCAAACTTGTATTAAGCTTGCTAATATTCTCTTAGTCTTCTAGTAATTGATTCTAGAAGCTTCGGTATTGTAATTCGGTTACAAGGTTGCACACGATATAATTGAAGTGTGCACACCTTTAGAAATACTACAAATAGACAAATGTAACAGCTTTGTAAATTCAAGAAACAGAAATACAAAAATCGGTTTCTCACCTTTCTCTCTCTCTCTCTTTCCCTCTTAGATTTCTCTAGAATTAACAATGCAGAGTGGGTTGTGAGAGCCGGTAAGCACCTTTATCCGTCTAGGCCAGGTGCATGACTTCCCCAAGGCATATTAATGATTGCCATTGTAACCTCTCTAAGATAGGCGGCCGCTGAGAGCTTCTACATCTCTTTCGGGCGGTGAGACTCTTCTCAACCTGTTGGATTAGTAGCGCTTCGTACCTTGTTTGTGACTATGGTAGCATGGTCTTGCCTTGCATTTAAAAAGCATGATTTTTACCTTCGGGGAGGCCAGTTGTTCGTCTTGGAGAGAGCGCTCGACCGTCGCCATGCTTCTTAGATTGAGTCAACGCGCTTTATTCTCAGGCGCTATCATTTATCTAGGAACCCGAGATTCGGCTTTCACATTTATTTATAACTTTTGCTTCGAGGTAGAAAAATCTTCCATCCGAATTTTTACGGCAATGACTAAGTATAGTCCCATTCTTCAACATTCGAATGGCGATCTTGCCCGACCTCTTTTCTTATCTTTAAGGTACTTTTGCTACTGGAGGCGGCGTTGCCAAGAGTGGAGTTCACGTGTCCCAAAGGAAGAGCTGCTGGGCTCCTCTCCTCATTTTAAGACAGACTTTGAGTTTGAGCGGGGAGAGGCGGTGTTTTCACGCCTCACCAGTAGTGCCTTGTTTGTCTTGATTTCGATTGATGAACAAGGCTCATCGTGAAGCCATAGCTAGCGATGTCGAGCTTTGCTCGCGATTCGATCGAACAAAAGTAAAGACTGAATGAAAGTTCGAGCTCTCGCACGCTTATCTAAAGAATGAAGAAACCGCCTGTAGTACTAAACTAAACCTAACCATGTCTTACTTCCATAAACCATAAAAACATCGATTAGTTTGGTAAGCGTGGTTAAGGGGCCACTTTCAGGTAGGTACTACTTTTATTTAGATGGTGAGCGACTTTGTTCGGAATGACTATGACCGGGCACGATGAGTATGAGTGAAGGGCACTTTCAAGTCGAAGTAGTAAGATCGGGTTGATGACTAGGTTCCTTAGCGGTCTGTTTTACTTTATCCGCGATTCTGTCTTTTGCTCATATTGTTTACTATAAATTAGTATGGGGTTTCAACTTTTTACTTATTTACTTACTTGAACCGTTCAACAAAGTTAAAAAAACTGGCTCAAGACTACTCAACTTATGGGGTCTCACATACCCTTAAGACAAGAATCGGAGCGATCGGTAGCTTAAAGTAAACTCCCCCCCCCACACTCTAAGTAGCTCTGGGCTAATATCGGCATGTAATCGAGAAAGATGGGATTCGGTCAACAAACAAAGGAAATTAAAACAGACCGCTAACTCGCGTACAATGATGAAAACCAGAAAATTGGCTCTCTATTGTCCACCAAGGAAACTCCAAACACTAAATTTGTTTCATAATAAGTTGCAAAAGAACTAGACGATGCGTCCACAGAATCGTTAGGTTTGAATCCCATAAGAGCTACATAACCATGTAAATATGTGGGTTGGAACTAACCGCTTTATGGGGATGCCGTCTTGAACTTACTTATAATGTATGTATTATAGAGCCTCCAGCATACCAACGCAAGATATGCTTCTTGGCCTTTACGTATTAACGAGTGGAAATCGTCGAGCTAAAATACTACTTAGGATGAATGGCTCGTTCTCTTGTTCCTACTAGCTCTCCCCCCTAAGAACCGCACGTGCGAGTTCCCCATCATACTGACTCAGTGGCAAAGGTTTGAAGGCCTTGAGGCTACTCTCCTTTTCTACTGAATCTACAACTCTCTTTCTCGAGCGAGACTCTACCCATATCTATCTATCTATGAAAGCTCGACCAATGAAAAAGTGTTTGGCCGAAGCCAAAAAGAGCTTGACCCACTTCATTCGCTTGGCGAGTGATCTTCGCTTCGCGGGAACAACAAAAACCACCATCTCGCTCTTTCCTTTCTTCGGTGCTACCTTTTTCTTTCCAAGGGATAGATAGGATAGCTCTTTTCTTGTAATAGAAGCTAAGCTTTTATACCGGAACTCTTGATCTATCAATAGAGGGTGAGAACTCAATCTTTTTTTTCTCCGTGCCCCTTTCGCATGCGCTTCGCGCGCCTGTCTAGCCACTCCTTTCTTTAGTATTCGAGGTGGGCTCTTAAAAGAGCTCCTTGGCAGCGCCGTACGTGACATTCATTCTTATTTATCCTTATTTATTTGTATTCGTTATCTGGAGCATGCTAGCCGACACCGGCTACCGCAAAGGGTTCAGTTGGTGGGTTGAAATCTCGTCACTTCTTTTAAGAACTCTTTCTTCTCAAACCAAACGGCGACCTTTTCTTCCTTCTTTTACTTCACATAGGTTTTCGTCTCCTTGATAGCTGGAAGTTCTCCAAAAGTATGAAAAGCTGGAGGAATTTAACCGCAGAGAAGGCAGAAAGTGAAAATACTGGTACTTTTGATACATGGAATACCGGGACTGCCACTACTGCTACGAAAACAGGTACAAAGTGGAATTCAACTATATAGTAAGACTGGTCGCTAAAAAGATAGCCATCTTACTCTCGGACCAAGAGAAAGATGTCTGGCGGATAGAGACCAATAAGGACACCTAAAGATGAAGCAGGACGCCACACCAGATAAGAGAAAGATCAAAGCCCGAAGCCAGCAAAAGGAGTCCCAAGATCCGCCGAAGGAGACCTCCGGATTTACTATTTATTTCCAAACGTGGTAGATGCCTAAGCATCAAAGAAGAGAATACCAGTATTCCCCCTATAACTAGAAGAGAGAGAGATGTTGGTTCAACCAGCTTGGCATGATTATATATGAACAGTGATGCAAGGAATAATAGACTTACATCACGATATCTTTTTCTTCCTCATTCTGATTTTGGCCTAACAAAAACGGCCAAAAGAAAAAAAAAGAGATGTATGGCTGAGGGGAGGAGAGAAAGAACGCATGCATGGGGATTACATGCATGGAGGAGGTTCGATAATCTATGATAGGACATCATAGGCTAAGGAAGAATGAAAGGAAGTCCATTACTGAGAGAAGTGGTGATCTCGTCTTGCTTGCTGGGAGAGATCAAGCTTCCGGACCACCTTTTCCAGCCAGATAGCGAGCGATTCTTCATAGGAACTCTTAAACTTCGATCGCAAATAGCCTATGTGCGCGCCTTATGACAAGCAGCCAATGAAGAAAGACATGGTTGAGTCAGTCGCGACAAAGAAAAAAGAGTCCCATCTCGTTCTTGATTGGTAAACCCAACCGGCCAACAAGTCTCTCTTTTTTGGGGGGGAGCAGAGCACGGTTACAAACAAATATATCATGAATGAGCAGGCGTTAGTTCTCTATGGACCTCACCAAACCAAGGTTCATCTCGTGTAGTGATTGTGGACTCGTACAAGGATATTGAGTAGACGGTTGATGTTTCAGACTCGACGCTTTCAGTTAGTGTTCATTGCTGAGTGATCGCTCGCTATCTGGCTGGAAAAGGTGGTCCGGAAGCTTGATCTCTCCCAGCAAACAGCAGTTCACGACTTCCGAGCCTTAGAAGTAATCGTATTGACTGTCCGTGCTTCTTCTATTGATTGACTTCCTGAAAACTTATTCGTCTTTCCCTTCTTCGACTGATTTGTGGTAAATGTCACTATGCTTAAGCTTAAGACATGGAATTGGACATCTTTCCTTGGCTAGTCATTCCCACCTTCATAGGAAAGATCTTCCAGTAAGGAGAGTTTTTTTTTAATGGCTATGTGAGAAGTCGGTGAAAATCGAACTAGCATTTCTAAGAGCTAAGAGTTCGCTGGCGAAGGGCTTAGCAGCATAGTAAATAGGAGTGACTGCTGAATGCAGTCGTCCTTACTTAGGCCTTCAAAGTCAATGCTTGGACCCGGCCCAAATTTTCGTTTGAATTGTTGGCTCGGAAAAAATGAATTCAGCTCATGATCTGAAGATTGCAGGTTCGAATCCTGCCCCCGCCATGTCTTGATTTCACCCTAGTTTCCAAGGAGAGATCCCACCCCCTTCTTTAGCGCTTGTTCGTAATAAAAGACTTCCTTCTCGTTCTCGGTGAAGGAATCGGAGCTGCTATATAATCAGCATCTTACTCTTTAACGGCAAGCTCAGCAATGACTGGCTCGCAAACTATTCTTGCTTAGGGATACAACCTATGGCAACTCCCAATGGCTGACTTACTCCAGGTACAGATCTATCTATATTTTGTCTCACATATGCTAAGTTGTTAAGACCCCAGATGAGACTGTGGGACCAAGTGGGCTTAGCACACCAGCTGTCCAATATCATGTTGACATGGTAGAAAGAGAGAAAGGGATGATGTGTTTGGTGCGTGGGATGGCTTTCTGTTATATGTGGACTGAGTAGAGAGAGAAGGGGAACATGGAAATCATTTTGTGAGTGAGTGAGGAGCAGAGTCATTTCCTCTCTGTAAGAGCATAGCTGTGGGCTGTGTGAATGTTACCCTACTGATAGTATTTTCCATTTCCAGAAATAATACTGACACATCCCCATCAATATAATCATATAATTATTAAATAAAAACTTACTGCATCACCAATATAATCAATATAATTATTAAAAAAACTTACTGCATCAGAAAAAACTGTGGTCAGGAAATAAATAAAAAAATAACCTGAATATTATAGCAGGTTCAGATGAACAAACGTTTGAGGGAGTTGTACAATCTCCATACACAAAAAGAACAGAACCAGTAGCTGCTATAGCATCTCCATCTGGTGGGTTGATAGGTTCTTTCACATTCAATGAATGGTATCCAAGAGCTTTCCACTTAGCCAGCTTCTTTTCCTCTGCCTTCTTCTTTGCAGTCTCAAGTTTTTGACTCTTTTCCTCGTCTATGTTCCTTCCGCTTCTCAAGTCCATGATTGAGTCACAACTTGATTTAGAAACATCCTCAAACTTTTTAACCCAAGAAAGATATGAAGCCTCATCAAGACCAAGATCACCAGACAAAGAAGCAGAACCTCCTTCCTTAACATCATATCCTTTCAAATTTCTGGGATTTAACTCAAATTTCCTGTCCTCCTTGTCAAATATTTCTTCATCACGCATAGCAATAACCTTATCAGCCATTGCATTAATTTCTGGTAATTCCATGTCCGTATGTTTTTCATCATTGATCTCATTGGGATCAAACATATGTAACCCAAATATGATGGATTTCAAATCATTAATAGTGCCATCTGCAGTTTTTTTATCTTCATGTTCTAGAATATTATCACCTGTAACATTGAGGCTCAGCTGCAATTTCCTTTCTGCCCTCCGCATAATTACCTACAGTGTAATTTGTGAGTTCTCAGAGTACATGGAAATACCCACCACCACTGTCAAATAATAATAAATACAACAAAAAGAAACATACTTCCTCCACTGTATGTTCTGTAACAAGGTTTATGCTCAAAACATGATTCATCTGGCCAATTCTATGTGCTCTCTGCAAAGCTTGCTTGTCCACCTGAGGGTTCCAATCTTGCTCGTAGAATATAACCTGGAGAATACCACGAAACAGAAAATACTCAAAACATGAGGAATATTGCATTAGTTATACGGAGTACTTTAGCTATATATACTTAACCAATGCAGGATCTTAACACACATCCCCCTCGCCAAGAGCTGGATATAAGATTAGACATCCCAGCTAGAGGTATGTGAAAGAATCTAATACCAAATCTGAATTGAGACCGGATTGGGCCTAACTAAATACCGAGGGAGAGGATTGCCCAAGTCGTCACAATATTTATGTCTACTTTGGAGTATAGATACTTCACAACATTTTTGAATGGTTATATTAGAATTTGAGTTTTGACCTAATAACTCAACCCTAAAAGGTTTGCTTGTGGTTCCATTTATAACCACTATTCATGCGATGTCACTATCTAATGAGGACTCCAACACACCCTCCTCATGCCCAAGACTACACATCTGGATAGTGAAATTTGTAGGACTAGACATATGTGGTGGCCCAACATATATCGAATAGACTCTGATACCATATTAAAAGTTGGGTTTCGGCCTAACTCAACCTTAAAAGCTAGCTTGTGGGGTGAGGGCTGCCCCCCATTTATAATCACTATTCATGCCACATCATTATCTAATGTTGGACTCCAACAGTTATTCCACAGCACTTCAGTTTACTATACTATATGGAGTCCTAATCTTGGGAGTATAGATCCATCGCCGAGTTTATTAATGGTTATTTTTGTACTTGGTTGTTTTTTAATGAAATGTTGGTCGAAGACTTTGTTACCGCTGTCTAACCCTTTGTTTTCTATCTCTACAACCCCGAAAGTTGCTTAGTAAATAGATGGAAACCATAGAATCATCATATCATACATATGAATGCGTAAAAAATATAAATAAATTACATAAGACATGAAAATGAATCAGTAAAAGGGTTCCAGTTTCAAATGGAAGGTTGAAAGCTAGACAAACTTACTGTATCAGCAGCCACCAGATTCAAGCCAACTCCCCCAGCTCTTGTTGAGATCATAAAAACAAAAGCTCCACTTTGGTCAGCTTCAGATTTCAAGCCTATATTAGCTGATGAGTTGCTGAAACTTCTTATTGCAGCAAAGCGCTCCTCAGCCCTAATTGATCCATCAAGACGCTCATAAGAATACTTTCGTAACTCCATAAAATCCTATATTAGAATAAAAGAATAATGCATCAATATATCCAGTTAACCAATACAGGGCATTAAATACATTGGTAGAAAAAATCTTACCTGCAAAATGTCAAGAGTATGGGTCATCTGAGAAAAAAGAAGAACCCGGTGTCCCGAATGATGTAGCTTCTGAAGAAGTTGATCCAGAATCAACAGTTTACCACTGGCCTGACAGAGCAAAAGGTGATAAATACATGGCAAACAAGAATAATAGGTCAACAGCAAATTGAAACAAGAAACCAACGGGAACAGCTATTATGTCTCTATCAGAAACTAACTACTTAACAGAAAAAGTACAAAAGAAAACAAATCTTTGTTACTAGGGTCGCACCCATATCTAATACCAGTACCCGTATGACACTATATATATATATATATATATATATATATATATATATATATACACACAATAAAAGGAGTATCCAAGTTTTTTTTATATTTCTTTAAAAAACATTGATACATACGTTTAGGATACATTTTCGATACTTTGGGATACAACTCCAAAAACTTTCTGTTCTTCATCATATTGTGAGCGGAATTGGAGTAAATACTTCTTTGCTGATGCTTTGAGGATATAAAAACAAAAAACAGAGACATGGTTGGGGGTTACTATTGGAGATGTACATGATAAATTTGATGGTGGCGGTGGTGACTGTCTTCTTCTATTGGCAGAGTTATCTTTAGTTGAATTAGACTTAGAAGCTATGATTTTTTTATGACAAGAATGGAGAGATGGAAATGCAAAACTGACAAGCAAGTTAGAGTCCAAGATCAAACAGAAATGTTCTCTAACAATGATCATATGTCTTAAAAGCCCAAAGTAACAGAAATATTCTCTAACAATGATCATATGTCTTAAAAGCCTAAAGTAAGATAAGTCCCAAATTACCAAGTATAAATATAAGTGTGGTAACTACCTGAACCAGATGTTCTCCTTCTTCATAAGGTTCAGGTTCAATACCTGGAAAGAGATAAGGATGGCTGCATGCTTTTCTCAGTTGTATCACCTAAATACGTGAATCATATTAACAGTTAACTTCAAGGTGAAAGAAACATATACAGAAAGCAAGATATAAAGTTGATATAGGACCAAAAAAAATCAAATATGAACAAATTTCAATCCATGCAATAAAAAAATAGAACGAAAGCACATCATAAAGTTCACAAGAATACAGTTTCATGCTCCAATATGATCGAACAAAATACATGCAGAAGATTTAGAACTTCAATTATTTCTTCAAAAGATTACAATACTTGAACCAAAATTAATAGTTGCTAACTTGCTATTAATGATTATTTTTATTCAACGGAAGTATTTGCATTTGCAGTAAAACTGTCTGTATTTTAAGGTAATCACACAATGATTTAGAAAACTAATTAATAGCTTCAATTAAAGAAAAATGTAATTGCATTTAACTAAAGTACCCTTTAGTAAAACACACAAATTATTATCACTTCATTAATGTTGTCTCAATTTCGTTCTATTGAAATAACAAGAGACAGGGATAAAGTTGAAAAGGTAAGTAGTAATTTTTTGGTTTTCTAAAACATGAAAAACTGAAGGAAATTTTTCTAAACCGCCAGATAACTTTAAAAGAGGGAAGTACCAAATATGAATCAATCTAGCATCTGCCTCCAGGCACTGGAACTAGAGACTTTGCTAAACTACTATGAAGGAAAAAGAAACGTAAAAAACAAGAGTTTCACTAACAATATTCTGTAGTGACGGGTGAGTTGATGTTCCAGAAGATATTGCAAGTAGCTTAGGAAGTTCTTTCCTCAATATTGACATGTAGACCTTTTTTTGCAGGCTGACAAGGGGTACTAACCTGCATTGGGATAGAAACAATTTCAATTTTCAATCCAACAACTCTGCATCTGTAAATCTATTAGGAAAAAACCTCTGTAGTCAATAGCGGCCGTGGCGGCCGCTATCGCGGCGGTGTGTGGCGGAGCGGAGGTTCGGTGCTACGCAAACGCCGTAGCGTGGCAGTTTAGTGTAGCGGTCGTGGCGCTGTTTGTTGCGGCAGAATTGCAGAGGAATGGCGGAGAAAAAAGCGAAGAAGATGAGCGCTACAGAGAGAGAGATGAGGGAAAAGACAAGAATGCCCTCTTTTTATTGTGAAAGGACAAACATGCCCTCATTTTTAATTGCGAAAGGACAAGAATGCCCTAAATTTTTAATTGCGAAAAGACAAAACAGCCCCCAGATTTTAACCGTTTAGGGTTATTTTTTGGACCTTTTAGTCTTTTCAACCCATTTAGGGTTTTTGTCTTCTACTCTCTTCTCCTTCGCGACCTTTATTCTTCTCTGGTGACCACAACTTCTCATCTTCTCTTTCACCTCCGGAGCTTTGCGACTCCGGCGAGCTTAGTTTCGACTCCGACACGCCTGTTGAAGACTCCGGTGTGACCTTATGTCACTTGTCTCTGCGCGAGTTGGTTGCTTCTTCTCCCCTGTTTTTCTCTTCCATGACTTCGGTGTAGTGGTCGTAGCGCTACCCGCTACAACGCTATAGCGTTTTGGGGGTTCACCGCTACGCCACGCAATCTGCTATTAACTACATGGAAAAACCCAAGTCCCACATTAGCCTCACAAGAGTTTATTTATAAAGAAAGGACATCTCCCATCTTACAAATTGGTTTTGAAAAGATGAGTTAGACCCAAAGTCTTAATATGGTATCTAAGTCTATTTGGCCACCCACCACATTATCCACACACCAAGCTCAATAGTGTTGAGTGCAAGGGGGTGCATTGGGAAAACTCAAGTCCCACATGGACTATAGGCAAGGATGAGGTAGGCCCAAAATCCTAATAAACTTGAATTAGAATATTTCTCTTGTACTCTTCGAGGAGAATATATATATATATATATATATATATATATATATATATATAATGTATATATAATGTATACATACATATAGGTTATCCTAATGTATATATAATGTATACATACATAAGATGAGATTCCACCATTCTTTTTAGAATGGGTGCTTGCTACCCCAACTCTCTCTCTCTCTCTCATTCCTAATCTCTCCTAGTCTTTCCACCAGTCTAATTGCAATAACAAATTCACGGTATTATTTAACTAGAACAAGACACAACATACACAGTTGTCTCAGTGAGAGGTGGCAGCACTAAATGTCCACATTCCATAAGCTTTGATTTGGTGCGTCGAAGCATAAAGGTAGCCAATACACTTCTCAGGATTCGAAGTCGCTCCTTTAACTTTGGAGAATCATGAACTGTGTAGAAACAAAACCGAACAATTAGAAAAGGCTAAAAGAAAGAAATTAATTATGTTCCCTTGATGTAAATTTACTTTTACATCTTCACTGGAAGTACTCAATTGGATAACAAACCTTCCATCTCAAACCATTTATATTTATAACAATAGTAAAACTAATATATATTAACAAATGGATGAAGGTCTTGGTAGAACGGTCAGATTCTATGAAGTGTGCAGCAAACTTCTAAAAGAACCAAAACAGTTTACAATGTAGTGATGCTAAGTTATAAAACAAAATGATAATAATGACCTGAGGTAAGATCGCTGATGTCCCTGAATGTAGAAAGGAACTGATCCAGTGTACCAAATACCGATGGCATGCAAAAATACATCAACGCCCACAGTTCAGAAAGGTTGTTCTGAATAGGTGTGCCAGTCATCAACAACCGTCTTGGCATGATATAACGATCTTTGAGAACATTAAATAAAACCTGTTGAAGTTTCAAAAATTTAGCTGACAACCAATAATCTCAGCGGGTGTATGACTATATTGTTTTGAGGTTTTCAGCATCAAACTGTCGGAAATTCATGGTGCGTACCTACTAAACGTCTAAACCTATATAGCTCATATCATGAAATACATTACAACAACAATGTCCAAACCTTTTCCCACTGGGTAGGGTCAGCTACAAGGATGAATTGACACCATAATGTTCTACTGCCTATATGGTCCAAAGAAATACCATTTACCTCTCCATCTCTATTCTCTCTTAATGGTTTTCCCTTGTCACTCTCTAGTACCTCTAGCTATTAATTATCCCCCATCGTATCATATCGCCTTGCCAGTGCTTTTCAAGCCTTCTCTACACATGTTCAAACCACTTAAGGCAAGACTCCACCATCTTCTACAATGGTGTTGTCTACCCCTATCTTCTCTCTAATGATTTTCTACAGTGGGGGCTACCCCAATTTTCTCTCTACTGAAGGATTGTACTTCCAATTCTATTTCTCTTGTATAATCATTCATTTATCATAACAGTCGGATCTCTGGAACACTAATTTTACTTTCTTGTAGGCTTTTAACAGCCAAACATTAAGTTCCATCAACATTGCAGGTCTTTGTGGTAAAAAATTTCTTTAAGCTTAAATGGTACTTCTCTAACCATATCATACCTAAGGCATTCTTCCATTTCATCCAATAGCATGAATTCTTTAGTTGACATCTTCCTGCATCTCTCTATCACTTTGTATGATGAATTTGAGATATATACTCAAAACATGAGACTTGAGGTATTGTGTGTTCTCCCATTTTCAATTCTACATTAGGATGTCTCTTGCTAAACTTGCATTCTCTCTCTCTCTCTCTCTCTCTATATATATATATATATATATATATACATTTTACAAATATTCGTAACCTTTCCAGATTTTGCTTAAATTATGCATCATTTTCAATTCATTTAAAAATTTATCATATAAAATTCCCAAAAGATAGACTCTATAACATATGGGTAAAGTCTAAAGTTAGCCTAGTTCCAAGTCCAAGAAGCCTTTCACTATACCTAGGCAGCAAAGTTATCTTCTACTTACACTTGACGGGTTTTTAAGTCTTTGGGCTTCATCAATTATTGCATAGTGCCATGGTATTTGAGAAAGGAAATCCTTATCCATCAGTGCAATGTCATATGTTGTTAACAGCAAATCAAAAGGCAACATGACCTGCCAAAAAAATTTGATTGCAGCAACATCAGTAAACATAAACATGACAACAGAAACATTGCATTGAAGAAAAGCCATGCTGATTCAATGAGCCCGAGAAAATATAACAAGCTTACATTAAGTGTTGATGACTGCCTTGTTACATGTTCATGTATTTTCATGCGTTGACTGCGCCTGTATTCTTTATCACCAACATATTTGAAAACTTCTAGTTTAGGGGCAAATTTGACTATCTCTGACACCCAACCATCTGTCACACTTAAAGGACATATAACCACTGTAAAAATATAAAATAAAAGGAGGAAAAAATATGAGTATTTATCTGAATAGACATTTCCATTAAAGAAGATATCAAAATCAAAGTTTCCTTTCACTCACAAAATGGTCCAGGTGACAACTGGTGCACTTTTAAATAGCTTAAAAATGAGATAGCTTGCAAAGTCTTGCCCAGTCCCATCTGTTGACATTTATACCCAAACACATATATACATTAAAATATACAAACCCGAGATCATATTTTCATTCCAATGACAAGAGTGTGAAGCACATTTTCAGTTCTGCATCTGTTAAATTAGAAAAGCACGGGGAATTTTCTAAAGCACGAGTGTTGCTTATCAATTAAACATTTTAAGATATTGCAGCTTTCTGCATATGATAAAAAATGAAACACTGACAATGACTAACTATGCAGCACAAAAGCAAAAAATAAATATAACACAAATTTTTACATGTCTTGGACGAATTTACCACCATTTTGTAAGAAAATGTGAAACTGAAACATTATATGCCAATTAACAGAAGTTTCGGGAAAAAATATGCCACTTAAGAAGCCTGAAACCATGCCGCTGTTGGGTATATGTTGATCTTACATAAATAAGACAATAACACTGAAACTGTCAGAAAACCATTTAAGAAGGTATATTTTCATATATATGATTGTAATACCAATTAGATAACAAAACTATCCCTTTTCAGACTACATAGAGGCTCTGATACAGAATTGAAGAGAGTATATATACCTCATCCCCTGCAAATAATAGAAACATTAAGATCACTAACAAAATTAAAAATCGCTTCTTCACAGATTATATCAAAATTCAAAACCACCTAGTCAAACCTTCAAAACAGAACTATAAAGATAAAAAAACATTTGTCAGTGCTTAATATCCTGTCTTCCATTGTTACAAAGTGTAACAGTGAACCAATGAAACAGTAACCGTAACACAGAAAACTCAGGATTAATGGAACAGAGTAGATAACAGAGTGAGTAGGCTAGGGTTTTCACCGGTAACCACTCCACACAAACCCTGGAGCCGCAATGGAAGAATACAGCTCGGAGAGAGAGTGCATAAGATAGGCTTTCAGAGAATAATTGGAGGTGAGAAGAATTTAAGATAAATTGATTGATGTCATTCATTGCATAATGATTTGCTTTATATAGTACAATGATTGAGCACTCAATACTAGGAATATTCTTAAAAGCAACCCTAGATGCTGACAGCTAGCAATTCTAGGCTATTCCTATAAAAGCCAAAATAACGGAATTAAAGGACAACCTGTCCATACAATGCAAAAGACACAACAAAAATTCAAAAACTACAGCTAGTACTAGTGCAGTAAAACAGTAAACAGCAGCTAAATTATTCTTTTCTTTGTGACTCACACAATACTACTGCTTTGATGAACACCCTTTGTCCTCGAGGGTGGAATTCTGAAATTGTCAAGCAAGTCATAATAGAATTCCCATGTAGCTTCCTCCTTAGGTAAATTCTTCCATTTGACAAGGACTTTAGTGGCATGTATACGACTTTCTCTTAACCATTTTCCTCTCCAAAATGCAACTGAGGTCCTTGTCAAATACAAAGAAGAAGATAGGTTGATGAATAGCGAGGTTAAGGATTGGCACAAAGCTTCAACTGAGACACGTGGAAGACATTATGTATAGCAGCATTGGCAGGCAGCTCCAACTGATAAGCAACAGTTCCTATTTTATCAACAACCTTGTAAGGACCAAAGTATTTGGGAAGAAGCTTATGGTAGGCATGAGTTTTCAAAGATGCTTGCCTATATGGTTGAAGCTTGAGATAAACAAAGTCACCCACAGAAAAACTTCTTTCACTTCTCCTCTTATTGGCTTGCTGGCTCATTCTGTTTTGTGCTCGCAAGAGATGAAATTTGAGCAATTTTATTGTTTCTTCACGAGCACAGAGGGATCTGTCCACTGTAACTGAAGTTGATTCACCAGGAAGGTAAGGAAGGAATGTAGGAGGAGCTTGTCCATAGACAATTTCATAAGGAGTAGCATGAGTAGAGGAGTGATGATTGGTATTATACCACCATTCAGCCAAACTAAGCCACTGTGACCATGAAGAAGGTTTAGCCGAACACATGCAACGCAGATAATTCTCCAAGGTTTTATTCACAATTTCAGTCTGCCCATCGGTTTGAGGGTGGTAACCAGTGGATTTGTTCAATTCTACTCCTTGTAATTTAAAGAATTCACTCCAAAATTTGCTCACAAAGATTGGATCTCTGTCACTGGTAATACTGGCAGGCATACCATGTAATTTAAAGATATGATCCATAAATACCTGGGCTACGTCCACTGCTGTATAAGGGTGAGAAAGTGGTAAGAAGTGAGCATATTTGCTCAACCGATCAACCACCACCAAAATGACTTGCTTTCCATGAGAATTTGGTAGCCCTTCGACAAAATCTAAGCTTATATCATGCCAAACACGAGAGGGAATTGGTAATGGTTGAAGGAGACCTGGTGAAGCAGAGTGATCAGCTTTGCTGGTTTGACAGATATTGCAATTCCTGATATAAGCTTGTATATCCTTAGCCATGCCTTTCCAATAAAAGAGAGACTTAATTCTGGAAGTGGTAACATCTCTACCAGAGTGGCCTCCAAGAGGAGAATCATGCAACCATTTGAGAATTGATTGCTTCACACTGTGATCCGAACCAATCACCAGCTTCCCCTTTCTTCTGAGTTCATTTCTACACCAGGTAAAGTGAGGGTGAGTAGCAGCATTGGACTGAATCTCAGATAATTTTCTGCAAGGTTGTGTCAGTGGACCAAGACTGTTGGATTAGGGTGTAAAGATCCTGGTGAGCATTATCCAACAGTAAAGGAAGCAATTCTGCACCTGTCACTCGAGACAACGCATCAGCTGCCACATTTGAACTACCTTCCTTATATTCAATATCAAACTCAAATCCCAATAACTTAGCAACCCAAACTTGTTGGAAAGGAGTGTTTAACCTCTGTTCCAGAATATGCTTAATGCTCTTTTGATCAGTTTTGATCGTAAAAGGAGCATAAGCAAGGTATGTACTCCACTTTTGAATTGCATAGATGATTGCCAACAATTCTCTTTCATAGATGGACAAGGCTGCTTTGCTTAGACCAAGAGATTTCTTGATAAATGCAATTGGATGGTGATCTTGCATAAGATCGCACCAATTCCTTTGCACGAGGCATCGGGCCTCAACAACAAATTTCTTTGAGAAATCGTGCAAATTAAGCACGGGGGAAGACGTAAGAGCATCTTTGAGAGCGAGAAAAAGCTTGCAGAGCTTCATCACACCAAATGGAAGGCATCCTTCTTAAGCATGTCGAGAGTGGTTTAGCAATGACCGAAAGATTTAACAAATCGTCTATAGTAACCGCAAGCCCGCCCCAAGGAAGCCACGAAGTTCTTTGAGATTTGCAGAACTGCCATTTCTTTACACTTTTTAGAAGGATCGATGAGACTCCTTCATGAGTTGATAAAATGTCCCAAGTATTCCACCTTTGTCGTAGCAAAGTGACATTTAGCTCGATTGAGAAACAAAAGTTCCCGCCTCATAATGTTAAAGACATCAAAGCAAGATGCTCCAAATGATCCGAAAAAGTCTTACTATACACAAGAATGTCATCAAAGAAAATAATTACAAATTTTCTCGAAAAAGGTTTAAAAATGTGATTCATAAGGGCACGGAAAGTGGGTGGTGCATTGGCGAGCCAAATGGCATTACCAAGTATTCATAATGGCCACAATGAGTTTTAAAAGTCGCCTTAAATTCTTCTCCAAAATCCATTCGACTGGTGATAACCGGATCGTAAATCTAACTTAGAAAATATTGATGCACCACCTAACTCATCCATTAAATCTTCAATTAAAGGAATAGGAATCTATCTTTAATTGTATTAGCATTAAGTCTCCTAAAATCCACACACAAGCGCCAAGAGCCATCTTTCTTTTCACCAAGACAAATGGGTGAAGAGAAAGGACTTGTCTTTGTGTTGAATGATACCTGATCCAACATTTCACCAACAATTTTATCAATAATATTTTTTGGATAGCGAGAATACCTATAAGGGCGTAGGTTAAAGGGTTCATGACCTTCCTTTGAGGAATATGGTGATCAAAACCAGGGCTGTGAGGAGGTAGATGAGTGGGTTCTGCAAACGGATCAAAGATAATTGATCTAATATTGCCGATATAGCAAGAGGTAGGACGACCTCGAAGAAGGAACCACATTGCGGGAAGGAACTTTGAATTGAGGGTTGCATCTTCAATGCTCGTAAAAACGAGTTCAAAGACTTGTTGTAGAGCCCGAGAGAAAGTTTTGTTGTTGATGAGCTTGATTGCGGGGAGTTTTGGCACCTCTTAGCAACACTCTGCGTCCCGAGTATGAAACTCCATGTGTAATTTCTCAAAATCCCACAATATAGGGCCTAAAGACTTAAGCCATTGAATACCAAGGATCACATCATAGCATCCAAGTGGAAGGACTATCATATCGCCAGTAAAGGTAACTCATTGCATTTGCCATGAAAAGTTTTTACAAACAAAAGTAGCTACCACTACTTGTGTCCACCACTGCGGTGATGATGAGAGGATCAATGGTTCTAGAGAGTGCAACCGAAGTTGCTTAGCAATTGACAAATCTAAGAAATTGTGAGTACAACCAAAGGTCTAATAACATGTGTAACAATTTCTTATCATACATTCCCGTAACCTCATAGTTTGGTGGCTGCAAGTGCCGTCCATGGCGTGCAGAGAAAGTAAAGGAACCTCGGTGGAAGGTTGTGTTTACGGTGTGGTCTCTGTGAGACGAGATGTGTCCTCGGTGTCTATAGGTTCCTCTTCATCTAATTCCAGACTGCAAGTTGGGTTTCTCCTATGTTTGAGCCGGTGACCGGGAGTAAAGGTTCATCACAAAACCAACAAAGGCCTTTGCACGCTATCACCCATCTCAAAGATTTGTCGGTGTTCTAGTGGTCTGTTAAACAAAGGTTTGGGGCTGGTAGTGGTATCCGTGTAGTGTTTGTGGTCCGGTTTGGTGAAGAGTCTAGGAGCGTAAGAAGAGGGTTTAAAGGAGAGTATTTAGGGACTGGTTTGGTTAAGGTAGTGGAGGAAGAGTGAAGTCCGCCAAATTGATGACTTGAGGTATAGATGTAGGCAAAACATGCGTACATGCATCCGTGTGTTGTGTTCTAAACCCAACTAAAAATATGCTAAGAGAATGTTCGTGTATTAAACTTACTTGAGTGAGTGCAAGCTCAAATGCATCAACATACTCTTACTGAATGGTCCGGTTTGCTTGATTTGGACCAAAGTAGCTAATGGATCTTCAAAAGCATCACCAAAGCGGCGCTTACATCAAGAACATATCGAGTCCATGTGGGGTAGATATCGAATTTACGCCTCATGTAGTTCAAATGCCATTGCAAAGCAAGACCTCCAAGTGGATAGAGGCCAAACGAACCCCGAAGCATCGGCAGTATCATCAAGCATGAAAAATTGATCACATTTATAAAGCCAATCCCTAACATTTTTGCCATTGAAACGAGGGAATTCCACTTTAGAAATTCCGTAGCATAATGGTTGGGAGGAGGAGGGAGGGGAGGAGGTGGAGGTGGTGGAGGAGGCGGTGGAGGATCATCTGGTGTTCTGGCTATACGCAGAAGATCACGTATTTCCTCCATACCAAAGATCTAAACGAGCTGCAATTTGTTCAATGCGATTACCAAGTTCCTCCGTCCTCTCCGTGAATCTTTGTTCAACATCGACCAACGAACGCGCTCATTGTCAAGAACCGAGCCCGAGTGATACCAATTGTAACAAATGAACCAATGAAACGATGAATCGTAACCTGTAAAAAACTCGGGATTAATGGAACAGAGTAGATAACAGAGTGAGTAGGCTAGTGGTTTTCACCAGAACCACTCCACACAAACCCCGGAGCCGCAATGGAAGAATACAAATTTCGGAGAGAGTGCATAAGATAGGGTTTCAGAGAATAATTGGAGGTGAGAAGAATTTAAGATAAATTGATTGATGTCATTCATTGCATAATGATTTGCTTTATATAGTACAATGATTGAGCACTCAATACTAGGAATATTCTTAAAAGCAACCCTGAGATCTTGATAAATAGCAATTCTAGGCTATTCCTATAAAAGCCAAAATAACGGAATTAAAGGACAACCTGTCCATACAATGCAAAAGACACAACAAAAATTCAAAAACTACAAATAGTACTAGTGCGATAAAAAAGAACAAATGACTAAATTATTCTTTTTATCAGACTCACTCACACAAAGAATATAAAACAACAGCATCATTATCGTATTCAAACATCAATGTAGTCGATTGGCATATGAAGAATAGTTCTTCTCACTAAACAATGATTACACCATAAGGGTATCACTGAAACTCTTCAATTATTTTAATGAAGGGCTGCCCAAGTACCTACAACTATATAAATTTAGAGTCCATGTTTGTTTTAGTATGTTTGGATGAGAGTTTGACAAACTCGACTTTGAATGATATTGATGTAAATCTGTTTGGATTTAATTTATATACAATGTCGGCGTATAAATGTTTTAGGCCATCGACGAATTACGAGTTGACATGGCATTAAAAAGAAGTGGGTCAACTAATAACCACCTTATATGTCATCCACACCATGAATTGTTATTAGTTGTGAATGTAAAAGCTTACGCCAACAGTGCATAGCCCTTATATGTCACCCACACCTTGAATTGTTATTAGTTGTGAGCGTAAAAGCATACACCGACGAAGGCATAGCAATTAAACTCAAACTGATTTTGTTAAAAATTGAGGGTGAAGTGTATTTGAATGTTCTAACCTTCATAAAAAGTTTGGCTTAAAACCAAGTGTAGATTTTTCGACCTATACAAACCACCACTTGTTAGTCAAACCAAGATTTGTGGGCAAAATACAAAGGATCAAACATAACAATATTTGGAAGCAATTTTTTCACCTAATCATATTTTCTAAGGCTCTGGTTGGTAAAAAGTAGCGGATAGCGGATGAGCGGATAGCGGATGAGCTAGCGGATAGCAATTGATGTGTTTGGTAAAACTAGGGGTTGAACTAGCTGATAAATATAAAATGACATAAAAAGATATATTTATTTAATTCATGATTACATTTATTAAATAAGGATAGAGAAGAAATTTAAGGAAAATAACAAGGGTAAAAATGCCAAAAAAGTGAGACGCTATCCGCTAGCGTTTTTTGAAACACTACTTGAAGTAGCGTTTGAAAAAACGTTAAACGCTACCCGAAAAACGCTAATGCTTACCAAACACGTGTACTCTTCAACATCTAGTTCCATCAGCTACTTTCATCGCTATCCGCTAGCGGATGGGACGCGCCAAACAGAGCCTAAGTCACACATTGCAACGATTCTGATTGGTTGGCAATGTAAAGAAATTGTACACCGTATATACTCATTATATACTAATTAAACTCTAACAACTAATACCCCAACCAAACACACTGAAATTAAGACTAAAATGGCATAAACTCACCGAGGACAACGTTGACGCCGAGTTTATACCTCCGTATGAGCCACGAAACCCCTTCCACTTGGTGAGGCTTGAGGGTCGCCCTGACACCAAGCTCTTCCTCAGACGGTGGCGCGTCACCAGTGCGAGTATCATCGTCGAGAACGATTTTGGCAGCGATTTGGAGCCTCTGTTCGTAGTTCAGGTTCATGGCTTTAAGGGTAACGCTGAGTCAGAAACCGCAATCTCGGTGAGTTATTAGAGACGACGAGTCGGTGACACTGTGGTGTTTGAGAAGGGAGTATTTTGAACGAATAAGCTGCGAGGGAATGAAAATGGGTTCGACAGAGGTGTTTTGTTCCCTGATAACCACGTGGAATGCAATTTTTTTTTTGTCAAGAAGCTTGATCGGTGGTGATGTCTGAACTCGATGAAGAAAGAATTAGAAAGGTAGAGGAACAGTTAATTGGGTGTTTAATTTTCTACCGCTGATTTATGGCTTTTTGTTTTCGTACCCCCTCCTTCCCTATCACACCCCCATTTTTCCAAAAATGCCAATAATACCCCTGCGTTTTTAAAAAAAATAAAAAAATAAATAAATTTTTCGGAATTACCTCAAAATAAGGTAATTCCGGTTCAAAAAACAATTAAATTTTCGGAATTACCATTTTTAGAGGTAATCTAGGTTCATAAAAAATAAAAAATTTGAATTACCTCTAAAATGGTAATTAGAAATTTGTATTTTTTTAAGTTTGTATATTAAATTAATATTTAAACGCGTTTTATTTTGGAAATATGATACTGAACGGTTTATGATTTAAATAGCAATATGTCAAAATATATAAAATGAGCAACATAAAAAAAATATAATGTACAAATACAACTACTATGGGTCCAAAATGTTTAACAATGACTGAAAATAAGCACGTGAAGTGGGTGAACGGGCGACATCTAAGGCATCCCGGGTCAATGCAGCTGCTCTCTGCACCTCTCCTCATATGTCTCTGACAACAGGCTCCGATGATATGGTGGATCCCGAAGCTCTCGCCGTGGCTCGCTCGCTCGCCTCGTGGCTCGCACCGAGTAAGACGCACTCGTTACTTGACCGTACTTCGGGAAGGTAATCGATCGCACTCGCCGTGGTAGCCCGCCACTCTACTAGCCCGCCAAAATGTCCGCGCCCGAATCTGATACATCAGCAACCCCTGTATGATCCTGTCCGCAGAGGGAGCATTACCCGAAATGGGTGGAAGAGGGATCCTCTGTACTCCCGAATCGCCAACGCACTGCTCGCGGCATGTAGGGAATAGCGTCATCGCCCCAAAGCAACCGACCTGCAATGTATATGTTCGACAAAGGAACATACCGCTGTGGTCATCATAAGGGGTGAGGATGACATCCCCACCGCAGAGCATCTATCCGCGCCTCTAAAGTCCACCAACTTTACTTTATCCACTTCTTGTTCCCCACCGTGGTGGCACGTGGTCGATGCGTCCCTAGCTAACACTTTCCGACCAACGACGGTGGGAAAGTGCTCGTGAGATCCAAAGATCAAATAGTTAAATTAAAAATAATCAATTATTAATATATGTTAAATTTAATTAAAAGTTTTAAATTAAAAAAATAAATAAATGATTACCGAGCGATGTCGCGTATCCGCAGAATCGCTGGTCGTATAAAAGACCGCCGTCAACGGGTGTGAGGTAACTAAGAGCAAATTTATACCCCAAGACCACTCGCCACACTGCTTTGAAGATCTCGGCGTATACATCCACCTCACCGCACTAATGTATGAGTCTTGTCGGCCTGGGAATGGTGGTGCCTAACCAGAAAGAGCATGTAGCACCGCGGCACCTTTCATAAGCACCCCGTGCCATGTTCTCCCTCGTGGCGTCCTCTCACACGGAGATCCTCGAATCGCCTCGTTATCCTTAAGCTCCTGGGATGACAAGAGAGCTCGATCCATGCCCAAACGATCCACGACCATGTGAAGAGCCTCAACAGAATCAAAATCGCCTGTGGGTCCAATGGGGTGCCATCCAATGCAAGTGGAGCGAAGACGGCCACATCATCCAAGGTGATCACATCTCCCCAAGGGCATGTGGAATGAACAGTCTCGGGATGCCACCTCTCCACAAAAGCGTATATCAACTCATGGTTGATTCCCCTCGAAGGTGTGATGTCCAACTCGTAAAGCTTAGCCAGACGCAACCAATGCTCTACACAGCTGGGTGGTGGTGGTCAGTAGTCTAATTTTAGAAAACTTCTCGCCGTGAGATACAACCTTTAGTTTCCGAGGTCAAAAAATTAAAATTAAACCATACGTTATTAAAAATAAGTAATTAATTGTTGTTAAGTAAAATTAAAATAAAAATTAAAATATTACCTCGCTTCTATCTATCCGGGGACGCGCAGCGCGTATCCCAGTGTAAATATAAGGGTGTGTGCTCCACACCGGGGCAAATGAACCTCCTCCTCCTCCTCAACCTCCTCCCCAACCTCCTCCTTCTCCTCCCGAACCTCCTCCTCCTCATCCTCCCGCTCCTCCAAAGCCTCCCAACCGTCATGATACATCTCTCGGGTGCTCCTGTTGGTGCCGCATATGGTACTCATAATCGTGGTGGTCTTCCATCCGCTTGCATCATACCGGCCGAGGTCGCTGAGGCCGAGGCTCGTGCTCAACCATCTCTACCACTCCAGCACAGGCTCTCTCGCGCCTCGACGCTCGTAAGCATGCCCGCGCAGCTCCGAGCCTCAGTAAAGTGTCCGGAGAAGGAGTACGCTACTACGCCTCCCGAATGATGTCTTTGCTCCCAAGACTCGCCGCTTCTACGTTGTCCGATCGCTACTCGCCATCGTTAAAAAAATAAATGTAATTAGAAAATATTAAAATTGAAAAAAAAAAAAAATAGATTTTCGGAATTACTAGGTAATTCCGAAAAACCCATTCGAATTTACTTACTTTTTCGAAATTATGAAATGTGATTTTTGTAAATTTTCAGGGGTATTTTTGTCCATTTGGGATATTATGGGGGTGTGGTAGATGTTGAGGGGGGTACCAAAAATAAAACCCCTGATTTATTATTAGTAAATAGAATAAACGGACCAGATTACTTAACTTTATTATCTCCAGTAAATAGTCTACGGGAGAGGATCCCCTCCCGTATAGTGGAATGCAAAATTTTGAGTAACTCAAAATTTTGATTTTGAATACACTACTAAAAATAATTTTTTGTCTTTTCAATTTCAAATAATAAATTGAACCAGGATAATAAATAACCAACCCGACTTGTTAGAGACACCTCATCCCGACTTGATGACTCAAGAGCTCGGAATATTGACATGTAGATCAGAGAAAGGACATGTAGCAGAAAAATACCAATAACCGAGTTGCCCGTTGAGGAGGTTGTTCTCATCAAGGCTAATCGCAATTTACGCCCCAAGGAGCTCGGTTATATAAGGAAGAGCCCGGACGACGAGAAAGGGGCGGCGACAGAAACATAGAAATACTGATAGATAGCCGTCAATATGGCCCCAAGCCCTAAGCCCACCCCACTTGGCCCACTATTAGGCCCCCAATAAATGGGGCTTGTTTTAACCCTAGCCCACCCCAGGGCTTTTTGGTAGCCCACTTTTTTGACCCGATAATACACACTCACTTCATCGCTCTCAGTCTCTCTTCACGATTCACACACCGTCATGTCGCTCTCAACGATTCACAAATTTTCTCTCACCGTCATGGCGCTTCATCGCTCTCCACCATTCTCACTTCCATGATCCACCATTCTCACTTCCACGCTTTCACTGTCTCGCATTCTCACGATTCTTCACTGTAAGTATCTCTCCTTGATTTCTGGTATTGATTGCTATTTTTGGGTATTTGGGTTTTCTTTATTCTTCATCTGAAATCTGAATGAGTTTTATGCTTTTGGGTATTTGGTTTAGTGTAATTTCTTCTCATAAAGTGTAATTTCTTCTTTCAGAAGCTCCATTTTTGTTCCTGTTGGTATGTGCAGCTGCACTTGATTCTGAATTCTGCTAACAATTAGTGTTCTGATTATGCTAATAAACAAGCTATTGAGTTGTGAACCTCTCTTGTAATTCTGCTAATAATTAGTATTATTTAATTAGTTTCTGAATTATTTTAGTGAAAAATAATCACTAGTTGTTACAGAGTTTTATAGTAAGATGCTTCTGAGTTATTAGTTATTACTATTATTTGATCGGTTTCCTTTATTTAACTTGAGTTGAAACTAGAGATCAGAGTTTTATAGTAAGATACTAAAAAGATGGATCAAGGCTCTTATTTTCCTTCAATCTGTTACTGTTATACATGATCCTAAAAAGATGGATCCATCCTAAATGAACATCAGTTATTGATCATGTCAACTGGCATTTAGTTTTGGTCAAGTAATGTTGCAGTTGTTGGCCTTTTTAGAATGGAGAAATATTTGGCATGATTGAAGTGTGGACTTATAGTTGATGTCTTGTCGTATTTTTATTGTTGTTACTTTTACTTTGATCATTGCTTGAGCTTGAATTCAGTACTGCTGGTTAATTTTATTTGGCATGTTTAATGTTAATTTCTTGCTTTTGTGCCTTTTAACAGTCTACGCTTAAAAACACTATGAACGTAGATGATGAAGTTATGTCAGAAACTCCTACGTAAGAAGGTGGAGTACCGAGTCTCCCGGAAAATGTCAAATGTGTGGGCGAAATTTACTAGAATTGGTAAAGATGAGGAGGGTATGAAAGTGGCTACGTGCAATAGTTTGTAGCCATGCTTTTAGAGTTGGTAGAAACCCCATCAGTGGCAAAAATTATGGGACTTCACACCTAACTCGCCATACTTGTAAAGGTACTGATGAAGTCACTAGTAGTAGAAGGATTAATCTTAACACTCATCGTACTATGCTTGCTGAAGCCATTATTAAGCATGACCTTCCTTTTAGTTTTGTGGAATATGATAAAATTAGAAGTTGGATTCATTATCTAAATCCCGATGCTGAAATGACTTGTAGAAATATTGCGGTATCAAATGTAGAAAAGTATATGCGATAGAGAAAAACAAACTAAAGGAAATGTTGTCTAGGATTCCAAATAGAGTGTCTTTGACTTCTGATTGTTGGACAGTGGTTACGGGGGAGGGTTATATTTGCTTGACAGCTCACTTTGCTGATGTTGAATTGGAGGCAACTCTGTTTGATTGCCTAAAGCAATGGGGAATAGATAAGAAGGTGTTTTCTATTACCTTAGATAATGCATCTGCTAATGATTGTTTGCAAGACATTTTGAAAACCCATCTTTGTGTGCAAAGCAATTTGTTGAGTGAGGGTGAGTTTTTTCATGTTCGTTGCTCGGCACATATACTAAACCTAATTGTTCAAGAGGGTTTAAAAGTAGCTAGTGGGGCAATTAAGAAGATAAAAGAGAGTGTCAATTATGTGAATCAATCGGATGGGAGGATGGTGAAATTTGCAGAGTGTGTTAAAGATGCAGGGATAAATGTGAGATGTGGTTTGAGAACAGACGTGTCTACTAGGTGGAACTCCACATTCACAATGCTTGAAAGTGCCTTAGAATATCAAAAAGCATTTTCTTATTTCAAAGTTGTTGATAGGAATTTTAAGTGTTGTCCATGTAATGAGGAATGGAGTAGGGGAGAGAAAATTTGTGAATTCTTAGAACCTTTTGCTGACATTACACGTTTGATGTCCGGTTCGTCGTATTCAACATCAAGTTTGTACTTCATGGAAGTCTGGAAAATTCAGTGTCTATTAGAAGCAAACCAATCTAGTGATGACATTGTCATTAAGGAAATATCTATCCTCATGAAAGCAAAGTTTGACAAGTATTGGACAAATTATAGCGTTGTACTTGCTTTTGGAGCTATTCTTGACCCACAGTTGAAGGTTACCTTTTTGACTTATTGCTATGAAGAACTCGACCGTTCAACTAGTTTAGAAAAGGTCAAACATGTGACAGACAAGTTTGACAAACTGTATGAAGAATATGCAACCAATTACACTAATTCCAATACCTCTCTTTCTCAATCATCCATCGATGCTACCTCATTGTCTATCTCTAGTGGAGAGAGAACAAAGCCCAAGCGTGCAAAAATTGTAAGTTTTTTTATGCTAATTTAATCATTGAATTACTAAATTATGTTTAGATTATTGATATTGATATAGATCTATTATGCATACAGGGTTTCAATCAATATCTAAGTGAAACTAGTTCTCCCAATGGTGAGTGAAAATAGAGGTATATTTGAAAGATCCAAAAGTCGATCTTGATGAAGAACACCCCGAAGAATATGATGTTCTTCAATATTGGAATATTAATGAGAAAAAGTTTCCAATACTCTCCATTATGGCACGTGATATACTCTGCATCCCCATTACTACAGTGGCATCAGAATCAGCTTTTAGTATCGGTGGGCGTGTTCTTACCAAATACAGGAGCTCTACACTTCCGGAACACATCCAAATGCTGATTTGCACTAGGAATTGGTTGCATGGATATGTCGAAAATCCTAGTGGTAATACTTTATCTTATAAATTTGTTTTGCATAGTTATCTGTAGATTGGTTTTGTAATTGTATCTCAATTATTTGCATTTTTAGATGAAGATATGTCTCCAGAAGAGGAGTTTGAGTTTGACGTGCATGATGTTGATTTGCATTGATTCAGGTATTTTTGACTATGTGATTGTTCAAATCTCTCTGTGATTGTTGTCTAGTTCTCATTTATTGATGAAGTCTCAAAGATCATTACTAGAATCTATTTTTGACTATGTGATTGCAATATTGTTAGGTGTTGAGGAGTGGATAGACTTGGAGAAAGTGAGAAAGAACAGAGAGTATATGATAGGTGATAACTCATATTTATATGAGTTATTTATAATCACTCAAGAATAAATCATGCAAGTTCTCTAGCAATACAAGGTTTATTTAAGTAATTTTATGTTAGTTTCGTAATTCTGAGTGGGTGAAAGGTTAATTAAATAAATCAGGCATTTTGGCACCAAGAGGTGCCCTTGAGAGCGCTTTGATGCTTTTTGTGCTTGTGCAGAAATTTAGTGTTTGAACGTTACCACGTCCTCTCACCACGCCTCATGAAGTGCAGCAGAGCAAGGGTGAAAGATCTCAATTTTGGCGCGCTAAGCAATGATAGTCAAAGATATAAAGTCATAAGATCTTTCTATTCCCCATAAGTCGACGCTGGCAGAACATGTAGAGCGATCGAACAAAGGTCGCGTAAGAGAAGAAAGCAGACTGGTAGGTGGGCAAGTGACATCACCACACGTGAGCAAGGAGGCTATTTAATGAAGGCTCAGCTCTCTCTCTCAAGGCATCCTTCCACACCACTCATACACGAATACACCTTCATCCACTCACTCCAGTTCATCATCTACCTTCATCTACTTCAGAGAAGGCATTAAAGAAGATCTGGAAACAGACTTCTGCTTTGTTTTTACTTTTCTAAACTTTGTTTTATTTTACGCACACTCACCTGTTTGTGAGGCTCGGACGTTATAACGTCTCTACAGTGCATGCATCTTTGAGAGCTACTTAGGTGTATCTTTTGCACTTAGTTTCTTTTACTGTAATGTATGGTATTTGGGTTCTAAATCCTTATCATTCTCAGAAAGATGCTCGGCATGAGCTAAACACTTTGTAGTTGAGTTGTTGTTTTGCTTATAATGAATTTCTAGTTAATGTTATAAAGTATTGGCGTTGCATGTTTTAAATCTTTGTGTGAAAATATTTCCAAACTTGTTTTGAGGTTGGCCTCTTAAAATAGGTAGATTCATAGGTACAGACATGGTCTATGAAAAGAAATCAAAGATTTATATGAACGAAAAGGTGCACTAAAGACATTTAGGCATTTTTATCTAAGTCTAGACATAGAATGATAATAGTTCATAGAACATAGCTGTGGGTGTTTAAAATACAGAGTGGGCCTATTTAGAACCTAGACATAGGACCTCTTATACTTGAAACTCTTACGTTTTGTGCTGAAAAGCATAGCTATTTTGCAACAGCGTTCAAACGTGGCCACGTCTATACGAAATAGCATTTGTACGTTATAATGTGTAAACGTTATAACGTCTGACTAGAAAGGATTTATTCTGCATGCAACAACTCAACTCACTTCTCATCCATATTCACAACCAACATTTGTTTACTTGTTTTTATTACATCTCTAGCTTTAAAACCAACTCTTATTGCCGATTTGCTACTTGATTCTCTTGTGTTTTGAAACTTGAACTTTGAAAAGTGTACCAATCCTCGTGGGAACGATCTCTTACTTAAAACCACTCTATTACTTGTACGATGTGTATACTTGCACTATAATTGCGAAAAACCACACTATTACACAAGCGCAACAAGTTTTTGGCGCCGTTGCCGGGGATTGTTGCAATTTTTATTGTTCAAAACATTAGAACACAAGTTGAAAGAATTTTACTGTGTTGTTTGTTGTTTCGTGTTTGAGCAGTGGACGTTATAGCGTATGCTTAGTTCCAACTCAAGCTCTAGTTCAATCAACTAAGGAGTGAATCAACTCGAGTTTGATCCGAACTCAGAAAGAACTTTCGCATAACTAAGGAGACAACAAAGGTTAAGAAGGAGGCAACAACAACAAGAACAACACCCAACCATGTCCGAACATAACACCGGGTTCTAGAGGTGGACATACACCAAGAGGAGTTAGAGGACAAGGTCGTGGACCACAAACTCATACAGAGACAATAGTTGTTGATGATGAACACTACCAAAGGCAAAGAACTCATCAATGCAGACCACAAGATATGGTCAATGACGGGGGCGGGCCTATGCGTGATTATGCCGTGCTCAACCCCGCTCATCTACAAACAGGCATTGCAAGACCAACCCTTCATACTGGTCACTTTGAGTTCAAGCCAATGATGTTCCAAATGCTGCAAACTACAGGGCAATTTGGAGGTTTTCCTCAAGAAGATCCATATTCTCACCTAAGGCAATTTCTGGATGTGTGCAGCAACTTTATCATCCCCGAGTCTCGAGAGGATGCTTTTAGATTGAAGCTCTTCCCATACTCACTCAAGGATAAGGCTAAAAATTGGTTGAACTCTTTGGAGCCAAATTCAATTCATACTTGGGATGAGCTAGCAGAAAAGTTCCTTGCAAAGTATTTCCCTCCCAACAAGAATGCTCAGCTGAGAAATGATATCACTTCCTTCAAGCAAAGGGAAGGGGAATCACTATTTGAAGCTTGGGAAAGGTGGAAAGAACTACTGAGAATGTGCCCACACCATGGCATTCCCGTGGTGATCCAAATGGAAACTTTCTACAATGGTCTAGATCAACCCACTAGGTTGATACTTGATGCTTCATCAGGTGGTGTCATTCTAAACATGTCCTTTTCTGAGGCATGCAAGCTTATTGATGACATAGCCACCCATAACTCTCATTGGCCATCTGATAGATTTACTCCTGGAAAGAAGGCAGGTGTCCATGAAATAAGTGAAGTGACTGCTCTTTCTGCTCAAGTGGCTACCTTGACCAACATGATCAAAACTTTGAGTACTCCAAACGTGGCCACGCCTCGAGAAGCGCATCATTGCGGCCAGATTGAACCTACCCACTCTGGTGGAGTAGTGTGTGTTTATTGTGAAGAAGGGCATTGTTGCGCCCCGAAAAATCCGGTTTGGGATTTCTCAGTGTACAACGTGAAAATTGTGAAGCCGCCACTAATATTTTAATTTTTAGACCAAAACATTAGAAAAGGTCTTTTTACAAAAGGCGGTGGTCTTTCAAAAATGTAAATGTAGGTTCTGGGGCGGTTAGGTGTGGGAAAGGTATTAGCACCCCACACCTCCTTTCTACCGAAAGGGAACCATTAATTCGATGTGTGGTTTGGATTGTTTGATTTGAAAATAAATCATTCTACTTCTTTTCTTTTCCTTTTATTTGAAAGAATTTCTAGAAAACAAGGGAGAAAGGAATCTTTTTGGGATTTTTGAAAAGCGAAAACTAAACTTAGATTTTTTTTAAAAGAGTGATTGACGGGATATGACCCGGTCCTACGTACCCTCAATGACTGAGGGATCAAAGCTACGTAGTTCTTAATTCTTAATCTTGAGAAAATCTGTGTCTTATCTTGTCTTGTCTTTTGGGTTTTGGAAATATGACTCAAGCGTTCATGAATACCAAACAAGCAATGGCTTCGAGTGGCGTTCATTACTAACTTGAAAGAAAATTGTTGGAACCGATAATCAGTCGAGCAATTACTCAAGTGATTACTAGTCGCAACGTTTTATTATATTTTTTGAAATTGTTTTGAAAAAGGATGAGTCTTAGTGATCATTACCACTAATGACTCACATTATTTTTAGGAAATTTGAATTGGGTTTTTGTTGTTTTATTAATGTGTGGGAGCTTTCATGATAGTCAAACAAGCAAAGGCTTCGAGTGACTATCACTAATTACTCCTCATTAACGATCAAACAAGCAATGGCTTCGAGTGATGGTTAATGATTTGCTTATGAAAACACCTTTAGGTTTTTTATTTGAAAACAAGTGATTTCAAGTTTGGAAAAAGAGATAGAACATTTCAAATCTTTTCAAATCCAAACCTAGATAATAATGAAAGCATAAGCAAAGCAACATGAAAAATATTTACAAGTTGCCATGAACAATTGCATACATGATTAATTGAACACATGATTGAACAAGTATATTAATGCATGAGCATGTGAGGATGCATGACTATTTAATTATGAATGGACATGTGAGAATGCAAGAAGTATAGACAAGTAAGGATGCATGAGGTATTAACAAGTGAGAGTACAAATGAATATGCAAGAGATATGAATATATGAAAAGAGAGTATGCAAGAGAATGAATGAGATTTTATTTAAGTGCAAGTGTGTGAGGGTGTGTCATAAGAAGTGGTAAAAATTTAGTTACCTTATTCTTAGGGAATGGTGAAATGTTTTGGTGTTTTTAGAGTCTTAGGAAAGAGTGGTGAAAAGTATTTTGGGTTAATTTTATAAAGTTGAAAAGTTATAAATGTAAACTAGAAAATGTTTTGGGTCTTTTTGTAATTTAAGAAAGGTAAAAAGCAAAGGTAAATTATTAATGAAATGGTAACTTATTTGAGTGAATGTGGTGAATTATTTAAGTGAAGGTAAATGGTAAAAGTAAAAGGTAAAATGTTTTTTTAGGGTTTTAAGTGAAAAGGGAATGATGTGGTAAGGTAAAAATGAATAAGTGGTAAAAAGGTTAAAAACACATTAACATTCTTACACATTTCTACACAAGATCAAACACAACTTTTAAGCATTAGGATGAACCCTAAAATACAACCCTATGGCCAAACCACATGTGCACAAATCATCAAGTTATTTCATGCTTAAATTCAAGATCCACACATGAAACATATCCACAAATCAAGCATTTTATTCTCATGAATCAAGAAGTGAGAAAAAAAACAACAACAAGCCTAAATCTTAGAGATCTAAAACCGAATCATCACCCTCATGAATCAAGCTAAATCTCAACTTGCAAGTTATGACATGAACAAAAGAATGCATATATCACATGAAAATTTTTATTTATGCAAAAATGACAAAGTGAGTATGAAAAAAAATGCAAGAATATGGTTGAAAACACAAGAAACCTCTCCTCAAGGCCAAGGGTTCACTTCAAACACCCAAGGCTCCCAATGTCCTTGACATAATGTTTGAAATGAACCTCTAAGCCTCTTGGAGAGGATAGAGGAGTGAAGAGAGATTTACATGCTAATAGTTAAAAAAATGCAAGAGATGTGATGTTTACCTCAAGATCAACTAGAAAAGAGTAGAAAAATGAAGATCAAAACCAAGAACACCAACAATACCACGCACACTTCAAGAAAGCAAGCTCCTTTTTGGTGTAAAAATGGAATCAAAGGTGAAGAGAAGAAGATATGTGAAGATGAAGTAGGTTTTAGGTGATTTGGTGGATGAAAGTTGAAAAATGAGGGGAGGAGATGAAGGAGGAGGGTTCGGTTTTGAGAGAGGAGAAGGAGAGGAGAAGAGTGCTAGGGTAAAATGAGAGTGTCCATGTGAGCTAGGTCTTATTTTGGGCTTTTATATGAAGTGAAAACTTAAAGGGTAATTAAGACAATGTAACTCTTGCAAACCACTAGGATTTGAGATGAATTTTGAATCAAGGGTCAAGATGCAAGATCACATGGATTAGGGGCAATAAAATGAGGAGAGAGAGGGATGGGGTGTGCAGCTTAAGGGAGGTGGTGAAGGATAAGCTTAATTACACAATTGTATTTTTCTACAAAGCTTATTACACAAGTGCCATTTTAATTCAAATGAAAGGTGAGGATTGATTTTCACACTTGAATGAATGGCCATGATTTAATACAATTGCAAACAATAAAAATAAATGGAAATGGGGTGATTATGGGCTGTTATTTCGCAGCTTATGGGAGTGGAGAGTGAGTGGAATTGCAAATTGTACTTTTGATCTTATCCTTAATTCAAAGGAGTCTAGAATATTCCCTTCTAGATCATTCTTCCTAATTCATGCCATTTTGGGCCATATCCTATGATTCAATGATTGGGCTCTGAATTTTATGATCTCACCAATCCCAAAATTGATTTATTTACCCCACCTCAAAGGAAAAGACCATTTTACCCTTCTATCCAAAAACTAGGTTTTTAGGCCCCAAGGTTTAATATTTATGCACAAAAATATTCACAATGGAGCACAAATATCCCTTAAATAAATCATTGATGATTATTCAAGGATTTGGGACAACAAACTGTTTTTAGTGTGAAATGACCAAAATGCCCTTTCACTCTAAAAACCCTAGTTCTTGCACAAACACATTTCCACTTCAAAAATGATTTTTCTCCCTAGGAGTGACCTCTAGTACCTCAAAAATACATGTTGACTGACTTGTCCTGAGAAATTGTCCTTTATTTGCAAAATGACCAAAATACCCTTTTGCACTAAAAAACTCTAATTTGTCTAAAAAATGCATTCTAACTCCAAAAATGATTTTGGAAGCTTTGAAATGACTTTAGAAACCTAAATGCAATGCATGATGCTTTTTTACTTCTTAATTTAATTATTTTTTGGGGAAAATTAGGGTTTTGACCTAAGCCGGACAAAATTGGGGTATGACAGGCATGTGTATGAGGAGTGTCCCTACAACCCTCAGTCTGTAAACTTTGTATCTCAGAACAAAGGAAACGGTCCCTATTCCAACTCCTACAATTCAAACTGGAGAAATCATCCAAATTTCAATTGGAGAAACAACAATGCACCGAATACCAAAATATCTTGCTCTCCCGCAATACCTCCGTGGTTTCCTCCTCAACAACAACAGAGGCGGTATGTGCGAGAATAACAACAATAGCGACTTGGAAGCCATGATGAAGAACTTCATAAGTGATTGCAAGACAACCCTTCAAACTCATGAGTCTTCAATCAAAACTACGGAAAATCAGATGGACGGATAAATTGACTCTCACTCAAAGCAAAGCGAATGGATCTCTTCCTTCTACAAATGTAAACACCATCATCATCAACCCCTAATGGTAACAATGGGGTAAATGGACAGTAAATGCAATTTCTTTAAGAAGTGGTACTAAATATCCTGAACCAACTATGCCTGTGGAGGAAGAAGTACAGGAGAAGCAAAAAGAAGTACCAGAGAAAGAGAAAAAGAAAGGGAAAGAGGCAAGCACACGTGGAGTGAAAGATACTCCAGACATCGTGATGTCTAACCCAGACGTTACGACGTCTAATTTTGAACCAGGAATCAAGACTGTGCCTAGGCTTGTACACGAGTATCCTCCTCCACCATATCCTCAAAGATTGAAAAAGGCTCATGAAGACAAGCGATTCGTGAAGTTCATGGAGATGTTGAAGCGATTACACATCAACCTTCCTTTGGTTGAAGCTTTACAGCAGATGCCAAACTATGCCAAGTTCCCGAAGGATATCATCACCAAAAGAAGAAGGCTAGGGGAGTTTGAAACCGTTGCTTTAACCGAAGAATGTAGTTTAATTATGCGAGAATAAGCTTCCTAGAAAACTCAAGGATCTGGCGGTTTCACTATACCATGCTCCATTGGAGATTTTTACATTGGAAAAGCTTTGTGTGACTTGGGAGCAAGTATCAACTTGATGCCCAAGTCCATTTATGATAAACTTGGTATAGGAACTGCGAGACCTACTTCTTTAAGCCTAACTTTAGGTGATAAAAGTAGAGTTTATCCGTAAGGCATATTAGAAGATGTTTTGATTAAAGTTGACAAGTTTGTGTTTCCGAAAGGATTTTGTTATTTTAGATTTTGATGCGGATAAAGAAGTTCCCATCATTCTGGGGAGACCATTCTTAGCTACTGGAAGGACAATCATTGATGTACAGAAAGGAGAATTAATCATGAGAGTCAATGACCAAGAAGTCAAGTTCAATGTCCTCAATGCACTCAAATATCCAGATCCAAACACATAGGAATGTTCGTATGTGGTTGCCATTGATCACATGGTTCAAAAACAATTCAACAAGGATAATGATCATTTGGAGAAAATTTTGGGCAACGATGAAATACAAGAATTGTTGGCAGAAGAAGTTGTTCCTCTAGACGTTGTAACGTCTGTCGCAGACGTGGCCACGTCCGAGCCCCCTGCACCAAAGTCATGGACAAAGAGATATGAATCTTTAGGGCAAGAGGAGTCAAATCTTAAAAAGAATGTGCCTTCCATCAAAGAGCCACCTACCTTGGAACTAAAGGTGTTACCTGAGCATTTAAAGTATGTCTTTTTAGGGGAAAATGATTCCTTACCCGTGATCATTTCTTCCAAACTCACCCAAGAGCAGGAAAATGATCTCATTTCTACCCTGAAGAGACATAAAAAAGCAATTGGTTGGCAAATGGCAGACATCAAAGGTATCAGTCCCACAATCTGCATGCATAGAATTGTCTTGGAGGAGAATGCCAAGAATAGCATTGAAGGGCAGAGGAGATTGAACCCAATAATGAAGGAGGTGGTAAAGAAAGAGATCATAAAGTGGTTGGATGCAGGAATCATTTATCCTATTAGTGATAGCTCTTGGGTAAGTCCAGTACAATGTGTGCCAAAGAAAGGAGGAGTCACTGTGGTAACAAATGAGAAGAATGAGTTAATTCCAACAAGGACAGTAACAGGCTGGAGGATATGCATGGACTATAGGAAGCTAAACAAAGCAACGAAGAAGGATCATTTCCCTCTTCCATTCATTGATCAAATGCTAGACAGGCTTGCGAGCAAGACTTCTCTCAAGTTTCCTTGATGGATATTCGTGCTACAACCAGGATAGCTATAGCACTCGAAGATCAAGAAAAGACAACATTCACTTGTCCCTATGGTACCTTTGCTTTGTAGGGATGCCATTTGGGGTGTGCAATGCTCCCGCAACATTTCAAAGGTGCATGATGGCCTTATTTTCTCGATTTCATTGAGAATTCCATGGAGGTCTTTATGGACGATTTCTCAGTCTATGGAGATTCGTACAAGGCATGCCTGGATAATTTGGAAGGAGTTCTGATAAGGTGTGAAGAAACCAACCTAGTACTCAATTGGGAAAAATGCCATTTCATGGTACAAGAAGGAATAGTGTTGGGACACGTAATATCAAAGAAAGGGTTAGAGGTGGATAAAGCAAAGATTGATGTTATTGACAAAGTCGCCTCCACCAACAACTATCAAAGGAGTCAAGTTTCTTAGGACATGCGGGGTTTTACAGAAGATTTATCAAGGATTTCTCAAAAATTTCAAAACCCTTGTATGCATTATTGCAACGTGACAACGTCTTCAACTTTGATGAACAATGTCATGAGGCTTTCAACAAATCAAGATCGCCTTGGTGATCGCTCGACTCATAGTCACTCCAGTTTGTCTAAGCCATTTGAGTTGATGTGTGATGCAAGTGATTATCTTTGTAGGAGTGTATTGGGGCAAAGGTATGGAAAAAATTTTCATTCTATTTATTATGCCATAAAACCTTAGATGATGCCCAATTAAATTATCTTGTGGATGAAAAAGAGCTTTTGGTTGTTGTGTTTGCATTTGATAAGTTTAGATCTTACTTAGTGGGTGCGAAAGTTATTGTTTTTTTAATGATCATTCAGCCATTAAGTACTTAATTTTAAAAAAGATGCAAAGCCAAGGCTTATTAGATGGGTTCTCCTCCTCCAAGAATTTGACTTGGAAATACGTGACAAAAAAAGGGTGGAGAACTGTGTTCACGATCATCTTTCTAGGCTTGAGAATGTTGATGCAGTGCAGTGAAGAAGAGATAAAAGAAAAATTCACGATGAGAGACTATTGTCATTAACCTCATTAGTTGAAGACGTTACCACGCCTATGACACTTTCGTCAAACGTTATAACGTCCGATACTCTTGCACCATGGTATCTTGACATAGTTAACTTCCTTGTTAGCAAGATTGTGCTGTAGGATTCAACTATCAACGAAGAAGAGGTTCTTCCACACCATAAAGCAATATTTACGGGATGAACCATACTTGTACAAATTGTGTCGAGATCGATTACTAAGAAGGTGTCTAAATGAGGAAGAACAACTCCATGTCTTTGCAACAATGTCACTCAAAGACCTTATGGTGGACATTTTGGAGGTACGAAACGATTGCAAAGGTTCTACAATCAAGCTACTCTTGCCAACACTATTCAAGGATGCACATGAGTTGGTAAGAAGATGTGACAAGTGCGAAAGAACAGAAATATATCAAACAAGCGGGGAGATGCCACTCACAAACATTACGGAAGTTGAGTTGTTTGATGTATGGGGAATGGATTTCATGGGACCATTTCCTATGTCTCATGGAAATCTATATATTCTAGTAGCTGTGGATTACGTATCAAAGTGGGTTGAAGCAGTGGCATTACCAAACAACGAAGCTAAATCAGTGAGCAAGTTCCCGAAAAGAATATATTCACAAGGTTTGGTACTCCAAGAGCCATAATCAGTGATGAGGGCTCTCATTTCTGCAATAAGTTAATTGAGAACCTCTTGACTAAGTATGGAGTGAAACACAAAATTGCTACAGCTTATCACCCCCAAACCAAAGTGGCAAGCGGAATATCCAACGAGAGAGATCAAAAGAATACTTGGAGAAGATGGTTGGTCCCAACAGAGAAAGAGTGGTCGAGACACTTGGATGATGCACTTTGGGCTTACAGGACAAAGATACAAAACACCATTGGGCATGTCTCCTTACAAGCTAGTTTATGGTAAGGCACATCACCTACCAATTGAACTCCAACACAAGGCTCACTGGGCATTGAAAGCAACTAAACTTGGATCATACAAGAAGTTTGGTGAGGCAAGGTTATTACAATTAAATGAGCTAGAAGAGTTTAGACACCATGCCTATGAAAGCTCAGCAATGTACAAGGAAAAGACAAAGAAGTGGCACGATCAAAGGATACAAAGGAGAGAGTGGCGTGGGCAAGGGTGTTGTTGTTATTCAATTCAAGGTGAAGTTGTTCCCGTGCAAGCTAAAATCAAGATGGTCGAGTCCATTCAAATTAATGAAAATCTATCCTCATGGTGCTGTGGACCTCTTTGATGAAAAGACAAACACCATGTTCAAAGTTAATGGCCAACGTGTGAAGCAATATCATGGAGAGCATGTGGAAAGGGACAAGATCCAAATGTCCTTCAATAATTCTTGAATTAAAAGGGCAAAAGTCTGGCTGAAGACTCTTAAAGCAAGCGCTCTTGGGAGGCAACCCAATGATTTTTAGTTAACAAACAATTTTTGTGTCCTTTTTAAATTTTTGTTTTGCAGGAATAACAATTAAAGTGAAGTAAAAGGCAAAAGGTGATAGACGTCGTAACGTCTCAATATGCACTAGACGTGGGCACGTCTGGACAGTCAGGGCAGGTTTAAATTAAGTCAAAGGTGTAAGTAATGACGTGTCAGAAATGATTTCCCTCTGCATCACGAACGTGGTAACTGACCACGACGTCATCTCCCTTCCCCTACTTGTCTAATCAACGGTTACTTTTCACCATTACTCCACTCTACCATTTCTCAACTCCCCATAACCAATTCCCCATAAAAATCCCACCATTCACCATTATCCCACCACCTGCAACCTTTCTCTAATCCCTTTCTCTCTAAAATCAAAATCTTCCCTCTCTTTCTCAGAAAACCTAAAATTTCCAAAAACTCCCATTCCCTTCCAAACCATTTCTGCGAAATCAAACATGACAAAAGTGAAGCAATCTGCTACCAAATCCTCTGGGAAAGGCAAACATGCTGACCTAAGTTCATCTCCAGCCCCTATCCCTGAAACACCTAACCAATCTAAGAAGAAAGCCCTACTTCACGAAGGGGCTTTAGTCAAAAAGCCCCAATCCCGATTTTCTAACCGTGTGCGTTGTTGGGTCAGCAAAAATTTGTGGTGCACAGAAAAGAATACATTGCTACTTTGGTTCACGATTTCTACAAAGGAATCGTTGAGAGACCTGAAGGAGAGCCGTCCATTGTTTCAAAGGTGCGAGGCGAGGAAGTAAAGTTTGGAGTAAGAGTGATCAACGATTATTTGGGTGGGTTACTACGGAAGAATTTTGTGGAGACCAAGCAAAAGACTTATGGGTGACCGAGATGGAAGCTATAAAGGAAAGGATCTGTGTAGAAGGTCTTTATGCAGGGAAAGGAGTGAAGAGCACGGTAGTGAATTCAAAATCATGAAGAGGTACCTATGTGATGAAGCCAACACTTGGTTTCATTTCATCGAGCATTGCTTAATTCCTACCTCTCACACATCCTGGTAGACAAAGAGAGATCGATTGTGATTGATGCAATCATGTCAAGAGACAAGGTGGAGGTTGGAAAGTTAATCAACCGTGAGCTCAACAAATGGAAGAACAGGAAAGATGGGTATCTGTATTTCCCATGTATGATTCTTGACTTGTGTATGGAGGCGGGAGTAGAGATTGAAGCCTCGAGCTAAGGGAGCGACCTCGAGGCCCCTTTTCAACAAAATTCAAGCCTAGGGTGAAATCTGCGGGAGCTTCAAGTTCTGTTGATCTTGTGACGTTGCAACGTCCGGAGGAGAGGCAGAACTCCCCGGTCAAATTTGTCAAGGAACAATTTGAGTGGCAAAAGAAGGTGTTTGCCCAAGTATCCAAGGAAAGAAAGTGATTGAAGAGCTGTGATTGCGGTGGATGCAGGGAAGAAAATGATGATGATGTTCCCCGTCTACAATCCAAAGAAGAACCGTGAAGAAAGAAAAGGCCAAGCGAGCAAGAAGCCCACCAAAAAGCGAGCCAGTGAAGAAACAAAAGAAGGTAAGTAGTGAAGAGGATTTTAATTCTGATGATTTGGATGATATTTCTGATTGTGATGCAGATGAATCAAGAAAAGTGAGCATGGAAGTAATCGGTGAGGAGGAAGAGGAGGAGAGCCACGAGGAGAAAGGGAGTTCAAGTGAGAGGACTGAAAGTGAACCCCAAAGAAATCAAGCAAACAAAGAACCAAAATTGAAACAAAATCCAAACCACCATCCCCACCATCCACACAACAACCACCTTCACCACAAGAACCATCCACCCAGGACCAAAACACCCCTAAGACCCCACAATCCAAAGCTCAAGATCAATCAACACCACAACCACCCCACCCCAACCTGAGCCTGAAAAGCAACCATTACCCTGAGAGTGCAAGAACCGGGCGTGGCGGCGTGCGAGCCAACAAACACAGGGGAGCAACCTGCATTTCCCAACCCATTTCCCCACCAAAGAAAACACGAGTGAAAAGTGCACTCACATACAATCCCTTTGGAAGGAAGAAAAGACAAGAGCTAGCTGCTGAGTCAAAACAAGCTCAAGGGAGTGGAGATAAAGAGGAAGTTGCAGCCCCCACAACAATAAGGCAAAAGCTGCCTGTGAAGAGAAAAGGTCAAGGTGCTGCAGGGAAACCTGCTACTGCTACTAGTGCAGCATTTGTTGCTACTAGTGTTTCTGCAGAAGCTCTCCCTACTATTGCTGAAGAACTGCCTACAGACGTTACAACGTCTGCTGAAAAAGAGGCCGCAGCCAAACTTGGAGAAATGCAAATTACGAATGAAAGAGAAGCTGCCATGGAAAAAGTAAGACAGCAAGCAATGGAAGAAGCCACTCAGAAACTAGACAGAGCGGAAGGCTCAGGTCTGGTGCAGCAAGCAAGTAAGTCCCCCATTAATTTTAATAGTAGTTGTAGTTTTCTTTATTCTTAGTTTAGTTTTTATTTTACATTACATTTTAAGACCCCACAAAAAAACACACAGAAATCATCTTTGTTTATCCTTGAGCGGTGGGGACACCGCTCAACTTTAAGTGTGGGGGGAGAGTCCTAATGTTTTATGTTTTAAGTTTCTGTGTTGTACATGAAATCAAATGCAAAAGCAATTTCTGTTCTTACTCTGTCAAGCATGAAAACAATTCTCTTTGGGCTAAAGATAGTGAAAATGTGTGTGTGAGTAGCCTATGCATGATTAGATGAAAAGAATTGATTGCTGCTCCTACACAAACTCTGTTTTAAGAAAGAATCTAGTTAGCTAGGGAATATTTCGTGCTGAAGCTAGTTTTGGTGAACTATGGTGAGAATGAAACTTGATTAAAAACTGAGAGTAGCAGTAGAAGCTAAGTTTGGGGGAGAATCAAGTTGTACTAAGGCTGGGTGCAAAGACTATAGGATGGTTAAGTGCAGGTGTAGTGTGAGTGCAACGTTGTAACGTCTACCCGTAACGTTATAACGTCTGCCGTGTGTGTTGTGTAATGTGTTCAGACGTTACAACGTCTCACCCATAAACGTGGTAACGTCTACTCCCAAAAATACCAAAAAGAGTGTGTTGATACAAATAAGTGGAAAATCCACATGTATTCTGTGTTCCCTGTAATACCCTGAAGCAAATGCTGAGCACTCCAAATAAATGTTAAAAAAAAAAAAAACTCCAAAATGGAGCAAATAAAAGAGAGTTGCTCAGTAAAGAGGGGGTTACAAGGCTTTTGCGTGTGTCATTAAATTAGTGCACTAACTTAGTCCTAGCACCCAATTAAGACCCTTTGTCATGCTTCAAAAGAACCCCCATATCTTATGTGAAAATGTTAGCCTAATCTTTGTTTTGAAAGATGTTTTGCTGTCACCATTTGGAAACCACTCTTTCATAAGCTAAAGTAGTTTCTGAACTAGCTAGAGGAAGAATTGAATGCAGAGATCACACACTCACTTGAGCTTTAATGAATCTGGAATTTAATTATGCATTGGTGCGTGAGTGTGTGGAGAATTAGCCCCTTGAGAATGAGTTTTTGATCTGTTGGTTGAGTAGAGCATAACTTGCTAGTGTAGTTGATTTCATGTATTTGTGTGTTGTCTTGATTGCTTGAGGACAAGCAATGATTTAAGTTTGGGGGTGTGATAACTCATATATATATGAGTTATTTATAATCACTCAAGAATAAATCATGCAAGTTCTCTAGCAATACAAGGTTTATTTAAGTAATTTTATGTTAGTTTCGTAATTCTGAGTGGGTGAAAGGTTAATTAAATAAATCATGCATTTTGGCACCAAGAGGTGCCCGAGAGAGCGTTTTGATGCTTTTTGTGCTTGTGCAGAAATTTAGTCTTTGAACGTTACCACGTCCTCACCACGCTCTCTCAAGTGCAGCAGAGCAAGGGTGAAAGATCTCAATTTTGGCGCTTAAGCAATGATAGTCAAAGATATAAAGTCGGAAGATCTTTCTATTCCCATAAGTCGACGCTGCAGAAACACTTTAGTAGCGAGCGAACAAAGAGGCGCGAAGAGAAGAAACAGACTGGTAGGTGGGCAAGTGACATCGACCACACGTGAGCAAGGAGGCTATTTAATGAAGGCTCGACTCTCTCTCTCAAGGCATCCTTCCACACCACTCATACACGAATACACCTTCATCCACTCACTCCAGGTTCATCATCTACCTTCATCTACTTGAGAAGGCATTAAAGAAGATCCGGAAACAGGACTTACTTTGTTTTTACTTTTACGAACTTTGTTTTATTTTACGCACACTCACACTCTTTGTGAGGCTCGGGCGTTGTAACGTCTCTACAGGCGTGCATCTTTGAAGAGCTACTTAGGTGTATCTTTTGCACTTAGTTTCTTTTACTCAATGTATGGTATTTGGGTTCTAAATCCTTATCATTCTCAGAAGATGCTCGGCATGAGCTAAACACTTTGTAGTTGAGTTGTTGTTTTGCTTATAATGAATTTCTAGTTAATGTTATAAAGTATTGGCGTTGCATGTTTTAAATCTTTGTGTGAAAATATTTCCAAACTTGTTTTGAGGTTGGCCTCTTAAAATAGGTAGATTCATAGAGTACGGACATGGTCTATGAAAAGAAATCAAAGATTTATATGAGCGAAAAGGTGCACTAAAGACATTTAGGCATTTTTATCTAAGTCTAGACATAGAAACAGGATAATAGTTCATAGAACATAGCCGTGTGGGTGTTTAAAATACGAGTGGGCCTATTTAGAACCTAGACATAGGACCTCTTATACTTGAAACTCTTACGTTTTGTGCTGAAAAGCATAGCTATTTTACAACAGCGTTCAAACGTGGCCACGTCTATACGAAATAGCATTTGTACGTTATAATGTGTAAACGTTATAACGTCTGACTAGAAAGGATTTATTCTACATGCAACAACTCAACTCACTTCTCATCCATATTCACAACCAACATTTGTTTACTTGTTTTTATTACATCTCTAGCTTTAAAACCAACTCTTATTGCCGATTTGCTACTTGATTCTCTTGTGTTTTGAAACTTGAACTTTGAAAAGTGTACCAATCCTCGTGGGAACGATCTCTTACTTAAAACCACTCTATTACTTGTACGATGTGTATACTTGCACTATAATTGCGAAAAACCACACTATTACACAAGCGCAACAATAGGGCAGCTTATGGAATTCATCAATTAACAGTGACTTCATTCAAGTTCTATATGTTCATTTTGCATTGAACTTATTGGTTAATATTAAATAACACTAGTGCAGAAAAGACTTTTAGTATCGGTTATTTTGCACTTTTAGTATCGGTTATCTGTCGATACTAATTCGACCGATACTAAATGTCTGACATTTAGTATCGGTTAAATAACCAATACTAAATGTGACTTTTAGTATCGGATTTTCAAAAAACCGATACTAAATGACGTTTTTTTGGTGATTTTTATGTCTTGAAAACGTACATTTAGTATCGGTTATTTAAATAACCGATACTAAATGTCTTTTCAACATTGTGTTTGCTGTCTAAAAATTGACATTTAGTATCGGTTATTTAAATAACCGATACTAAAAGTGACATTTAGTATCGGTTATTTAAATAACCGATACTAAATGTCACTTTAACATTGTGTTTGCTGTCTAAAAAATGATATTTAGTATCGGTTATTTAAATAACCGATACTAAATGTCACTTTAACATTGTGTTTGCTGTCTAAAAAATGACATTTAGTATCGGTTTTTTAAATTAACCGATACTAAAAGTGACATTTAGTATCGGTTAATTTAAATAACCGATACTAAATGACACTTTAACATTGTGTTTGCTGTCTAAAAAATGACATTTAGTATCGGTTTTTTAAATTAACCGATACTAAATGTCTATTTTTGGTGACTTTTAGCAACGATCATCTTAGATAACCGATGCTAAATTCCTTGTTTATTTTTTTGATTTTTTTTTATATTTTTAATTCGCACCAATAAATTTATTTATTTATTAAAACCTGTTATAATGGATCACACAATTCAATAGGTGGAATTAAATTGTACCATCAGCAGCTTGTTTTCTCAGTCAAACTTCAAACAGAAACAGTTACAATAAAAGCAAAAATCTATTAATGCCATTTTTTCCTCTTCATATCATCAGGTAAGGCATTATGTGCTAAAACTATTACATACTTTTTGGTATTCTTGGAAATATAAATAACTATCTAGCTTCAACACTTCCATTTGTGAGTTGTCCATCTCCATCACCATCACTCTCGAACATTACTGTCTCAACTAGAGCCTGCAATCCCACAAAACATACTTAGCATATTAACAAGCTGATCAAATCCATATGGGACACCACGATGGAAAAAAACAGGAAAGCAACTGGAACTTAGTAGTAACTTAATTCACTATATTTAGAAGACAACACCAAATGAAGACCATGATCTAAAGTTCGAATCAATAATGATGAGCAAACATCAGATATTTTCAAATCTGAACGGAGGCTTATGTAAGTAATTTCCCTGATAACAGGGAATTCGCTTCCATTTTCTTTACGACTTTGGACAACAGATATTCAATTTCCCCAATTTTTGCCACCTTATTTATGGCATATACAAGATAAATATCTTCTGGGTTCCTTTATGAGGCTTAATTGATTGATGCATGTCATTAGCTTTAAAGGGTAAAAATCAATCATATCAACAATTTAGAAAGAAAAACACCCAAAACAGAAATACCAAATTTAATTTCAAAAAAAAAAACTGCATGGAAAAGATTAAAATTGGAAAGTAGGGCCAAAACAGAGTGAAGCAACGGAAAAAGAGTCTTAAGAATACATGTTTTACAAACAACTGCACCATATGATTCTATCTTAGACAGACATAATTCGAGGACGCACAACAATCTGTAAAATAAAATAAATAATAAATGGAGACTTTGTCACAAGACGGCATACATTTCATTCAACGGCATGTACAAAATCATGTGAAATTGGGGGAAAAAAAACTTCCAAGGTCAAACAGTGAAATGTAAGCTCATCTGAAAATACTTAAATCTCAACATTTTACAAGCCACGTGACATAATTTGCCATTTCATATGTAAATCAGAATCACATGGTGTTAAGACACAAACCTGAAGTTCTTTTTCACTGGTTTTAAGTCTTTCAGTGGAATCTTTCACTTGCAGAAAACATCTATGCAGCTGAAGATCATTGGCCAAAACCCAATGTTAGCAATAGACAGCATCATTAATTTATGTTAGAACATTGGAGAGGCCAAGCATCTAATGTACGACTATGACTATTACATATTACCTTGGTCAACTGCATCTGACGATATGAAGAGTGTTTCTTTGCACTGATCACTGCCTCCTCTAGTTTCTGCAGTAAATATCTTCTAGGTCAGAATATAAAACAGAGCATGTGTTCAAAGTAAGAAAGAAAAATTAACTGTATAACAAACAAGCTAAATATTTGATGCTTTGAAATAGGAGAGATGGTACCTTAGATTGCTTTTGTAACTCCGCAACATTACTGCATTTCTCATCCAATCCCTCTTCCATCTGAGAAACCTGACAAGTCAAGAAATTCCACATTCCAGCTTCATCAACATATAGAAGAGGAGAAACAACATATAACAGGCTAGAAGACTTGTTGGAATTGTAAGGATTTTAGTTTCTTTGCATTTGATATTCTAATTCAGCATGTATTAACTATTTAACATTTGAATCAAGGGAGGCCTTTGCATCTCCAGAAAATGCAATATTCAGACTAAAACAAATTACTACACTATCAAGTATCAACAAGCAGCCTGCAAGAGTGAGTAAGGTGAGCAATTGAGAGCAATTGAGAGAAATGAACTCAGAGTCAAGGTGAGGTCCATGGGAAAGTGCAGGGTCATCACAAATAGAATAAACACCTGCAAGAGTGAGTAAGGTCAATATCCTTTCACCTTTCCAAAGAGACACGAGGGACACTTGTTATTAAGGATTGAAAAATAGAAAGCATTGAATGAAAAGTGGACTTTTTAAAGTTCCTAATAAATACTGTAGTACTTCTTATTAAACATTTTTCATTTATTATGAGCAGGACCTTAAGTCAGAGACTCAGAGTGAACAAACTAATGCCAATCAAGCCATGTTGTTCTAGTTCTAGTGAAATTAAATGTTTTCTGACTACTTAAACAGTGTCCCATCTAAAATGAACTTGCACGTATAATGCAACCTGTTACTAAGCATAGCATGTTTCAACAATGTCAGAAGTTTCTGCCTTGCTATTTATAGTGAGAAGAAGCTTGGATTTCTAGATTCTATGTAAACGTACGTAGGTGCCTAAACAAACATAGACTATAAATAATATCAAAACAAGCTAATTTTAAATGGGAATTTAATGCCAAAACTTTAGTGAATTCCAATGGAAAGCAGGAAAGGATTCAATACCTTGGAGCCAAATTTGGATCTGCAACTGGAAATCTTTCACCAGCTTTTGGCAGAGGATAGTAGTCCAAAAGAGAGGTTTGTGAGGGATTGATTTGTTCACTCAGTTTCTCTAATTGATCATCAGTGAAAAGTTGTCTAAGAACAGCTCCACCAGTGTTTGAAGCACCGCCAACAAGCCATTTATCATCAAGGCGATGACTATATACCCCAAACCGAGAATCGTCAATTCTTGTGTTGCTTAATAGTTTAATAGCAAGTGTAGAACCCAATGAAGTGACCTAAACAAGAAGAGCATCATGAGAAACACACAAGTCAGTCACAGAGTTCATAGAAATGTATCAAAATCTTGGAATGTTGAAACAGATGATGTAGTAGAACAAGAAAGACTACTTTGAAAAATTAGAATGGAAACAATGGGACACAAAATTTTCCATTTTTTGAAGCTATGCATTCTTTTTGGATGATAAACTGAACATAAAATTTGGAAAAATATGAAACCTCTAATTTACTTAACAATCCACTACTGTAAGTTTTATTCCTAAAAATATTCAATTGTCCATCACAAGATGTAATAGATTATGAATAAAAAATAAATAACTAAATATAAGTTTTATAGGCGATTACAGCTTCTCCAGGGTTGAGTAGCACGAGCTGCCGAAAATGCAGCTATACTATCGGTGGTTCCAGTGCATACAACACAATCCTTTGAAAACCTGAAAGGATAAGCACAATACATATGATTTTCAACTACAAAAGATATGCACATACACATGACTTTCAACTTCAAAGCTGCAAAGATTTTAATTAGGACATATAAATGAGGCATAACACATAGAATGAACAAAAAAGTAACAGAAGACACAACAACAACTTCACCCCCAAAAGCAAGTGACCATAACAAACCTTAAACAACCCTACTTAATTACAAATCATCATGACACACATATAAGCAACTAAATCAAAAACATTTCACATATAATTACAAATCAAAAACATATAATCTGGAAACTAAAATGGCGAATGAACAAAAGAAGTAAGCGTAGAATCAGTGCCGATTCGTGCTTGGTTCCAAACTCGAGGAAACACCAATGAGCTTTGTAGAAAGAAGAACCGAAATCAAGCAAATCTTTACTCAGCGAAACCGAAAATCACCAACACGATGAAGAAGAATCAAAATCCGCGTTCGAAACAAGATGAAGAACAGAAAATCAAAGTCGATTTCTATAGATTGAATGTGCGAGAATCAGCAAGAACGAAACGCAAATCGAAGAGGGTTCATGGCTTCACACAATACTTATAATAAAGGGTCAATTCAGATAATACTAAATGGGATTTGGGATGCTAGCTAGCTAGCTGATGGTTGGTGATATGGAAAATAAACATAACTGCGCTTGGACTGTTTTGATAGCTCTAGCTGTTAATAGTATTAGGCAAAGGTTTCTGAAAATTAGAAACCCCCAACTACCAAACACACACAATTGAACAATATTAGCCCACAACACAACATTTCTAATTTTCTATCACAAAAAGAATTTATAATAATAATAGCACACAAAACAAGCACGTATGTGTGACAATGCAATAGAGCAGAGGGATCAAGGAAGATATTTTAAATGGTATAATAACAAATTACTTGGAATTTCCATTTGCATCCCATTATAATTCTTGCACATAACCAATAACTTTTTGAACAACTACAGAATTCATACCAGGCAGAATCTTACAATCCCAAGATAGAAAAGATGAAAAAACCAAGAATTATATTGGAGAACATAGCATATGACACACTCACACACTTAAAGTATTGATGATCCCATGTACTGTCAAAGGAACATAAATAAATAAACCATAAAAAGAAATAGGCAGAAGGAGCACAAAACAGGCACCATTAAAAGGACATAAATAAATAAAATCTGTTAATTAAAACTAAAAACACAAACCTTTTTGCATATTTTGAATCAAATTTGACAATAGTACAAAGAATATTGCAAAAACAGACTTTTGTTTTGAAAGGTTCAATTTAACTTTTAAGCACACTATTGTTATTGCCTCAACAAAAATTACAGACTATTGTTATAAAAGGTCAAAACTACAAGTTATTGAGACTAATTAAATACATTTCAAAAGATGCATGAATTATAGTCTACATGAAGACAACAACGGTCATGTACAGATTACCTGCACTATCATGAAAATAGCACTCAGAAGATGCACAAAGCAATCAGATGATAGGCTCCTTAACTTGCTGGCAAGTGATGCACCTCCACCCGAGTCACTATTGAGCATTAGAAAATAGAACAGAGCATATGAAAACAACAAAAGTATACATAGGATAAATGAGTTGAACTGAACTCGTGAGAGTGAGACATTGAGAGCCAGAGTGAGACGCAGATATAGGTGAAACACACTGACAAAATTGACAAAAAATGTGGAACAACTTAGGGTTTCAAATTCAAATACCCACTGCAAACATACCTCAATTTCAATCTCCAACACTGCAAACAACTCTTGGTGAGTGAAATTTGAGTTGATGCTTCTCGTACCCACTCCAAGGTCTTTCACTATTTTAATTTTAATCTGATTACTTCAAATCTGCAAATAGAACACTGAGTTTAGGGTTTCAAATTCAAATCTGATTAATTCAAAATCAGATAAGAATACAAACCAGTGTGACAGAGAGAAGAAGGCTGTTACAAAACTTAGGGTTTGTGATGGTGAGAGACCGTCGGTGCTCTCGCTACCGTCATGAGTGAGAGAGACGGTGAGAGTAGAGCGAGCGAGAGAACGAGCACGGAGACGGAGAGAACGTCGTGAGTGGGGAAGAAGAACGAAACGGTGAGAGAAGGAGAGAACGTCGATTGTGAGTGAGAGACTTGAGAGTGTTCGTGCGTGATAGAGTGAGAATTTGAGAGAGAAGGAGAACACGTGTTGTGTTAGAAAATTAAATGAGGCCTTGAGTATCGGTTGTTCTAAAACCCGCTACTAAATGTGTTAGAGACACACATTTAGTATCGGTTGTTTAAACAACCGATACTAAATAAAGCGTGAAAATTGAAAACTTCCATTTAATTTCAAAATTGCCACCGCTCCTACATTTAGTATCAGCTGTTTATATAACCGATACTAAATGGTGCTTCCTAAAGCCAATTTTGCACTAGTGTAAGAAGAGTTCTGTTTTCTATTTTATATTCTGAACTTATTGGTTGTTGTAATTTTCTGAACTTATGGTTGTTGTAATTGAACTTATTTTATGACGTCACAAGCAAGGAATTTGAAGTGATTGGATGCTTTATTCATGTGATTTGTGACAGCTTACTTTTTAGAATATTTGTTGCTTATGTTTCTTTGATTGTTTTTAGGGCTGATGGGCTTGGTTGGGCCCATGAAGTTAGGCGGGCCTTTTAAAAAAATGAATTTTAGGGCCTATGGGCTGGGCCCATAGGGCTTTATGGGGCTTGGGTGAGTGGGCTTTGGGGCCCATGGGCCTTTTGGCCCTAGGGCCATGTGGGAAAGTTGAAATTTGGGTGCCCGTGTGGGCCAAATTGATGGCTCTCTCATTGTAATCCGAGTACCTTTGTAATTTCTACTATTCTAATCCTAATAAAACATTTATTCAAGTACATTGGCGCCCGTCGTGGGGCTGGTAAATCATTACCGACCACACACTTTCTTCCTATTCAAGGTATGGTTACCACACATCCAAGCATGTCGGGAATCCCCGAGTGTCGCCAACAATGCAACCACACCAACACGAGCGTCCCGTCGTCGGGCCACCTCGAAACCAATATCCTCCCACTCCTAAACCGTACCAATACCGTAACTAGGGTGTTCAAAACCGAACCAAACCAATAGGAAACCGCAAACCGAACCAAACCAAACGAAAACCGCAAAAACCGCTTTGATCGGTTTTGTTCGGTTCTTTTTCATTGCACCGCGGTTTGGTTTGGTTCGCGGTTTTGATTTCAGAAACCGAACCAAACCAAACCGCAAGTAACACTGAGGCTTTTTGAATTACAACCTTCCTTACTAACTTACTAACCCAAATGCAACTACAACCCAACTCTCACTCACTTACTAGCCCAAATCCAATTAATTCATTGACTCATTTACAAACAATCCATATTATTATGCTATATTTAAAAATTACAACAAAATACTTAATTCAAATACTTTTAAACGTTGTCTTAGCTATTTGAAAAGAATTAAAAGAGAGTGATTTATATACTACATATATTTGAGTAGATTTTTTTTAAAGATTTATGTTAGCCTTTTATATGTTAGTTGTAACAGCCCAGGTCCACCACAGCGGCCACCCCAGCGCTATTACCTCAATTGGTAGTGGGAAGTAGATTGAACTTGTATTTGAGCCCCATGTAAAAGGTTCGATTCCGACGGAAGGCAAAAATTCTACAAGGGGGGTAGAAAAGATCTTGAGGTAATAGCGGTTGGGGTGGCCATGCGGTGGACTGGTGTTACATAAAAAGCGCGCTTTTTATGTAACAGACCCGAGTCCAGCGCAGCCAGCCTTCAGCATTGTTACCTCAAGATCTTTTTCACTCCTGTAAGATTTTGCCTTCCTTGGAATCGAACCTTGTACATGGGGCTCAACTCTAAGTTCAATCTACTCCCACTACCAATCGAGCTACTAGCTCAATTGGTAGTGGGAAGTAGATTGAACTTGTATTTGAGCCCCATGTACAAGGTTCGATTCCCACGGAAGGCAAAAATTCTACAATGGGGGTAGAAAAGATCTTGAGGTAATAGCGCTGGGGTGGCGCGCAGGCGACTGGACACAGGCTTTATTACTGTGGCACTTTGTCTTTGTTTGTGTTGTGTCTAGTCTTTGTATAAAAATCTTGCTTTTGGTCCTTTTCACTATTTAGTCCTTAAAAGTACTATTTTGGTCCTCTTCACCTGGTTTCATCCTTAAAAATGCTATTTTGGTCCTTATGCACTGTTGGTCCTTTTAATGTGTTGTTTTGGTCCCTATGTGACTGTCTAGTCCCTAGGTGACCGTTTAGTCCTTGTGGGTGTCGGTTTGGTCCTTATGTGACAAGTTGGTCCTTATGTGTGAAATTGGTCCTTGACATTAATTGTTAGCCTTAGAGTTATACTTTAGGGTGTGTTAATGGGTGATGTGTTTAATGATGTAAGTAATCATAAGGAGTGGGCTTGACCTTATTGTAAATTATTGGGAGTGCCCGCAAGGCTTATCTGGGTGATGGTGAATTAATTAATGGCAATGGGAGTTTAATTAAATGTGGGTGATTATGCTTCATGCATGTTATGTGGAATATGGTGTGATTTGGGTGTGATTGGTGCATTGTTCATGGCGTCTCATAAACCATGTGCATTTATTTGGGTGATGAGGCTTCGGCCGTAAAATTGGGTGTGCCCTCAAGGCTTATTTTGGGAGATGGATCCACATGCATGGCCCGTGGAGTTTGGGTATGCATTTGATGCATTGATCATACATTGAATGGTGTATTCTTAGTGATTGTGAATTTGTTGATGTGTAAGGATAATTGTCGTGCTTGTGTGCTTCTAGTTTACCTTCCCAAATATAATGTTTATCCTATTTGCTATTATTTATGTAAAGAGACTCACCCTACTACTTTCGTGTTGCTTCTTATGTCGGCAACCTGCAGGTGATACCGCGTGAAGGTTCTTCTACCTTCTAGTAGGTCCGATTGAGTCATGCTCTGATATGTAGCACCTGGGGCGGGGCGTTTTATTTACTTAGTATTTTATTTTGATGATTATCAGACTGATATTGATGATGTATTGGATATGTTTAAACTCATTGTTATTCCGCTAGGCTGGTGAACTATTTTCTGGATTGTTGTAAAACTAAACAGGTGTTTTGAGGGGTCGCCCCATTTTGATGTGCTATATATCACACACTAGTTGTGTTTGAGCGTTTAAATGCTATTTTATGTTGTTTGATGAAAATGTAGCACTCTCTTTGTGGTGCGTGGAAAAGTTTTTGAAAACTCGATTTTAAATTGGCTAATTAGTAGTAATTAGAAAGGGTGTTACACCCCCAGGCTAATGGAGAAGAGGTCAACAACACCGAGGTTGACAATCTTTGATATGGAGAACGCCGAGGCCAACAATGTTGAGGATGTTGATCCCGAAGTCTTGGTGAATGATGGTCCTGATAACTCATATTTATATGAGTTATTTATACCTCTATTCCTTAAATTTAAGTAAGTTATCAAGTAATAATAGTGTCTTATTTATTATAATCTGTTAGTTTAGGATAAAGAAGGGCTTGATACTGTTTTGCTATTATTTACGCACATCCGGGTGCCCTTGTGAGTGTTTTAATGTGTTTGCTAGCGTTATAGCGTTAAGCGTTATAACGTTGAAAGCGAGGGCGATGAGAGTATAAAAGATAAAAGTTCACTTTTGGCGCCAAATACTTAAAGTCAAGTCATAGTACACTGTGCTACCTGTACACACTGACGGGTGTGGCTTCTTATTGGCTAGAGAGGGACACTTGGCAATTGGAGAGTGGAGAATAACCTTGGTTGGTGAGATGTGTCAATCACCTTTTACATAAAGTATCTTTTTGGAGATACACACAAGATATATTCTTCTTCACCATTTCACTCCCACAGTCGAAGCTAGAGAGAGTTTTTTGGAAGAAAAACTTGACAACCTTCTCCTCCATTAAAACACTTTTAAGCTTTTATTTTTAAGTTATAGTTTACCATTTTTAGCGTTGTGAAGCTGACGTTATAGCGTTGTCTCTGTTTATGAGTTGGAACCTTCGGTTTGTATCTTTTGCAACTGTTTCCCTTAGTCTTGTTTACGGTAATATGAGTTATTTAACTTGTATTTTGTTGATGATGCTCAACATGAGCGAAACACTTGTAGTTGGATTGCTTTAAGCTTGTAATGAACCTTTAGTATTGTGTTTATAATATTTCACGTTTTGCGTTTCAATCTTTGCATTTTAATTCTTTGTTTTAGGGTTGACCACTTAAAATGAGTACATTTATGGGTACAGGAATGGTCCATGAATCTAACTGAAAGATTGATATGAATGAAAGGTTGTTTAAAGACATTTAAACAACGTTTGCTTTGTCTAGACATAGAAAAACAATAGTTCATAGGGCAAAAGCTGTGAGTTCTTTATTATACAGGGGTGGACTTATTTAGAACCTAGACATAGGAGTCTTGTAACAAAACCCTGGCGTTAGTGACTGAAAGACACAATATCAAATGCTACAGCGCTTGACGCTATAGCGTTTGAAGTTATAACGCTTTACTTTTGGGGATTTACTTAGCAACGAGCAGTCCAACTTGTCTCTCTCATATTTGAACTACTCTTTTAACTGTTCTATTCAAACACTCCTGTTTATTGTTACTTGTGACTATACAACTTTGCTACTTGTTTCACTAAGTGTTAGTGTAAGTTAAACTTTGAAATTAACATCAATCCCTGTGGATACGATCTCTACTTTTATCACTATATTACTGTCGCGATTGTGTATACTTGCATAGGTGTTGCCATGACTTTTGCCTCATTCATTTTGTATTTCTTGAGACGGTATTTAATATATTTTTCTTGACAAACAAAAATACCTTCATCAAAATGTTTTATTTGCAAACCTAGAAAGAATCTTAACTCACCCATCATACTCATTTCAAGCTCACTTTTTTATAAGATTTCCAAAATCTTTGCATAGTTTTTCATTTGTTGATCAAAAATTGATATCATCAATATAAATTTGAACAATCAAAAAATCTTTTTCAAGAGATTTTTTAAACAGTGTAGTATCAACTTTTCCTCTTGTAAAGTTATTTTTGATCAAGAAGCTACTCAACCTTTCATACCAAACTCTAGGAGCTTGCTTGAGCCCATATATATGGCTGTCAAATGTTTTTGTGGATCTTTTCGTCCATCATAATTCTCCAAAGGATGAGGCTTGAAGTTAGGTGGTACAAGGTCAGACATGATAACATCAATTAGTGGTTGGGGTTTCTCAATTTGTACGCCATCTAGGGTGTCTGGATCCCGTTCTTGTTGAATGATGTTCACTTGCTGTTGCAAAGACTGGTTCTGTTTACAGAGTTCATTGATGACCACATTAACACCAATGAGGAGAGGGTGTTCTTCGAACATTGGTTGTGTTGAACTCTGGGGTTGATGATCATGGGTTTCAACAATGACTGGGTTGGTTGTAGGAGTCAAAATTATGGCGGTTACTGGTAGGGTTGTTCGCGGTGTGGTTTTGTTCGGTTTTGAGACAAAAAGTGAACCGAACCGCAAGGTAAAATTACATGCGGTTTGGTTTGGTTCGGTTGGGTTCCTAAAATAAAACAGAACCAAACCAAACCAAAACAATGCGGTTTGGATTGGTTCGGTTGGTTCGGTTTTTTCCAAGACAAAAATAATTTAAAACAGAGTGAAAATTAACTAATGTAACACCCCGAAAAATAAAATAGAATAATTTAATTAGTTTAACTAATTTGAGTAGTTGAATAATTAATTTTAGTTGAGGTGTGAGATAATTAAATTAGAGGGAAATATCGTGTTTTGCGTAGGAGTGGGATCGAGTAGTAGAGGGGGTGTAGCTGTGAGCCCAATGCGTGAAAGGCCCACAGCTTAAACCCCAAGGGTTATGCGAAACCCTCACTCCCATTTTCATTCAGAGAAGAAAAACGAAATTGAGGGAGAGAGTGAGAAGGGAAGGTGGCGCGGCGCTAGGGGAAGGAAAAGGGAGGGTTTTCGCGACTTGAAGGAAGAAATTCCAAGGTGTTGGCTCGTTGTGTTGCTGTGGTTACTCGTTGGTGATTCCAATCGTCTTCTTCGGAGCTTACGTTTAAGAGGTAAGGGTGAGCGTTTTGGTTTAACATAATTGGGTATGTGGTGGGTTTGTGGGGTTTTGATGTCATTGTAATGTGATTTGATGATTATTGATGAATTATTGATGTTGTTTGATGAGTTTTGATGTTATTGTGATGTGATTTGATGATCATTGATGTTGTTAATGGATTGAATTTCGAAATGGGTGGGTTGATGGGGTTAGAATCGATTTCCTTCTTTAAAAACAAGCAAGAAATCGATTCATTCCTTTAGAAATGAAGGCAAGAATCGATTTCCCATAGTAATGAAGCAAGAGAATCGATTCCTCCCTTTAGAAATGAAGGCAAGAATCGATTTCCCCTTAGTAATGAAAGCAAGGAATCGATTCCTCCTTTAGAAATGAAGGCAAGAATCGATTTCCCCCTTAGTAATGAAGCAAGGAATCGATTCCTCCCTTTAGAAAGGAAGGCAAGAATCGATTTCCCTCTTCAAAATAGAAGCAAGGAATCGATTCCTCTCTTTAGAAATGGAGCATTGAATCGATTTCCCTCTTTAAAAATGAGAGCTATGAATCGATTCCTCTTTTGAAAACAAGTAGCTATGAATCGATTCCTCTTTTGAAAACAAGTAGCTATGAATTGATTCCTCTTTTGAAAACAAGTAGCTATGAATTGATTCCTCTTTTGAAAACAAGTAGCTATGAATCGATTCCTCTTTTGAAAACAAGTAGCTATGAATCGATTCCTCTTTTGAAAGTCTTAGGTGTGGTTGTAGTCCTGATGGAGTTGTTTTGGTTCTTTAAGTGCTGTTGTGGTCCTTGAGTCTTTGGTTTGGTCCTTTAAGTGATGTTTTGGTTCCTAATGTGCGATTCTTTGAAAAATCTTCTTTATTTTCCCACAGTAAAAATGTATTACTTTATAATTGTCAATTCGTTTACTATGATGATTATCTCAAACTTAAATTATGACGTTTCCACTACTAAAAATGTGGTGTTCCTCTTTTTCCCAACGAGGGTGTCTAAGCTCAAAGATGAGGTGTTTTCCCGAATTGAAACGTGACAATTCTTAACAAAAAAATTTGTGATGCTGTGTTTATATAAATGAGTCTCGGCGAAATGTTATACTACTAGTGTGCTAATTGACTATGGCTAGATTGTGGTTTACCACTAAGGTCAGAATTTCTTTCGCTGGTGTATTTACAAGGGCATCACTGAGAGTCTTGCAAAGGTGGCCAATGCCTGTTGCAAGTAGTATCAGTTACCTGAGTAATCCCATAGTCAATCAGTGCACTATTTTATAACACCCTAATCTAAAAGACAAATGAAGTATATATATATATATATATATATGTATTGAATGATGATGGGGGTATGTGTGTTATGATGATGTAATATGAACAGCGATGTTTTTGCGAAGAGTGTACTCTATGAGTAATTGCTTGATGATGATGTATTATGATTCGTGATTTTGATGATGTGTTATTTAAGATTGTGATGTGAATGACGGATACACTCTACGAGTGTTTTATGATGACATGCCTTGAGTGGTTATTTCTTTTATGATGATGATGATGAGTACTTCGAGTGAGTGTTGATTGAGTTGCACATGTGTTATAGAGTCTCATGGCATGTGCATACTCTGACTATTATTGATGATGTTATGCCTTGAGTGGTTTTTCTTCTATGATGAAGATATGCCTTGAGTGGTTTATAAAGATGATATGGTACCATCATGCATATGCCCCAGTGGGGTTGCATCTTCATGCATAATCATGACTGTAATCGTTGTTGTTGTGCGTGAGTGGAGCCGTGTTGTGTGATCATGAATTGGTGATGTTGATGATGCTATGTGATTATCCGCTCTCATTTCTCTATTATGTATCCGATTATGTTTTATTGAAATTCTCACCCTTCGCGCTTGGAATGTTGCTCTATTGTGGCAACGCTGCGCAGTAACCCCAATGAAGGTCCTGCTTTGCTTTCTTTGATAGCCGCTGGGGATGTCCGCCGAGTCGCTTCTACGATCTTTGTAGCACCTAGGGGCGTAGTTTAAGTTTGTTAGTTTATTAATTAACCGCTTAATGATTTTATGGTTGATGTGAGACGTGTTCGAGTGGTTTTAGCGAGCGATGATTTTTATTCATTTGTGATTTAAAAATTCCTTTTGTTTTGGAGTTTAATGTTTATGACGATGGTTTTGCTTTGCATAAACTTTAATGAGTGCAAATGATGAGTTTTTATGACGAGGTAGCATTTCTTTTCTACCAATTAAATTAATATTTTTGAAAAGGAAATTACTCGATAATGACGTGTAAATTGAGGGGTAGAAAAGGGATGTTACATTAGTGGTATCGGAGCGATTCGATCTGTCCCACCAAGTTGTCCGATCGTAGTGTCTTTTAGTCCTAATCTTGTTTACGCTGTTGTAGTGCAGTCGGTCCTAACCTGGATCGTTGTATTGTCTATTGTGTTTCGATTGGTGAACTCGAGTAGAGTTTCATGCTTTGCTTGTTTGATTGTTGATAGTTTGTGAGACCAGGCCAGTTAGTTGGTTACGTTCTCGAGGTAATAGGGCGAATGATAGGTACTCGTGAGTGGGCAAGGGATCATCAATATTACCGTTGTTAGTGAGGGTTAAAATCCAAGTGACTTTCATAGAGCTCAATATTCCCTTTAGGCCGGTGTGTGTTGTGGGCCAATCGAGTGTTTTCTGTGTGAACCTTTGTATTTAGGCCCTATTTTGTGACTTTGTTGTTTCGTGATCTTTGAATTCATACAATCTGTGATTTTTGTTTAGTAATCGTTCTATGAATTCTAACTTTACTAGTCTGTGCTTCTCTATGACTTGGCTTTGTTGTGGTTGGTTGCATTATGTTGTTTTGGAGAGTGAAAATTAAAATGTTTATTGACTCTGCGGGTACTCTTGTGTTTAACCACTATTTTATGGAATACTCAAAAATGTGTTTATCTTGTCTAAGTAAACATTACTATGTCTTATTCAAAGTTTTTGTAACGTGTTTCTTTTATTTGCTTATGATGCTCTAAACTAAGTGCTTACGAATTGCTTGGTTATCTATATAAGGTTTTCACTGGACAACTAGCGTGTTGTGATGCTCTGATTACTATAAGTATAATTTTTCCTCGTAATTGCTATAGTTGTTGATTCCTTTGAGCGAGATTGTAGATGAAAAGATTTTAATGATAACTACATTTTTACAATATTTATTTATTTATTTCGTTCCTCTCAATTGCTCGATTTTTCTAAATGTGGGATGTTGTGAAGCCACCGGCAGATGAAATAACATTTACTTAATTGCATTGTGTTATCTGATTTCCTTCTTTCATAGGGGCCTAGAGATGTTCTAGTACTTTCACTGAAACACAACTTCATGTATGAAACTCTAAAGTTAAACTGTTGATGTTCGTGCTCGTGTTTAATTATATATTAACGATGTGCAAAATTGATCGGTGATGTAGTATTGTATGCTCTATTTTCTCTCCTACGAAGCATGTCACTAACTCTTTATGACCCCAAGAGAAAATATTTTTGAGTTGCCATTTCACAACGAACGACCTCTAATGCCTTGATTACTATGAGAAATATTTTCTTTACCAAGTGCTAGACTTACCGAATTCTTTTATTTTCGGGAGTATAGATAAATGTCATGATTTCAAATATTGACTATATTCTATGTTTCTAGTTTATTCTTGCTTTTACCTTGTGTTTAATTGTTCGCAATGTGTGTGATGTGAAATCTATCTTTTATGTATTGATTTGTAACCTTCATACTTTTGTGAATTTAAAATTGGTGCCATCTTGTGTTTTCGTGATCTATTTTTGGTACCTTCGTTCTTCTATGATTTGCGTTACATGGTTTTATGATTTACGAGTAAAATTTGTATTGAGACCGCTTTTGAGATTCTATTAAACTAGTTGAAAATTGTTTATGCTCACAAATGTATTTAATTTACTTTAATTAAGCATAAAGTGTTTTGTGTTAGTATATTTTACTTGTGAATTAATGCTTTAGGTGTTGTGTAGTGGCATAATTAAATTGGATATGAAATTGTATGCTTGAGATGTGAATTATGGTGTGTTGTGTATCGCTGTTGTTGCTGTTTTTTTTTAACACTGTTTTGCTGCTGTTTATGCAATTAAATGTTGCCGTTTTTGAACCGATTTTACTGCTGTTTTTGTAAGAAAAGGTGCTGCTGTCTTTATGAGAATGTGCTGTTGTTTCCATAAGAGTGATGTTGGTGTTTTGCTGCTGTTTTTGCAATTGATGTCACTGTTTTCATGTTGTTTTATTCTTGGTTTTCTAACGAACATGTTGCTATATTTTTGAAAGTAATAGTGTTGTTTTTACACTAGAATGTGTTCTTTGTTTTAGACATAAATAGTGCTGATTTTATATTAGAATGTGTTCTTTGTTTTTGAGATAAATGGTGCCGTCTTTATGTTACTTAATGTTGTCGATTTGATCTTTGTCCTTCTTCTTGTTGTTGTTGTGCATAAATGAGGTTGTCTTACGTGTTGTATTGCTGTTGTTTTTATGTTGTTTAGGCCGATGCCTTTGTGCTGTAAATGTGCTGTTGTTCCATTTTAATTTTTCTTAAAAATAGCAAAGCCACATGTTAATTGGATAAGAGGGTTAGGGACAATATGCTTTATAGCCTCCTTGTTATATTATGATTAAGTGTATGTTAATTCTTAACTTTTAGATAATTGTGTTCGTTATGAATGTTTATGTATTTTACGTGTATTGTAAAACGAGAATTCATCTCAACCTTATTTTGGTTTTCGTGTTCTTATGGGAGTTTTGGCGGCGTTTTGGGCATGGACTAAAACTACATAGTTTTGTGAGGTAAGAGATGAGAATACATACCTTAAGTTGAGACTTAGGAGCTGTAGTAAACCATGCCTTGTTGGGAACATTCAGAATTAACGTGCTTCTTTAAAGCCTACTATAGAATGATTAGTAATTGTGAAAAGTAGATTAATTATTTGTATGAGATACGACTTGGCTTTCAAGCTTATAAAGTGAGCTTTAAGATATGGGGGTTTCATTGAATAAACCCATAGTGATTGTCACTGAGACTATCTTATTTGATTGTGTTGGGTAGTCGAGTTAAACTTTGATGACTTCGAGATAATAGTGTTAGTACAGAGTTAGAGTGTAGAGATGTGTGCATTGCTCCAGGGCAATCTAGTTGAATTCGGAGAATTCGAGACAGAATATAGAATAAAGGATAACAACCCTTAGAACAACAAGGACTTCTAGTGGAGGAATACTTTTTGTTGTTGGCTTAGAATCGTCGGAATTTCGAGGACGAAATTCTTTTAAGGGGGGGAGAGTTGTAACACCCCGAAAAATAAAATAGAATAATTTAATTAGTTTAACTAATTTGAGTAGTTGAATAATTAATTTTAGTTGAGGTGTGAGATAATTAAATTAGAGGGAAATATCGTGTTTTGCGTAGGAGTGGGATCGAGTAGTAGAGGGGGTGTAGCTGTGAGCCCAATGCGTGAAAGGCCCACAGCTTAAACCCCAAGGGTTATGCGAAACCCTCACTCCCATTTTTCATTCAGAGAAGAAAAACGAAATTGAGGGAGAGAGTGAGAAGGGAAGGTGGCGCGGCGCTAGGGGAAGGAAAAGGGAGGGTTTTCGCGACTTGAAGGAAGAAATTCCAAGGTGTTGGCTCGTTGTGTTGCTGTGGTTACTCGTTGGTGATTCCAATCGTCTTCTTCGGAGCTTACGTTTAAGAGGTAAGGGTGAGCGTTTTGGTTTAACATAATTGGGTATGTGGTGGGTTTGTGGGGTTTTGATGTCATTGTAATGTGATTTGATGATTATTGATGTTGTTGATGAATTATTGATGTTGTTTGATGAGTTTTGATGTTATTGTGATGTGATTTGATGATCATTGATGTTGTTAATGGATTGAATTTCGAAATGGGTGGGTTGATGGGGTTAGAATCGATTTCCTTCTTTAAAAACAAGCAAGAAATCGATTCATTCCTTTAGAAATGAAGGCAAGAATCGATTTCCCCCTTAGTAATGAAGCAAGGAATCGATTCCTCCCTTTAGAAATGAAGGCAAGAATCGATTTCCCCCTTAGTAATGAAGCAAGGAATCGATTCCTCCCTTTAGAAATGAAGGCAAGAATCGATTTCCCCCTTAGTAATGAAGCAAGGAATCGATTCCTCCCTTTAGAAAGGAAGGCAAGAATCGATTTCCCTCTTCAAAATAGAAGCAAGGAATCGATTCCTCTCTTTAGAAATGGAGCATTGAATCGATTTCCCTCTTTAAAAATGAGAGCTATGAATCGATTCCTCTTTTGAAAACAAGTAGCTATGAATCGATTCCTCTTTTGAAAACAAGTAGCTATGAATTGATTCCTCTTTTGAAAACAAGTAGCTATGAATCGATTCCTCTTTTGAAAACAAGTAGCTATGAATCGATTCCTCTTTTGAAAGTCTTAGGTGTGGTTGTAGTCCTGATGGAGTTGTTTTGGTTCTTTAAGTGCTGTTGTGGTCCTTGAGTCTTTGGTTTGGTCCTTTAAGTGATGTTTTGGTTCCTAATGTGCGATTCTTTGAAAAATCTTTGCTTTGTTTTCCCACAATAAAAATGTATTACTTTATAATTGTCAATTCGTTTACTATGATGATTATCTCAAACTTAATTATGACGTTTCCACTACTAAAAATGTGGTGTTCCTCTTTTTCCCAACGAGGGTGTCTAAGCTCAAAGATGAGGTGTTTTCCCGAATTGAAACGTGACAATTCTTAACAAAAAAATTTGTGATGCTGTGTTTATATAAACGAGTCTCGGCGAAATGTTATACTACTAGTGTGCTAATTGACTATGGCTAGATTGTGGTTTACCACTAAGGTCAGAATTTCTTTCGCTGGTGTATTTACAAGGGCATCACTGAGAGTCTTGCAAAGGTGGCCAATGCCTGTTGCAAGTAGTATCAGTTACCTGAGTAATCCCATAGTCAATCAGTGCACTATTTTATAACACCCTAATCTAAAAGACAAATGAAGTATATATATATATATATATATATATATATATATGTATTGAATGATGATGGGGGTATGTGTGTTATGATGATGTAATATGAACATCGATGTTTTTGCGAAGAGTGTACTCTATGAGTAATTGCTTGATGATGATGTATTATGATTCGTGATTTTGATGATGTGTTATTTAAGATTGTGATGTGAATGACGGATACACTCTACGAGTGTTTTATGATGACATGCCTTGAGTGGTTATTTCTTTTATGATGATGATGATGAGTACTCCGAGTGAGTGTTGATTGAGTTGCACATGTGTTATAGAGTCTCATGGCATGTGCATACTCTGACTATTATTGATGATGTTATGCCTTGAGTGGTTTTTCTTCTATGATGAAGATATGCCTTGAGTGGTTTATAAAGATGATATGGTACCATCATGCATATGCCCTGGTGGGGGTTGCATCTTCATGCATAATCATGACTGTGTACTGTTGTTGTCTGTGAGTGGAGCTGGTGTTGTGTGATCATGAATTGGTGATGTTGATGATGCTATGTGATTGCCTGCTCTCATTTCTCTATTATGTATCTGATTATGTTTTATTGAAATTCTCACCCCTTCTGCTTGGAATGTTGCTCTTTCTATTGTGGCAACGCCGCAGTAACCCCGAATGAAGGTCCTCGCCGCTTCTTTGATAGCCGTTGGGATGTCTGCCGAGTCGCTTCTCTATATCTTTGTAGCACCTAGGGGCGTAGTTTAAGTTTGTTAGTTTATTAATTAAGCGCTTAATGATTTTATGGTTGATGTGAGGCGTGTTCGAGTGGTTTTAGCGAGCGATGATTTTTATTCATTTGTGATTTAAAATTCCTTTTGTTTTGGAGTTTAATGTTTATGACGATGGTTTTGCTTTGCATAAACTTTAATGAGTGCAAATGATGAGTTTTTATGACGAGGTAGCATTTCTTTTCTACCAATTAAATTAATATTTTTGAAAAGGAAATTACTCTGATAATGACGTGTAAATTGAGGGGTAGAAAAGGGATGTTACATTAGTGGTATCAGAGCAGTTCGGTCTGTCCGACCAAGTTGTCCGATCGTAGAGTCTTTTAGTCCTAATCGTTGTTTACGCTGTGGTGCAGTCGGTCCTAACCTGATCGTTGTTTGTATTATCTGTGTGTTTACGATTGGTGAACTCGAGTAGAGTTTCATGCTTTGCTTGTTTGATTGTTGATAGCCGTGAGACCACCAGTTAGTTGGTTACGTTCTCGAGGTAATAGGACGAATGATAGGTACTCGTGAGTAGGCGGGATCATCAATATTACCGTTGTTAGTGAGGTTAAAATCCAAGTGACTTTCATAGAGCTCAATATTCCCTTTAGGCCAGGTGTGTTGTGGGCCAATCGAGTGTTTTCTGTGTGAACCTTGTATTTAGGCCCTATTTTGTGACTTTGTTGTTTCGTGATCTTTGAATTCATACAATCTGTGATTTTTTGTTTAGTAACTGTTCTATGAATTCTAACTTTACTAGTCTGTGCTTCTATGACTTGGCTTTGTTGTGGTTGGTTGCATTATGTTGTTTTGGAGAGTGAAAATTAAAATGTTTATTGACTCTGCGGGTACTCTTGTGTTTAACCACTATTTTATGGAATACTCAAAAATGTGTTTATCTTGTCTAAGTAAACATTACTATGTCTTATTCAAAGTTTTTGTAACGTGTTTCTTTTATTTGCTTATGATGCTCTAAACTAAGTGCTTACGAATTGCTTGGTTATCTATATAAGGTTTTCACTGGACAACTAGCGTGTTGTGATGCTCTGATTACTATAAGTATAATTTTTCCTCGTAATTGCTATAGTTGTTGATTCCTTTGAGCGAGATTGTAGATGAAAAGATTTTAATGATAACTACATTTTTACAATATTTATTTATTTATTTCGTTCCTCTCAATTGCTCGATTTTTCTAAATGTGGGATGTTGTGAAGCCACCGGCAGATGAAATAACATTTACTTAATTGCATTGTGTTATCGATTTCCTTCTTTCATAGGGGCCTAGAGATGTTCTAGTACTTTCACCTTGAACACAACTTCATGTATGAAACTCTAAAGTTAAACCGTTGATGTTCGTGTTCGTGTTTAATTATATATTAACGATGTGCAAAATTGATCGGTGATGTAGTATTGTATGCTCTATTTTCTCTCCTACGAAGCATGTCACTAACTCTTTATGACCCCAAGAGAAAATATTTTTGAGTTGCCATTTCACAAACGAACGACCTCTAATGCCTTGATTACTATGAGAAATATTTTCTTTACCAAGTGCTAGACTTACAAGAATTCTTTTATTTTCTGGGAGTATAGATAAATGTCATGATTTCAAATATTGACTATATTCTATGTTTCTAGTTTATTCTTGCTTTTACCTTGTGTTTAATTGTTCGCAATGTGTGACAAAGGTGAAATCTATCTTTTATGTATTGATTTGTAACCTTCATACTTTTGTGAATTTAAAATTAGTGCCATCTTGTGTTTTCGTGATCTATTTTTGGTACCTTCGTTCTTCTATGATTTGCGTTACATGGTTTTATGATTTACTGAGTAAAATTTGTATTGAGACCGCTTTTGAGATTCTATTAAACTAGTTGAAAATTGTTTATGCTCACAAATGTATTTAATTTACTTTAATTAAGCATAAAGTGTTTTGTGTTAGTATATTTTACTTGTGAATTAATGCTTTAGGTGTTGTGTAGTGGCATAATTAAATTGGATATGAAATTGTATGCTTGAGATGTGAATTATGGTGTGTTGTGTATCGCTGTTGTTGCTGTTTTTTTTTAACACTGTTTTGCTGCTGTTTATGCAATTAAATGTTGCCGTTTTTGAACCGATTTTCTCATTGCTTTTGTAAGAAAAGGTGTCTTTGTCTTTATGAGAATGTGCTGTTGTTTCCATAAGAGTGATGTTGGTGTTTTGCTGCTGTTTTTGCAATTGATGTCACTGTTTTCATGTCGTTTTATTGCTGTTTTCTAACAGAACATGTTGCTATATTTTTGAAAGTAATAGTGTTGTTTTTACACTAGAATGTGTTGCTGTTTTCGACATAAATAGTGCTGATTTTATATTAGAATGTGTTCTTGCTTTTTTGAGATAAATGGTGCCGCCTTTATGTTACTTAATGTTGTCGATTTGATCTTTGTCCTTCTTCTTTGTTGTTGTGCATAAATGAGGTTGTCTTACGTGTTGTATTCTTTGTTGTTTTTATGTTGTTTAGGCCGATGCCTTTGTGTTTTGTAAATGCTACTTGTTGTTCCATTTTAATTTTTCTTAAAAATAGCAAAGCCACATGTTAATTGGATAAGAGGTTAGGGACAATATGCTTTATAGCCTCCTTGTTATATTATGATTAAGTGTATGTTAATTCTTAACTTTTAGATAATTGTGTTCGTTATGAATGTTTATGTATTTTACGTGTATTGTAAAACGAGAATTCATCTCAACCTTATTTTGGTTTTCGTGTTCTTATGGGAGTTTTGGCGGCGTTTTGGGCATGGACTAAAACTACATAGTTTTGTGAGGTAAGAGATGAGAATACATACCTTAAGTTGAGACTTAGGAGTCAGAGTAAACCATGCCTTGTTGGGAACATTCGAATTAACGTGCTTCTTTAAAGCCTACTATAGAATGATTAGTAATTGTGAAAAGTAGATTAATTATTTGTATGAGATACGACTTGGCTTTCAAGCTTATAAAGTGAGCTTTAAGATATGGGGGTTTCATTGAATAAACCCATAGTGATTGTCACTGAGACTATCTTATTTGATTGTGTTGGGTAGTCGAGTTAAACTTTGATGACTTCGAGATAATAGTGTTAGTACAGAGTTAGAGTGTAGAGATGTGTGCATTGCTCCAGGGCAATCTAGTTGAATTCGGAGAATTCGAGACAGAATATAGAATAAAGGATAACAACCCTTAGAACAACAAGGACTTCTAGTGGAGGAATACTTTTTGTTGTTGGCTTAGAATCGTCGGAATTTCGAGGACGAAATTCTTTTAAGGGGGGGAGAGTTGTAACACCCCGAAAAATAAAATAGAATAATTTAATTAGTTTAACTAATTTGAGTAGTTGAATAATTAATTTTAGTTGAGGTGTGAGATAATTAAATTAGAGGGAAATATCGTGTTTTGCGTAGGAGTGGGATCGAGTAGTAGAGGGGGTGTAGCTGTGAGCCCAATGCGTGAAAGGCCCACAGCTTAAACCCCAAGGGTTATACGAAACCCTCACTCCCATTTTTCATTCAGAGAAGAAAAACGAAATTGAGGGAGAGAGTGAGAAGGGAAGGTGGCGCGGCGCTAGGGGAAGGAAAAGGGAGGGTTTTCGCGACTTGAAGGAAGAAATTCCAAGGTGTTGGCTCGTTGTGTTGCTGTGGTTACTCGTTGGTGATTCCAATCGTCTTCTTCGGAGCTTACGTTTAAGAGGTAAGGGTGAGCGTTTTGGTTTAACATAATTGGGTATGTGGTGGGTTTGTGGGGTTTTGATGTCATTGTAATGTGATTTGATGATTATTGATGTTGTTGATGAATTATTGATGTTGTTTGATGAGTTTTGATGTTATTGTGATGTGATTTGATGATCATTGATGTTGTTAATGGATTGAATTTCGAAATGGGTGGGTTGATGGGGTTAGAATCGATTTCCTTCTTTAAAAACAAGCAAGAAATCGATTCATTCCTTTAGAAATGAAGGCAAGAATCGATTTCCCCCTTAGTAATGAAGCAAGGAATCGATTCCTCCCTTTAGAAATGAAGGCAAGAATCGATTTCCCCCTTAGTAATGAAGCAAGGAATCGATTCCTCCCTTTAGAAATGAAGGCAAGAATCGATTTCCCCCTTAGTAATGAAGCAAGGAATCGATTCCTCCCTTTAGAAAGGAAGGCAAGAATCGATTTCCCTCTTCAAAATAGAAGCAAGGAATCGATTCCTCTCTTTAGAAATGGAGCATTGAATCGATTTCCCTCTTTAAAAATGAGAGCTATGAATCGATTCCTCTTTTGAAAACAAGTAGCTATGAATCGATTCCTCTTTTGAAAACAAGTAGCTATGAATTGATTCCTCTTTTGAAAACAAGTAGCTATGAATCGATTCCTCTTTTGAAAACAAGTAGCTATGAATCGATTCCTCTTTTGAAAGTCTTAGGTGTGGTTGTAGTCCTGATGGAGTTGTTTTGGTTCTTTAAGTGCTGTTGTGGTCCTTGAGTGCTGGTTTGGTCCTTTAAGTGATGTTTTGGTTCCTAATGTGCAGTTGCTGAAAAATACTGCTGTTTTCCCACAGTAAAAATGTATTACTTTATAATTGTCAATTCGTTTACTATGATGATTATCTCAAACTTAAATTATGACGTTTCCACTACTAAAAATGTGGTGTTCCTCTTTTTCCCAACGAGGGTGTCTAAGCTCAAAGATGAGGTGTTTTCCCGAATTGAAACGTGACAATTCTTAACAAAAAAATTTGTGATGCTGTGTTTATATAAATGAGTCTCGGCGAAATGTTATACTACTAGTGTGCTAATTGACTATGGCTAGATTGTGGTTTACCACTAAGGTCAGAATTTCTTTATTGTGTATTTACAAGGGCATCAACGAGAGTCTTGCAAAGGTGGCCAATGCTCATTGCAAGTAGTATCAGTTACCTGAGTAATCCCATAGTCAATCAGTGCACTATTTTATAACACCCTAATCTAAAAGACAAATGAAGTATATATATATATATATATGTATTGAATGATGATGGGGGTATGTGTGTTATGATGATGTAATATGAACAGCGATGTTTTTGCGAAGAGTGTACTCTATGAGTAATTGCTTGATGATGATGTATTATGATTCGTGATTTTGATGATGTGTTATTTAAGATTGTGATGTGAATGACGGATACACTCTACGAGTGTTTTATGATGACATGCCTTGAGTGGTTATTTCTTTTATGATGATGATGATGAGTACTCCGAGTGAGTGTTGATTGAGTTGCACATGTGTTATAGAGTCTCATGGCATGTGCATACTCTGACTATTATTGATGATGTTATGCCTTGAGTGGTTTATAAAGATGATATGGTACCATCATGCATATGCCCTGGTGGGGGTTGCATCTTCATGCATAATCATGACTGTGTACTGTTGTTGTCTGTGAGTGGAGCTGGTGTTGTGTGATCATGAATTGGTGATGTTGATGATGCTATGTGATTGCCTGCTCTCATTTCTCTATTATGTATCTGATTATGTTTTATTGAAATTCTCACCCCTTCTGCTTGGAATGTTGCTCTATTGTGGCAACGCTGCAGGTAACCCCGAATGAAGGTCCTGCTGCCTTCTTTGATAGCCGTTGGGATGTGCATTAGTCGCTCTCTCGATCTTCAGTAGCACCTAGGGGCGTAGTTTAAGTTTGTTAGTTTATTAATTAATCGCTTAATGATTTTATGGTTGATGTGAGACGTGTTCGAGTGGTTTTGGCGAGCGATGATTTTTATTCCATTGTGTGATTTAAAATTCCTTTTGTTTTGGAGTTTAATGTTTATGACGATGGTTTTGCTGCATAAACTTTAATGAGTGCAAATGATGAGTTTTTATGACGAGGTAGCATTTCTTTTCTACCAATTAAATTAATATTTTTGAAAAGGAAATTACTCTGATAATGACGTGTAAATTGAGGGGTAGAAAAGGGATGTTACACGCGCTGGGCACGCCAAAATGGCGCCCCTGCCTGCGCCACACCTGCACGCGCGCACTACCAGGCGCATGGGCTGCCACACTTGGCGCCCCTGCATGCGCCACACCGCACCACGCACGCGACACAGGCGCACTGGGCACGCCAAAATGGCGCCTAGTCTTGCGCCACACACCTGCACACACATCTACACGCACACGGCGCGCTGGGCACGCCAAAATGGCGCCCCTGCATGCGCCCTGCACCACCCAGCAACCGGCCAGCATTCCAGCAACACTGGCGCCACTAGGCGCACAACCTAGGCCAAAATGGCGCCCCCCTTGTTCACACAGCAACCGATGGCCTAACCTCAACCCCACACCATTCAAACCACTTCATTCAAGCAATTCCTCAACACCCAATCATCACCATAACTCCTCCTATTGATTTTAATTAGACTCCATGCAATTATCACATTAACACCAATTAATTCAACAATACATAAACACCCATTTATTTCAACAACACCTAAACACCCATTTAATTCAACAACACCTAAACACCCATTTAATTCAACAACACATAAACACCCATTTAATTCAACAACACCTAAACACCCATTTAATTCAACAACACCTAAACACCCATTTAATTCAACAACACCTAAACACCCATTTAGTTCAACAACACATAAACACCCATTTAATTCAAATAACACATAAACACCCATTTAATTCAAATAACACATAACCAATTAATTACCCTAAAACCTAACCCACACATAACTACTCATCATATGACCTATTATGTATGAAAGAGAGCCCCCTAACCTTAGAAATTGGAGAACTCTAGAAACCTCTCCTTCACCACTTCAAGAACCACCCAAAATAGATGCTCCACTACTTTGAGCTTCAAAACCCCATCCATGGCAAAGTGAAAATGAGAAGGAATTAGTGTGTGAAACTTACACTAATAGAAAGAGAAAGGAAAATGAAGAAGATTGGTGTCAAAACCCACTTACCCCAAGCCAAAGTGAAGAAATGCTTCCCCCCCCTTTACATTGTCTTTGGCGTCGGCCTCCCCTTGTTTCCCCCTCTCCTTTTCTTTCTTTTCTTCCAAAATGGGAAGGAAACCCCACCCCCTAGGTTTATTTAATTGGATATGGGCCTACTAAGGGTCCATGGGCCCTTTATTTGCACCACCTAGCTATTTAAACACCTCCTGAACAACCTAAATCCTAAATTAATTATTTGACTTAATAAAATGTTGTAACTCTTAACTAACTTAATTACACAAATAATTAAATTCACCACTCCCTTATTTACTACCCAACACCTCTTAGTTATATTAAGCACCCTATTATTCTTTTTAATATAACTAATCACTATAACACCTAATTAAATTAAAACTCCAAATTAATTATTTGACTTAAATAAATGTTGCAAGTCTTAAATAACTTAATTAAACGAATAATTAAATTATTTTGGGGCGTTACAACTCTCCCCCACTTAGAATATTTTCGTCCTCAAAAATCTACGCCAAACTCATGAACTCAACATCAAACCTCCTTATCACCTCTAACCATTCTCATCTATGTTCTATCGTACACGCAACATGTAACACCCTAAAAATTTTTCGCGTCTTAAACGCTAATTATACATATCATTACATATCAGAGTATATCAGAGTAGCGGAAATATAACTTACAACTTGTATCAAGTCAAGTTATACAATATATTACAAAGAAACAAAATAGAATGACATAAGCATAAATGCTCCATATCCGTCATCCACACAAGCATCAACTACCCGTGCTTCTTGGCTTTTCTCTTATCCTGTTTCTCTGTAAAAATAACCACATATGATAGGGTGAGACAACTTGTCTCAGTGAGCTTTACCGTGACCCCTAGCCACACTCATGAGCCAATTATAATCATAAACATAGTAAGTTAGTACTTAAAAAATATTTTTGCAATTCAGTTATATAAATTGCGAAATCACATGGTAATCCAAGAATGAATTACATAAGAGTTTTATCAATTCTAGTACATCACCAACAACACATAAGGAAGCATGGGTGAACCCCAACATAGCCAATAAGTGTACAACTCTTAAAGGCGGATAGCTTTAATTTTAATATGGGGGCCTAGGACCAGAGCGCATGACTTCCCTCTCCTAGTATACTAAACGCATAGAGGTCGTCACCTCAATTCGATATTTCTTATATATCGTAACATAACGGATTGCACAAAGCATTTCCGTGAGCGTTGTTTTTACAATTTTATGTAATTTGCATAAATCAAGACCATGGTTAGGTTTAGATGATTTATATCATCCCTAGCCAATCATATAATAAGAAATGGAACATTTTGTTCAATTCACTTTCCAAAACATATGTCCTCACACGTATACTAATTACGGTTTTATAGAATATGAATCGTTTCCGAACTTTCCATCAAAATTCCAGTTTGATATTTTAAACAAAACTCCAATCAAATTACTTATTTGAATAGTACATTTCATAAGCTTCGCAACGCATTTTAAAGCACTTAAATCGGACTCCCGGATCAAAAGTTATGAGCAAAACAATTTTTGAAAATTCTAAAAACACAGTACGCGCGAAAACTCGCGCGGAGCCGCGATTCGCGCCGCTTTCAGCGCCACAAGTCAGTGGCACCGTAGCACCTGCGCGAAACGCGCGCTGGGCAGCATTTCCGCGCCAGTTTCCGCGCCACTTGGCAATCAAAGTGATTTTTCACGTCAAATTAAAACCGTTTTCGCATCTTAGTCAATCCGATTCATTCCAAGATTGCAAACAACCATTTGTCATACAGAAACATTAAATTTAAGAGTCCAATACCAACCAAAGATCAACAATAGCAAACAAAAGTCGATAATTTAAAACTTAGTTATCGAATCCTCAAATTTCGGTATTGTTTTCGACTCTAGATTTTATTACGAAATCAAGGAACCACATATGACAGCATTCCATCAATCAAAATTAAATTGAAAACCCTAAACGTGAGTAAAACTCACCTCTCGTGATGAAAATCACGAAATACCGAAATGTCGGAATGTGCTCACGAACGAGAAAACACACGAACAATCCCCGTATCCTCGAACTCAAACCGAATAACTCCGAAGTCGAAACCCATAAGCTTAATCTACATAACCGCACGATCGTTCCTCGCATAAACTTTACGCTCCGACGACAATCGAATCCGCTCCCAATCCTTTGAACCTACAATAAATCACAAAACCTCCATGAAATTACTATCATCGTCTTCAAGCTTCAATTCACTATTCACACAAAATCCCAATTTGAACCCTAACCTTTTGATTCTTCACAAACCCCAAATTGGACCTCAATATTTGCGCAATCCACCTTAAACTCGCTCCCAAACACCATTCAAAGCTTTCCTTTGAGCTTGAACAACAAAACCTCCATTTTCCACTTACATTCAAAAATGGCAAAGTGAGAGAGTGTGAGTTGATGATGATGATTTTGGTACCAAATCGAAGAGGATGATGAGGAGATCATTTTTGGTGAAGGAAGAATTGTGTTTTCATGAGTTTAAAGCTCCCATTTTTCCTCTTCTTCCTCCTTACCCATTTCTTCTCTTCTTCTTCTCTTCTTTTGTAACATCCCTAATTTCGTTAATTTCAAATTAAGAAATTAACGAGTGATTTATTACTCGAGTAGGTAATAAATCAAGTCACGAATATTAGGTTGTCACGAAAGCAATTTATAATTGCTAGAGTATATGATTTAAAATACATAATTGAGTGGAAATTAGAACACTAAGGCTATTTTAGTCTTTATACCACTCACACTAAATGAGCTCCAAGACACTAAAAATATCCAAACACTCTCTCATTCCTCACTTGTGTGAAAGAAAAATAAAATAAAAAGAGATATAGAAAGAGAGAGGGAGCACGTACAGAAAGGAAGGAAGGAAAGAAAGAAAAAAATTGAAAAAGGGAAAGTTAGAGAGAGAGAGAAGAAGCTAGTGAGAAGAGAAGAGAAAGAGGAAGGAAAGGAGAAGAAGAAGAAGAAGAAAGGATCTCCATGGATCCTCAAGGTTAGTAAGTAATTCTTCCACCATTCCACTCCATTTTCAATTCTCTTTCCATTGGTACAAGTTTCGTTGACTGATTCCTCCTCAATCTCATTTTGCCATGGGTGACCCATTCAAGCTCAAAGATGATGATTAGAGGAGTTTTGGGTAGTTGGTGGCTTGTATGTGGAGATTGAAGCTAGCTTAAGGTTTGGGAAGCTCAAAGTTGAAGCATTGGGGTTCAAATTCGTGGGTCTTGAAGGGTTGGAGTGTAAGAGCTGCTGGTTGTTCGGTTTTGGAGCTTTTGGAACGAATTCGGAGTGTGTTCGTGTGTTACGGGTCGATCGAGCTTCGGAGAGTTTTGGTTTTTCGTTATTTTCATCACGATAGGTGAGTTTTACTCGCTTAGGGTTTTGTTTATGTTGTGTTGACTGATTGATTTCTGTGGTTGTCGAAATTGCTCGCGTTTCGTAAATTTTGAGTCGCGAAAACCGCAAATTTGGTCTCGAACTCGCTGTTTTAGAAAATCTGGACACAGCTACGGTTTCCTTAGAAATGGGACTGTTTGGTTAATCCAAAAATTATGTTTCTGATTGTTTTTGAAAATAGACTTCACGCCGGTCGTTTTGGCACTGGTTTCGTTAAATTTGGAGTTGTGTAGCTCAAGTTATGAGTGTCTCAAGTTATGTCAAATTTCTGAAATCAAACTGTGTATAAGTTCAGTTTTTCAGGTCTTGAGTTCTCAATTGAACTCCATTTTAAATAATTCTTGTTTCGTTGGAAAGTAGACAAAAAGTCCTTCGAAATAGGCACAAGAATCACTTGATTTGACTGTGTATTGAGAGAGAATAATTAGTTACAAGTTTCACTTTTGTAACAGTAACGATTTTGCACCAGCCACATTGTTTTAGCCATAACTCTCTGAATACTTGTCATATCAGTGTGGGACTTGAACCATTGGAAAATAGACAAAATTATCTACACATTAGGCACTGGTTTGGATGGTTTTGGTTAGAAATTGAATAAGTTATGCTCATTCAAAAACATTACGCGTGTTGGAAATTTAAAAAGAAACCATATTATTTTGATTGTTGAATTCTTGTCTGGATTGGGATTTATGTATGTGGTTGTAAATTGTCTGGACTGGTTAAACAGGTAAATGTATTATTTTGGGATGTCCATATTTCAGAGGAAGCTCTGCCGAATTTTGGTTAGAACTTTTGATACATATCCAAAGTGGTTTTGAATTAAGCGGTTAATGTTATGAATATTTCGAAAAACCGTAAAACCTAGAGTACGTGTGTGGGAACCAAATGTTTTATAACTTAAATGTTGATTGGATTGATTTCATGAATTCATTGATATTATAACTTATCATAGAATGAGTTATGGTTGTATATATGGAAAGTAATTGAACAAAATGTTCCATTTCTTATATGATTGGCTAGGGATGATATAAATCATCTAAACCTAACCATGGTCTTGATTTATGCAAATTACATAAAATTGTAATAACAACGCTCACGGAAATGCTTTGTGCAATCCGTTATGTTACGATATATAAATATATCGAGTCGAGGTGACGACCTCCATACGTTTAGTATACTAGGAGAGGGAAGTCATGCGCCCTAGTCCTAGGCCCCCATATTAAAATTAAAGTTATCCGCCTTTAAGAGTTGTACACTTATTGGCTATGTTGGGGTTCACCCATGCTTCTTTGGGTTGTTGGTGATGTGCTAGAATTGACAAAACTTTAAAATGCGTGTATTGTGATTTTGTCACTCAAGCTTCTTTAGGTTGTTGGTGACATGTCACAAGTGATTAATAAAGAGGATAGTACATAGTCATCAAGAATCGGACTATGGACTCATATGTAATTCATTTATCGGATTACACATGATTGATTATATATTGTAATTCTTTTTGAATTACTAATTATGGTTTTATAAATGGACCGAGTGATAGGTAAGGGGTCACGGTAAGACTCACTGAGACAAGTTGTCTCACCCTACAAATGTTGTTGTTTTTCAGAGAAACAGGGAAAGAAGATCCTTTATGGCTCGAGTGGATGGAGAGCTCGAGAAGGAAATTGAAGATGTAGTTCTTCTAGTTTTACTTATGTTTACCATTGTTATCTTTGTATTCGATGTATATAACTTGAATTTATTCTAAGTTATGTATCGTTTTCGCTATTCTTGTAAAGATTGTAAATCTAAACAGGAAATGTAACTCTGATGTATGCTAAATAGGTACACTTTAGTATTTCTACTAGATAGAAGTATGAGGGTGTTACATTTTGGTATCAGAGCAGTTCGGCCTAGTCGGACATAGAGACCTTATGGTCAAGAGGTTAGATAGAGTCAGCTAGGGACTTAGACAATTAAATGTCAGAACCTTTCAGTATATTATGTGAAGTATTGAGTCAGGATCCACTCAATGTTTCATGTGAGTTACTGAGAATTATGACGATTAGTTGCCTCAGCCCTGAAAATGTCCAAACCCTAAACGATAGGAATTCTGGCCTTCTCGGTTTATCAGAGCACGTAGCGGAAGCAGAGGGCTACATATGGTGTTCTGAAGCAAGCAATGGGCAGCCAAGTTGGTTCGAAGAAATTAAGGGCGATTGTTCAGTCAATGAACTCGGTGCAATTGTAGAATTGCAGTGGAAGCTATTGTAGGTTCTACGGGGAACTACAATTAAGCAAAGCCTTTGGGCAGTAATAAAGCCAGTATCGTAAGAGTAGTTAAGATTAATTGAAACCCCGAAATCCTGACCATTGATTAGTCATTCTATCAGTTACCGAAATACGGTTTTACAATAACCTTACCTTATGGTTAGAGTAAACCCCAGCTTATGTCGCAGTTAGAGATATTCTTTCAGATAACTGATCAGGTTCTTTTCCTCAAAGCCACATTTGGAAATGTCATGAATCCGATCTAGTAAGCTGGAGTGCAATTTCAGTATTGGCTACAGAACCAAATGTTGATGGAGTCAGTTCCCTATTACGGTTTCTGAACCAAATTCCATTCAAGACGAGATTAGTAGGTTATGGTAACCGAAATAACCTTATTATTACCTTGGGATTATGAGCAAGCCAATCTTGGTCTGTGAGGAATTTTCGTCAGTTCTCCGACTTGTTTTATTTATAACTTTTAATTCGGAACTCCGATTTTTATGTTCCGGGATGCGTTGGAAAGCTAACAAAAATGTCTACACATCTGAGTAGGATTTGAACTAATTGTACAGTGGTATTCTGAAATGTACTTCTGCCTTACCCTAAGTTGTTAAGCCTTAAAGCATTTATTGGCCATATAACCATTAGAGGTCCGGAGAGTTGGACAAGGACTTCCAGTCATTAAGAATAGATTCTTAGAACCCGGTTTATAATGATAATCATTGTACTTTTCAAAAGGGTCTATTTCATGGAAATGGTTGTTGGTAACTATAGCCTTCCAGCAGTCTGTAGAGTTTTAAAAACCAATAACTATAAACCATTTCACCATTATGCCACAAGAGTAGAACTTCCAATTACTTAAAGTATTGTAAGAGGTGTTTTCCTATAGGAAGACCGAATCATCCAAGTGTTAAACACCTGACTTCTTGTTAGGCAAGACACATTCCTTACCAAATGGTAACTCTAGGAGTTATGGTTATGTTTGGAGATTTGTGGAGTTTGGAGGGTTGTAGGACCAAAGGAATGAGTAAAATAGTGAGAATTGTTCTCGGAATCAACGCTGGATGCATTATCTTGTGCCCGTTTGATTCCATGGAAGAATCCTTCTATTTTGATTATTTCTTTGATGTTATAATAACTAGCTCAACTCCGTGATTAGTCCAAGTATGCACGTTCCGCCTAGAGTAGTCAACAATATAACATGGTGGAACAAAGTTTAGAATTTTCTAGTAAGTCTTACTTAACTAGGAAAGCTGTTATGTATCAAGTGAGAGATCATTATTGTTTAGATCTTCTCGTACTTAAGTGAATGAATAATAGACTCAGTTCAAGCGAATGGTTGGTTTTGGGAATAGTCAGTTATAGGTTCGGAAAAGCCATACATGTGTCTGAAACTATCCGGATTTAGGAATTGAGTTTCAAAGACTGAGTCGCGAGGTGAAGATACGTCTTATTAGTATTTCGGGTTAGCGAAGAAATAAACTCCTATGGGTAAGTAAGAAAATTATTTCATATTCAAACTTTTCAAGAAACTTTTACATAACCTTTACCCACTTGTGAGTCAGTTATGAACACTGTAGTGACAGAGTTTGACCCGAAGTTCTAATAATACTGTACCAAATAAAACTGAAAGGTAATGTTCTCTAGTTTACTACAAGTTGGGGTGCTCCGGTGTTACTTGTTGAAAATACGGGAGCGGGAGGTCGTGTATGGATTACCTCCAGTTGAACAAAGTTATCATTAGGAATAAGTATCCTTTGCCAAGAATAGGCGATTTGCTTAATCAGCTTCGGGTTATCTTTAAATTAAAGGTTAGGGCTTTAGTTACTCTGAAGACAACTTTTCATATTAAATATGGACATTACAAGTGAGTAGTGATGCCCTTTTGTCTAACTAATGCTCCTACGGTATTCATGGAGTACATGAACCGCGTTTTCCACCTGTACTTAGACTAGCTGTTGAAATTTTCAATGATAACACCTTGGTGTACACTAAGACCATTGCGGATCATGATCAGCATCTCCACATTGTTCTGAATGTACTCCGAGAGAAGAAGTGGTATGCTAAACCTTTGAAGGGTGATTTTGGATGTATGTAATGAAGTATCCGGGACATGTGATATCCTAGTCTCTGGAGTGGCGTGATTTTTTCACTCACTTGGTTAACTTGTAAAGGTCAGCCCTATGAAAGAGATTTCGATTAAGAAGAACGATTCCTCTAGATTTGTAAAAGAGATTGACTTTTGTTCGTATCCTAATTCTTTCTGAACCGTCTCGGGATTTCGAATATACAAATGACACTCGAGAACGTTTAGGATGTGTTATGATGTTGCATCAACGAGTGGTAGCCGATGCATCCATGTAAGAAAAGCTTCATGAGGAGAATTATCCGACTCATGATTAGGAAATGGCAAACTCCGTGTAGATAGTAAGAATTGAAGATAGCTCAAAGTTGCCAAAAAGAGGTATGTTGTTAAACTGAGTTGACCACTAGAGTTTGAATCTGGTGATCCTGTATTTTAAGAGTTTCCGCAACTATTGGTACCGGTAGAGCATTGCGGACGAAGGAAATTCAGTTCTCGGTATATTGGATCTTTCCAAATCGTCGAGCGTATTGTGCTAAGTGGTGTTCTGTATAGCTTTACCTTTTGTATTGTCCAATCTACGTGATATGTTTCACGTATTCCAATCGAGGAAGTACCTTTCCAGTCCCTGTCGACCGTTGAGTTGGAATGATTGATCTTTGACTGATGTGTCATTTCAGTCTTATCCAAGTCATATCATAGAATGTAGAGAGAAGATGCTTCGGACGAGAACAACTCCAATTGTTAAGTGGTTGGGATGGTTCTTCGGTCTAGGAAGCTATGGGGGATTGGAGAACGAGATGCGGACTAGATATTCGTATTTGTTCTCTTGAGGTATGTTTGTTCAATTTTGAGGACAAAATTTTTCTAGTTGGGGTGATTGTAACATCCCTAATTTCGTTAATTTCAAATTAAGAAATTAACGAGTGATTTATTACTCGAGTAGGTAATAAATCAAGTCACGAATATTAGGTTGTCACGAAAGCAATTTATAATTGCTAGAGTATATGATTTAAAATACATAATTGAGTGGAAATTAGAACACTAAGGCTATTTTAGTCTTTATACCACTCACACTAAATGAGCTCCAAGACACTAAAAATATCCAAACACTCTCTCATTCCTCACTTGTGTGAAAGAAAAATAAAATAAAAAGAGATATAGAAAGAGAGAGGGAGCACGTACAGAAAGGAAGGAAGGAAAGAAAGAAAAAAATTGAAAAAGGGAAAGTTAGAGAGAGAGAGAAGAAGCCGTGAGAAGAGAAGAGAAGAGGAAGGAAAGGAGAAGAAGAAGAAGAAAGGATCTCCATGGATCCTCAAGGTTAGTAAGTAATTCTTCCACCATTCCACTCCATTTTCAATTCTCTTTCCATTGGTACAAGTTTCGTTGGATCGATTCCTCCTCAATCTCATTTTGCCATGGGTGACCCATTCAAGCTCAAAGATGATGATTAGAGGAGTTTTGGGTATTTGGTGGCTTGTATGTGGAGATTGAAGCTAGCTTAAGGTTTGGGAAGCTCAAAGTTGAAGCATTGGGGTTCAAATTCGTGGGTCTTGAAGGGTTGGAGTGTAAGAGTCTGCTGGTTGTTCGGTTTTGGAGCTTTTGGAACGAATTCGGAGTGTGTTCGTGTGTTACTGGTCGATCGAGCTTGGAGAGTTTTGGTTTTTCGTGATTTTCATCACGATAGGTGAGTTTTACTCGCTTAGGGTTTTGTTTATGTTGTGTTGACTGATTGATTTCTGTGGTTGTCGAAATTGCTCGCGTTTAAGTAAATTTTGAGTCGCGAAAACCGCAAATTTGGTCTCGAACTCATTGTTTTAGAAAATCTGGACACAGCTACGGTTTCCTTAGAAATGGGACTGTTTGGTTAATCCAAAAATTATGTTTCTGATTGTTTTTGAAAATAGACTTCACGCCGGTCGTTTTGGCACTCGGTTTCGTTAAATTTGGAGTTGTGTAGCTCAAGTTATGAGTGTCTCAAGTTATGTCAAATTTCTGAAATCAAACTGTATAAGTTCAGTTTTTCAGGTCTTGAGTTCTCAATTGAACTCCATTTTAAATAATTCTTGTTTCGTTGGAAAGTAGACAAAAAGTTCTTCGAAATAGGCACAAGAATCACTTGATTTGACTGTGTATTGAGAGAGAATAATTAGTTACAAGTTTCACTTTTGTAACAGTAACGATTTTGCACCAGCCACATTGTTTTAGCCATAACTCTCTGAATACTTGTCATATCAGTGTGGGACTTGAACCATTGGAAAATAGACAAAATTATCTACACATTAGGCACTGGTTTGGATGGTTTTGGTTAGAAATTGAATAAGTTATGCTCATTCAAAAACATTACGCGTGTTGGAAATTTAAAAAGAAACCATATTATTTTGATTGTTGAATTCTTGTGCTGGATTGGGATTTATGTATGTGGTTGTAAATTGTCTGGACTGGTTAAACAGGTAAATGTATTATTTTGGTTAGAACTTTTGATACATATCCAAAGTGGTTTTGAATTAAGCGGTTAATGTTATGAATATTTCGAAAAACCGTAAAACCTAGAGTACGTGTGGGAACCAAATGTTTTATAACTTAAATGTTGATTGGATTGATTTCATGAATTCATTGATATTATAACTTATCATAGAATGAGTTATGGTTGTATATATGGAAAGTAATTGAACAAAATGTTCCATTTCTTATATGATTGGCTAGGGATGATATAAATCATCTAAACCTAACCATGGTCTTGATTTATGCAAATTACATAAAATTGTAATAACAACGCTCACGGAAATGCTTTGTGCAATCCGTTATGTTACGATATATAAATATATCGAGTCGAGGTGACGACCTCCATACGTTTAGTATACTAGGAGAGGGAAGTCATGCGCTCTGGTCCTAGGCCCCCATATTAAAATTAAAGTTATCCGCCTTTAAGAGTTGTACACTTATTGGCTATGTTGGGGTTCACCCATGCTTCTTTAGGTTGTTGGTGATGTGCTAGAATTGATAAAACTTTAAAATGCGTGTATTGTGATTTTGTCACTCAAGCTTCTTTAGGTTGTTGGTGACATGTCACAAGTGATTAATAAAGAGGATAGTACATAGTCATCAAGAATCGGACTATGGACTCATATGTAATTCATTTATCGGATTACACATGATTGATTATATATTGTAATTCTTTTTGAATTACTAATTATGGTTTTATAAATGGACCGAGTGATAGGTAAGGGGTCACGGTAAGACTCAATTTGAGACAAGTTGTCTCACCCTACAAATGTTGTTGTTTTTCAGAGAAACAGGGAAAGAAGATCCTTTATGGCTCGAGTGGATGGAGAGCTCGAGAAGGAAATTGAAGATGTAGTTCTTCTAGTTTTACTTATGTTTACCCTTGTTATCTTTGTATTCGATGTATATAACTTGAATTTATTCTAAGTTATGTATCCTATTCTTGTAAAGATTGTAAATCTAAACAGGAAATGTAACTCTGATGTATGCTAAATAGGTACACTTTAGTATTTCTACTAGATAGAAGTATGAGGGTGTTACATCTTTCCTCTTCTTCTCTCACGGCTCCAATCTCTCTCTCTCTTTTTCCTTTTTTTTTTCCATAATATAAGTGAGAGATTTGACTTATAGTCAAATGTCCAAAATGCCCTTAATTCATTTTCACTCACTTAAGTCCGTTTTAATCCGATTTCTTCCAAAATCGCTACATAGCTTAATTACTAGAGCACTTTAATCCTCTTATTTAATTGATAGACAATGCTATCTCGTCTGTCCCAAATCCGATATTGGATTTATTTATCACTCCGAATAATAAATCGCTCGTTAATTTCTTAGATTGATATTAACAAAGTTAGGGATGTTACAATCACCCCAACTTTTAAAAATTTTGTCCTCAAAATTGCGAAGACATAACTCAATGAAATAGATATGGATATCTAGTCCGCATGCCATCTACCAGCTCCCAAATGGTGTCCACTGTGACCATTGGAATAGTTCTCGTCCGAAGTGTCTTTTCGCCTTGTTCCATGTTCTGCCGGTACCAATAGTTCGAGATACTTTCAGAATTATCTTATCACCACTTCCAATTCTAATTGTCTTCTTCTTTTGTCCGTATAACCCCCTTTTTTTGCCGACTTTGGAAGGCTCTCATTCTCTCTCGAATTTGTCGTATCTTCTCTATGGTTTCATGATTCATATCAGATTCCAACTACATCTCATCAATACATTGGAATTCTACATTTTCTCCCATACATTACCTTAGAAGGCGCCATTCCCATACTGGAATGATAACTAGTATGTAAGCGGATCCAACTAATGGAATATGATCTTCCCATCTCCTTTCATTCTCAAGTATACCAGCTCGAAGCATGTCCTCAAGTGTCTGAATAGTTCTTTCTGCTTGACCATCAGCCTGGGGATGATAAGCTGTACTAACGTACGCTTTAATTCCTAAAGCCTCATCTAAAACTTTCCAAAATTGAGAAGTAAACTTTGTTCGCGATCTTGGCGAACCCATAACAAAATCAATAGAGATATCTCCCCATTTACACATTGGAACATCCAATGAATGAAACTGACCCACCAGTTTCCCGTGCTCTACTTTAACCCTTTGTCAAGTCAAGCACTTGGATACAAATCCCGTAATACCTGATTTCCTACCTGGCCACCCTTACATCTATTTCCAATCACTATACAACTTGGTGGATCCAGGGTGAATTGAATACCAACTTCGATGAGCTTCCTAAAATCTGACTCTTAACATTAATCACATTGGGTACACAACCCTACAATTGGGGCGGATAATACCTTCATTTGCTTCGGTATAATCTTGTAATCATTTCTGAGATTGTAGCTCAACACCAACCTCTAGGGCTTCACCGATTAGATTTCTCAAAGCGTTCGAAATTCGAACGTGCCTTAACACTATCCGACTCTTCTTTGCTGCCACTTTGAGATTCAATTCTCTAAAAGATCCCAACAATGTCATTTCGTGGATGGTCAGTTCCACCGTGTGAATAGATTTCCTACTCCATGGGTCTGTTACAACATTGGTTTTCCAAAATAATACTTTAATGAAATGAACGAATTAGACATATTCAGAGGATACAAACTCTGTTTCAGATACTAAACATACCCAAGCTTTTCGATATTTACCAATATCAAAAACATAGCAACCTGTCTTAGACCTTACATAAGAGACATAGCTCCTAGCTTCATAGGTTAGCAATTCCCTATCGTTTATTATCTTAACAGGAGTAGCCGAAATGGTCTATACAACTTATAATAAGTACAGGTTACAAACCAAAACATACCCATATAAGGGAAACATAACATGGAATAAGACATATAGTCTCATTCAACTTCATTGATACTTTGCCTACTTGATTGTTATTCAGCTCGTTATGATCGAACAGATATTTCAAACTGTTGTGATCACTAAAGACTTTACAACTAGACCCATATAGATAGTGTCTCCAATTCTTTACTGCGTAAACTATAGCTGCCAACTCCTAATCATGAGTTGAATAATTTTCTTCATGTGGCTCCAACTATTAGATGCATAAGCTACCACCTGATTTTTTCTGAATAATCACTGTAGCGACCGAAAAATCCGGAAAAGGATTCTTCGAAATGGTTCTTTAGGAAGCCGCCACCAAATTTTAGTTTAAGGGCAAATTCGGAAAATCCCTTTAAGTTTTAAGATAAGGCGTTGTTAGGGTTCAGGAGTCGTTATGTGTGGGGAAGGTATTAGCACCCCACGACATCCTATTGTCTAATTAATTTAAGATTTATTTAATAATTACCCTTTTATTTGTAAAAAAACGACTTATTTAGGTTTTTGTTTTTTTAGTGCTTGACAAGGGTTGAATCTTGCTCCTACGTACCTCCAGATGCAATGGAGGAATCAAAGCTACGTAGTTCTTCCTGAAAATGTTTATGGGTTGGTGTTTTTTAGTATAGGGGTCCTAGGATTCCTTGAATCTGCATGACTCCATCGATTCCTAGGACGCTGACTAACCCGATTGTACAACCGACTTAGTCCCCTACTTTTTGAAAATAATTTTGAATTTTTGAAAAGCGTTGTGAGATGGGTTGATTTTAGAATAGGTATTCTAGAACTCCTGAACTGTACAGCCCATTAGTTCTAGAACGCTGACTAACCCGGTTGTACAACCGACTTAGTCCCCTATTTTATGGACGAATAATTTATTTAAGCTTTTGTAGGATTACCGAATCAGCATATACCATTGGTCCTAAAATGATAACTAACTCGGTTGTACAACCGACTTAGCCGTTTATTTTTAGAGAAAAAATAGTTTGTTCGTATTTATTAGGTTTGCAGGGTTACTGAACTGTACAGCTCATTGGCCCTAAAATAATGACTAACCCGGTTGTACAACCGACTTAGCCGTTTATTTTTATTTGGGAGAAAAATCATTTATGTTTAAGTTGGAAAAGAATTAAAAAGTAAATCAGGGGGTGAAAATAGTAAATTGGGGTTTTATTAGTCGCAGGGGACTGTATAAATAATAAGGGGTGTAAGAAGGAAAGCCCAGTTCGCATCTGGAAGCCCAGAATGCAAAACTGGGCTTAAGTGGGGGGAGGTATACGCGTGAATACAGGGGGTGTTGTTAGCATTCTGAATAATTAAAAATAATTAAAAGAAACAGACCCAATATATACCTAAACTAAAACCGAAAACCCTAATTCTTCACACCCTTCCCCTACTGCTGCGACGCAGCTTCCCCCTTAAGAGAGAGAGAGAGAGAGAAATCCGGCGAGAATAGCGCCGGTTTTAACGGAGGGAGAGGACGGCGACCGGTTTCTATGGTGAGAGGGAGAAGACGATGGCGTGGTGAACTACTTCTTTCTTTTCGGCTCAGTTCTTCTCTGTTTCTTTTTCTCATTTCTTCCCTTTTTTTGCTCACAGATCAAACTGATCTGGAGCGTGTTTTTTTTCGGTTTCCAGGTTCGGTTTTGGAGGTCTTCGCCGGAGCTCTCGCCGGAGAAGACGACCGGAGCTTCGGCGAGCTTGAGGTCAACTTCTGTGTTTTTTTTGGTCTTATTTTACTGTTTTCTCTGGTCTGATTCTCTCCTACCCATTTATTCCTCCATTTATTCTATTTTTTTGCATGATTTTTGTGTTTTCTACTCTGAGTATATTTATTTTTCTGAAAACAGAACCTAACTTGAAATGCCTTAGACCACGTTTTTTACTAATAACTCAGTTAACTTTTTTTTGAATTCCGGAAATCTAACTCTAGCATCTATTGTGACCCTGAACTGATTTATTTAACAAAAAGGGTATATAACCCTAACATTACTGGTACTAATGAGATTTGTTATTTCAAGATAAGCAGAATATCAAACATAAAAACGTGATCTGAAAAACTGTTCCCATAACTATTATATTTTGTTCTCAGTTTCAACAATGAAAGAAATATTTTAATAAATCATATGTACATAAAACTCGGGTTTTGAATACCAACCTACAAATCCGACCTCTTTTTTTCCTTTGCGCGCGTCTGTTTGAGCAAATGTAACCACTTTGAATCAACTTTTGTTTGTATCGCTTTGCTGCTGCTCACTGCGTCGTTCTTTTGATCTCGAAAAAACTTCAGAACTGTGTTTAGGGGATTAGGGTTTCAATGTGAAACTCTAATCCTATTTTTAGGGTGATTTTCACACTATTTTCTGTGCTCAATTCTGTGTGTTTTTGACTGCTATTGGACTGTTTATTTATAGTTAAAAATTAGGTCAGAGCATTAATTATTTTTGGCTGGGTTTTGGATGATTTTCGTGTCTTGATCCAAGCCAATAAAGAAATTGCAGCACTTGGAATCTTTGCTGAAAACCTAATTTCTTATTTATTGTATATTTTCGGATTTGCTTATTTTTTATATATTTTGTATTGCTATTTTTGTATTTTTGGACTTTTGGGACTATTAAATGCTTTTAAATTGTAAATTTAATTAAATTGAATTTTTTTTTGACATTTTTAGACATATTGGACTCTTAAACATTGTGAATTAAACTAAATTGAATTTTTGACATTTTTAAATTGTATGTATGCTTAAATAAATTAAATAAACAAAATAAGGATAAAAATAATAATCATAAAAGGGAGCCAGGCCAAATACAAAGACGAGACCGGACCGGACTTGACAACTGCGCTAAAACTAGACCAAAAATAGAAGAAATGGGCGTGTTAAAAAATTAGGTCGGAATCGCGTTCTTAAGTCTGAATTTAAGCCAACTTCTGACAAAAATGAATTTTGGTAGACCTGTTCACGTACAACTAAACCCGAATATAGACATTAAATCGAAGGACGCACGAAGAGATCGATCATTCGCGCGCGTGCCTCATTTAAAAAACGGTAGTTCGAGTTAGTTCGAACGGAGTGACTGGAATTGGCTTGGGTTGGTAACCGAGACTTTTCACTAATAATTCTCGTAATCATGCGACTCCGAACAAATAAACGACTAAAACAAGAAAAAGAATACAGACAAAATTGGGGTATAACAGCTGCCCCTCTTTATTTATATTTTACCTGAAAATGTGAGGTGTATTCAAATTTTCGTAGTAGAAATAGAAATAAAGATAGAATAGACGTAAATTTTGTTTGTTTAGAGGGGAAATAGAGGGTTTAAGAATATACAGGGAGCGGTTAACACTTGGCGTATTAACCGAGAACAAAATGAAGGATCGCTCGGGATCTGAAGGAGCACTAAGGCTCTGAAGGGCCGCTTGGGGCCTTAAAGGAGCACTAAAGCTCTGAATGACCACTCGGGGTCTAGAAGGCTGCCTAGGCCTTAATAGAGGACCATCGTGGTCTGAAGGAGCGCTACTAGCTGCGGTACTAGTAAAACGATCTGAGGGGCCTTTAGATTCGAGCGGCCAGGGGTCAAGATCAGATCCGGAACTGATATGTTGACCAATAGAGGACGTCCACCATGTCTTAGGCTGACACAGCTAGTCTGAAGGACCACGCGGGGTCTGGAAGGTCCGTCGGGCTCGACTACGACGTTTGCGACCTGGGCCACTTAGGGCACTGAAGGAGCGTAGTGCTCTGAAGGACCACTCGGGGTCTGAAGGATCAACCTGGTGATCTGTGATATGATATGAGATCAACGCTTAAAGCGCTGATATTAGAGGAACAAAATATAGGGATCGACACTTAGCGTGTCAATCTGAACACTTAATAAGTGCATTCAAAAATGAAAAGGCAATCTCCATTTGGCGTATTTAATAATGCAATGAAATTGGTATGCTTGTATGTGATGTATGCACATGTAATGATTGACATGTGGGATGATGGATGAAATGCGGGATGACACTTCTCTTTTGCTTTTCCTTTCTTTTGCCTTTTGATTCTTTTCGGCATTCTTCTTTTTTTTTTTTTTTTGATTGGTTTCATCAACTCGTGGAACTTCCGGTGTGAGAGATGAAGCCTTCTTGTGTATTTGTATTGCTGGATCGACATGCTGGCGATTTGATGATTCATTTGAAGTGACCTTAAGTGCATTTGTTCATTTCCTGTGATGAGAGATTACGTCCTTTCTGTGATTTCCAAAAATTTGGTAATGGTCGTAATGCTTATGATATGCCGCATGTTTCACAATTCAGTATCATTTATCATAAAACACCATTTCGAAAACGAGGGAGAATAAAAGAGAAGGGAAAGTGTTTGATATTTCATATTGGAAGCCGGGTAGGCGGAAGGCACACCGACTAGAGATTACGTCAGTAATGAAAGGAAAAGAAAAGCTGAAATGCTAAGCAGATTCGTTGATAGCTAGTGGAATTGGCTTGGGTTGGTAACCGAGACTTTTCACTAATAATTCTCGTAATCATGCGACTCCGAACAAATAAACGACTAAAACAAGAAAAAGAATACGGACAAAATTGGGGTATAACAATCACACTTTCTAAACCCTTCCCTGATGCGTCACTGTAACTTTGAATTTCCAAATGACGGATCCGGGAGAATTAAGATTGGAGCAAAAGTAAATTGCGACTACAACTCTAGGAAGCATCCTTCCAATCGTCATTCCAAATAAATTTTTGGCCCTCGCGAGCTAACGAGATAAGAGGAAAAAAAACTAACTATTAGAATCCTTGAATAATTCTTCGATAATAACCAAAGAAGTCCTAAAACTTCGACTTCACCATTGCTTCTGGCTAGGATCGATCGCAATTCTGCGCCGAGAAATCACGTGATCCAAGAACTCCACTTCTGTCATCCAGAAGTCACACTGCGATGGCTTGGCATATAACTCCTTCTCTTGAAGTAACCTCGAAACAATACGGAGATGTTGCACAAGCTCCTCAATAGTCTTTGAATACACCCAAATATCCTCCATGATTACCACCACGCTTCTGCTGCGCACTCTGATCTGATTATATCATGACCTTAGATCAATTCTTTGAGAAAGCAACCGCACCTTGAAGTTGGTTAAGTAAATCATCTACCCTTGACAATAGATATCTATTCTGGATAGCCACTTGTTCAGCTAACGATAATTGATACACAACCTCATACTCCCATCATTCTTGTTGACATGTAATGCAGGAGCACCACCTGGAGAGACGTTCGGTCGAATAAATTCCTTAGAGATTAATTCTCCAAGTTGGGGTTCAGTTCATTTGATTCTAAGGAAGACATTCAGTAAGAAGCTATAGCTATTGGTTCCGTACCTGGAACTAATTCTATAGAAAACTTTATCTCACGGTCAGGAGATAAGGAGAAAACTTTATCCGGAAATACATCTGGGAAAATTCATTGATAACTTGAACAGATGATAAATACAAACCAGATTCCGATGAGTTGCGAGACAACACAAAAATAAAAACTTCCGCACATAGAAATAAAGACTTGCTATCTGGAGGGAAAAGACTAACCACTTCCTTAATGGTCTGAAACAATCCACATATTCAGAAGAGAACCAAATAGTTCGGTCGAAGCAATCTTCTGAAACATCGGTTCAGCGGTAGGAGACACAAATAATCCTACCCGATTTACATATGCTATAGGGATAAACAACAGGTAGCTTTATAGTCATACAATATGCTAACATATTTACCACCGAGGAAACTTGTACCCTTCTAAAGATTATCCTCAGTCTTGATTGTCTGAGCTTTATGAGTTCCTAAGAAAAGCCCTTTTCTCCGCATACTTCTTTCTTTTTGAGATATTTTTCAACAATGTAAGCTTGTTAAACCAAAGCCGGGTAATTCTTCACAGTGAAGAACTAAGTCCTTGATCGACATCACCTCGAAGACCTTCCTTAAACATAGTCATATTCTAAACATCTTCTCAGTAGCATATATATATATATATATATATATTCCCAATATATAGAATCGAGTTAATCTTTCAAACAGAACATCATACTTCCTAACCAACATAACACTCGCTTTAAATTAATAACTATGACTTTTACACAATCCTGTCTTTGAAGGAAAGAATTGATTTAGAAGTCGTTCCTTGAAATGATTCCGAGTAGAAGGAATACCTTGGGTTTGCATCTTAGCATGAGTGTTAGTCTACCCAGTATGCGCATCCTCATCCAGAGCTTTAGCAGCAACAATTCACTCTCCTTCTCGTTACATGACAAGGTGGTGAAAATGATTTCCATAACGTCCACCCGAAATGTTCTTTCCTTGGGGCACTCACCCTTCATGATTGGAGGATTCATTTCCCACGGTCTCGCGATGACATGTCGCATCCATTGACAATGGAAATCCGTTGGTGACTTCACCCCCTCCCGGCCATAATTCCACAAGATATGCACAAAGCATTTGAGTTGATCGTGCTCAATGTCGGATAGCATATCAATAAGAATCATGACTAAAGAAGTAAAGATTCCTAAAATCTAGGTCCGATCAATAAACCGCTCTCGATACCAAATGTAACACCCTAAAAAATTTTCGCGTCTTAAACGCTAATTATACATATCATTACATATCAGAGTATATCAGAGTATATCAGAGTAGCGGAAATATAACTTACAACTTGTATCAAGTCAAGTTATACAATATATTACAAAGAAACAAAATAGAATGACATAAGCATAAATGCTCCATATCCGTCATCCACACAAGCATCAATTACCCGTGCTTCTTGGCTTTTCTCTTATCCCGTTTCTCTGTAAAAATAACCACATATGATAGGGTGAGACAACTTGTCTCAGTGAGCTTTACCGTGACCCCTAGCCACACTCATGAGCCAATTATAATCATAAACATAGTAAGTTAGTCCTTACAAAATATTTTTGCAATTCAGTTATATAAATTGCGAAATCACATGGTAATCCAAGAATGAATTACATAAGAGTTTTATCAATTCTAGTACATCACCAACAACACATAAGGAAGCATGGGTGAACCCCAACATAGCCAATAAGTGTACAACTCTTAAAGGCGGATAGCTTTAATTTTAATATGGGGGCCTAGGACCAAGGTGCATGACTTCCATCTCCTAGTATACTAAACGCATAGAGGTCGTCACCTCAATTCGATATTTCTTATATATCGTAACATAACGGATTGCACAAAGCATTTCCGTGAGCGTTGTTATTACAATTTTATGTAATTTGCATAAATCAAGACCATGGTTAGGTTTAGATGATTTATATCATCCCTAGCCAATCATATAATAAGAAATGTAACATTTTGTTCAATTCACTTTCCAAAACATATGTCCTCACACGTATACTAATTACAGTTTTATAGAATATGAATCGTTTCCGAACTTTCCATCAAAATTACAGTTTGATATGTCAAACAAAACTCCAATCAAATTACTTATTTGAATAGTACATTTCATAAGCTTCGCAACACATTTTAAAGCACTTAAATCGGACTCCCGGATCAAAAGTTATGAGCAAAACAATTTTCAAAATTTACGAAACACAGTGCGCGCGAAAACTCGCGCGGAGCGATTCCGCGCCGCTTCGCGCCACAAGTCGATGGCCCGTAGCACCTGCGCGCGCACGCGCTACTGGGCAGCATTTCGCCGCCGCTTCGCGCCACTGGGCAATCAAAGTGATTTTTCACGTCAAATTAAAACCGTTTTCGCATCTTAGTCAATCCGATTCATTCCAAGATCACAAACAACCATTTGTCATACATAAACATTAAATTTAAGAGTCCAATACCAACCAAAGATCAACAATAGCAAACGAAAGTCGATAATTTAAAACTTAGTTATCGAATCCTCAAATTTCGGTATTGTTTTCGACTCTAGATTTTATTACGAAATCAAGGAACCACATATGACAAATTCCAAAGAATCAAAATTAAATTGAAAACCCTAAACGTGAGTAAAACTCACCTCTCGTGATGAAAATCACGAAATACCGAAATGTCGGAATATGCTCACGAACGAGAAAACACACGAACAATCCTCGTATCCTCGAACTCAAACCGAATAACTCCGAAGTCGAAACCCATAAGCTTAATCTACATAACCGCACGATCGTTCCTCGCATAAACTTTACGCTCCGACGACAATCGAATCCGCTCCCAATCCTTTGAACCTACAATAAATCACAAAACCTCCATGAAATTACTATTCATCGTCTTCAAGCTTCAATTCACTATTCACACAAAATCCCAATTTGAACCCTAACCTTTTGATTCTTCACAAACCCCAAATTGGACCTCAATATTTGCGCAATCCACCTTAAACTCGCTCCCAAACACCATTCAAAGCTTTCCTTTGAGCTTGAACAACAAAACCTCCATTTTCCACTTACATTCAAAAATGGCAAAGTGAGAGAGTGTGAGTTGATGATGATGATTTTGGTACGAAATCGAAGAGGATGATGAGGAGATCATTTTTGGTGAAGGAAGAATTGTGTTTTGATGAGTTTAAAGTTCCCATTTTTCCTCTTCTTCCTCCTTACCCATTTCTTCTCTTCTTCTTCTCTTCTTTCCTCTTCTTCTCTCACGGCTCCAATCTCTCTCTCTCTTTTTCCTTTTTTTTTCCATAATATAAGTGAGAGATTTGACTTATAGTCAAATGTCCAAAATGCCCTTAATTCATTTTCACTCACTTAAGTCCGTTTTAATCCGATTTCTTCCAAACTCGCTACATAGCTTAATTACTAGAGCACTTTAATCCTCTTATTTAATTGATAGACAATGCTATCTCGTCTGTCCCAAATCCGATATTGGATTTATTTATCACTCTGAATAATAAATCGCTCGTTAATTTCTTAGATTGATATTAACAAAGTTAGGGATGTTACACAACAGACCAAATACCCTCCTCTACACTCTTACTCTCCCAAATAGGTATTCTAACCTGTAGGTTATCAAAATCCTACCCGACTACCCAAACACTAGAGACAACAACAACCATGGCCAGAGGCCCAACAACATCAACAACCGCAATTAACACAACAACACCAATCTCAACAATTAGCACGACAATAACAACAAAATTCAACTTCAACCTATTCAACAAATTAATCGTTCTTATTCAACGTTCAAACTGATCTACCTAAACTCAGGTGCAGAAAATTCTATAACCCTGCGCCTACTTTGGCGAATTATTTAAAATAGTAAACGACATCGGATTTCGACAAATAAATACTTGTTGGAAAGCCACAAATGTGTAATTTCTGAATATATCTTTAAAGTTTCAAAACAATGAGCCAATTAGTACAGTTTTTAGAAACAATCCGAACAGTTCCAAAACTGGACAGATTCTGTCCTCCCACTTCATTTCACTCTAGACTAATTTAAACTCGACCAAATGGGACAAAACCTTAGCCCGAACGAAAACAATTTGAGTATAGTTTCTAATGGAAAAAGAATCGTTCAAAACGGAGTTCATTTGGGGACACAAAACCTGCAAAAACCGAACTACTCACAGTTTGACTCTAGAAATTTGACCCGACTTTGGAGACTCATAGCTGGAGCTACACACTCCGAATTTAACGAAACCATTGCCAAAAACGACCAGGCTTTAAGTCTATTTTCAAAACATTCAGCCACATAATTTTTGAATCAACCAAAGCGAGTACCGGTTTAAAAATACTCAAACAGTGTCCAGAAATGCACAAAACCATAAGCAAGCAAAACTCATCATGATCAATCACCAAACCAATTATAGTCATCACATACTCATGAATTTCTTCAAACACCACATAAGTATCACCTCGGGCGCAGTTTTCTCTTGCTCTTTGGACTTTCCCCGTTTGTCGGAGCTCAACTTTGAGCCTTTGTCAGCGCTCAAGTTATTCCCTTTGGGCTTTTGGGACTTGCTTCTCGTGTCAGCGTGGGAAGCCAACTCGCCCTTCTTCGAAACAGATGGGACAACCTTTCTCTCGGATGGTTTTTGGATTATGATGGTGGTGTCAATGCTGGATCTTGGCATAAGCTCTTCAATCCTATCCATCTTTCCTGCAAGGAATAGATCAGCGTCAGAATTGACATATAAACGATCAAAAAGAAATCATAAGACGAAGAGAACTACAATTATCAAAGTATTCTTTGAGCTTGGCCTCGGACTTGGCCAACTCATCGAACATAGAGCCGTAATGGAGTTTCAGTCCTCTCTTGGCCAACTTTTTCCCCCACTAGTTAATCAGTCTAAACAGCTCCACGTCGTCTCCTCTCAGCGTGTTGGGTTTCACTGTGTAGTCGGGATTCTCAATCACAACCTCGTTGCGGGTGAAGTGGTGAGCTCGGCTCCAGCTCAGTGGGAAGTATGACTTGACCAAGTTTCCATTGTTGATCCTGACAATAGATCTTTTCGCACACCATTTAAAGTTTGAAAGAAGAAGAAAACTGCCTTGAAGTTTTTATTTGAATCGTTTGCCGAGAAGATGTACGAACGTTCGCCCTTATTCCGGAACCCGATGTGGACGTGCCCAGTCCCATCCGATCCAACTGCAACTTTGCGTGTCACGTTGAACATGGTAAAGAAGGCTCGGGCGGTACTCCATGGTAAGCTCGAATCCTATCAGGAACCCCCAACAATTCAGCAACAATTGCGACAGAGCCGCCCTCAGATACCTTAGAACTTGCCGATGAAAGGAGTTCAGAGGAAGACGAACATTCATCGCCTCCAGCGCTGCTCCATAGAAGAAATATCCGAAGTGCTTGTGGTCGCTACACACCGAGACCCCAGGCACCAATGTCAGCCTCCATTTTTCTCCCTCAGACGGGTTCAGATAATGCTTCTCAAAGTAAGATACGGGTTTGTCCGGCTTCAATTTGGCATGTGTTTTTCAAACTTCGGTAGAGACCCATTTATACACCTCCTCTACGGCCTCGGCGTGATCTTCCACGGTAATCACTGAAGCAGCAGGTCGGGAGTTCACCTCAGTGTCTTCACCCCCAGTACTCACGGATGATCACCTCTCCGGGGTTATGAGCTGGAACTGAGAAACTCGACTTTTTTGAAGCATTCATGTACGTAGTCTTTGAAAAGAGACCGCGATCCTCGGGGCCTAATAGGCTAGCCAACGACCGACCTCTTAAAGATCGACTTTCCGGGGGGAACAAGCTTTGTCTCTCTTCACTCTTTGTCCGGACCATCTTCAATAGAGGGTGCTACTATCACTCGTTTGACTACTGTCTACTTTGTCATATGTCTGCCTCAGTTAAGCCGAGGCGAGATCGCGTACTCTACCAGGAACACGGGGCGATTCTTTACATATGAAGTCAGCCCCGGCGAGCAAACCAATTCTAGAGGTAAAAATTAAATGCTTTAAAAGATAAAGTATCACAGAACTAACCTTTTTGCGCCACTTCACCTTATATATCTCCCCAACAGGTATGAAGAAGAAGCAACATCACTGTTCAGTGCGCCATCCCGACAGTATTTTTGCAATTAATAATCTTGACAAAAAAAAGAAAGAATTAATAATAGTAATAATAATTATTATTATTTTAAATGTTGCTATTAGAATTTTATTTTTTTACAGCTTGCCTAGTACTTTTATTTTTTTTGGTAAGTAGATTTATTATTCGCTAATCGCACTTGTTCGTAGTTTAGCTGCATAGAAAAATATATAATTTATACCAAATGTTTGATAACTGTGTAAATTTAATTATAGCTTTCAAATATTAAAATAATTGATATGTTTTTTGAATAGATTTTTAAATTGGCTTCTCACAAGTTTGACCCCCTCGAGGGCCTAAATTTTAAGATTCGCACAAGCCCTCTGTTCCCAGCCGGCCGCTCAGGAAGGATCAGATACGTGACACTTCCTAGCCGAGTCATCTGGGCCTAGAAGACGAAGACTGACGGACAAAGACCACCTCTCCCTCAACACCGATACTCTAGACGGCTATACAGGGCGAGGGACCCCCCTCGGCCAGAAGTGACCGACGACTCCTACGAGCTCGGCACCAGTCGGACTCTAGCTAGATATATTAGGAAAGCCCGAGAATCTCGCCAAAAATCTCGCTGCATTCATGTGTAATACTTATGAGCATTCATGACACCTTGTAATATTGTAATATAAATATAAGCCCTTGAGGCCAATGAAAGGGACTGAAGTTATTCTGGTCACCCCATACTCTTATTCTCACTCTACCCATCGTGTTCTTGCCAGATCCTACCCAAGGAAATAGTTAGGAACATTGGTGCCCACAGTGGGGCCGGTAAAATTTTCCTACCCCACTTCAAACCAGAAAAACCTGCCACAGCATGGTAGGGACCAGAGCTAACGTCGTGCTTCCACAAGCGCCACAGATCCCAAAATATTCAAGTTACTGGAAGCAGTGAGAACACTTCAGGAGCAGAACGGCGAGCAGGCCCGGAGAAACGAGGTTCAAACTCTCCGCGCCCAGGCACTTGAAGCTAGGGAAGCCCGGCTCCATGAACAACTGGTCGCCCTTCAGAACAACAGGGTGGAGGTTGTCCGACCTCCCCTGAGGGCGTTCCAGCCGTTCACCGAGGAAATCGAAGCAGTGCCCATCCCCCCTCGGTTTCGTGAGCCAGCCATCGGAACCTATGATGGAACAGGAGATCCTTAGAGCCACGTCGACGTCTTCCAGACCCAGATGATGATCAGTGGGGGAAACGATGCCATTAGCTGCAAGATGTTTGCAGGAACACTTATCGATGTCGCCCTGAAGTGGTTCAAGGGGTTGACTGCCCGATCCATCGCCAACTTCGAGGACCTTGCGAGCCGCTTCGTTCAGCAGTTTTCCGCCAACAAGAAAAAGCTTGTCCATCCTGGGGATCTCTTTGACCTCAAGCAGGGGCCGGTAGAGCCGCTAAAGAAATATCTGGAGCGCTTCAACAAAATAACGGTACAGGTGGAAGATCCCGATGAGAAGTTCTTTGTTACGGCTTTTATGAAAGGGCTCAGAAACGAGACCTTTAGCGAGGTGCTGTCCATCACTACGCCCAGGAACATGGACGAGGTCAGAGCGAGAGCAGACAAGCACATCGAAGCCAAAGATAAGGCTGCCTCCAAGAGCGCCAGAGATGCCAGAGGATCCCGAAGATCTCACTCGCCACCAGAGAGGGGGATCCGATCAGAACCCTTCCCAGCCTCGGCTCGCCGAGACTGGGGAGGAAGAGCACGAAACAGGTCCCTAATCCAGAGAACTCTTACACGCCACTCAGAGCTCGACCGTCGGCCATTTTGAACGACAGACTTGCCGACGAAACCATCACCAGGCCGGCCCCTTTTGTCGGCACTATGAGTAAGTATCCAGAAGCATATTGCAGGTTTCACAGGAGGGAGGGCCATACCACAGACGACTGCTGTAACTTGAAAAAACGGATCGAGCAGCTTATCCAGCGTGGATTCTTAAAGAAGTTTGTACTCTCCGACGAACAAAGGAAGAGGCGAGCAGAAAGCCCCCCAAGAAGACAACCCCCCAAGAGGGGAGGACCGAGAAAGGAACCCTAACAGAAAGAAGGCCATGAGGTAGCAGACCGAGGGGTAGTCAATACCATCTCAGGAGGGTTTTCTGGCAGAGGTCCCTTGTCCTCGGCCAGAAAGAAGTACGCCAGATCCACCATGTCGGTCTCTACCAGTGCGACTGAGGCTCCAGCTCCGACCTATCCCCCAATCTCTTTTGATATTGCAGACTTTAACGGAGTTCAACCCCATTCAGACGACCCGATTGTGATATGTGTCACCACCAGCGGATACAAAGTGGCCCGGGTACTCGTAGACGGAGGAAGCTTTGCCAATGTCATGTACTGGAAGTGTTTCAAAGACCTCAAGCTACCCGAAGAATTGCTAAAGGATTATCTGGGAACGCTCGTTGGTTTCACTGGCAAACAGGTGGAAGTCTGAGGCTATCTGGACCTGAGAACAACCTTCGGCGAAGCAGAGTCAGCTAAGACAGTGATGCTCAGGTATATGGTTGTAAACATAATTGTTGGCAGGCCCTCCCTCAATGCGCCGATGGCTGCAATCTCTTACCCCCACCTCTGCCTCAAATACCCATTGCCCAATGGGGAGGTCGAAACGGTGAGGGGCGATCAAGCAATAGCCCGTAGGTGTTATGCAGAGAGTGCCAACATCAAGGCAGGTGATAACTCATATTCATACGAGTTATTTATACTTATTCAAAGTTAAATCATGCAAGTTCTCTAGCAATAATAGGTTGTTCTTATTAAGTTTATGTTAGTTTATTGCTTTTAACTTAGGAAGGGGCTAAATTACAAGTTTTATGCATTTTGGCACCACTTGGTGTCTTTGTGAGCGTTTTGATGCTTCTTGTGTTTGTGCAGTAAAAACTGAACGTCGCAACGTCCCTCACCACGTCTGAGAAAGGGCAGCAAAGCAAGAAGGAAATATCTCAGTTGTGGCGCGCTAGTAATGATGGTCAAAGATTTAGAAGTTCAGAAGATCTTCTTCTCTCACGACGTGTATGTGACGCGATGGTATAGCACCAAAAGGTCATGTCATTTCAGAAATATTTTTTTTATGTGCAAGCAGGCATGTGACCCATTTGGCTATTTAATTGAAGACTTGTCTCTCTCTCAAGGGGACGCACACACACCTGCATCAGATCAATCTCCCCATTCATCTACCTTCTTCCATTTCGTAGAAAGTTTTCTTAAAGAAGTTACGACACGAGACTTCTTCATCTTAACTTTTCTCAAACTCCATTTTCCATTTCCAGTCGCAACCACTACTGTGAAGCTCAGACGTTGCAACGTCTTTACAGAGTGCATGAAGGAAGGCTACTTAGGCGTATCTTTTGCTTTTAGTTTCCTTATCTCTATGTATGGTATTTGGACTTCATCTCCTTATCTTTCAGAGAGATGCTTAGCATGAGCTAAACATTTGTAGTTGAGTTGTTGTTTTGCATGTAATGAACCCCTAGTTTAATGCTATGAAGTATTGATGTTTATGCGTTTTAAATCTTTGCATGTTAATATTTCCAAACTTGTTTTGAGGTAGCCACTTAAAATAAGTAGATTCATAGGTGCAGACATGGTCTATGAAAATAACTCAAGGATTTATATGAACGAAAAGGTGCACTAAAGACATTTAGGCATTTTTATCTAAGTTTAGACATAGAATGGATAATAGTTCGTAGGACATTGCTGTGGGTGCTTAAAATACAGGAGTAGGCCTACATAGAACCTAGACATAGGATTTCTAGTACTTGAAGCTCGACGCGTTTTGTGATAAAAAGCCGCAGTTCTTTTGCAATGTGATGTTCAAACGTTATAACATCTATACAGAATAGCATTTGTACGTGATAACGTGTAAACGTTATAACGTCTGACTAGAGGAGATTTACTCGCATGCAGCAATCCAACTCATTCTCATCTATATTCACAACCACTTCTTGTTACTTGTTTTATTTATGTTCTCAAATTTAATACCAACTTTTAGTGCCGATTTGTTACTTGCTCACTTGTGTTTTAAAGACTTGAACTTTGAAAGTAAAACCAATCCTCGTGGGAACGATCTCTTACTTTTATCCACTTTATTACTTGTACGACGTGTATACTTGCACTATTATTGCGACTAGAACACACGCAACAAGCTTTTGGCGCCGTTGCCGGGGATTGAATTTAACTTTTATTGTTCAAGCGTATTAAAACACTAGGTGAAAGAATTTTACTGCGTTGTTTGTTGTTTCTGTGTATGAACAGGTAGACGTTACAGCGTATGCTTAGTTCCAATTCAAGCTCTAGTTCAATTGAACCAGGGAGTGAATCTGCACCTGAATTCGATCCAGAACCTAAAAGAACATTAAGGCAACTAAGGAGACAACAAAGAGGCAGCAACAACAACAACAACATCAGCCGCCAATCATGTCTGAACATGGTACCGGTGGTAGAAGCTCTAAAGGTGGACCTGCTCCAAGAGGAGGAAGGCACCATGATGCTGGAGGAAGAGGACATGGCCGTGGACCACATACCCATACAGAGACATATGTTGATGATGAACACTGGCAGAGACAACAACTCATCAATGCAGGGCCACAAGACATGGTCAATGACAGAGACAGGCTTATGTGTGATTATGCCGTGCTCAATCCTGCTCAATTACAAACAGGCATTGCAAGACCACCCATTCATACTGGTCACATTGAATTCAAGCCAATGATGTTCCAAATTCTGCAAACTGCAGGACAATTTGGGGGTTTTCCTCAAGAAGATCCTTATGCGCATCTAAGACAATTTTTGGATGTGTGTAGCAACTTTATCATCCCTGGAGTCTTAGAAGATGCTTTCAGATTGAAGCTATTCCCATATTCTCTTAATGATAAGGCCAAAAATTGGTTGAACTCCTTGGAACCAAATTCAATTCACACTTGGGATGAGCTAGCTGAAAAGTTTCTTGGAAAATACTTCCCTCCCAACAAAAATGCTAAGTTGAGAAATGATATCACTTCCTTCAAACAAAGGGAAGGGGAATCATTGTTTGATGCTTGGGAAAGGTGGAAGGAATTACTGAGAATGTGCCCACACCATGGCATTCCCGTGGTTATTCAAATGAAGACTTTCTATAATGGTCTAGATCAGCCTACCAGACTTATACTTTATGCTTCATCAGGTGGTGTCATTTTGAACATGTCTTTCTCTGAGGCATGCAAGCTTATAGATGACATAGCCACCCATAACTCCCATTGGCCATCTGAAAGATTTACCCTAGAAAGAAGGCTGGTGTTCATGAGATAAGTGAAGTAACTGCTCTTTCTGCTCAGGTTGCTTCCCTGACCAACATGATTAAAAACATGAGTACTCCAAACGTGGCAACGTCTGAGAGACAGACTACTGCAACTGTTGAACCAACACCATCTGGGGGAGTAGTGTGTGTCTATTGTGAAGAAGGGCACGTTTACGAAGAGTGTCCCTATAACCCTCAGTCTGTAAACTTTGTATCCCAGAACAAAGGTAACAGTTTTAACTCCAACTCTTACAACTCAAATTGGAGAAATCACCCAAACTTTGGTTGGAGAAACAACAATTCTTTGAATGCTAGCAATACTGCTCCTGCAATACCCCCAGGATTTCCCCCTCAACAACAACAGAGGCAGTATGTGCAGAATAACAACAACAGCAATTTGGAAGCCATGATGAAAAGTTTCATAAGTGATTGTAAGACAACCTTGCAAACTCATGAGTCTTCAATCAAAACTTTGGAGAACCAAATTGGGCAAATAGCCTCAACCCTTACTCAAAGACAGATTGGATCTCTCCCATCTACAACTGAAACACCATCATCATCTAATCCAAATGGTAACAATGGGGGGAATGCACAAGTAAATGCTATCTCATTGAGAAGTGGCACTGAGTATCCTGAACCATCTATGCCTGAGGAAAATGAGGTGCCAGAGAAGGAAAAAGAGGAAGGGAAGGAGAAAAGCAAAAGTGGAGAAAAAGAGAAGAATACTTCAGATACTGTGATGTCTAAGACAGACGTTACAACGTCTAGTTGTGAACCAGGAATCAAGACTGTACCCAAGCTTGTACCTGAATATCCTCCTCCATCCTGCCCTCAAAGACTAAAGAAAGCTCATGAAGACAAGCAATTTAGCAAGTTCATGGAGATGCTCAAGCAGCTACACATAAACCTTCCTTTGGTTGAAGCTTTACAGCAGATGCCAAACTATGCTAAGTTCCTAAAGGACATCATCACCAAAAGAAGAAGGCTAGGGGAGTTAGAAACTATTGCTCTAACTGAAGAATGTAGTTAATTATGCAGAATAAACTCCCTAGAAAACTGAAGGATCCTGGCAGTTTTACTATACCATGCTCCATTGGAGATTTTTACATTAGCAAAGCTTTATGTGACTTGGGGGCAAGTATTAACTTGATGCCCAAGTCCATTTATGATAAACTTGGTATAGGAACTGCCAGACCTACTTCTTTAAGTCTTACCTTAGCTGATAAAGTAGAGTTTATCCTGAGGGCATATTAGAAGATGTTTTGATTAAAGTTGACAAATTTGTTTTTCCAGTGGACTTTGTTATTTTGGATTTTGATGCAGACAAAGAAGTTCCTATCATCTTGGGGCGGCCATTTCTAGCCACTGGGAGGACACTCATTGATGTGCAGAAAGGAGAATTGATCATGAGAGTCAATGACCAAGAAGTCAAGTTCAATGTCCTAAACTCACTCAAGTATCCAGAGCCTAACACAGAGGAATGTTCCTTTGTGGTTGCACTTGACCATGTGGTGCAAAAATAATTCAATAAAGATAATGACCACTTGGAGAAGATTTTGGGCAATGATGAGATACAAGAGTTATTAGCAGAAGAAGCTGTTCCTCAAGACGTTACAACGTTAACTGCAGACGTTGTCACGTCTGACTCCCCTATACCCAGGGCGTGGACAAAGAAGTATGAATCTCTGGGGCAAGAGGACTCAAATCTCAAGAAGAATGTACCTTCTATTAAAGAACCACCCACACTAGAAGCCAAGGTGTTACCCGATCACCAAGTATGTCTTTTAGGGAAAATGATTCTCTACCGTGATCATTTCTTCTAATCTTTCACAAGAGCAGGAAAATGATCTCATTACTACCTTGAAGAGACATAAGAAAGCGATTGGTTGGCAAATGGCAGATATCAAGGGTATCAGTCCCACAATTTGTATGCACAGAATTGTCTTGGAAGAGAATGAAAAGAATAGCATTGAAGGGCAAAGGCGATTGAACCCAATAATGAAGGAGGTGGTCAAGAAGGAAATCATCAAATGGTTAGACGCAGGAATCATCTAACCAATCAGTGACAGCTCATGGGTGAGCCCAGTTCAATGCGTACCAAAGAAGGGTGGAGTTACTGTGGTAACCAATGATAAAATTGAATTGATTCCAACAAGGACAGTGACAGGATGGAGGATATGTATGGACTATAGGAAGCTGAACAAAGCAACTAAGAAGGATCATTTTCCACTCCCATTCATTGACCAGATGTTAGACAGACTTGCAGGCAAGGACTTCTACTGTTTCCTTGATGGTTACTTAGGCTATAACCAGATAGCTATTGCACCTGAAGACCAAGAGAAGACCACATTCACTTGTCCTTATGGCACTTTGCCTTCAGAAGGATGCCATTTGGGCTGTGTAATGCTCCTGCAACATTCCAGAGGTGCATGATGGCTTTATTCTCTGATTTTATTGAAAACTCCATGGAAGTTTTTATGGATGACTTTTCAGTCTATGGAGATTCATACAAGGCATGCTTGGATAACTTAGAAGGAGTTCTAGTAAGGTGTGAAGAGACCAACTTAGTGCTCAACTGGGAAAAATGCCATTTTATGGTTCAAGAAGGAATTGTTTTGGGGCATCGGATTTCAAAGAAAGGATTGGAGGTGGATAGAGCAAAAATTGATGTTATTGACAAATTACCTCCACCAACCACTGTCAAAGGTGTTAGAAGTTTCTTAGGACATGCTGAGTTTTATAGAAGATTTATCAAAGACTTCTCAAAACTTTCCAAACCCCTGTGTCTGCTGCTGCCACGTGATAACGTCTTCAACTTTGATGAGCAATGTCATCAAGCTTTTCAGAAATTGAAGACTGCTCTTGTAACTGCTCCTCTGATAGTCACTCCAGACTGGTCCAAACCATTTGAGTTAATGTGTGATCACGGTGACTACTGTTGTAGGAGAGCCATATTGGAAGTCAAAGGTATGGCAAAATTTTTCACTCTATCTATTATGCTAGTAAAACCTTAGATGATGCCCAATTAAATTATACTGTGACTGAGAAAGAGTTAGTGGCTGTCGTGTTTGCTTTTGACAAATTTATATCATACTTGGTAGGTGCAAAAGTTATTGTTTTTATCGATCACTCGGCCATCAAGTATTTGATTGCTAAAAAAGATGCAAAGCCAAGACTCATTAGATGGGTTCTCCTCCTCCAAGAATTTGACTTGGAAATTCGTGATAAAAAGGGTGGAGAACCAAGTTGCTGATCACCTTTCTAGGCTTCAGAATGTTGATGCAAGTACGGGTGAAGAAGAAATTAGGGAAAATTTCCCTGATGAAAAAGCTACGACGATGGCTGAGTAGGCGAAGAGGCGTTACCACGCCTATGGAAATTTCTTCAAACGTTATAACGTCTAATGCTACTGCACCCTGGTATGCCGATATAGTTAACTTCGTAGTCAGCAAGATTGTGCCTGTGGATTTCAACTATCAGCAAAGAAAGAAGTTCTTCCACACTGTGAAGCATTATTTTTGGGATGAGCCCTATCTGTACAAGTTGTGCCAAGATCAGTTGCTTAGAAGATGCCTTGCCGAAGAGGAACAACTCCATGTGTTACAACAATGTCATGCATCACCCTATGGAGGACATTTTGGAGGAACCAGAACTGCTGCAAAGGTGTTACAATCAGGGTATTATTGGCCAACAATCTTCAAAGATGCAATAGCTAAAGAACCGGAAACATATCCAACAAGCAAGAAATGCCATTGACAAGTATTCTTGAAGTGGAACTGTTTGATGTTTGGGGAATGGACTTCATGGGGCCATTTCCTATGTCTCATGGAAACTTATATATTCTGGTGTTGTGGATTATGTATCAAAATGGGTAGAAGCTGTAGCATTGCCCAATAATGAAGCCAAATTAGTCAGCAAATTCCTTAAGCAAAATATCTTCACAAAGTTTGGCACTCCAAGAGCTATAATTAGTGATGAAGGTTCCCACTTCTGTAACAAGCTAATTGAGAACCTATTGGCTAAATATGGAGTGAAGCACAGGATTGCCACAACTTATCACCCTCAAACAAGTGGTCAAGCAGAAATTTCTAACAGAGAAATTAAAAGGATACTTGAGAAGATGGTTGGACCTAATAGGAAAGAATGGTCCCTGCACCTAGATGATGCACTGTGGGCGTAAAGGACAGCATTCAAGACACCATTGGGCATGTCACCATACAAGCTAGTCTTTGGAAAAGCTTGTCATCTGCCTATTGAACTCCAGCACAAAGCTCATGATAAACTCTAATTTAGTGCATTTTTAGAGATATTTTTAGATCACTTTTAAAGCAATTATTACTAATTATATAAATCACTAACTTAATTTTCTCTATATTTTGTAGGAAGAATAAAAATATGCAAAAGAATAAGAATTCTATTTGGAGCCACTTAAAATTATATATTTATATATATATATATATATGGAGGCTGAACTGCAAATGTGGGTTGAAATATAAACAAAAGAAGCATGTAGCCCAAGTATGGAACAAGGAAGCCCAAGTCCAATTGAAAACAAGGCATGCACAGTTCAGAGCATCAATGTTCAACGGGAAAGTTTTAGTGAGATGAGAGAAGGGAGAGAGATACTAAAATGTTCCTAGGGAGGGTCCGCTAGGTTTGTTACCATTGGTTTTTAATGTTATTAACCACTGGGTTTCTGTTCTACTGTGTGAGTAGCTGTTGGGTTTTATGTGCTGTCTATTTTTCACTTGTTGTAAAATAGATATTTAGATTTACCCGTTGGTTATGTAAACTTTAATAGTTGGTGTTATCTCAAAGCTGGGAAAGTTTCATATCTACCTGTGTTAATAGTTTTCAGTCTCTTGTTTACATGTTTAGATAGAGTCAAAAAGAGCTAAAGAGCAATAAAAAAAAAGAAGTGCAGGTGTTGTAGTAAGGTGCTAGTAGTTTCTGTGTCTTGGTTCTTTGTTCTTTGTTATCCTTCTTTCTGTGCAGCTGAGTCCATATGGCTATGTATTCCCAGTTAAGAAACTCAAGTGTTGAAAATCCTGAGGTGCTGGATGAACCTCTTCAGCCTGTTATGCAAGATGAAGAAACAAGGGTTAAAGGAACTCTTGTAGGTTATATATACAATGAGAAACAGATGAATGTTAAAGTAGTAAAGGAAATTTTAGCTAAAGCTTGGGAAATGTTCACTGGTTTACATATATCTGAGCTAGGTCACAACAAATTCCTTCTTAATTTTGCTACTGAGGAAGATGCTACTGAAGTCTTGAGAAAAAGCCCCTGGTTTGTGTTGAATAATCTATTTTGCCTACAACAATGGTGTCCTAATATGTCTTGTGATAATATTGTGTTTAACATGTCCCCTTTTTGGATTCAGATCCATAATCTTCCTCTTGAGAATATGAATGTGCCTAATGCTACTACGATCCTCAGTAAAGTTGGAAATGTTATTGAAGTTGAAAATCCTATTGTAGATGGAAGGATTCTTAGGAATTTTGTGAGAGGAAGAGTTTGTATTTCACTGGAGAAGTCTCTTCCTGTGGGTTGTTGGATCCCTAGAGGTGTTCTACCTAGAATTTGGGTTACGTACAAATATGAAAGGTTACAGGCTTTGTGTTATAAGTGTGGAAAAGTGGGACATGAGTTTAAAAATTGTAATATCCCTCTAGCTACTGTCCCAGGTAGAGCAGGGAAGCCTAAGTATGGTCCCTGGTTAAGTGTTGCTGCCCTCAGATCTATCCAGTTTCTAGGAAGAGACTCAAGTAGGAAGCCTAACAATGAGGAGTGTTCGTCTAACTCACAACAGGGGAATGATATTGTTACTGATGTTGGGGTTGAGAGAGAGAAGGAAAGGACCAGAAAACACTACCATGATATCAATGTGAAATTAGGTCCTCATGGTGTTGAAGAGAGGCCTTATCCCATACCTGTCCCTACAATTCCTGTGCAACATACCCCTGTAAAAGTTGGTGATTTAAGGGTGGTTAGAAGTTTTGTGGCAGGATGTATGGTTGACATAAACAAAAGCCATCAAGAAAATAGTAAACTACCTCATGTGGAGGTTTACACCTGTGAAACTAGAGATAGCCTAAACACAAACTTAGACACTCAATCAATCACTACACATGAACCAGTAAACCTAAATATTCCTATCACTATTCCTAGCACAATATTCAGTAGTCAAACTCGTTGTTCTACTAAAATTTATAAACCTCAATTTATGAACCATCCTATTACTGAAATTTCTGAGTTGAGAGAAACTCAAGAGTTAACTAATAGGGGAGAGTATTTTGTGGAATTACCTGTTGATGAGGAAGAGGAGTCTAGTAACCCCACAGCTCAACTTGGTGGGGAAGAAGAAGATGCTTTGGCTTTGAGTATAGGAGTTGGAATGAATCTGAGAAAAAGAAACAATGATCAGTTATCAAGACAAGATAAAGGAAAAGGTATTATTGATTACAAAAAAAGTAAGTACATTTCTGAAGGGCTAGGGGAGGATACTCTAGGCAGTATTGACAATCATTTTGGAAGCTTTTCTATGGGATACTATGGTACTAAGGCTGAGGAGGCGAGCCAAAGCAAGCCCCCAAACCCAAGATGACTGTTATTAGAGAGCTTCAAGACCTTATGAAAGGTCAAAAGCCTGCTATTGTGTTCCTTATGGAGACTAGAGCTCAAAAGGAACGTGTTGAAAGAGTTAGAAGAAAACTTAAGTTCAAAAACATGTTTTGTGTCCCTGCCCATGGTACTGCGGGAGGGTTGGGTTTATTTGGGAACAATTCTCTTGAGATTCAAGTTCTGGACTCGTGTAGAAACTATATTCATACTGGTATTAAGGAAAAAAAGACTGGTCATGTGTATGAAATGACTTTTGTGTTTGGAAACCCTCTGTATAGACAGAGGAGACACTTGTGGGATAAGCTTTCTAGCTTAAAGCCTTGGAGAGATGGTCCTTGGTGCTGTGTTGGGGATTTTAATGAGATGATTTCCACTAATGAGAAGGATGGTTCACTGCCTGTGGCTCCTATTAGAATTTCTCTGTTTAGGGAATTTCTAAATAATAATGGCCTTATGGATATGGACCTTAAAGGTAATAAGTTCACTTGGTCTAGCAATCCAAGAGATGGAGTAGTTACATTCCAGAGGATTGACAGAATTATCATGAACTGGGGTTGGAGAGAAATTTTCCCTCATGCTGTGGGGATTGCTCTGCCTATTGTGTCTTCTGACCACTCTCCTATTGTGTTGCATCCTTCCCCCCCTGAAAGGAGACCTGTGTACTTTAAGTATGAGAATTTCTGGGAGGAGCATGCTGATTGTAACAAGGTGGTTGCAGAGGGGTGGTCTACCTCTATCATGTCTGACTCTGGTTGGGATCAGTTTATTGCCAAGGCTAAGAATTGTAAAAGGTCTCTGTCTACTTGGAACAAGAACAATTTCAAGAATGCTTCTATTGAGATCACAAAATTAAAAATACAGCTGCAGTCTCTACTGAATGGGGTTGATCCATCTAATAAGTGGGTGGAGATTCAAGATATTAGGAAGCAGATTGAAGTTCTTTGGAAGCAAGAGGAAATGTATTGGGGACAGAGGTCTAGAGTGCAATGGCTTAAAAATGGAGACAAGAACTCCAAGTTCTTTCATGCTTCTACAGTGCAAAGGAGAGACAGAAATACTCTATACAGATTAAAGGATGCTAATGGTGTGTGGGTGGAAGGGCATTCTGATGTCTTTGTTGCTATTGTGAATTATTTTAAGGAAATGTATACTGCTTCCTCTTATGACATCCACCCTGACTGTCTTGCTATCATTCCTAATTCTGTCTCAGCTCAAACTAATAGTTTCTTAATGGCACCAGTGACTCTTTTGGAGGTTAAAAATGCTGTCTTCTCTTTAGGAGCTCAAAAAGCTCCTGGTCCAGATGGGCTCAATGGTCATTTCTATCATAAGAATTGGGAGACTATCAAGTTGGATGTGCTTGCTGCCGTGGGGGAATTTTTTGCTACTGGTGCTTTGGGTTTTTCAATTAATGATACTTTGGTGGCTCTTGTTCCTAAAGTTCAACACCCAGAGGCTATTTCTCAATTAAGACCAATAAGTTGCTGTAACTTTATTTACAAAGTTATTTCTAAATTGATGGTGAAAAGGCTTAAACAGTTTCTCAGCCCTCTCATCTCTCCTCAACAGAGTGCTTTTGTGGGGGGGAGATTTATTCAGGACAACCTAGTGGTTGCCCAAGAGGCTTTCCACTATCTAAAGAAGAAAAAGAGTCTTAAGTCTTTAGGGTTTGCTATTAAATTAGATATGAACAAAGCTTATGATAGAGTGGATTGGTCTTTCTTAAAAGCTGTTTTGATAGCTTATGGCTTTAGTTTGTCTTGGGTCACTCTTGTTATGTCTCTTGTTTCCTCTGTTAGATATCAGTTTCAAGTCAATGGTTCTAGGAGTAGATCTATTTGTCCTTCTAGAGGTCTTAGGCAAGGAGATCCTCTCTCTCCTTACCTATTCATTCTAATGTTTGATGTTCTCTCTAGGCTCATTTCTCACTCAAATTCTAGTGGTCTCCTGGAAGGTCTGAAACTGGCTCCCACAGCCCCAATATTAACCCATTTGTTTTTTGCAGATGATGCTATTATCTTTGGTAAGGCTAATACTAAGGAAGTGTATCAAGTGGTGAAAATTCTTAACATGTTTACTGCTTCCTCTGGCCAAATGATAAACCTGCAGAAGTCTGGCCTAGTGTGTGGTACTGGTGTTTCTTCAGTGTTAAAGCAGTCTCTGTCTGATGTGCTTCATATTCCTATTTGGGATTCTCCGGACAAATACCTTGGCATTCCTGCTGAGTGGGGTAGATCTAAAACTAGGGCTCTTGAATGGATCAGAGAAAGAGTTCAGAATAAGATGGAGGGGTGGAAGGAAAATTTTCTATCTCAATCTGGTAAGGAAATGTTGATTAAATCTGTTGTGCAAGCTATCCCTTCCTATGTTATGACTATGGTTAGACTGCCTAAAAACTTCTGTCAGTCTTTATGCTCTATTATTGCTAATTTTTGGTGGAGTTCTAAAGTGAGAAAAAGGGGTATGCATTGGAAGAACTGGGATACTATGTGTAGGTCTAAGAATAAAGGTGGTTTAGGTTTTAAGGATCTTTCTATTCAAAACTCAGCTCTCCTCTCTAAGCAAGCCTGGAGATATACTCAAAATCCTAATGAATACTGGGTATCAATTCTTAGAGGGATCTATTGTGAGAGAAATGATTTTTGGAGTGTGAAACCTAAAGCTGGAATCTCGTGGGTTTGGAGGAGTATTCTCCATGGGAGAGATTTATTGAAGAAGGAAGGCAGGTGGAATATTGGTAGTGGAACTGGGATAAGTATAACTGAGGATAGTTGGCTTGCTACTGGTGGGAAAGCTAAGGTAAGGGAAGGATGTCTAATTACTGAAGTGAGTGGTCTGATTGATCTGAATTCTCACATATGGGACATTGGTAAGCTTAGAGTGTGTCTTGATCCTGCTTCTGCAATTGAAGCAGTTAAAACACCTTTAGGTAGATCAGTTAACAGTGATTCTTTATTTTGGCCTCTTACTATTGATGGGTGCTACGATTGTCAAATCGGGGTATTTCAGTATTAAAGAAGCTCAGGTGGTTAACTATGGGAATCCTTCTACATCTTACCAGCACTCTGAGCTTTCCTGGAAAGCTATTTGGAGTGCTTATGTTCCTGAAAGAGTGAAAGAATTTTGTTGGAGAATTAAGCACAATTCTCTGTTCACTAAACTTAATCTTTCTACTAGGAAGCTTGCTAATGATGCCATCTGCCCTGTGTGCAAAAAGGAAGAAGAGTCTCTTGAACACTTATTTCTACTATGCCCTTGGACATCTCCTCTTTGGTTTGGTTTGCAGATTTGTCAGGTGCCTACTAAAATGTCAATATCTTCTATGTTTGTCTGGTTAGAAGGGTTTATAATAAAAACTTACAGTAGTGAGCCCAATGCTAAGGAAAATTTTGCTAAAATTCTGTTAACCCTTTGGAATATCTGGAAAACAAGGAACTCTAAAGTGTTTGAGGACAAAAATCCTAATCCTTTTCAGGTGCTACTCATGATTAACAAACAATTTAAAGAGTTTACTAGTGCAAATGTGAGTGACAATCCTAATAGAAATCCCTCTTATTCTAATGGGATCCTTAGTTCCAGATGGATCCCTCCTATTAATGACTGTGTCAAATTCAATGTGGATGCTAGTTTTAATATAAATTATGGGAAGGCATGTACAGGGAGTATTGGTAGAGATAGGAGTGGTACCTTTGTTACTGGGTTAAGTAAGAAATTCTTCGCAGCCTCAGCATTGATGGCAGAATCGTTAGCAATTCGTGATGTTATTACGTTTGCTTCTGCTCTCCACGTCCAGAATGCTATTATTGAGTCGGATTGCCTGATTGCAATAGATGCTTGCAAAGGGAAATTGGTTAGAAAAGAAATTGAGTATATTATAGCTGATATTCAGAGTTTAGTTAGCAATTTTACCTCGTTAATCTTTAATTGGGTAAACAGGGATGCTAATGTTCTTCTTGATCGATTGCAAATCTTGGGGCGACGGATGCTCTCCCTTCTAATTGGATCTTCAACGTGCCTGCTTCTATTCAATCAGTGGTAAATTATGAAGCTCGTCGCGTGGAGTGACTGAGTTTGAAGTTTCTGGGTTTGAGGATCGCGTGGAATCGAAGGTCGCCTGTGTTAGGGTTTCGCTGGAGCTTTTCTTTTTCGTTGTATTGTTGTATTTCGATGTTGTAATTTGATAGTGGTGTGTAGTTGTTTGTGTTGTTTTGTTCCGTGTTGGGTTGGGCCTGGACTCCGTTAGCCCGTTTTGTAGTTTTATTTTGGTTTGGTTGTGATCGGTGGGGCTTGGCCCATTATATATTAAATCCGATTCAGTTGTTCAAAAAAAAAGAGCATCAAAATTGAAGAGAAAGGAATAGTGTCGTGATCAAAAAGAAAGAATTGGCACGGAACCCTAGGATCAAGGATTATAAATAGAGAGTGCATCTTTCAAAGGAGGGAACCACGGACGCAGGAATTAGAGAAACACGGAGCCGCACACACTGACGCAGGCGGTGAAGAGTGAAGAATTTTGGATACCGTTTTTGACACCGTGAGAGAGCTTCGGAGCAGAAAAAAGAGATTGAAGACTCAGAATAAGAATTTCTCAGATTTTCGGGTTATTCTTATCTCTGTAATTCATGACTTTAATTTCTATTTAGTTGTTTTTGATTATTATGGATACCTAAATCCTCTTCTAGGGTCTTAGGTGAATCTTGCATGATTAGAGACCTTTTTATGTTCTAATTTCTAGTTTGAATTCCTGTTTTTATTTTAATATGATCAGCGACCGTACTGCAATTAGTTGGTGGACCTATAGGATAATTGGGGCTATAATTAGGGCATGACCAAACCATAATTTAGTCTTCCAATCATTCAACCTTTTTGTTCTTTATGCTTTTCTTGAATTTAAATTCTTGCATGATTAAACGAGGGTTAATTTAGGAAAAATAATATTAATTGCGAATGACCAAACGGATTAATAGTATTAGTAAAGGGATTGGTAATTGAAATAAAATAAGGGAATTCAGGTAAAATTATACATAGGGGAATCGAAGCTTGCAAGTGAAACCGTGACCCTAAGTCTCTAACCATTTATTAAATCTAGTATTTTAATTAGTGTTCTTTGTTTCTTTTAGTTTCTACAACCATCAAACATTTGTTCGTCTAAACATTAAATAATCTCGATTAGTTTAGTACTTGTTAATTAATCCCTGTGGAGACGATAATCTTTTATACTACTTCTGCGAAAGAGTACACTTGCTCTAAGTGTGTTTTTAACGCAACAAGTTTTTGAAAACAACCCCTAAATTCAAAAGGGGATAGTCTGGCTGAAGACTCTTAAAGCAAGCGCTCTTGGGAGGCAACCCAATGGTTTTAACTAACCAACAATTTTGTGTCTTTTAATTTTTGATTTTGTGCAGGAATGGAAGTTGAAGGTAGAAGAGATGCAAGACTCAAGTCATGGAAGTGTGGTAGACGTTATAACGTCCCTGTGTGTCTAAGACGTTGTCACGTTTGCTGCCTGGATGAAGTTTTAAATGAAAAAGAAAAGAAAATGGGTCAAGCTGAGTCAAAAGTTTATTCAATATTTAAATGTTGACGTGGACGAAATCATTTCGGCCTGCACACCTCGCGTGGTAACTGACCACGACGTCACCCTCCGTCCTAACTTGTCATGTCAACGGTTACTTTTCCCCTTACTCCACTCCACCACCACTTCTTAACTTCCCATAACCCCTTCCCAATAAATACCAACCAGTTATAATCATCAACCCACCTTCATACACCTTCTAAACCCTTCTCTCTCTCTAAACCGTAATATTATCCCTTCTTCCTCAAAATCTCAGAATCTCAAATCTTCCATTTTCTTCCAAACACCACGACCAAAACCAAGCAAGCTGCTGTAAAATCATCTGGCAAGGGAAAGAATGTTGACCTAAGTTCCTCTTCAGCCCAAATTCCAGAAATCCCCATTCCTTCAAAGAAGAAAGCCTTGCTACCCGAAAGGGGTTTCAGCCTGGAAAACCCAAATCCTGATTTTCTCTCAACCGTGGTAGGCGGCAGCGTTAGGATGGCAGAAATTCGTAGTTCACCGAAAGGAGTACATTGCAACTCTGGTGCATGACTTCTACCAGGGAATCGTTGATAGAGTGTAAGTGAGATCGTTCCAACGAGGATTTAAGCTTAATCTTGAGAGTTTAATTTGATTAACAATCTAATATCTATTTATACAAACAAACCTCCTGTGAAATTACCAATTTGGATCTCTTATTAGCAGGACACATATATAATTTAAGGGTAAAAGTGTCATTACTCACTTTTTCTCTCTTTTTCTTCTTATACTTTCTTTCTTACTTTTTCACTTTCTTCTTACAATCTCTTTCTTCCTTTTCACTTTTCTCTTACACTCTCTTTCTTCCTTTTTTCTCTTTCTTTTTACATTCTCTTTCCTCCTTTTCACTTTTCTCCTACACTATTTTTTCTCATTTTTTTCATTTTACTTTTCTCATAAACAATTATTTTCTTTCTCTTATAACTTCACACTAAAAAAATTATCACCTTAAAATTTTAATTTTTCTCTCCAAAAAAGGTTTATACTCTTATTGAAAATCTACTATCACCTCTTATTGGTAATCTACTATCTATCTTTTACTATCTGTTATAATCTACTAATCAACTAAAATAATCAATTGAAACTACGAGAGAGCGCTGCAATAATATATAAAAAACACGGGATAACTGCACTAATATATAAAAAAAAACACGAGATTAATATTTGTCATTGATAATTAAATTTTTTGACACCTACTATCTAAAAAAATAAGAAGACTTAATAACTATTTAAACTACTAGATAACTGCACTGATATATAGAAAAAACACGGGATAACTGTAATGATATATAAAAAACACGGGATTCATATTTGCCGTTGATAATTATAAATTTATAATTTTTGAAGACTACTATAAACCCACTATCTAAAAAAACAAGACGACTTAATGACTATTTAACTATTTAAACTAATTAATATTTAAAACACACATGACAAATATTTTTTACTGATACCTAAAAAATGACAATTGTCATTGATATATAAAAAAACACGGGATAAATATTTCTTATTGATTATCTACTATTCATCAATTACTATCTACTATAATCTACTAATCCTCTAAATTGAGACTACGAGATAACTACAATGATATGTAAAAAAAACACGGAATAACTGCACTAATATATAAAAACACAAAATTAATATTTGTCATTAATAATTAAAATTTGTGAAAACTACTATAAACCTAGCTACTATCTAAAAAACAAGAAGATTTAATGACTATTCAAACTACTGATTAATATTTAACACACATATTTCTTATTGATAATCTACTATCTCTCTTTTACTATCTACTATAATATAATCTACTAATACACTAAAATAACAATTGAAACTACGGGATAACTGCACTGATATATAAAAAATACGAGATTAATATTTGTCATTGATAATTAAAAATGACAAATAATTGTCACTAATACCTAAGTAATGATTGCACTGATAATTTAAACACACGATAACTGGACTGATAATTTAAAACACATGTGACAAATATTTGTCACTAATACATAAAAAATGACAAATAATTGTCACTGATATATAAAAATACACAGGATAAATATTTATTATTGATAATCTATCTTTGAGCCCGTTTGTTACGGGTTATTTTTTAAAAAAATCACGTTTTTAAAAAAAATAATCACTTCTGACGACATGTTGTCCGTTTGTTGCAGATTATTAAAAAAATGAAAAGCTGAAAATAATCTAAAAATTGCTTTATATGAGAAGCTGTTTTGAGTAGCTTCTCATAAAAATCAGTTTTTTAAGAATGATTTTTTTAAAATAAGTGATTTTCAGTTCGTTACACAAACACAAAACAACTTCTCATTTTCTTAAAAATCTCTAAAAACTAATCTTTAAATTATTTAACAACAAAATCACTTATTTTTTAATCCGTAACAAACGTGCCCAAAAACTATTTACTATAATCTACTAATAAACTCAAATAATCGATTAAGATTATAAGATTATAAGATAATTGCACTAATACATAAAAAAACACGGATAACTTTTACTTGATATATAAAAGAAATTCGAGGATAACTGCAATTTTATATATATATATATATATATATATATATATATATATATATATATATATATATAAACATAGGATAGTTGCACTGATATATAAAAAGACAATGTATTGATATATAAAAAAACACGAGGTAAATGCATAGATTGTTTTTAAATGATACTTTTACATTTTTAGATTTTAATATTTATCTATTTTTTATTTGAAACTTCTTTTTTATCTACTTTAATTTTGTCTTTATTTTCACGGGGTAATGTTTAGACTACTTTAAAACTGTCTAAGTTCATTCATAGAAAGAACATGAAAGCATTCCGTGCATACGCACGGGTATCCTACTAGTTTAGTGAAGAAAGTAAATGACACACAAGTTTTTGGTAACATAAACAGTAATAAAAGTAAAAGGGTAATGTGAAATCAGTGATGAGAACAAGCTGAGATGCATTCACTTCAGTAGCTTCATTAATATGCAATTAAGTGTATGCTCAATGCTGCAGCAATAAGACATTATTCTCTCGAATACTTCACACTAGGTTTCCTTGCAAGAGTTTATCTCTAAACCCTAAAGAAGTGCCTCCTAGGCTGCTTGAGCACCGACAGTATTCACCTTATGGGTTATTCTCTCCTATCTCTAGGGTTAAGCAAGGAACATCAAGATCTCTCGTTAATGTCCACTACCCATATTACCTTGTGAGATTAATTTACAAATCATCTCTGAATTTATAAATGCTATTTAGCATAGACGACCAATCCTAGTCTAAAATGGAAATATTATCACACACAAGGTAAAATGCACAACATTAAACAAACTTCATTAATTGCATAATAAATCTAGCTACATTAGATCCAACATCTCAACTATGAGTATTTAGCTCATATTGAGTTTACAAAACATGGAAAATAACTTAAACAAAAGAGTAGAAGTCATATTACAAATTTCAAGGTAATGATACTATAACGAAGAAACAGAGAGAGAGCTCCAATGGTGACAATGGAGTTCTGATCCAGCTCTTCTAAATAGAAATCCACCAAGAAAAATGCAATTCCAGTGATGCTGTCGCAATCGTCTCAGAAATGTATCAAATTTGGTAATGGAGGTGAGCTAAGCACGCTATGAGGAGCTAAACTTCCTCTTGACGGCAGAGCAATGGCTGTCTCTCAAATTAGAAATGGAGGCTGGCTTATATAGTGTCTCCTTGCACGCAACCCTAGAAAATATCTTCTTTGGGAAATGCATCCTAGGTTAAAGGGAAATTGTGGGAAATCCACATGAGGTCATATCTTTCCGTGCCATCCAGCTCTGACAGCTGTCCTTGCCTCAATTTATGTGTTTTCCGCATTCCCTTGAGCTTTCTCTCTCATCTAGCGCATTTTTGCTATTGCGCACGCACCTGTTGCTGCAGAACTACACAAAACACAATTAAAAGCACAAAGGGCATAAATATGCCCAATTCAAACCAATTCATCCTTGAACCAATAATTCTAACCTAAACACTTAATTACAAGCTAATTCACAAAAAATGCTAACAAATTCACTTAAAAACAAGCTTAGAAAGCAAGTAATAACCATCATAAATGAGGGTTATCACCCGGTCTATTTCATCAGCAAAATACTGAAAGGGCCGGAGACAAGATATCAGAAGATTGAAAAGCTAGCTTTTGCGTTACTGGTTGCCGCTCGCAGGTTGAGGCCTTATTTCGTGGGCCATCAAGTCGTGGTAAGAACCGATCAGCCCATCAGACAAATCCTCCATCGACCAGATCTGGCAGGCCGCATGATCAAATGGGCAGTAGAACTCAGTGAGTTTGGTATAAAGTTTGAGTCCAAGTCGGCCGCAAAGGCCCAGATCCTGGCTGATTTTATTGCTGAAAAGACACCAGTTCCGGACGAGCAGTCAATGACAACTTGGACCCTGCATGTTGATGGTTCAGAGGGTCTCACTGTAGAAGTATCTTTGATGTTCGCCTTCCACACGTCCAATAATCAGGCGGAGTATGAGGCGTGCATTGCCGGTCTACTGCTCGCCAAGGAATTCAATGTCGAACGCGTTGAACTCCATTCAGATTCTTTGCTAGTCGTATCCCAGATTCAGGAGTTGTATGATGCAAAGGATGAAGTCCTCAAGAACTACTTGGCCAAAGTAAGAAAGCTACTCCGGCAATTCGACCGAGCAGAATTGAAAAAAGTGTCAAGTGCACGCCGATGTTCAAATCGCCCCTTCTTCAGAACTACAGAGCCTCGCCTCACCATGGTCGTGTTCTTTGTAACACCCTAAATAATTTAATTAAGTAATTGATTAAATTGTTTAAGTGTTGCACTATTTTAATTATAATAAGTATAATATAGTGTTTTATATTGAGTATCTTATTTTAATTGAAGGGAGTGGTATTGGAAATACCGGAGCTGCTGTTATGGGCCCAGGAGCCCAAGCCCAATGACTTAGGCTCCTAGGGTTGGTGCAATTCGCACCATTCTCCCAAAAGAAAGAAAAAACGAAAGACAAGAGAGAAAGAGAGAGGAGAAACGGCGCAAGGAGAGTGAGAAGAGGGAGAAGGGATCGCACCAAGCAAAGGAAAGAGGAGAGCTCACTTGTTGCTGTGGTTTTTGCACATGACTCAAGGAAAAGGAATTTCTACGGTTAAAATAAGGTAAGGGGAGTCTCACTCTATAATAGAGAGTATAATAGGGTGTAGGTCTATTATAGAGTCTTAGTGTTGTTAATTGAGATTGAATTTGATGATTGTATGTTTGATTTTGATGGATTGAATGGAATTGAGTAGGAAAATCGATTTAGGGCTTTAAATTGGGGTTTTAAGTTCTTGACTTGACTTTGATGCATGATTGAGTGCTATAGTATGAAATTGATTGTGTTGGCATGATTATAAAATGTATTTGAGTAGTTTGTGATGATTAGAAATGAAAGGATTTGAGAATTGAGGGTTTTGGGGTCATGGGGCGCCAATGTGCTAGGGATTTGGCGCCACGTATGCTAATTCACGTCTTGAGAAAAAATGGGTGTTCTTTGGGTTGTCTCTGCCAGGGCGCCACATTGCTGGGAAAATGGTGCCCTGGGCACTGTTCATGTGCTTTGGAATGTGTTCTTTGTGCAGTGTGTTTCTGCCGAGCGCCAAGTTGCTAGGAAAATGGCGCCACAATGCAATCGCTTGCGTCTTTGGGTGTGTGTGTGCGCGATGTGGGCGCCAAATGCTGCCCCAGGGTGCCCAGAATGGCCCTCGTGTCACCGTATGCAGCTGGCTTGTGTGTGCGATGTTCTTTATGCAGGCGCCAAGTTGCCGAGAATCGCGCCACATGCACTTTGCTCATGTGCACATAATGAGTGTTTTAAGTGAAATTTAGAGTTCTAGGCATATTTCACCGTGCCATCTTTTGCAGTTGCCTGCCCAAAAACAATTTTAAACATTTTGGCTCGAGTAGTTTTAGTTTTGCACGTGTCAGTTGAGGGTTGTCCTGGTGGGTAATTCTGTGGCGCTATAAGGGTGCGCCTATGGGGTGGTTTAAGTGAAATTTAGAGTTGTAGGCATATTTTACCGTGCCATCTTTTGTAGTTGCCTGCCCAAAAAAAATTTTAAACATTTTGGCTCGAGTGGTTTTCTTTGTGCATGTGTTGTGTGTGCTGGGTCAGGTGCAGGGCGCCAAACAGTGCTGCCCAGGGCGCCTAGGCAGGCGCCTGAGTCTGAGACTGTGTCTCAGTCTGTGTCTTAGTTTGTGTCTAGGACTGTGTTGCCCAGGGGGGCGCCAGATTGCTAGAAAAGTGCCCCGTGGGTTGTGTTGCCACGGGCGCGCCAATTGCTTGAGTTCTGGCGCCTAGTCTTTGTGTTGCACAAGGTGGCGCCAGAATGTGGGGAAAATGGCGCCTAGTGCTGCCATGTGCCTAAGTGTGTGCTGTTTTGGTCCCTAGGTGACAGTTTGGTCCCTAGGTGACTGTTTTGGTCCTAAAGAGTGTTTAGGTCCCCGGGGAGGTTTAGCCCTCCGATTATGATTAGTCCTTGGGACTTGATTGTGTTGAGTTAGTGACAGAGGTGATTGATGATGGGCCATGGGGGCCAGAGTCATGGGGACTCAATTTTATTGATGAGAATGATGAGTAATGGGCTGCGGTCTTGGTGTATAAATGATTGTGATGATGTGTGTGTTCATGAGTCACATGCATACATTCGGCTGCGGTCTGGTGTTTATTTCGGCTGCGGTCGCGACATATAATGAGTAATGATGAGGCCATGAGGGCCAATGGTACCACATGCATCTTTGCATCACATTGCATCCATTCTTATAAGTGATGTTATACTAATTGTGATGGTTGTGATTGATTGACTTCTATAAGCCTGATATACTGCTTATTATAGTTTCTATTATATGGTTTGAGACTCACCCATTTCTGTTGTTGTTCACCACAGGTAGCCATGAGTGAAGGCCTAGTTCCTTCACTTCCCCGAGTCGGTCTGCTCTGATACGTAACACCTAGGGGATGGGTCTTAGGATCATGACTATTGTAGCCCTTTTTCTATTGAACTTTGTATTTTGCTGTTTTTACCTATTTGTTGAGACTGTTGTTTGTCTCCTAAAGATTATGTTTATTACCGCTGCATGATGTTAGATTTTTCCGGTGTATGGATTGAGTTATCACATTGATAAGGATCCTATTTCCACGTCTTGCTGGTGTTGCGTATTACACTATTTAATGGAGTATATGTGTTATAATTTATTGTTGTTTGAGCTTAAATGAGTGTAGCACTCCATTTGAAATCGATTTTTATACTCTGATTTTATTATAAAATGCCGGGTAGAAATGGGGTGTTACATTAGTGGTATCAGAGCAAAAGTTCGGTCTGTCCGGCCAAGTGTGTCTGTCTGTCATAGTGTGTATGACAACTAGGTGTCTTAAATTAGTTCTGAATGGTTGTTTATGCTGCGGTGCTAGGTTGATATGGCCAGGAGAATTGATGCTGCTCTTGCTGAGGCCTTGCAGGCTATAGCGCAGGCTGTGGGTACCCAACAGAATGCTGAGACCCGTAGTCTGGCTACTTTCCAGAGGGAGAACCCTCCTACCTTCAAGGGGAGGTACAACCCAGATGGTGCACTGGCTTGGCTGAAGGAGATTGAGAGGATCTTCCGGGTGATTAGCTGTAATGATGAGCAGAAAGTCAGGTATGGTACTCATACTCTATCTGAGGAGGCTGACGACTGGTGGTTGGAGACCAGTGAGAGGTTAGGGGCTGCTCATGAGGAGGTTACTTGGGCTGTGTTCAGGAGGGAATTCCTGAGGAAGTACTTTCCAGAGGATGTCAGAGGTAAGAAAGAGATGGAGTTTCTGGAGCTTAAGCAGGGTAGCATGACTGTCACAGAGTATGCTGCCAAGTTTACTGAGCTGGCCAAGTTCTATCCACACTACTCGGAGGCTGGTTCTGAATTCTCAAAGTGCATCAAATTTGAGAATGGGTTGAGAGCTGATATCAAGCAGGCTATAGGGTATCAGAAGATCAGAGTGTTTGCTGATTTAGTTGACTGCTGCAGGATTTATGAGGAGGACAGCAATGCCCGCTCTAGAGTCATGAGAGACCAGAGGGGTAAATTTCAGAACAGGGGTAAGCCATATGAGGTGTCTGCTGATAGAGGTAAACAGAGGTATGCTGGTGGTAGCAGGTAAGCTGGTGGTAGCAGGTATGCTGGTGGTAGTAGGTCTGCTGATGGTAAGAGGTCTGCTGAGGGCAAGAAGCCAAGTGGGGGAGATGCTCCTGCTGATATTGTGTGTTTCAAGTGTGGCAAGCCGGGTCACAAGAGTTTTGAGTGCAAGACTGGGGGAAAAATATGCTTCCGTTGTGGGAAGGAGGGTCACATGGCTTCTGATTGTGATCGTAAGGAGGTAGTGTGTTTCAATTGTGGTGAAGCTGGTCACTTTAGCTCCAAGTGTACTACACCAAAACAGGAGAGGTCCAGTGGAAGAGTATTTGCTCTAGCAGGTTCAGAGGAGGCCAATGAGATTCTGGTGTACTCTAAGTCTGAGGAGGAGCACACAGAGCACTTGAGGTTGGTGCTAGATGTGTTGAAAGAGAAGAAATTATATGCTAAGCTGTCAAAGTGTGAGTTCTGGATGAATGAGGTAAGCTTCTTGGGTCATATTATTTCTGGTGATGGTATAGCTGTGGACCCAGCCAAGGTTGATGCAGTGTTGCAGTGGGAGAGCCCAAAGTCAGTGACTGAGATCAGAAGCTTCTTGGGGTTGGCTGGTTACTATAGGAGGTTCATTGAGGGTTTCTCTAAGCTAGCCTTTCCGTTGACTCAATTGACCTGTAAGGGAAGAGCCTTTGTGTGGGATGCAAAATGTGAAGAGAGTTTCCAAGAGTAGAAGAGAAGGTTGACAACATCTCCAGTGTTAGTGCTGCCTGTGCCGGTTCAACCTTTTGTTGTGTACTGTGATGCTTCCAAGATGGGCTTGGGAGGTGTATTGATGCAGGATGGGAAGGTAGTTGCTTATGCGTCCAGACAGTTGAGGACACATGAGAAGAACTATCCGACTCATGATTTGGAGTTGGCTGCCATTGTTTTTGTGCTTAAGATCTGGAGGCACTATTTGTATGGTACCAGGTTCGAGGTGTTCAGTGATCACAAGAGTCTGAGGTACCTGTTTGACCAGAAGGAGCTGAATATGAGGCAGAGGCGTTGGTTAGAGCTGCTGAAGGATTATGATTTCGGCTTGAACTATCACCCCGGCAAAGCTAATGTCGTGGCTGATGCTTTAAGTCGGAAGACTTTACATATGTCAGCTATGATGGTGAGGGAATTGGAGTTGATTGAGCAATTCCGTGATTTGAGTCTGGTTTGTGAAGTGACACCCCAGAGTGTCAGATTGGGTATGTTGAGGATTGGGAATGACTTCTTGGTTAGTGTCAGAGACGCCCAGAAGTTGGATGTGAAACTGGTTGATTTGTTGGTAGCTGGTGATCAGGCTGTGGATGGGGATTACAGGTTGGATTCCCAAGGAGTGTTGCGATTCAGGGACAGAATTTGTGTTCCTGATGATGCTGAGTTGAAGAAAATGATACTTGAGGAGAGCCATAGGAGCAAGCTAAGCATTCATCCGGGTGCTACTAAAATGTATCATGATCTGAAGAAACTGTTTTGGTGGCCTGGTATGAAGAGGGATGTTGCGCAATCTGTTTATGCCTGTTTGACTTGCCAGAAGTCAAAGATTGAGCACCAGAAGCCTGCGGGGTTGATGCAACCTTTGGAGATTCCGGAATGGAAATGGGACAGCATTTCCATGGACTTTGTGACTGGGTTACCAAACACTGTGAGAGGGTTTGACACTATCTGGGTGATTGTGGATAGGTTGACCAAGTCTGCCCATTTTATTCCTATCAACATCACCTATCCTGTACCGAAATTGGCAAAGATTTATATTCAGGTGGTAGTGAAACTGCATGGGGTTCCGAAGAGTATTGTGTCAGATAGAGACCCGAGGTTTACATCTGAATTCTGGAGGAGCTTGCAGGAGGCATTGGGGTCTAAATTGAGGTTGAGTTCAGCTTATCATCCTCAGACTGATGGACAGACTGAGAGAACCATTCAATCCCTGGAGGATTTATTGAGAGCTTGTGTGCTTGAGCAGGGAGGTGTGTGGGATACACATCTCCCACTGATTGAATTTACTTACAATAATAGCTACCATTCGAGTATAGGGATGGCTCCATTTGAGGCATTGTATGGCCGGAGGTGTAGAACTCCTTTGCGCTGGCATGAGTCCGGTGAGAGTGTTGTTCTTGGACCGGAATTGGTTAGAGAGACTACAGAGAAGGTAAAGATGATCAGAGAGAAAATGAAAGAGTCCCAGAGCCGGCAGAAAAGTTACCATGATAGGAGGAGAAAGGACTTGGAGTTTGGTGGTGAGCATGTATTCACGAGGTCACGCCTATGATCGGTGTTGGGCGTGCCACAAAGCAAAGAAGTTAACTCAGAGGTTTATTGGACCGTACCAAATCACCGAGAGGTTGGAAAGGTTGCTTATAGGGTGTCCTTGCCACCTAATCTTTCGAACTTGCACGATGTATTCCACGTGTCACGCGCTTGAAGTATATTCGAACCTGCTCATGTGATTCACGTGGATGATGTGGAGTGCGTGAGAACCTCACCGTAGAGACTATGCCGGTGAGGATTGATGATAGAGAAGTGAAGGTCTTTGAGAGGAAAGACATTGCCTTAGTCAAGGTAGTGTGGTTGGGAGGCTCTTGGTGAGAGTATGACTTGGGAGCCGGAGAGCGGGGATGCGGGAGTCTTATCGAGTTATTTGACTCAGTGCAATTTCGAGGACGAAATTTCTTAAGTGGGGAGAGTTGTAACACCCTAAATAATTTAATTAAGTAATTGATTAAATTGTTTAAGTGTTACACTATTTTAATTATAATAAGTATAATATAGTGTTTTATATTGAGTATCTTATTTTAATTGAAGGGAGTGGTATTGGAAACACCGGAGCTGCTGTTATGGGCCCAGGAGCCCAAGCCCAATGACTTAGGCTCCTAGGGTTGGTGCAATTCGCACCATTCTCCCAAAAGAAAGAAAAAACGAAAGACAAGAGAGAAAGAGAGAGGAGAAACGGCGCAAGGAGAGTGAGAAGAGGGAGAAGGGATCGCACCAAGCAAAGGAAAGAGGAGAGCTCACTTGTTGCTGTGGTTTTTGCACGTGACTCAAGGAAAAGGAATTTCTACGGTTAAAATAAGGAAAGGGGAGTCTCACTCTATAATAGAGAGTATAATAGGGTGTAGGTCGATTATAGAGTCTCTAGTGTTGTTAATTGAGATTGAATTTGATGATTGTATGTTTGATTTTGATGGATTGAATGGAATTGAGTAGGAAAATCAATTTAGGGCTTTAAATTGGGGTTTTATGTTCTTGACTTGACTTTGATGCATGATTGAGTGCTATAGTATGAAATTGATTGTGTTGGCATGATTATAAAATGTATTTGAGTAGTTTGTGATGATTAGAAATGAAAGGATTTGAGAATTGAGGGTTTTGGGGTCATGGGGCGCCAATGTGCTAGGGATTTGGCGCCCTGTGTACAGTTCACGTGCAGAAAAATGGGTGTTGCTGGGTTGTCTCTGCCAGGGCGCCACATTGCTGGGAAAATGGCGCCACAGGCAATCGTTCATGTCTTTGGAATGTGTTCTTTGTCTTGGTGTGTTCTGCCAGGTGCCAAGTTCTTTGGAAAAATGGCGCCACAATGCCTTTGTTCTGCGTCTTTGGGTGTGTGTGTGTGCGATGTGGGCGCCAAATGCTGCCCCAGGGTGCCCAGAATGGCGCCTGTGTCACTTTATGCTTGATGGCGTGTGTGCGTGTTCTTTATGCAGGCGCGCCAAGTTCTTTGAAATCGGCGCCACATTACCGCTTTCATGTGCACATAATGAGTGTTTTAAGTGAAATTTAGAGTTCTAGGCATATTTCATCTGTGCCATCTTTTGCAATTGCTCGCCTAAAAACAATTTTAAACATTTTGGCTCGAGTAGTTTTAGTTTTGCACGTGTCAGTTGAGGGTTGTCCTGGTGGGTAATTCTGTGGCGCTATAAGGGTGCGCCTATGAGGTGGTTTAAGTGAAATTTAGAGTTCTAGGCATATTTTACCGTGCCACCTTTTGCAGTTGCCTGCCCAAAAACAATTTTAAACATTTTGGCTCGAGTGGTTTTCTTTGTGCATGTCTTTGTGTGTCTTTGGGTCAGTGCGGGCGCCAAACAATCTTTGCCAGGCGCTGAGTGAGAGCGTGTGTCTCGATCAGTGTCTTAGTTTGTGTCTAGGACGTGTGTTGCCTGAGGGGCGCCAGACAGCTAGAAAAGTGGCGCCCAGGTGGTTGTGTTGCCACGGGCGCCAAATTGCCGAGTTTACGCGCGCTAGTCTTTGTGTTGCACAAGGTGGCGCGAGAATGTGGGGGAAAATGGCGCATAGTCTTTGCCATGTGCCTAAGTGTGTCTTTGCTTTTGGTCCCTAGGTGACGCTTTGGTCCCTAGGTGACCATTTTGGTCCTAAAGAGTGTTTAGGTCCCCGTGGGAGGTTTAGCCCTCCGCTTATGATTAGTCCTTGGGACTTGATTGTGTTGAGTTAGTGACAGAGGTGATTGATGATGGGCCATGGGGGCCAGAGTCACGGGGACTCAATTTTATTGATGAGAATGATGAGTAGTGGTGTAACACCCCTTTCTACCCCTTTAATTCACACGTCATTATCATAGAAATCTCTTTTTCAAAAAAACTCATTTAATTAGTAGAAAGGAAATGCCACATCATCATTAATAAAACTCATCATCCGCACCATCAAAGTTTGTGCCAAAAACACAATCGTCATGAAATTTAAACTTCAAAATTAATCTCGTCGCAGCGAAAATAAAACAACAGCTCACTATGCCTCTCAAACACGTATCATTTCATCAACATAGTCATTAAATAGTTAATTAAACAATAACAACTCCAACTACGCCCCTAGGTGTCACGGTATCGACGTAGAGCGACTCAAAACATCCCAACAAATTTAAACAAAGAAGGCGGCAGGACCTTCACTCATGCGGTTACTGCGAGCGTTGCCACAATAGAGCAACATTCCAAGCGAGAAAGGGTGAGAATTTCAATAAAACATAATCAGATACATAGTAGAGAAATGAGAGCAGGCAATCACATAGTATCATCATCATCGCCACATCATAAACACACAACACCAGCTCCAATCACAAACAGCAACCATTCACAGTTATGATTATGTATGAGAGTGCAACCCCACTTTGGGGGCATATGCATGATGGTACCATATTCATCACAATTAAGAGGCCAAGCCTATTCTTCACTTTGAGGCCAAAGCCTATTCTTCGCAAGAGGCCGAAGCCTTTTCTTCACATTTATGCACATGCCATGAGGTCCTATATACACATGTGCATTTCATCAAAATACTCACCTGGAGTACTCACCATCATCATCATAAAACACTCATGGAGTGTATTCGTCGCAATTCATCACAAACAAACAACAGCATTATTAAAACTATACTCATAGAGTATATTCTTCACAAAACATCACGAGTCATATCACAATATCATAATCACTCGTAGAGTGAACTCATCACCTTTCACACAAATCATACTACAACACCATCCTAATTATACTCATAGGGAACATTTACATGAACTCACAAAACCGTACACACCACATCATTTAAGGTATATATATTTTTGGTTTATCTTTTGGTTTAGTGTGTTATAAAATAGTGAACTGATTGACTATGGGATTACTCGGAGTAATCGATACTACTTGCAACAGGCATTGGCCACCTTTTGCAAGGCTCTCGATGATGCCCTTGTAAATACACGATGAAAGAAATTACTCGCCTTAGTGGTAAACCACAATCTAGCCATAGTCAATCAAGCACACTAATAGTATAACATTTCATTCTTACATCAGTTACCACAAAACAGTTTATTTTTGCCTTAAAAGTAGAATATTCAGTTAGGCCTCTGAATAAGCTTTCCAACGCATCTTAGAACACCTCAATCGGGTTCCCGTTCTCAAGATATGAATTTTTCAAAAACGTGAAGAAACAAAGTGATCGATTATGAAAGCAAGTAATTGATTATTGACTCTACATTTTGAAAGCAAGTAATCGATTATGGACTCTATATTTGAAAGCAAGCAATCGATTCCTCTATAATTTGAAAGCAAGCAATCGATTCTTCTATAATTTGAAAGCAAGCAATCGATTCCTCTATATGTTTTAAAAGCAAGCAATCGATTCTTCTATATGTTTTAAAAGCAAGCAATCGATTCTTCTATATGTTTTAAAAGCAAGCAATCGATTCTTCTATATGTTTTAAAAGCAAGCAATCGATTCTTCTATATGTTTTAAAAGCAAGCAATCGATTTGGACTCTACCTTTTGAAAGCAAACAATCGATTATTGGCTCTATATTTGAAAGCAAGAAATCGATTTCTAAGACACACACAAAGAAGAACCTTACGCTTTACAACAAAACACACAAAGAATCATGCATTACAAACATCATCAAAATTCATCAACATCATCCGGGTTCATCACCTACTCAATCATCTCAAAAACAATCAAGATCATCAATTGATATCATCACACACTCAATCATCTCAAAACAATCAAAATCATCAATTGATATCGTCACATACTCAATCAACAACATAGCCCTATTCTCCTACATAAACTATTATGTTAAACTGAAATACTCCCTTACCTTGAGGATTTCGATGTTCCTAAGCAAAGGTTAAGATAATCACGTGCAGAACCCAAAGAACCACGAACGCGACGTCTCCTTCCTCCTTCAAACCGTAATCTCGCTCACCTTCTTGATCAACGAGGAATCAATACAATGGAGTAAGGATCGAATGATACAACACAATGGAAAAGAGAAGCAACGGCATAGAACTCTTACCAAGCTAAACTTGAGATGATTCCTCTTCTTTCTCCCTTCTTAGCGTAGCGCTTCTCCTTCTTCTCTCTCAATTCTGATTTCAGTTTTCTTTCTCTCTCTCAATTCGCAGCTCTCTCAAATTTTTGCACAAATGAGAGAGTTGTGCTAGACTCCTAGGGTTTAAGCAGTGGGCTCAGTGACCACTGGGCCCTCCACGCCAACACCCCTTCTATTACTCGATCCATCTCCTGAATAACACATTTATTTTTCTTGATCAATCACATCTCTAATGAACTTAATAATTCAATTAAACAATTTAATTAAATTATTTCCGGGGTGTTACAACTCTCCCCCACTTAAGATTTTTCGTCCTCGAAAACATACCTGATTCAAATAACTCCGGATACGACTCTCGCATCTTATCCTCCAGCTCCCAAGTCAGGTTTTCTCCAGCTGCTCCAAACCATACAACTTTCACCAAATTGATCTTCTTACCTCGAAGGGTCTTCACTTCCCAATCCTCAATTCGAACAGGCACGGTCTCCACAGTGAGATTATCCCGCACCTCTACATCATCCGGTTGAATCACATGAGACGGATCTGCAATATACTTTCGAAGCTGCGACACGTGAAACACGTCGTGCAAGTTCGAAAGATTAGGTGGCAAGGCCACCCGATATGCAACACTTCCAACTTTCTCCATAATCTGATACGGTCCAATGAAACGAGGAGTCAACTTCTTTGATTTCAGCGCACGCCCGACACCCGTCATAGGTGTGACCCTCAAGAACACGTGGTCACCCGCCTCAAACTCTAAATCCTTCCTTCTCTTATCATGGTAGCTCTTCCTGCCTACTCGAGACGCTTTCATTTTCTCTCGGATCATCTTCACTTTCTCAGTGGTTTCCCTAACCAGCTCAGGTCCAAGCACTAAACTTTCCCCAGTCTCATACCAACATACCGGAGTCCTACACCTCCGACCATACAATGCCTCAAACGGTGCCATCCCGATATCGGAGTGATAACTATTGTTGTATGTAAACTCGATCAAGGAAGATGAGCATCCCACGCACCTCCTCGCTCTAGAACACACGACCTCAACAGATCCTCCAATGATTGAATTGTCCTCTGCATGCGCCGCCTCGTCGGTTTGAGGATGATAAGCCGAACTCACCTCAATTTCGTACTCCAACTCCTTCGCAAACTACTCCAAAATTCAAAGTAAACCTTGGATCTCTATCCGACACAATGCACAAAGGAACACCATGCGCCTTCACGATCACCGAATGTAGATTTCACCAATCTCGACACCTGATACTTAATACCGATAGGGATAAAATGAGCCGACTTCGTCAATCATCCACCACTACCCAAATCGAATCATGTCCTCTCACCGTATTGGGTAACCCGACCACAAAATCCATGGAGATACTATCCCACTTCCACTGGGGACATTCAACGGTTGCATCATTCCCGCAGCTTCGATGCTCGACCTTCGACTTCCGGCGAGTCGACACGAGTACACGAATCGCGCCACATCTCGCTTTAACCCGTGCCACTAAAACATCTTTTTCGAGATCTTGATACATCTTCGCCGCCTCCGGGATGGATACTTAATTTACTCCTATGTCCTTCCTCAAGGATTGCTTTTTCATTTCCTCATCTTCGGGAACACAAATTCTTCCACGGTACTCACTACGTTACGAGTATCTAACTCAAGTCTTCATTCCCGTGCTTACCAATCCCACTCATCAAATCCACCAATTTCACATCTAACTTGCGCTTCCCGGATACTAGTCATAAAATCATTGCCAATTTTAACATGCCCAACCCGACACTCACGAGGTGTGACTTCACAAACTAAACTCATGTCCCCGAATTGCTCAATCAACTCAAGCTCTCTCGCCATCAATGCCGACATATGTAAGGTCTTCCACTCAAAGCATCTGCAACCACATTAGCTTTACCCGTGATAACTCAATTCAAAATCATAATCTTTCAATAGTTCCAACCACCGCGCTGCCTCATATTCAATTCTTTACGATCGAACGAATACAGTAGACTCTTGTGGTCACTAAACACCTCAAATCTCGATCCATACAAGTAGTGCCTCCAGATTTTCAATGTAAATACCACAACAGCAAGTTCTAGATCATGAGTAGGGTAATTCTTCTCATGAGTCCTTAATTGCCTCGACGCATAAGCGACCACTTTCCCATTCTGCATAAGCACGCCACCCAAACCCATCTTGGAAGCATCACAGTATACTACAAACGGGTCGACCGAACTAGGTAATGTCAACACTGGAGATGTAGTCAATCTTCTTTTCAGCTCATTGAAGCTTTCTTCACATCGGTCATCCCAAACAAAAGCTTTGCCCTTGCAAGTTAATTGGGTCAATGGCAGAGCCAACTTCGAAAATCCCTCAATGAATCTTCTATAATAGCCAGCTAATCCCAGAAAACTCCTTATTTCAGTAACTGACTTTGGAGACTCCCACTGCAACATCACAATCAACTTTGGAAGGATCCACCGCAATCCCTTCACTAGAAATCACATGACCGAGAAAAACGACCTTTTCAACCAAAACTCACACTTGGACAACTTGGCATATAACTTTCGACTCCTCAGAATTTCTAACACCAACCTCAGATGTTCCGCATGCTCCTCTTCCGACTTAGAGTAAATCGAATGTCATCAATGAAAACCACCACAAACTTGTCCAAGTACTCCGGAAAATTTGGTTCATGTATCCCATGAATACTCCCTGGTGCATTAGTCACACCGAAGGCATAACGGAATACTCATAGTGTCCATATCTTGTCCTAAATGCCGTCTTGAACATCTTCATCCTTGACCTTGATCCGGTGATAACCGCATCTTAAGTCAATCTTGCTAAATACTTTAGCACCCACTAATTGATCCATCAAGTCATCAATCCTCGCGAACGGTACTTATTCCCGATTGTAACTTTGTTCAACCGACGGTAGTCTACACACAACCTCATACTCCCATCTTTCTTTTCACTAGCAAAGACCGGAGCTCCCAAGGTGACACACTCGGTCTCACAAACTTCTTTTCTAACAAATCTTCAAGTTGCTTTTTCAATTACGCCAACTCGGATGCGGACATTCTATATGGTGCCATAGACACAAAGCTTAGTGCGCGGGAACCGTGTCAATAGTAAACTCCACCTCTCTCTCTCGGTGGTACGTCCGGAATCTCATCGAGGAACACCTCGTAAAACTCACGCACTACTAAGCAATTCATCAACCTTCGCTTGGCTCTCGCAGACAACGATGCTAATAGAGAAAACAAATGAACCTCTTCTCTCATCATCCCGTAGGCGACCAGCAGATAGCAAACTGCACTTCTCTTGAGCGAAGCAAAACTCACGGACCTTTCACGACAATTAATATGAACATGGTTATCAACTAACCACCCATACCCGAGAATGACATCCATACCACTCAACGGCAAACAAATTAGATCAACCAAAAATTCTTTACCATACATGGATACAGGACATTTAGCACAAACAACGGAGGTAGTCACCAACCGCCCAGCCGGAGTATCGATAACCATCTCCTCAACATATCGGATAAAACAAGACTTAAGTTCTCAACACATGCAAAGAAGAATAAAACTATGGGTAGCACCAAAGATCAACAATAGCAACAAGAGGAGTATTATTGATATAGCACGTGCTCGAATCTCGTTCACCACGCCGGACCCTTGGCTAGAGTAAAAACTTTTCCATACGACTTCTCTTTCTTAGGTTTAGGACACCGTGTAATCGACGTGACCACTCTCTTCACAATTGAAGCATACTACATCCTTCTTATCACGGTTGAAGGACATGTGCCCCTCCTTCCCACACTTATAACATCTCTTCTTCTCCTTGTTTGGGCAACTGGACTCTTATGGCTCGCTTTCCCACACGTGTAACAAGTAACACCGGGCCGCAACATCTCCCCACTTCGCTTAGACCCACCAACAAATTTACCAACAGACTTTCCCTTGCCCTTACCAAAGCGGGCACCTCATGGGCTTACCACGACCGAAAAATTCTTCTCGCTTTTCCATAGCCCCGGAGAAGGCATTATTGTCTTCTTCAAAATTCGCACTATTAACCAACAATGGGAACACACGGATCTGCGATGATACCCTATGGCTCTCTTAATGTCAAGACGCAACCCGCTTTTCAAACTTGATACATTTGGAGAACTCAGCCCCTCTCCGTCATAATGAGGATAAAACTTAGACAAATTTCGGTGAACTTTGCAAAAAAGATACTCGTGATGACGTGCTACCTTGCTCAAGTCCGAGGAACTCAACCTCCTTCTTCCCGCGGACATCCTCTGGGTAGTACTTTCTCTTGAATTCCCTCTCAAACACCGCCCAAGTAACCTCCTCATTGGCAGTCGTCAACCCCTGACTAGTGCAATCCATAACACGGAAGATCCGGCTCCATCTCACTTAGCCACTCAAGGGCACCATTAGGATTATACCCGCCTTCAAAAGTAGGAGGGTTCTCACGCCGAACCGTAGCCAAACTACGCCTTCCATCACCAATAGCATTGGGTATGTTACCCACAACTCCAAAGATAGCTCGCAAGGCGTGACAAAGTCTTGACATCGTTCCGTCCTGCCATTCTAGCACTGCAACAGAAACAAAAATCAGAAACGAGTAACACAGCTCAAATGTTACTCAACTTGACGACTCAACCACCGGCCGGACAGACCGAACTGCTCTGATACCACTAATGTAACACCCCTTTCTACCCCTTTAATTCACACATCATTATCATAGAAATCTCTTTTTCAAAAAAACTCATTTAATTAGTAGAAAGGAAATGCCACATCATCATTAATAAAACTCATCATCCGCACCATCAAAGTTTGTGCCCAAAACACAATCGTCATGAAATTTAAACTTCAAAATTAATCTCGTCGCAGCGGAAATAAAACAACAGCTCACTATGCCTCTCAAACACGTATCATTTCATCAACATAGTCATTAAATAGTTAATTAAACAATAACAACTCCAACTACGCCCCCCTAGGTGTCACGGTATCTAGGAGAGCGACTCAAAACATCCCAACAAATAAACAAAGAAGGCAGCAGGGACCTTCACTCGCGGTTACCTGCAGCGTTGCCACAATAGAGCAACATTCCAAGCAGAAAGGGTGAGAATTTCAATAAAACATAATCAGATACATAGTAGAGAAATGAGAGCAGGCAATCACATAGTATCATCATCATCGCCACATCATAAACACACAACACCAGCTCCAATCACAAACAAAGAACCATTCACGCTTATGATTATGTATGAGAGTGCAACCCCACTGTGGCATATGCATGATGGTACCATATTCATCACAATTAAGAGGCCAAGCCTATTCTTCACTGGAGGCCAAGCCTATTCTTCTTCGCAAGAGGCCAAGCCTATTCTTCACATTTATGCACATGCCATGAGGTCCTATATACACATGTGCATTTCATCAAAATACTCACCGGAGTACTCACCATCATCATCATAAAACACTCATGGAGTGTATTCGCATGCAATTCATCACAAACAAACAACAAGATTATTAAAACTATACTCATAGAGTATATTCTTCACAAAACATCACGAGTCATATCACAATATCATAATCACTCGTAGAGTGAACTCATCACCTTTCACACAAATCATACTACAACACCATCCTAATTATACTCATAGGGAACATTTACACGCAACTCGTCAAAAACCGCATACACCACATCATTTAAGGTATATATATTTTTCTGGTTATCTTTTGGTTTAGTGTGTTATAAAATAGTGAACTGATCGACTATGAGATTACTCGGAGTAATCGATACTACTTGCAACAGGTGCATTGGCCACCTTTTGCAAGGCTCTCAGTGATGCCCTTGTAAATACACCAGTGAAAGAAATTCTGGCCTTAGTGGTAAACCACAATCTAGCCATAGTCAATCTGCACACTAATAGTATAACATTTCATTCTTACATCAGTTACCACAAAACAGTTTATTTTTGCCTTAAAAGTAGAATATTCAGTTAGGCCTCTGAATAAGCTTTCCAACGCATCTTAGAACACCTCAATCGGGTTCCCGGTTCTCAAGATATGAATTTTTCAAAAACGTGAAGAAACAGTGATCGATTATGAAAGCAAGTAATTGATTATTGACTCTACATTTTGAAAGCAAGTAATCGATTATGGACTCTATATTTGAAAGCAAGCAATCGATTCCTCTATAATTTGAAAGCAAGCAATCGATTCTTCTATAATTTGAAAGCAAGCAATCGATTCCTCTATATGTTTTAAAAGCAAGCAATCGATTCTTCTATATGTTTTAAAAGCAAGCAATCGATTCTTCTATATGTTTTAAAAGCAAGCAATCGATTCTTCTATATGTTTTAAAAGCAAGCAATCGATTCTTCTATATGTTTTAAAAGCAAGCAATCGATTCTTCTATATGTTTTAAAAGCAAGCAATCGATTTGGACTCTACCTTTTGAAAGCAAACAATCGATTATTGGCTCTATATTTGAAAGCAAGAAATCGATTTCTAAGACACACACAAAGAAGAACCTTACGCTTTACAACAAAACACACAGCAATCATGCATTACAAACATCATCAAAATTCATCAACATCATCCAGGTTCATCACCTACTCAATCATCTCAAAAACAATCAAGATCATCAATTGATATCATCACACACTCAATCATCTCAAAACAATCAAAATCATCAATTGATATCGTCACATACTCAATCAACAACATAGCCCTATTCTCCTACATAAACTATTATGTTAAACTGAAATACTCCCCTTACCTTGAGGATTTCGATGTTCCGGAAGCAAAGGTTAAGATAATCACGTGCAAGAACCTAGCAACCACGAACGAACGTCTCCTTCCTCCTTCGAAACCGTAATCTCGCTCACCTTCTTGATCAACGAGGAATCAATACAATGGAGTAAGGATCGAATGATACAACACAATGGAAAAGAGAAGCAACGGCATAGAACTCTTACCAAGCGAAACTTGAGATGATTCCTCTTCTTTCTCCCTTCTTAGCGTAGCGCTTCTCCTTCTTCTCTCTCAATTCTGATTTCAGTTTTCTTTCTCTCTCTCAATTCGCAGCTCTCTCAAATTTTTGCACAAATGAGAGAGTTGTGCTAGACTCCTAGGGTTTAAGTAGTGGGCTCAGTGACCACTGGGCCCTCCACGCCAACACCCCTTCTATTACTCGATCCATCTCCTGAATAACACATTTATTTTTCTTGATCAATCACATCTCTAATGAACTTAATAATTCAATTAAACAATTTAATTAAATTATTTCCGGGGTGTTACAAGTGGGCTGCGGTCTTAGTGTATAAATGATTGTGATGATGTGTGTGTTCATGAGTCACATGCATACATTCGGCTGCGGTCGCGACGATATATATTGAGAAGGCTGCGGTCTGGTGTTTATTTCGGCTGCGGTCGCGACGTATAATGAGTAATGATGAGGCCATGAGGGCAAATGGTACCACATGCATCTTTGCATCACATTGTATCCATTCTTATAAGTGATGTTATACTAATTGTGATGGTTGTGATTGATTGACTTCTATAAGCCTGATATACTGCTTATTATAGTTTCTATTATATGGTTTGAGACTCACCCCTTTCTGTTGTTGTTCACCACAGGTAGCCATGAGTGAAGGCCTAGTTCCTTCACTTCCCCGAGTCGGTCTGCTCTGATACGTAACACCTAGGGGATGGGTCTTAGGATCATGACTATTGTAGCCCTTTTTCTATTGAACTTTGTATTTTGCTGTTTTTACCTATTTGTTGAGACTGTTGTTTGTCTCCTAAAGATTATGTTTATTACCGCTGCATGATGTTAGATTTTTCCGGTGTATGGATTGAGTTATCACATTGATAAGGATCCTATTTCCACGTCTTGCTGGTGTTGCGTATTACACTATTTAATGGAGTATATGTGTTATAATTTATTGTTGTTTGAGCTTAAGTGAGTGTAGCACTCCATTTGAAATCGATTTTTATACTCTGATTTTATTATAAAATGCGGGGTAGAAATGGGGTGTTACATTCTTGGTGGGGGATGGATCTGCTGGGCCCGTTCCCGCCCGCTCCAAGCCAGCTCAAGTTCTTGATTGTGGCAGTCGACTATTTTACGAAGTGGATAGAGGCCGAGCCTCTACCGACCATAACTGCATCAAAAGTAAGCAAGTTCTTTGGCCGAAATGTGCTAGCCCGATTCAGAGTCCCCCAATAGCTGATAACAGACAACGGGACTCAGTTTGCAGATAAGAGATTCAGGGAAATGTTGGCCGGCTGATAACTCTATTTTATATAGAGTTATTCATCTATTTTTACTTAGGTTATTGTTTATTTTCAAGTACATTAATATATAAATATAGCTTATTTTTACTTAGGTTATTGATTAGGACAATTCACTAGGCATAAATACACATATCTTGTTAGGCTTGATGTTTTTGTTCAGTGCAGCAAATGCAGGAGTGGAAACACTGCCAACACCAGGAGTGGAAACACTGCCAACACTAGGAGTGGAAACACTGCCTACACCGCAAAAATCCAAAGCTAGCTTGCACTAAAACATCCAAGGACCATTTTGATGCTTCCACACTTGAATTGTGACGTCATGCCTAGTCACCTGGAGCAGAGCCACTTGCGTAAGTCGGCGATAAACATAAAAATCAAGTTGCAAGGCTCACTTATCTAAAAGACATGTGGCACTTCTCCAATGGACCACCCCTTAGTTATACATGCAAGCGACCATAATCGAGCTATTTGCTTCATTGGTTGTCTGATTTTATCCAAGGTTGGTCCCCAATTGATCTTACGCGCCAAAGGAAACCCATCAAGGGAAGAAAGCTTTCATGCCTATAAATAGAGGCCATAGCTTCACTTACAAATCATCCTTCATTTGTATTTCTTCATTTGTTTCGAAAGGATCACTTAGTTTTAGTTTAGTTTAGTTTAGTTTTAATTTTTTCTTTACGTTTCAAGAGAGAGAAGGAAGGTAAGGAGGTGCTTGACAACCACTCCTTCACTTCTACTTGAAGGAAACTTGTGTAAGGAACTCATATTGTACTTCAACTTGGGAAACTCATGCAAAATATCTTCTATTCGAGTAATCTCTTTCCTTTTAAGTTCTTTGCTATATTACTCATTTGATTATGCTCTTTGCAGATTTTCTCTATTATATTATGAGTAACATGAGCTAAATTCCCTTAAGTTGAGATGTTAGAACCTTGTAATGACCTTCTAAGTATGTTATTATGGTTTGTATAGTGTATGCATTTTAATTCTTGTGTAATAGTTCTTTCAAAGCTTATTCTGGAATTGATCACTTTAGAATAGGTAAACTTGTGGCAAAGGACATGGGTCACATTTATGAACTCAAGAATTAATAGGAATGAGAGTTTATAACAACTTCTTTTTTGAACTAGTTTTAATAAAGATTTGATTGTTAAAACCATGTTAAGTCCTAGACATAGGATAACATAGTTCCTAGGGTGATATAGTGGGAGGTTAAAAAGATAAGTGTGAACCTATTTAGCATGCCTAGACATAGGAAGCTTGTAATGAAACTCGGAAGAAAGTGCTGACAGGCACACACTCATGCAGCTGCATCCAGTGTGGAAACACTACATACTCCACTATAACACTTAGAAGTAAATTACTTGGTGAAAACATCTCAACTACTTTATCTAACTGATTCCTTACACTCTTTACTGTTTATATTGTTTTTACTTACCTTGAAAACTCCAAACCAATAATTAATGCATAGTGTAGACACACTAAGTGTACACTCTGAATATACAAAGATTTACAATACATAATCTCTGTGGGTTCGACCTTTCTTATCACTTTATTACTTGTGTGACTATGTATACTTGCATATATTTCACCACACCAAGTTTTTGGCGCCGTTGCCGGGGATTATAGTAAAATTTTGTTGTTTAGATTGTTAATTTAGTGTTATATTATATATTAGTACTACTGGTATTCTGTTTTCTGTGCAGAAACATTTTAGTGCAGAAACACTCAGTGAGAAACACTAGTTTATGCCCAGGAATAGACCACCAGACTTTGATTGTGATCTAGAAATTGAAAGAAGATTTAGGAGATTGCTAAGACAACAAAGACAAAGACAACAAGACTGCAGAAATATGTCTCACCACAGTGATGATGCCTCAGTAAGAGGAGGACCTAATTCTCAACATCAACAACCTGGAGGTGAGGAAGATCACAGACATCAATTCATTCAAATGGGACCAATAGGTATGATTAATGATAGGGATAGGCCTATTAGGTACTATGCCCAATATGATTAGCAACATATACAGTCTAGCATTGCTAGGCCTAATATTAATGCTGCTCATTTTGAATTTAAACCTATGATGTTTCAAATGTTACAAACAATTGGTCAATTTGGTGGATCCCCACATGAGGATCCCCATGAGCATTTAAAGCAATTCATAGAAGTATGTAGTAATTTTATCATACCTGGTATTAGTGAGGATGCATTTAGACTTAAGTTATTTCCATATTCATTGAAAGATAGGGCCAAATCATGGCTAAACTCTATGGAGCCCAATTCTATTCATACATGGAATGAGCTAGCTGAAAAATTCTTAAGTAAATATTTTCCTCCAGTTAAAAATGCTAGGATGAGACATGATATTACATCTTTTAGACAAAAAGAAATTGAATCATTGTTTGAAGCATGGGAAAGATGGAAGGAGCTATTAAGGAAGTGTCTACATCATGGTTTACCTGTCATTATACAAATGGAAACTTTTTACAATGGTCTAGAACCCCAAACTAGAGTGATGCTTGATGCATCAGCTGGTGGTGTTCTTTTGAATATGTCTTATAATGAAGCATGTGATCTTATTAATAAAATAGCTACATGACACATATGGGGATCCTCATGTGGGGATCCACCAAATTGACCATGTGGTGTCTTACAATGCTCATTCTAATCTAATCTAATCTAATGGTGTCCCCACATGAGGATCCTCATGTGGTGTCTTACAATGCTCATTCTAATCTAATCTAATATCTATCTATTTATACAAACAAACTTCTTATGAAATTACCAATTTAGATCTCTTATTAACATGACACATATATAATTTAAGGGTAAAAGTGTCATTACTCACTTTTTCTCTCTTTTTCTTCTTACACTCTCTTTCTTACTTTTTTCACTTTTTCTTACACTTTCTTTCTTCCTTTTCACTTTTCTCTTACACTCTCTTTCTTCATTTTTTCTCTTTCTTCTTACACTTTCTTTCCTCCTTTTAACTTTTCTCCTACACTCTTTTTCTTCCTTTTTTCATTTTTCTTTTCCCATAAACAATTATTTTCTTTCTCTTATCACTTCACACTAAAAAAAATTATCACCTTAAAATTTTATTTTTTCTCTCCAAAATCGGTTTACACAGTCTATCTTTTACTATCTGTTATAATCTACTAATCAACTAAAATAATCAATTCAAACTACTAGATAGCTGCAATAATAATATATAAAAACACGGATAACCGCACTAATATATAAAAATACTGAGATTAATATTTGTCATTGATAATTAAATTTTTTTGAAGACTACTACTACTACAAACCTACTATCTAAAAAATAAGAAGACTTAATGACTATTTAAACTACTTATTAATATTTTAAATAAATATTTCTTATTAATAATCTACTATCTAACTTTTACTATCTCTATAATATACTAATCAACAAAAATAATCAAATAAAACTACGAGATAATCAAGATCGATATATATATATATATATATATATATATATATATATATATATATATATATATATATATATATATAAAACACTTAGATAATCATTTAATATATAAAAAAATACGAGATTCATATTTTCCATTGATAATGATAATTTTTAAGACTACTATAAACCCACTATCTAAAAAAATAAGAAGACTTATTGACTATTTAAACTGATTAATATTTAAAACAGACGGGACAAATATTTTTCACTAATACTTAAAAAAATGGCAATGGTCACTGATATATAAAAAACACGGGATAAATATTTCTTATTGATAATCTACTATGCATCGTTTACTATCTACTATAAATATTTGTCATTAATAATTAAAAAATTTCATTAATAATCTACACGGGATAAATATTTCTAATTGATAATCTTAGAATAAATATTTGTCATTAATAATTAAAATTTGTGAAGACCACTATAAACCTAGCTACTATCTAAAAAACAAGAAGATTTAATGACTATTCAAACTACTGATTAATATTTAAAACAAATATTTCTTATTGATAATCTATTATCTCTCTTTTACTACGGGATAACTGCAGTGATATATAAGAATTGAAACTACGGGATAATTGCACTGATATATAAAAAACACGAGATTAATATTTGTCATTGATAATTAAAAATGACAAATAATTGTCACTAATACCTAAGAAATGATTGCACTGATAATTTAAACACTGATAACCGAATCGATAATTTAAAACACATGTGGCAAATATTTGTCACTAATACCTAAAAATGACAAATAATTGCCATCGATATATAAAAACACGGGATAAATATTTCTTATTGATAATCTAATATCTATCTTTTACTATCTACTAATAAACTCAAATAACCAATTGAGACTATGAGATAATTGCACTAATATATATAAAAACGGGATAACTTTATTGATATATAAAAAAATATGTGGATATATAATCATGATTATATATATATATATATATATATATATATATATATATATATATATATATATATATATATATATATATATATATCGAGATAATTGCAATCGATATATAAAAACACTGATAAATGCATAGATTGTTTTTAAATGATACTTTTACATTTTTATATTTTTATATTTATCTGTTTTTTATTTGAAACTTATTTATTATCTACTTTAATTTTGTCTTTGTTTTCATGGGGTAACGTTCAGACTATTTAAATACGGTCTAAGTTCATTCATAAAAAAAACATGACGACACCCTGTGCGTATGCACAGGTATCCTACTAGTTAATGACATATCAGCCCTATCTGCTCAAGTAGCCTCTTTAACCAACTTGATCAAGCAGTGCAATAGTGCACCTACATCAAGTGTAGCCACACCTAAAGAAAACACTACAACAACTATAGAGCAAGCCCCTCCAGAAACTACAAGTTGTGTCTATTGTGGGGGAGGCTATCTATATGAAGAGTGTCTTAGCACTCTTGTCTCTGTCAATTATGTAGGTTACAACAAAAATAACAACCTTTACTCTAAAAAGGCATTTCAGCTTTGATGAATCTTGTATGGAAGCCTTTAAAAAACTTAAAAAGGCATTGTTGACAGCACCGATTGTAGTAACTCCAGACTGGAGTAATCCTTTTGAGCTCATGTGTTTGCAGTAGGAGCAGTCCTAGGGCAAAGACATAACAAAGTGTTTCATTCTATATATTATGCTAGCAAAACACTCATTGAGGCTCAAATGAACTACACTGTAACAGAGAAAGAACTATTAGCAGTGGTTTTTGCTTTCGAGAAATTTAGATCCTACTTGGTTGGCACCAAAGTAATTGTGTACACTGACCATTCTGCCATCAAGTATCTAATTTCCAAAAAAGATGCAAAACCAAGGCTAATTAGATGGGTTCTTCTCCTTCAAGAATTTGATCTTGAGATTAGAGATAAGAAAGGAGTGGAGAACCAAGTGGCTGATCATCTCTCTAGACTTGAAAGTCAGAATGCATGTACAAATGAAGAAATCAAGGAAAGTTTCCCTAATGAGAAATTACTAGCAATACCATGAATGCAGCCAGTGTTTCTGCACTTAGTGTGGCCACACCTCATGCTTCAGCACCATGGTATGCAGACATAGTGAACTTCCTTGTGAGCATAGTTGTACCAAGTGACATGAGCTATCAACAAAGAAGAAGGTTCTTCCACATAGTAAAGCAATACTATTAGGATGATCCTCACCTATTCAAGATGTGTCCAAATCAAATAATGAGAAAATGCATTCCTGAAGAAGAACAGCAAGCAGTGCTTCTGCATTGTCATGCTGCACCATATGGAGGTCACTTTGGAAGTCAAAGAACAGCAACAAAGGTACTTCAATCAAAGTTATTTCGCCCTACTCTATTTAAAGATTCATATTATATGGTCAAAACCTGTGATAAATGTCAAAGAAGTGGTAATATATCTAATAGACATAAAATGCCTAGGACTAACATTCTAGAAATAGAACTTTTTGATGTTTGGGGCATGGAATTCATGGGTCCTTTTCCACCTTCTTTTGGCAATGAGTATATCTTAATAGCTGTAGACTATGTGTCCAAATGGGTAGAGGCTGTAGCACTTCCAAATAATGATGCCAAATCAGTTAGCAAATTTCTTCAAAGAAATATTTTTTCAAGGTTTAGCACTCCAAGAGCAATCATCAATGATGAAGGCTCCCATTTTTGCAATAAACACATTGAAAATCTTCTTGCAAAATATGGAGTAAAACACAAAATTGCTACTGCCTATCACCCACAAACTAGTGGACAAGATGAACTTTCAAATAGGGAAATAAAAAGAATGCTAGAGAAAATGGTTGGACCAAATAGAAAAGATTGGTCCTTACACTAAGATGAAGCATTATGGGCATATAGAACTGCATTTAAAAATCCATTAGGTATGTCCCCCTATAGGTTAGTTTATGGCAGAGCATGTCATCTCCCTGTTGAATTAGAGAACAAGTCATATTGGGCTATCAAAAAGTTAAATTTTGATCTCAAAAAGGCAAGTGAGCAAAGGTTTTTTGAGCTTAATGAATTAGAAGAATTTAGGCATTTCTCTTATGAGAATGCAGAAATTTATAAAGCAAAAACCAAAGAATGGCATGATAAAAAAATCCAAAGAAGAGATCTTAAAGAAGGAGGAATGGTTCTGTTATATAATTATAGGTTGAAATTGTTCCCTGGAAAATTAAAATCAAGATGGTCAGGACCATTCCAACTAGTCAAAATTTACCCCCATGGTTCGCCGGAGAAGATGGAGATGGAGTTTGGAGGAAGAAGATGAAGATGAAAGTTCTTGTGTTTGTGTCCATTTGGTCCTTTATGTTTTTTTTAGTTTCAATTTGGCCCTCATTTGCCACATCACTCAATGATTTCCAAGTCACTTAACAACACATAAGACGCCACGTCGTGAGCTTAACCGTCGTGTGGCGTCTCATTAAGTTAATGGATGGAAAATACCAAAAAAGGACTAAAATGACACAAAAATGGAAGATGGGGGACCAAAACGAGAAAAAAAAAGATAAATGACCAAAGTGAAACCGGAGTCAAAGATAAAGGACTAAAATTGTAATTTAGCCTTAAATATTCAACCACCAATCAATTATTATTAAAAAATTGAAAAAATATATACAAGCAAAACTATATTATTACTAAGGGTTGTTTTTTTTTGGTACCCCCACCTAATCCCCATATACCCCCACCAAAATTGAAAACCCCAAAATACCCTTTGCAATCTTTTTTTTTTTTTTTTAAAAAGGCTCATCGATATATATGTCATTTTGGACATATATCGATGCTCAATTTTAACACATCGTATATATGTCCTTAAGAAGTATATACGATTTGCCGTAAGAAGATTCAATCGTATATACCTCTTAAGGACATATATACGATGTGTTAAAATTGAGCATCGTATATATGTCCAAAATAATAAAAATGACTCCCCTCTCTCTCCGAAAGGAGATACTTCCCATCTCCCTCTGTGATGCCTACACTGGGACACTTTGCAGCAAATAAAAAAACAATCGTAAAAAAATAATAAAAATGCGCATCATATATACATGAGAAGTTGGGTATATACGATGCTTACTTTTCAAAGCGTCGTATATATGTTGTGCTGGACGTATATGCGAGTGGCTGATATGAGGTATAATCGTATATACACCTTAATAAGGTATATACGATGGGTAAAATAATGTGGATCGTATATAAGTTGATGAAGCTGTATATGCGAGTGGTGTGAAATTGGCTCACTCGTATATACGTTTGAGATATGTATATGCGAGTGAAGGTGGTCAATCGTAGGTATGACCAAAAGTGTGAAGAAATTGTGATTTTGTAAAAAGGCAGGGGTATTTTGGTCTATTCACAGGGTGGGTGGGGGTATGAGGGGATGGGTGGGTGTACAAAAAATAAACCTATTACTAAAATACTCTTAATGTAGAATTCGTAAAAGATATAACACAAGCATTACTAAAAAGACATACTAGAATTTTATTGGGTAACAAAAGGAAAAGGAAAAACAAAAAGCAAAAGACAACAAGTCTAAGCACAGACAAACTCAACACCAGTGGCATCAGCCAGCAGGTGCGGGGAGAGCTCAGAGGGAGGGGACTATAAGACAATCCAATGATCACTGCCAGAAGCTCTTGATTTAGATAAAAAGTCAGCACAAACAAATCCTACCCGGAGCGTATGAAGCATGTACACTTTGTCAATCTCTATGAAGAAGGTCCTCAATGTTATGAACAATAGATGCATACTTGCTCCACATGTTGAGAGGAGAAGTGACAAGCTGCAAAGCATTCTGAGAGTCAGAGTAGATCACCAACGAACAATGTCCTCTATCCCACACAAACAAGAGACCTTTGTACAAAGCTAGAAGTTCAGCATGGAGGTTATTAGAGATGCGAATGTAGCCCACAGAACCACCAATCCATTCTCCATGGTTATTCCGCAAGAGACCACCCAAACCAGAACTCCCAGGGTTGGCAAGGCTGCTACCATCAACAATCAAAATGATTTCATTCTCGCTAGAGGGGTGCCAGGAAACCAACCTAGGCGGGTTCGGAGGGGGCACTTCACCAGAGAAACAATTCTTGATATGGTGGCTGCAAAGTTGAGAATCATTAACTTAAGAGAGTAGATGTTAATTGTTTCATCTCCTAAAAGAGTTGCATTCCGAGATCAAAAGCCACCACACAAAAGCAAGGAAAATAATGGGGTCAGTGCCTCTGATACCAAGCATGAAACACTCTATAGGATTAACCACATTATGGAATGAGATTGAATCGAAGCCAAGAGACCTCCGAATATTCTTAGGGGGGTTACAGTCCTTAAGCAGTGTAAGATTGTTTCAACTCCATTCCCACATCTCTGACAAGAACTTGAGTTCAAAATACCCCTGTGATGTCGCATACTAGCAGTAGAGATTGCATTAGGAGATGTTGTCCAAATCAGGAATCTAAGCTTCTCGGGTGGAGGGAGAGACCAAATCCACTTAGAAGTTCTAGTGTTGTCAGTTACAGGATGCCTCTTATCCCGAAGCCAATTATATCCATATTTTGCATTATACTCTCCATCTAAATTGTAATCCTAAATCCAAGCATCGTCCACCTTAGCATCCATATTGAAGAAGAGTCCAGTACTATGCTCAAGAACTTAATTAGGGAGTTGAGTATAGAGGATTCCAAGCTTCCAACCCTCCCTGTCATAGAGATCAAAGAGGTCAATGTCTTGAATGTCAACATAAGGGATAAATTTGGCCAAAGCTCCAAAATAGTCCAAGTTGAGTTCAAAAAGGGGGAGCTTCCATTGCCAATTTTGAATTGAAAGCCATCTTTAAAGATATCCCTAACCTTCATGATTGAATTCCAAGTGTAAGAGCTATTTATTTTTGGGACCTGCAAAATAGACCCATTCCTCATATATTTGTCATTCAATAATTTGGTCCAAAGTTTGTCTTTCCCAAATTGTAAATCCGAGAGTAATTTTCCTAGAATAGTTGAATTCATATCATGGGCCACTCTAATTCCTAGACCTCCATCTTGGTTAGATTTGTTAATAGTGTCCCATCCAACAAGATTGATGCCACGGTCGTGAGAACCTTTCCGAATCATCGTTTGGGCATGGAAAAATTTAGTATTGTGGTCACCCAGGAGAATCCACTTTTCTCTAGATTTCTGATATCATAGAATTTCATCTTGTAAAAGGTTTGTATCATAGTCTTGTTGAAGTTGCCACTCCAAATAGACAAGCCTAGCTGAATCAATTCTTTTCAGCATATTCGGGATACCCTTAATTTGACGCTCCAGCTCCTTTTTCTGTCTCCAAATGCACCCAAACACTTCTCTATTAAAAATCAGAGAATCATCTCTAACATTGTTGAGACCAATGACAGGGCTGGTTTTATCACGATCCCAAACATTCCTGACCACATTACCATAGTTCGAGTGAGTGATCCACGCTGCTTCAAATCGAAAGGGACAGTTACCAAACGTTCCAGGGATGCCTCCACATAAGAGAAGGAGAGGTTTATGGTCTGCGTGAAGGACGCATAAAACCTCAATAAACGTATCAGGAAAGTAGTGTCTCAAATCAATGTCAGTTATAGCTCTATCAGTTTCGTAGCCACCCTAATTTTACCCCTTGCCAAGTAAAATTGCCTCCAGTTGTAGGCATGTTAGTCATATTGCACTGGCCCAGAACATTCAACAAGCATTGGCATGGGTCAAATTAAAATTTCCTCCTCGTTGCTCGCTAGTGAGAATGATGTCGTTGAAATGAGGGGGAGATTTTAATTTGACCCATGCCAATGCTAGAATAGGATGGCCATAGAGGGAGATTAAGTAGTCCCAGAGATCATAGCAACTAGAATAGGATGGACTAGCATGTATTCCAGTGATAAACCAATGCTCAGCACCCTTAGCCAGCTTAAGAGAGAAGGTATCAGAATAAAATTCGACAAATGTACAATTATCGTTACTACCATTCTGCTTCATGATCCAAATACCCCCAGATTGATCTCTTGCTTCAACAATAACAACCTTAGAGTACCCAGCTTGATTCCAACAGCCAATAGTTTTGTCAAAGGAAACATGGGTTTCCATAAAAATCAAGAAAGTTGGAGAGTACTTCCTTATTAAATCCATAGCACGTCTGTGGGCCTATTTGTTGTGAGCTCCCCAAATGTTTCAGGAGAGAACAAATACATTATTGAAGTCTAATCTTAAAAAATCAGACGAAAGTAGATTGCCCCAAAGGGAGAGACTTAGTGGTCCACTGCATCGTGCCATGAATCCCAAATGTTGGGAGTTTCCTGAACCTTCTCTTGAGTATCATCCACCTGGTTGGAGGTGTTGGTGTCTTCAATCGCATCGTCCTGAGTGGTCATAGTTAAATCATGAGACTTCGCCGGAAGAAAACATTGATCACCAAGATCCAATTCCGCAGTGAACCCCTGCTTATTAGGCATATTGTTTGCACAAGTAACACTTGGACCCCCGAGGTCTGACCTAACATTATTCCTTTTATCACCACTTTGAATTGGGTTCGGTCCTTTGGTTATGATCCGAGGCCCTGAACCATGGGCCCACTTAGCATTTGGATTGGGGTTGGATCATTTACCACCGTATAAATCAACCTGTTTCTTTTTCTCCAGAAGCACATCATTGGTGGTGGGTCCATGCTTCTCCCCTTTGGCTTTAGTAATAGTGGAACTAGAGGGGACCAACTTTTTCTTCCCTTTCCCATTGACCTGACCATGAGAGGGAATATTCGTAGAGTTATTATTTTTTTTAACTCTTTTAGTGCCCTTTTTCAGAGCAGATTTGATGGGTCCATTATTGTGTTTTTTACGAGTAACAACCATCCACTCCACATGCATATCACCACTTTCCTGAATTGTCTCACCCACAATTTCTTTTTGGTTTTCCAGATTAGTCACCACGATTTCCGTCCCTTCTCCACCACTAGGTTACCAAGTAATGATCAAATAACATCCATGGACCTCCTGATATGACCTTCTCTCTATAACTCAGCAAATCGAACTTGACCATATAAAATCCGTTATCAACATCCATATTGTCGAAGTCTCCAGTAGTTTTCCATAGTTTCTTCAGGCGTTCCTTCAGCACATATGGTTTATACCTCACAGTCTTGCCAAAAGCTTAATGACAAGTGCCTCCTTCCATGGATTGCAAAGTTCTTGAAAATAAAATATTCTTAGTGTAGAATTATTTAAATAAAATACTCTTTTTAACTTTTGTAGGAATACGAGTATATTTTTTTAAAATTTATTTTTTTGTTACAATTAAAGTAATGTAACATTTTGAAACATATAAACTAACACGTACCAGAAGTGCAACTAATATTTTCATGAATCTCATTCTAAGGTGAAACATGCTTTTAAAAAAGTATAAGTTGAAATCCGAATACATCTGAAGAAATATATACATCTAAAATTATATTACGCTAGGACATGATAAAATTCGATGTATTGAGAAAGAAAGAATTGAAAAAACAATACAAAAAATTTGTAAGCTGGGACTCAATAGAGTTGCGTACTCATCCAATTCATAGATAGCTTAACTAACAGAATCAACTACTTAGTACGAGGTACATGCTTGGCACAAGTTAGTTAGCTTAACTAACAAAACCAAAACTAACTAGCTAACTGTATTGCTACAACACTGCCTACAACATTAGTCATTGTTATATCACTTCCTATAGTATTGGTTACAACACTAACTCAATTTCAACCAAAATAACTACAATTAACTACTAATACTTATTTCAATTCCTTTCACATTACAACAATCATTTCAAGCTTTCTTCTAAATTCATTGAAAAGCTCTCCTTTAATGGTTTTGTTAACACATCAACAACTCGTTCATCAGTACAACCATTCCTTTGTTTACATGATCTCTCAAGTAATAAAAGTTTGGCTTAAATATGTTTTAGGTCCCTACAAATATAGTGTGTTTTGATTTTAGTCCCTGCAAATTTTTTTCTTTTAAAAGGTCCCTACAAAAACAACTTGTTTTAAAAAAGTTGTTTTGTTAACTCACTGTTACAAAAACTGCTTATGTGTCTAATGTTTTGATGACCTGTAATTGTTTTTTTCTTTTATAATTATTTTTTATTTTATCCGACTATGCTTGCCACCTATTAAAGATTTCCTAAATCCCTGAATTCCCAAATCTCCACCATGGATGAGAAACAATCCTTGATGAGAAAACTGTTCCTTTGTAATTTAAATGACTTTGAAACGAACTAATGTCCTATAAATTTCAGAATGAAGTTGAAAATGTTAGCATAAAACCATTTCTGATATGAAAAATTTTGTCACGGTAAATCAGACAATGTTCTCTACTACTTCAAATGTCGATTCATACACAAGTGGAAAAGAAGTTGTGAGTGTCAAGTTGCCATCTATCTCGAGAACATACTGAAGTTGAGCATTCTGATGAGCCGGTGAATGTCTCTCAACCGAAAGAGGCTCCAATGTTTCAAATCCAAGATAAGAAAATACTTGCTTTACAGAAGAGAAGAAGAAGAAGAAGAAGAAGAAGAAAGAGATTTGGGAATTTAGGGATTTATGAACTCTTTTAATAGGTGGCAAGCATAGTCAGATAAAAAATATTACAAAAGAAAAAACAATTACAGGTCATCAAAACATTAGACACATAAGCAGTTTTTGTAACAGTGAGTTAACAGAGAGACTTTTTTAAAACAAGTTGTTTTTCTAGGGACCTTTTTAAAAGAAAAAATTTTGTAGGGACTAAAATCAAAACACGCTATATTTGCAGGGATCTAAAACATATTTAAGCCTAAAAGTTTGTTTCAATGTGCTTGCTCCTATCATGTGCAATTGGATGCTCGGCCAAGCTAATTGCTGACTTGTCATCGACAAGTAACTTCACACAACAATTATCTTCCTTAATCTTCAATTATGTTATCCATGAATCCAACCAATTTTCTTACCATGCTCCTAAAGCTGCTGCAATGTACTCTGCCTCACATGAGGAAAATGCAACAACTTCTTCTTTCTTCGAGATTGGAGCATTCCCTAGAAAAAGCACATAGATTGTTGTACTTATTCTATCATTTTGTACCACACCAATTAGAGTCAGTGTAGCCTATCAAACCAACCTTGCAATTACTTCCTTTCTGATTTGGAAATGCACTACAAGAAAATCGGTGGTTTGCCACGGACATTCCCGTGGCAAATATACAAATTCCCGTCGCAAATATGAATTTGCCACGGATTTGCGACGGACAAATTTTGGTGGCAAAAGCGCTCGTCGCAAACGCTTTGCCACGGATTTTCCGTCGCAAATCCGTGGCAAATTTTTCCGTCGCAAATCCGTGGCAAATCCGTCGCAAATTACCGTCGCAAAGTCGTGGCAAATTCTTACACCTTCTGTGGCAAATCCGTCGCAAATTTTAAAAAAAATTAAATTATGCCTCCAAATTCTTAGATTTTGAACCCAATAACCCAACCCACAACCAACATTAGATATTGTGCTGACTGAACTTAGCAATTCAAATTGAAACAGCTGAAAATGCTTCCACTTTGTAGATATACCAGAACATAATAAAACAAGAAATAATAAACACCCAGAATAAAGCACATTGAACTAGCTTTCTTTTATTTATCCCTGTATATACTATAAATCATCTATGTTATATTTACCCAAATTACAGGCTATTGATGAATTAATTACATGGATGTTATAGCTATAGAAAGTATAGAGTAAATACTGGTCACTTGTCTTTGGTGGAAGCTGCCTCTGGAAGTTTAAATTTGGGAGGCTTATCAGCACGCTTCCTTGAGTATTCCTCCATTTTCTAGCAAAGAATTGCTGCTCTTTTTGCTCTTTCATTTACTTCCTCTTCTGCATAATTATCATCAATTTGAAAACCATAAGTAAGACATGCAATATAATATAACCTTCACATAAAAGTAGCTACATAGAAGTAGAAATTACAAAGATAAATACTTTGCTATAAGAATTGCTGAAATAAAGTTCTGAAACAACACAATTGACAAATGAAAAATCTTAGATTGATTCATATTACGATTTTGCAGCATTCACTTTAGAATGGCAACATGGCTCGCCGCTCGTGTGACAAATCTTAAATTGGCTTAGCATGTGTTAAATTGACTATGTGAATTGGCAATGTTTGATAATAACAATTGAACAACATGCAGGAGTAACAAATACTTCAGGACAGACACACTTACCCCAACCAAAGTATAGTCACCAACCACATCTATGGCTGCTAGAATGCCTCTGTAAAAATGAGGAGATATCACTAACATTAGGCCCAAAAAATTGAGAATAACACCAGCCTCTAGAAAATACAGAACAGTAAATCCCATTTTACACTTTTACCAACATCCTACCGGTTTGACTTCCCTAGTTATTCTAGGACATGCAACACTTCATTTCGGTTATTTTATTTGTGTAGAGTAAACAATTAACTACATGTCCTAGGTTCAAGTCATGTAAAATCCTATAATTCTTTCACTTCCATTACAGAAAATCTCAACAAAAACCTTTACCAACTAAGTAGGTTTGACTACATGGACCAAATAGTACTGTTGTTTTAAAAACTAAATTTGTGAAAAGGCCATTTAGAATTCAAATCTCCATGCTGCAAAGGTAAAGCCATATGTATAAGCAATAAGGAATGAGCAACAATGTCATGTTAAATGAGGTGTGTGTGTGTGCGTGTGTGTGTGTGTGTGTGTGTGTGTGTGTGTTATATGAAGTTAACATACGTCAGGGATTTTCCTTTGAAAACTATAGGAGGAGCAACTGCAGCTAAGATACAGAACCCAAGGTGAAGCTGTAAGCAGAAAAAGAAATTAGACTAATTAAATTTTGTCCAATATGCAAAACAAAGCAAAAATTCATAAAGCAAAATAGTCAATTTACCAGGTAAAACAGGAAAAACCATCCAAATTTAATAGCACTATCAGTCCTGCAAAAGTACCAATCAACAAATGCTTGCAATTTTACAATTTATTGGCAAAATCAAACAGCTAAATGCATATAAGTATTGGAAATAACTACCTAAAAGCCCGATATATAAACTGACCTTCTCCCTTAATCCAAGCTGAAGTGACAGCTATAATATTCCATGCAAGGCACAACCATAACCCTGCATCATATCATTTATCATCATTAACAATGGACTATATCCCATTACATATATAGTGTAAAATAAATAGACCTGTGGAATATAGATTAAAGATGCATTCTATGTTATAACCATAATCAAATCAAAACTGCTTTCCACCAAGTGACGGAGAATTAAATAGAAAATGTATTCATCATGCCATTGACAGATTCAAAAGAACATATTCTTAATCATTTATACATTTTAGGGGCGTGGAAATCAAAAAAGAAAGATTGCATTCATTTATACATATTCTTAATCATTTATCACTATTATAACCATAATCAAATAATAACTAACTAATAATATTGAATGCAATTACCATTGAGTTGAATCCAGAATCGCGTGTAGTAGTATGTGGTTGAGAATATATGTCCTGGCCACCATAATAGATTGAAGAGCTAAGGTGGCATGGTTGAACTCTTTGTTCCTCATATATATAACTACTCATATCCTTATGTTCTTTGTTATGAGGTTCACCAACACTTCCTTTGCTGATGTAATCTGTATTTACAGCAAGGATAAGGCAAGGTAAGATAGCTGATACTGTGTGATTTTGTTAATGTCACATTTTGAATATTAAACATACCAAAAACACCAAGTAAAGAAGTGAAAAATCAGAGTATACCAACCGTGAGTAGCAGCAGGAATTTTGGAGTTGGATTCCTCAGAGGCAATTTGAGTTTTCCCACTTGCTGCAGACCGCAAATACTCTCTCCCAAACACCTGAATCATCACAAACCAAAATATAATTAATAATCTAGAATTACAAACCTAGCAAGCATATTATGATATGTCTATACAAACGTTTCAAACAATACATCATGGTAATCAATCAATAGTTCTAAGAACAACATAAATTCTCTAAATTGGTCCATACATATAAAAAAACCAACTACTAGCAGCAAAACGAATTCAAAAGGCAAAGTTACCTTAACATAGGATTCTCTACAATACACTAAACTAACTACAGCAAAAGTAAAAAGAAAAATAGTACATAATAAAGAAAAATAAAAACAAAAATAGTACATAGTCTTCTTATTATGAGAGGGAATGCACTTACTTGGATCAGAATTAATCAAGATAGTAGTTCCTCCAAAGTTGCAAGTTCCACCATTGACTCTTTGTTGGTCAATCAAATAAACTATCTTCCATGCTCAGGCCTCATTTTACAATAATAAATAGCAATGGCAGTAGAGGTGCACCATCACATCCTGGAACCAAAAAAGAAAAATTTCTTTTGTATCACATTAATCTCAAACGTAAGAATATAACATCAGAATTCTAAACCAGCCTATCAAAGTGGTAATTGCAATTCCCCTTCAAATTTTACATGCAAAGTCATCTTGCCTTGTAATTTAAGGCTATACAAGAAACAGATAATACATATACACTGAGCTAGACCACACAAAATTCATCAGCTACAAGATGTACCAACCTCTTGTAGAAATAAATCAACAAACATATGAACTTCTCTTGGCTCCTTATGTTGTATAAAGAAAAAATTTCAGATTGCTGTTTCAAGGATAATCAGTCTTTCTTTTTTTCTTAAGAGCGTAAATTAGACTGACCTTAACCCAATTAGGTGTTGTAAACCTCTTCTTCAGGATAAGTGAAATCCTCTGGGTTCTCATATTTATGTATTGAAAAGAATAAAAAAAAGAGTATGTAAATGATGCGTAATTTGAAAATAGTTTTCTAAAAATGAGAACATAAACAGCGTGCAAAGGGCCAAGCAGGTAGAGGTAAAATGAGACTGAATATCATCCAAAACCAAGTCACTCAAGGAAGAGCGCTACAAAAACAAAGATATTGAAGTTAAACTTGCTAGTCTCTTTTGAAATCAAGTCAGAAGTGTATCTCAAAAGAGAACATACTGGAACATCAATGCAAAAAGCCACATGAACTATTCTGTTGCAACAAAACTCTAACGACAAAAAAAACAATTAAAAGCATGAACATTTTACAACCAAATGCACCGAATAATATCACAATTGCATAAAGGTTTATCACCATTCATACAAATTCATAAACATAATGTAAAACAGAGAAATCTAACCTAACCACCAACTGAGAGCAGTGTACTAACCTTTAAATTTGGACCTTCAAATCAAATTGAATCTGAAATTGAAGAAGAAAGAGAAGAAGGAGATAAATTAGGGTTCTCAATCTGAAATTGAAGAAGAAAGAAAAGAGGGAGAAAAACTAGGGTTCTCAATCTGAATTTCAGCAGTAGAGAAGTCGAATGAGGATTGAGCTTCAATGCTGCTTGTTGTAGTAGCTCTAGATTTGATTTAGGGATTAGAGAAATGTGAGGTTAGGGTTTAGTCGAAGTTGAGGAGAATGATGGAGCGGAGCACGACGGTGGGGAGTGTGGGTGGAGGTGAGGTGGTGGTGATTGAGAGTGAGGGAGGGAGGTGGATTGTCGGTGAGGAGAGCGAGAGGGTGAGGAGGAGAGAGCGTAGAGAAGGTGAGGAGGAGAGAGCGTACGTTCTGATTTTAGGGATAGATCGGGCTCGTTTTATTTGATTAATGGGTTGCCACGGACTTGCCACGGCATCTCCGTGGCAAATTTCTGTCCTTTCACATGTCCGTGGCAAACCCGTGGCAAACACCAGCGGAAAATTTCGCGCCCTTATTTTTTACGCATGCCGTCGCAAATCCGTGGCAAATTACTGACGGAATAAGCTCCGTGGCAATTGCTGGTGGCTAAAACAAGCTTTTCTTGTAGTGATGAAATTCCATGCTGCTGTGTTCCCTGAACATATCCCAGAATACGTTTGCAAGTGTGGAACTCTAGGCTTTCCCTGAACATATTCCTTTGACTACATGTTTGAACGTCATTAACGAGGAATCACACTTTGGTGAACTTTTTAGGGTGTACGAGTATCATATGTATTAACATTACAAATAAAATTTTAATTTAATAAAACGAATAGCCAAGTACATACGTTAATTATCGTGGATTCTCACCTATTTGATCACAAGTGGAAGAAATTGTTAGGTTGGGTTGGGTGGTATGAGATATAGTTTCATTCCTCGTTTAGTCCTCTATATTCTTCTATGTGTAATTCTACTCAGCTCTTAGTATGCTTAGCCATTAAGCCATTATCCTTGGCTTGGAAAACTGGATGGAAAATCGTCTCACACTTGTTGACCAATATGATCGTAACATTTTCTTTCTTTTTTGATGAGAAAAAGGGCCGAAGCTCATGATCGTAATATTCTCTTCTTGTCTTTTGGCAATTGAATAGAGTTATTTTATATGGTTAAAAATAAATTTGTAGAAATTGGAATCCATAGAATACATTATATATGATTTTCGTTAGTCAAAAGCATTGGTAAAATAGTTAACAAATAATGAGCAAGGTGCATTGTAAGGAAGCAGTTGATGGAGAAGAGAAGACATGTTTATTTTCTAGCATGAGACACTTTAGAACATCCTATATATATATATATATATAGGAAAATTCCTTGAATAAGTTGTGTTACTGTGAACTTGCTAGCCTCACCTGCATTTTTTATGATATGAAAACCAGGCCAATTCACTCTCTTGCCAGTACCAGCACCTGGCCCATTATTCATATACTCTCCATAATACAATGTTTGGAGAAAGTCTTTACTCTGTGGATCCCATTCAGCCCATCCTGCTGGGTCAATGTGAGTACTCAAAAGGGATTGTAATATAACAGTTCTTGAGTATTTCTTCCATGGGCGTCCCAAGTAAGTTTTGATGGATCCTATCACAGGCTTAAGGTCCGTGCTTGGTATTATGTCACATTGTTGGATTGAAGTCGCTGTGTTTTGATTTGGATCTTCTCGACCTTGGGCCGTTACCATGTTTTTCTGGTTGCTCATCGGCTTTCGGGCCACCAACTTGCTCTTCTGGAGCACCACAGCTGCGTTTCCAAAGATGAAATCAATGGTACCTGTAATGAAGGAGTCGCGATAGAACTGTCGGTTTGAGTGTGCGTAGAGAGTATCTTGGAAGGCATCGATACGAACACGGTTAATAACACATTGGTCTGCGCCTACACGAAGAGCCACTGCTTGGTGCTTCTCTGGGCCTGCACTGTTTTGGATCCAAATGTCTTGGGCTATGAATCCATCCCCAACAGCAGCTGCAAAACCAAGTTATTGTTATACTTTGCTGTTAGTTAATCATGAGTTGCCTCTTAACCACAATTTTAAACTACGCTAATTAGATACATACCAACAGTGGCGCTCTTGAAGGTGGTTGTTCCATCAATAAAGTTCAAGTTGCCTGTGATTAAAGTTGCATCCATACCATCTCCCACTAGCATCACATTTGTCTTTTTCTTACCAATTTCAATGTTCTCTTTGTAGGTTCCCTTTTTCACATAAATAACAAACCTTGTCTTACCATTGTCTGGTGCAGATGCCACAGCTTCAGCCACATTTTTGAACTTACCACTCCCATCTTTAGCCACCACAACATTCGCCTTTATGTCACCAACAGAAGACTCCAATAGCTTCCTATCCTTGATTGTTACCCATGAAGGATATTCCCCATTCAATGTTTCATCAAGACCCTTTGGAGGAAAAGTAGCAGCAACAAACACAGCCAAAGAAGTTCTAGCTTTAGATATCAAGTTCTCAAGGTCACTTTTCATAAGGGTCATAGATGATGTGCCTTCTAAACCATCCAAACAAGTCGCATGGTTAGTGAGTACAGTGCTTAGCCATGTGTGTGCATCATGCTGTGACTCAATAGTATTCTTTGTTAGAGCCACCATTGAGTCATAAACTCTATCAATGGACAACTCCATTAGTTCCTCACAATCACTCAAAGCAGCTTCTTCTCTAGGACTATTGATTCTACCTTTGATACCATTGGCTGTGTCCTTGGTTTTATGAATCTCCGAGGTAGACTTGGTTAGTAAGGATAGTAGTATATTCAATTTGTTGTCTTTTGTGGTAGAAACTTCAGAGACATGAGCTAAGCATGATTTTGTGTCAAGTGCATGTTCACACACATGGGAATTGGAAGAAGAGAGGTGGAAGAAGGAAATGGGTTGGTTGTAGAGAGAAGCAATAAGGGCTGATGAGCTTATTATGATAGCAGCTAAAGAGAGGATTAACCAGAATGTTTTGGAAAGGGGTTTTTTAGGCTTGTCAATCAAAGATTGTTGGGTAGCCATACTCATAAGCTGCTGCTGGTTCCTCACTTTGATCTTTGTTCCTTAATCTTCCATATATAGACAAAATAATATTCCATTGTAAGATGTGGAATAAGCATCCAGGTCGGTCCAATGACTAAGCCACTAATGTAAGAGTATTATTGGACCTCATAATTTTCCATAAAAAAAGATTTCAAGTATTTTTTTTTGTCTGATAGTCGGACCGACAACTGTAACATCCCTAATTTCGTTAATTTCAAATTAAGAAATTAACGAGTGATTTATTACTCGAATAGGTAATAAATCAAGTTACGGATGTGAGGTTGTCGCGGAAGCAATTTATAATTGCTAGAGTATATAATTTAAAATACATAATTGAGTGGAAATTAGAAAACTAGGAGTATTTTAGTCTTTAAACCACTCACATTAAATGAGCTCTAAGACACCAAAAATATCCAAATGCTCTCTCATTCCACACTTGAGTGAATAAAGGAAGGGAAAGTAAGAGAGAGAGAGAAGGAATCGAAGGTAATAAAAGAAAGAAACAAAGAAAGGAAAGAGAGAAAGAGAGAAACGAGAGACCGAGAGAGAAAGAGAGGAGAAGGTGGCGAAGGGAGAAGAGGAAGAAAGGACAAGATCTCCCTCAAATCAACTCTAGGTAAGGGGCTTTTTGTACCATTTCACTCCATTTTTCATTCTCTTTCTTTTGATACCACTTTCAACCTCTAATTCCATCTCTTTAAAAATTCACCATTGATGGATGTTGGAGCTCAAATTCGGATTTGGAAGCTTGGGTTGAGCTGAACGTTTGTTGGGTAGCTGTGGTCTTCGGTTTGGGAGTGATTTTGAGGAGTTACGGTTGATGGGTTCGGCTCTAGAGCTTTTGGAACGGATCCGGAATGTGTTCGTGTGTTGCGAGTCAATTGGGCTTCGGGGAGTTTCGGTTTGGTGTGATTTTCATCACACGAGGTGAGTTTTCTACTCACGTTTAGGGAATTTTAAAATGTTGTTTATGTGTTATGTTTGAACGGTTTTTGAAATTTGGAGTTTCGTGAATTTTTGAGTCAAAAACGCTATTTTGAGAAATTATGTTTGTTTGAAACTTAGAACGAAATCATAAAGATTTGATTGTTTAATTGTTATGTTTGAATTGGAATATGTGTATATTGTATCTGTTTTGTGGTTGAATTTGGATCGGAACACAATTTGGGATCGATCGGAGAAAGAAACAAAACGAAAATGGACAAATTGGCACTCTGCACAGTCAGCACGGGTCGTGCAACTTCTTGCACGGGTCGTGCCAGCTTCAGGTCACCTATTACTAAAAATTCGTTTCTGCGCTCCGTTCGACTTCAAACTTCTTCCAATCCTTTTCCTAACTGTTCTCAACTATTTCTGAGAGTAGAATAATCAAGAACACGAAGGACAATCTCGCGTAGATAGGAAAATTGTTCAACCCTTCATTAGCCTCTCTGGGCAAAATATATAGTGTTACAATCATTCATGGCTAATAATTGATGACCGTTACATAATTAAGAATTCAGTTACATAATAAAGGAGCAGTTACGGAATGGGCCGAGCATAAGTGGTTCTCCAGGATCTTAGTCCCTCGGCGCTTTGCCTTTGATGCCGCGGTGTTGTAGTGGAGCTCGGCGCGGTCGTGAACACAGTCCCTCGAGCGATGAATGTGAAACATGAAGTCGCTCAAAAGTACGCCTGCTTGTCGGTTCCGGTTCTCCTTGTTGTTGAGTATAAGCGAACAACGTGGTTGACGCTACACCCGATTTTTTGATGCTAGTAATGCTTTGACCCCTTTGGGAGTTGTGTTTGACTGCTGCGAGCGTTTCTGTGCATTTCATTAATGCTCCTATTTGTAACTTGTTCTCTTTTGTAACTTGTTCCTCCTCTTTATCTATAAAAGGGAACATGGCGCTTTGCATTTGCTACTCCTTCCTCTTTGAGCCGCTCTTCCTTTCCTTTCCTTAAATTGTTGATATTTATGGCTTGCTTGTTTTGTCGTGTTGCCGCTCCCCCTTTGGCTCTGCACACAATCTTAAAGTCCCTCAGTGTGTTAAGATTGTTGGAGGGCTCAAAGAAGGAGTCGTGGACTTCCGACATTTGTGGATGTTCTTCGCTGCAGTTGATCCGGTTATCCTCGTTTGAGATTGTGTGAAGAGCCCAAAGGTGGGCCGTTTGTCTGCGAGTGTGGCATTGCCGCGCCTAATGGTTAATTGTCCGCTTCTCAATGTAGAGGAATTTTCCATGAGCCCGACACTTGGAGAATTTGTCCATGGACCACTCTCTTTGGATGGCCGCCGACTTCCCCGCTTCTTCCGGTGGATCTACAGAAACTCCGAAGGGCGATGATCTGCTTACCTGGCCGAGTTCCCCGCGGAGTGCCTCAACTGTCTTGGTGGAGCTACCAAGGTTTTGGTGACCGCGGACTATCGCTTTTGTATTGAGACCTGCAATTGTATTTTTAACTTTCATTGGGCTCGGCTCTAGGCCGGTCGTTTTTGTTAGTGTATCATGTATTATGAATAACAGTGAGCATATGTTTGTGAATGAAAATATGTATATGTCCATATTCATGAGAAGTGTTTTCCAGCTACGCTTTTATTTTTACCGGGTCTTTCCGATCATACCGCGACGATACACGACGTCATCATTGACGTGTAAGCACGTGCGATGAGATGTGACCTTTGATTTGACAGTTAATGATGTTTTGATCCTCTGGAACTGCGTCAACCATTCGTCGCGTCGTATAGCAGCCACGTGGCTTTACCCTAGCCGTTGGAATCGAACAGGCTTCATATCCCAGCTGTTGATCGTCGAAACTCGAATGGTTCGCTAAATTACTGTATTTGAATCTCTGGGTGTCTCCTTTTCCCCCTTTCGCTCTCTTCCTCCTCTGTTTAGCCAAACGACGCTTTGCTGCTTGCAAGAAAAAAGCACCACTTGCACTTTCTGCGCCTTAAGTCATTCCACCATTTTCAGGTACGCTTATCTTCTTCACTCCTGGTAGTTTCTATCGCCCTTCCTTTCTGTCTTTTGGTGAACTGCGTAGTTATACCTGCAAGATTTATTCATGGTTTCTATAATAAGTATTAGTAGCGATAGTGAGGGAGAGGTTACTTCTGGCATTAGGTGTAGCAATGCTTCCTGCGTTGGTAGGCAATGTTCACGCTGTCGTTTAGATTGCATTATGCAAAATGTGCAGGCTATGAACACTGTGTTTGCCTCTGATGATGAACCCTCTCGTTCCACAGGGGCAGTTTCGAACCAATCTTCAATGGCTGGGGAGGATGTTGAAGATCTTAGCAGTTATTCAGAAAGCATTGACTTAGAGGTATTGGACTCCCACTCTGTGTTAGTGACTGAGGAGTCATTGGAACGAATTCAGTCATTCCTTTGTCATCCGGTTGGCGAGACGCTGCTTTTTACCAAAGCCAAAGTAGATCCGGACGAGGCCGTATGTGATTGTCCGGAGGCTGGGAATAAGCCCTATACTTATATGTACACGACTTTATTTGAACACCTAGGCATTAGAGTTCCCTTCTCCGGATATTACCGTGCAGTACTTCGGTTATTAAATGTTGCTCCGACTCAGCTTCATCCGAATGGTTGGGCTTACGTTCGAGCCTTTGAGATTATGTGTGAGTGTATTAATGTGTCGATTCACACGAGAAGTTTCTTCATTTCGTGCGCTCCTCGGTTAAAGATCCTCCTCATTTGGGTATCCCTAGGTAACCACACCCGTAGGCCTTTTATGAAAGTGTTCAAAAGTAGTTACAAGTCTTTCAAGGACAGCTTCTTTCGGTTGGAAGCCGGACCTCGTGACCCGTTTTTGCTAGTTGATGAGAATAATGTTGAGTACTTTCCCCTTTACTGGACTCCGCACCCAAACAACAAATTTACAATTGAGAGGTGTAGCTTATCCCCGGCTGATCAGGAGGACGTAGACCGGATTTGGTCATACGTTCAATCGGGTAACCACCCCTGGGCATCCCAAATTATACAGAAAGTTGACGACTCAGCCGGACTTATAGCATACCTAAGTAAATACTTGAACTTTGTGTCTTCTATTCCGTTATGCGGTTTTATGATTTTGATCTTATATTTGGTGTTTCTGCAGGACTCTTCGGTATGTCGACATTGAGCGTGGAAGATAGACGCCGGATTCGCGAGGAGCAGAAACGGAAACAAGGGTATACCACCGATACTCTGATGCTACAAAAACTTCTAGCAAGGATCTTTGCTTCTGCGAGAAAGAAAAAGGAAATCAAGTTCTCAACGTGCACTCAACTACCTCCCTTAAAAGCCAAAATCCGTGCAGCCCCTCGGTTTCCCAACTTCGCCCGGGGCAAGTCTAAATCGTTTGAGTCCGATACGCCGGCCGATGCTAAGGACATGGAGGATGCCTCTTGGCGGAAGATCTTAGATGTAAAGAGGGTAAAGGATGGGACGGCAAGTGGTTCCATGAAGACTGCCTGGGATGTGCGGTATCCGTTGACAAAGGCCTTGAATCAGATTTCCCTTCCTGGTGATGTGGAGCGGGTGCAGAGGATGGGGCCTCGACAGAGTTTGGTAGCGATCAAGTCTTACAGTCTTTGGACTTCCATGCTTGCTCATCACTTTGAGAGTGCTTACGGGGAATTAATGGCCGAAGGAAGCAGTCATGGAGACCGGCTGAAATCTATGGAGAAAGACCTGAGTACCTGTCAGCAAGAGAAAAAGTCTCTGGAAGAAGATTTGAAGAAGTATGAGCACAACAAGAAGGTGACGGATTTGAAAATCAAGAGCTTGTCGGAGGCCAACGAGCAATTGAAGAAGAATTCAGCGATCAAAGAGCAGGAGTTGTCTGATATAAGGAAAAGCTGATCACGGCCTACAACGATCTGGAGAAAGCCAAAGGGGAAGCTGCTGACTATGCTTCCCAGGTGGTGACAGAGTTTGACCGCGGGTTTTATTTAGCTCTTGCTCAAGGACAAGTTCATTTTCCCGCCTTGGACCCCCAACTATTTGATCCTGATAATGTTGTGGTTGACGGCCAAATCATTGCTCCCATTCTTGATAACCAAACCTCGCCGCGTGCTGGCGGTGCCGAAGGGAACAACACTACTACCTCTTGGACCTTGGATGGGCTGGACCAAGTGTTGAATGGTTTGTCGCCAGATGGGACTCCGACAAATGAGAACCCGACAGGTGGGACTTCGACAGTCGGTGATGGGGAGGTGGCCGATGATTCCGAGAAAACTCATTCCGAGGGTCCTCATGTTTAATTTGTTTTATTTGAACTTTGTGACACATGGTTTGTAATTTGAATATTTTGAAGCTTTATGTATTTCGGTATTTTACCTTTTGTTTTGACTACCTTTGTCTTCCATTTTGATAACTTGAAATTCGTCATAACTTTATTTAATGAACCTGTTCGTTCATGTTGTAAGATATAGCAGTGCAATATATGCTCATGCCTTGTGCTTTCATCGCGACTTGTTTGTACTGCATTCTTCGGTTTTATTTTTCTTCCACACGACTCGCATCGCTGGGTTTATGCTTCTCCTCCCTTATTGTGCGAGGAGGAGGTTTCGTGAAAGATCGTCCGGTTTGTGCCGCGGGATGCTTTCGCATCTACCGCGGTCTTGTTTTTGGCCCTCTTTGCTAGAAACTCGTTGATTTCTTGAGCAAACGCGATCCCTCAACTTGCTTTTCAGCGAGTCATGGTCGGTGTGTTGCTATACAAAGAGGGTTTCTTCGCATGTCTCCACGGCTAACTTTTCAGCTAACCGCTTCATAGTCATGTGAAGTGCCTCCAAGAGGTACCCGAACTCGTCAGTCCGGACCAAACTTGGCAGGTCCTTTTGTCTTCGGTGCCCGGGGTCAACATCGAGCCAACTACTCGGTCTTTGCCGTTTCGGGACTTTGTTTTTCAGACGCATTCACGTATTGCTTGTATAAATTTTGTTGCAAATAAATTTGTTGGTATTTCAAACATATTTGTAATCCTCGATTCTCTTTATTCAATAAGTAACAAGTACATTTGGGAAGCTATATGGGCTCCTACAAAAATACATTATTGATAGTGCATAACAGAGAATCGGTTTTCCTTCCTCGGCCCTGTTGGGAAAGCCGAGGGTTTTGTCATCTTCAGCTATAATAGAACCGAAGGTTGGTGGCGTTCCATGATCTCGGGATATTTCCTCCGTTGAGCTTTTCCAGCTTGAACGCGCCTTGGCCGACCACAGCTTTGATTCGAATGGACCTCCCGCTAGGAGACAATTTACCCACCGACCCAACTCTTGTTGTTCGGCGCAAGACCAAATCACCTGCTTTGAACTTCCTCCTTCTCACTTTGGAGTTGTACCTTTTGGCTGCTCTTTGTTTGGCTGCTTCCTCTTTAACCTTAGCCATTTCTCGGGTTTCCTCGAGCAGATCTAGATTGACACGAAGTGCTGTTGGGTCGGGTACTGTGGTAGTCAATATTCTCCTTGGGCTAGGCTCCAGTATTTCCACGGGAATGAGCGCATCACTACCATATGTCAGTCGGAAAGGAGTTTCCCCCGTTGAAGACTGCGGTGTAGTATTGTAAGACCATAACACTAAAGGCAATTCTTCGGCCCAGTTTCCCTTGGAGTCTTCTAGTCTCTTTTTCAAACCTGCTAATACCACCTTGTTTGCTGCCTCGGCCTGCCCATTGGTTTGTGGATGTTCTACCGAGGTAAAGGCTTGGTAGATATTCCAAGTTTTGCAGAGCTCGGCAACTGATTCTGAGGCAAATTGCGTTCCGTTGTCAGTCACTATGGTTGCAGGAATCCCAAACCGGCATATTATTCTCTTCCAGTGAGAACTTTTTACCGCTTTCTGGCGATATGGTGGCCACCAAGTTACGCCTCTATCCATTTTGTAAAATAGTCGACAGCCACCAACAGGAATTTCATCTGACCCGGTGCAGGTGGGAATGGACCGAGAATGTCGACACCCCATACAGCGAACGGCCAAGCCGAAGAAACTGATTGCAGGTTGGTTGGTGGGGCTTTTGGAATCTTTGCGTGCATCTGACATTTGTGACATCGGCGGACATAGTCAACCGCATCTTTCTTCATTGTGGGCCAATAGTATCCTGCGCGCACTATTTTTGAAGCTAAAGCGACCTCCAACATGGCTCTTGCACACTCCTTCATGCACCTCCTTGAGTATTTCCACGTGCTTTGTTGTTTGTGACACATTTAAGGAGCGGCATGGAGAAACCTCTTTTGTATAGTTCGGATTCAATCATGGTGTAATTAGTAGCCGCTTTCACCAGCTTTCTTTTCTCGTCATCCGGCACATTCAGTTCTTCACCCTGCAGATAAGCAAGAATCTTGGTCATCCGAGAATCGTGGTCAATCTCTCGGTCGAGAAGACTTGGATTTGATTGATCTTTGGGTTGGGTTATCATTTCTTGTATTACTGAATGGTTATTGCCAGGTTTTTTAGTGCTTGCTAGCTTTGCTAATATGTCGGCCCTGCTATTTTGTTCTCTAGGAACATGTGTTAGTTCAAAGGAAACAAATTTGAGTTTTAGCTCTTGTTTAGACAAATATTTGGTGAGTAGCTCGTCTTTGGTACTGAACGCCCCCGTGACCTGGCCGGTGACTAGAAGAGAATCGCTACGAACTTTGAGGTGCTTCACTCCAATGTCTACCGCCAAGTTCATACCAGCAATTAACGCCTCGTATTCTGCTTGATTGTTGCTGGCCTTGAAACCAAACCGAAGCGATTGTTCTATAAGCACATTGTCAGGTCCCTCCAACGTGACTCCGGCTCCACTGCCTCTCAAGTTAGACGATCCGTCCACTGATAAAGTCCAGCAATATTCGGAATGGGGTTTAACCATCGGCTGTTCCCCTGCTATTTCCACCACAAAATCTGCTAAGGCCTGCGCCTTGATTGCTCCCCTTGGCTGGTACTTGATATCATATTCTGATAACTCAACCGACCACGCTACCATTCTTCCAGCAATATCTGGTTTGGAAAGTATTTGGCGAATAGGCAAATCTGTTTTGACAATTATTGAATGGCTCATGAAGTACTGCCGAAGCTTCCTGGCCGCCAAAGTGACTGCATAGGCTACCTTCTCAATCTTCAGGTACCGTTGTTCAGGACCTCTCCACATTCGGCTGACATAGTAAATGGGGCATTGCTCTTTAGCTCTTTCTTCGACTAAGACTGCACTTCCTGCGTGTTCCGTAACAGACAAATACAACAACAAAACAACCCCTGGTGTAGGGGGTTAGAATTGGTGGCGCGGCTAAGTATGCCTTTATTACCTCCAATGCTTCTGCGCACTCTGCCGACCATTGGAACTGCGCATTTTTCCTTAACAATTGGAACATAGGTCGTATTTTGTCAGCTGCTTGACCGAGGAATCTTGAAAGTGCCACTATTCGGCCAGCCAAAATCTGGACCTCCTTTGCATTTGTTGGGCTTCGGGTTTCTCTGATAGCTCGGCACTTTGCCGGATTGGCCTCTATTCCTCTATGAGTCAACACGTAACCTAGGAATTCCCCTGCTTGAACTCCAAAAGAACACTTGTCAGGGTTCAGACGCAACTCATGCTTTTCCAGCAGTAGAAAAGTTTTTTGGAGGTTCGCCAGGTGAGACTCCTCGGTTGCCGACTTAACCACCATATCATCCACATATACTTCAATGGATTTCCCAATCTCCGCCTCAAAGACTCTATCCATTAAACGCTGATATGTAGCACCTGCATTTTTCAGTCCGAAAGGCATTACGCGGTAACAATAGTTGTACCTGTCAGTCATGAATGTTGTTTTCTCCTCGTCTTCCGGGCTCATTTTGATTTGGTTGTAACCGGAGTATGCATCCATGAAACTCAGGAGTTTATAACCAGAGGCTCTGTCCACCAACCCATCAATACTCGGCAAATGATAGGGATCCTTGGGACATGCTTTGTTGAGATCCGTGTAATCTACACACATTCGCCATTTCCCGTTGGACTTCTTAACCATCACCGGATTGGCCAACCACGTTGGATACCTGACCTCCTTTATGAATTGTGCATCTACTAGCTTCTTTGTTTCCTCCCGTATGGCTTCGCGATTTTCACACCCCTGCTTCCTCTTTCTGCAGGGCTACAAAGCTATAGATGGATTTAGTGATAACCGATGACAGATGAAGTTAGGATCAATACCTGGCATGTCCTGAGGGGACCATGCGAATATGTGAGTGTGGCTAGAGAGAAATTTAATCAACTGATCCTCAAGTTCGAAGTCGATCGGGTACCGATTCTTGTTTTTACGATCTTTGGGCGGTCCTATTACTACCTCTTTCAAAGTATCCACCGGTTTCAACCTTTGCTCTTCTTTTGCCGGGTCATATAACCGAGGGTCTAGGTCTAGAAAACTGCAGTTGGAACTAACCCCTTGCCCAGCTTTCCTTTGAACCGTCTTTACTTTTGCGCTCTCTGCATAACACTTCCTTGCGACAACTTGGTCACCCCTTACTACACCTACCTTGCCATTAGGAAGGGGATACTTCAAACACAAATGGGGATATGATACTACCGCCATCAAAGCATTAAGTGTCGGCCTTCCCACTATTATGTTGTATGATGAATCTGCGTCAACGATCATGTATCTCAGAGTTACCGTTTTCGCCGACTCTCCTTCGCCGAAAGTCGTTCTTAGGTCCATATAGCCGCGGATGTAACACCCCATTTCTACCCGGTAATTTAAATCAAAATCAGAGTGTACAAAAATCTTTTACGATCATTTTCTAGTTTAGTGTGTTATAAAATAGTGGGTAGGTGACTATGGGATTACTCGGTAATCGCGATACTACTTACAACAGGCATTGGCCACTTTTGCAAGGCTCTCGATGATGCCTCGTAAATACACCAAATAAAGAAATTCTAGCCTTAGTGGCGAACCACGGTTTAGCCATAGTCATTCAAACACTAATAGTATAACATAAAGTAATACTCAAAGAAATGGAGCGTCACAACTCTTTCTCTTAAACCAAAAACCAAATACGTAACACGTAAGATAACTCATAGAATTCTAGTTTCACATAATGCGCGGAAAACAATCATTATCTCAACAAATAATCCAAAGAATATCAAACAAATACATAAGGCTCAACAAGGAGCAAAACAAGCAACAACGGTCTAAACCCCGACCCCTAGGTGCTACGTGTCGAGCGGACCGACTCTCGGGAGTAGTGAAGGTAGAAAGCCCTCACTCCCGACTACACCGTGGTAAATAACAACGAGAAAGGGTGAGTCTCGAACTATATAATAAAAGTGATAATAAGCAATATATCGGCATAGTTTACAAAGACACTCAAACACGCCAAACATCGATCCAACAACATTCATGCACTAATGGGAATGTATGCAATGTTGGTATGCATGTGGTACCATTGGCCCACCGGCGCCTCGAACTTCACAATCACTTTATAAGGCCCTCCCTACGCCTCAAACTTCACATCATTTTATAAGGCCCCGGCGCCCTCGAAGCTTCACACATCATATTATAAACTCTACGACTCGCAGCCAATGTATGCATGAGACTCCATGTACATCACAAACATCATTTCAAACAATTCAATACACCCATTACTCTTACCTCAAATGTCAATCTCATTTTATAGCCCTCCCCGGCTTGGCCCACCGGCCCATGCCCCATGGCATGCTCAATCACCTCATTATGAACCCTCAACACCATTATGTCCCACCTGGACTATTCCCTCTAGGGCTCTCAACCTCACTCGGGGACCTAAACCACCACTTAGGACCAAAACAATCATCTAGGGACCAAACTGTCACCTAGGGACCAAAACAAAGACTCTCTTAGGCACTTGCAAAGCACCAGCGCCATTTTCCCCACATTCTCGCGCCCGGTGCAACACAAAGACTAGGCGCCGAGAAACTCAACATTTTGGCGCCCGTGGCAACACACACCACTGGCGCCACTTTCCTAGCAATCTGGCGCCCCCTTGGGCAACACAGACCTAGACACAAACTCGCACCACGCTTTGCACACAAACTAAGACACAGCAAAGCCACAGGTTAGCGCCCCGACCCAGCCCACCCAACACTTTCAAATCAAAACCACCCGAGCCAAAATGTTTAAAAATGAATTTGGGCGAGTAAACACAAAATTTGGCACAGATGAAATATGCCTAGAAAAGTAAGTTTCACTCCCGGGCTCCAAAACACACATAAAACGAGGCCCTACCGGACATTTTCAAAAATACACTTGAACTCGAGAAAACCACTCGAGCCAAAACACTTAAAATTGAAAGTTGGCGGTGAATGCAAAAGTTGTACGAGAAAAAATATGTTTAGAAATACAAGTTGCACTCACCGGCTCCAAAACACACCCAAAACGAGCCCTACCGGAATATTTTCAAAAATACACTCGCAATCGAAAACCACTGAGCCAAAATGTTTAAAATTGAAAGTTGGCGGTGAATACAAAAGTTGCACGAGGAAATGTGCTTAGAAATACAAGTTTCACTCCCGGGCTCCAAAATACCCACATTCTCGCGCCCGCAAAGAACTCACTCACCCGGACATCTGCTACGGTGACACGGCGCCATTCTGGCACACCACTGGGCAGCATTTGGCGCCCACATCGGCACACGCGCGCGCCAACACACAAAAGCGATTGCACGGGCGCCATTTTCCCAAAGAATTGGCGCCCTGGCGAAACAACCTCACACAAAACATTTTCCAAAGACATGAGCGATTGCAGGGCGCCATTTTCCCAAAGAATGTGGCGCCACGGCGTGCATTCTGCACAAACTCTAAACTTAGCGATGAAAACGATACGGTGGCGCGAGAATCCTAGCATTTTGGCGCCCAAACACTAAAACCCCAATTTTTCCAAACTCTTCCAAACCAATTCACCCAATAATCCTTCTAACACTCCTAATTGCATAATCAAACAACCAATTGCATATTCAAATCATCAATTAACATCAAAATCACCAAATCATATATTACAAAACCCTAACTCACACCTAAATCAATTTTTACCAACAATTTCATCAAATTCAAGAATCAATTCAACATGCAATCATCAATTAACATCAAAAAATTTCTATGACACATATAATACCCATTATCTCCTCTATTATAGAGTGAGACTCCTTTACCTCAAATTAAACCGTAGAAAAGCACCTAATCGAGTCACGAACAAAACCACCGCAACAATCCAAGCTTGAAGCCACGAAATTCCTTCTCTTTCTCTCTCTCTTGCCACTAGTGCAGCTTCTCCTCTCTTCTCCTTTCTTTTCTTTTTCGTTTGCTACTCACAATGAGCTTGGATACCTAATTTGGGTATATAAGTATTGGGCCAAGTGCACCTTGGGCCCTTTTTACACCCCTGGCCCATTTCTTCCACCACTCCCTTCAATTAAAATAAAATACTAAATTATAAACACCATATTATAATTTAATATAATTAAAAATTAGTGCAACACCTAAACAATTTAATCAATTTCTTAATTAAATTATTTGGGGTGTTACAACTCTCCCCCACTTAGGAGATTTCGTCCTCGAAATTGCGTGCTGAGTCAAATAACTCTGGATAGGACTCCCGCATCTTGCTTTCCAGCTCCCAAGTCATACTCTCACCGGCAGCTCCCAACCACACTACCTTGACCAAGGCAATGTCTTTCCCCCTCAACACCTTCACTTCTCTATCCTCAATCCTCACTGGCATAGTCTCCACAGTGAGGTTCTCACGTACCTCTACATCATCCATGTGAATCACATGAGACGGGTCTGGAATATACTTCCGAAGCTGTGACACGTGGAAGACATCGTGCAAGTTCGAAAGATTGGGTGGCAAGGCCACCCTATAAGCAACCTTTCCAACCCTCTCAGTGATTTGGTACGGTCCAATAAACCTTGGAGTTAACTTCTTTGCCTTCAGAGCACGCCCAACACCAGTCATAGGCGTGACCCTCAAGAACACATGCTCACCAGCCTGAAACTCCAAGTCCTTCCTCCTCTTATCATGATAACTTTTCTCGCGACTCACGAGACTCTTTCATCTTCTCTCGATCATTTTCACCTTCTCGTGAGTCTCCTAACCAACTCTGGTCCAAGGACAACACCCTCCCCGGACTCATGCCAACACAAAGGAGTCCTGCACCTCCGCCCATACAATGCCTCAAAAGGAGCCATCCCGATGCTCGAATGATAGCTGTTATTATACGTGAACTCAATCAATGGAAGATGTGTATCCCACGCACCTCCCTGCTCTAGCACGCAAGCTCTCAAAAGATCTTCCAAAGACTGGATGGTCCTCTGCAGTCCGACCATCGATCACGAGGATGATAAGTCGAACTCAACCTCGGCTGAGACCCCCAAAGCCTCCCGCAAGCTACTCCAAAACTTCGGATGTAAACCGCGGGTCTCTATCCGACACAATACTCTTCGGACCCCATGAAGCTTCACAATTACACGAATGTAAATCCTAGCCAACTTTGGCACAGAAAGGTGATGTTGATAGAAATAAAGTGAGCGAGACTTGGTCAACCTATCTACAATCACCCAAATAGTGTCGAACCTCTCACACGGTGTTTGGCAACCCAGATCCACAAAGTCCATGGAAATGTCTTGTCCCCACTTCCATTCCGGAATCTCCAAAGGTTGCATCAACCATGAGCTTCGGTGCTCAATCTTTGACTTACGCAAGTCAAACATGCATATACAAACTGCGCAACATCTCTCTTCATACCAGGCCACCAAAATAGTTTCTTCAGATCATGGTACATCTTAGTGGCACCTGGATGAATGCTCAACTTACTCCTATGACTCTCCTCAAGTATCATCTTCTTCAACTCAAAGATCATCCGGAACACAGATTACGTCCCGAACCTCAACACACCACGGGAATCCAACTTTGTAATCCCCATCGCCAGACTTGCTCACCAAAGAACCAACAAATCTACCAACTTCACATCTAACTTCTGGGCGTCTCTGATACTAACCAAGAAGTCGTTCCCAATTCTCAGCATCCCCAATCTGACACTCTGAGGTGTCACCTCGCAGACCAAACTCAAGTCACGGAATTGCTCAATCAATTCCAACTCCCTCACCATCATAGCCGACATATGCAAAGTCTTCCGACTCAAAGCATCAGCCACGACATTAGCTTTGCTTGGGGTGATAGTTCAAGCCGAAATCGTAGTCCTTCAACAAATCTCTAACCAACGCCTCTGCCTCATATTCACTCATTCGGTCAAACAAGTACTTCAGACTCTTGTGGTCACTGAACACTTCGAATCTAGTACCATATAGATAGTGTCTCCAGATTTTCAACACAAACACAATCGCAGCCAACTCTAAGTCATGGGTAGGGTAGTTCTTCTCATGGGTCCTCAACTGTCGGGACGCATAAGCAACCACCTTCCCATCCTGCATCAAAACACCTCCCAAACCCATCTTGGAAGCATCACAGTACACAACAAATGGTTTGCTCCCGCACAGTAACACTAACACCGGGACGTGGTCAACCTTCTCTTTAGCTCTTGGAAGCTCTCTTCACACTTTGCATCCCACACAAATGCCTTTCCTTTACAGGTCAGGCGAGTCAATGGAAGGGCTAGCTTAGAGAACCCTTCAATGAACCTCCTGTAATAACCAGCCAACCCCAAGAAACTCCTGATCTCGATCGCGGACTTTGGGCTCTCCCAACGTAACACGCATCTACCTTGGCCGGATCCACCGCTATACCATCACGAAATAATATGACCCAAGCTCTCACCTCATGCAAACTGAATTCACACTTTGACAACTTAGCATACAACTTCCTCTCTTTCAAGACCTCTAGCACCAACCTCAAGTGCTCTGCATGCTCTTCCTCTGATTTGGAGTACACCAAAATATCATCAATGAAGACCACCACAAACCGATCCAGATAACTATGGAAAATTCGGTTCATGTACTCCATAAACACCCCCGGTGCATTTGTGACACCAAACGGCATTACAGAGTACTCATAATGCCCATACCTTGTCCCGAATCTTTGTCTTACGGATATCCTCATCCTTCACCTTAATCGGTGATACCCTGACCTCAAGTCAATCTTGCTAAACACTTTAGCACCCACCACCGATCCATTAGATCATCTATCCTCGGGAGAGGATACTTATTCTTGATAGTCACTTTATTCAACTGTCGTAATCCACGCACGACGCATACTCCCATCCTTCTTCTTTACCAACAAAGCTGGAGCTCCCCATGGCGATACACTAGGCCTCACAAACTTCTTCTCAAGAAGCTCCTCTAATCGCTTCTTCAATTCAACCAACTCGTAAGCGACATCCCAGATGCGGTGCCATGAGACACGTGCCTAGTACTGAGCACAAGCTCAATCCGAACTCCACTTCCCTCTGCAGGGGCACACTAGGAATCTCATCCTAAACACTTCAGGGAACTCACACACCACCAGTAACCCATCAATCACCGCTCTGTTCTCGTGAGACATGGGCGCAATCAAAGCAAACAACCGACCACCCTCTTTTCTGCGCAATTGCTCGTGAGACAAAGAGAGCGAACTCTTCCTCTTCGGGAAGGAGAAAACTAATAGACTTATCGAAGCGGTTGATGTGCACGTGGTTATCTACTAACCACCCATGCCCAAAATCACATCTAACCCACCCAAAGGCAAACAAATCGGATCGGCGGAAAGTCTCTAGAAAGACCGATGGAGGAGGACACCTAGCACACATCGAGAAGTAGTTCTGGGACCGCCATAGCCGGAGTGTCGATAACCATCCTCTCACCATAGTAGACATTACTAAATTTAACTTTTCAAAGACAAACAGATGCAATAAAAGAGTGCGTAGCACCCGTGTCAACAATAGCAACTAAAGGAGTGCGGATATGAAACATGTACCTCGGATATCATTAGGTCCTCCGAACACCGCCAATGCAAACACCCTCCCGATGAGATCTTTCCTTCTTAGGCTTGGGACACTTGAAGCTAATGTGACCAGCTTCACCACAGTTGAAACATACAGGGTTCCTTGCGATCACACCTGGATGCCATGTGACCACTCTTTCCACACCTAAAACATCTCGCACTTCCATCTTACAGTCAAAACTCTTGTGACTGGCTTGTCACTTGAAACACACAATATCGGATGGGCGTCTCCCAGCTTGGCCTCTTGCCTCATGGGGCCTCCTACCCTCAGCAGACCTGTTTCCACCATTGTACCTGTTACCACCCGAATACCTTTGCTTCCCTTTGTCAGCAGACTTCTCATAAGGCTTACCTCTGTGATGAAATTTCCCCCTCTGGTCTCTCATGACCCTAGGCGGGCATTCTTTGTCTTCCTCATATATCCTGCGAAGAATCTACCGGATCGTGAAATACTCTAATTTTACGATACCCCACACCGCTTGATATCGACTCTCGATCCATTCTCAAACTTAATGCACTTTGAGAATTCAGCCCGACCTCGGCATAGTGGGGATAGAACTTGGCCAACTCCGTGAACTTGGCAGCATATTCAGTAACAGATGCTGATCATACTCCCCGCCTCGGTTCAAGGAATTCCGGCTCTTTCTTACCTCTCACGTCCTCCGGAAATACTTTCTCAAGAATTCCCTCCGAACCACGGCCAAGTGATCTCTTCCTGTGCGACCCAATCTCTCACCGGTCTCTAGCCACGGTCATCACCTCTTCAGATAATGTATGAGTACTGCACGACTTTACGCTCATCGGTCACGGCCCGATCACCCCAAGATCCTCTCAATCTCCTTCACCCAAGTCAAGGCACCATCCGGGTTGTACCTCCCCCCCGAAGGTAGGGGTTCTCTCTCGAACGTTGCGGTGCGGGTCTCATTATTCTCATTGGGTACCCACGATCTGCGCTTATAGCTGCAAGGCCTCAAGAAGAAGCGATGTCGATCCTTCAGCCATATCAACCTAACAACTGCAGCATAAACAACCGATTCGAATTACTTTGAGACACCTAGTTGTCATACACACTATAATGATCGACACACTTGGCCGGACAGACCAGAACTTTTGCTCACGATACCACTAGTGTAACACCCCATTTCTACCCTGTAATTTAAATCAAAATCAGAGTGTACAAAAATCTTTTACGATCATTTTCTAGTTTAGTGTGTTATAAAATAGTGGACTGGTGACTATGGGATTACTCGGTAATCGATATACTACTTGCAATGAGCATTGGCCACTTTTGCAAGGCTCTCGATGATGCCTCGTAAATACACCAAATGAAAGAAATTCTAGCCTTAGTGGCGAACCACGGTTTAGCCATAGTCATTCAAAGACACTTGTTCTCGGGTGTATTAGCAAATACGAGGATCGCCAATAAAGATTGGACTGCGGCCCGGCCCATCTCGATCGGCCCCATACACGCCGCTTGAGCGCAATTCTCCCGGCGAAATCTTCGCATAACGGTCGGACATCATCTTATATATACGCCATTCGCACACGGCATCGTGCGTTCTCTAACCTTGTGCTATCTGCGAGCGACCTCTCACTAGATCGTCGGAGTGTCTTTGCGAGTACCACCCGAGGTGTTCAAAGCGTGAAGCGGGCCAGTCCTTTCACCCATTCAACGACCGGCCCATAGGCGAATCAATCAACACTTCAACTCTTCATTGGTCAAGGTACGATCAATTGGCGACCACGATGGGAGGCCCGCGCGCTATCCTACCTCTCTTATGGCTCCGCGGCCAGGCCCCGCACGCGGCCACTTCTCGACTCAATCCTCCGGCGAGAACCAGTGAGACCCCGAGAAGGTCATGGCGAAATGCCGGTGGCCGAATCGATGGTAACTTTACTTTCTTAGTCTTGTCATCTTTATCTTACCTTTGTTCGACCGACTAACCAAACTTCGACTGAATTTCGCGAGGAAGGGCAAGGCTTTGACCGAGGCGCAGCGAAAATATGACAAACTCCTCCAATCGAAGAAGGAGGCCCTCAAACGGGCGGATGACGTTGCCACCGCTTTCGTCATATTCGCGGCAGCAACATAATCTTGTTATTTTCAACATAGTGCGTGGGCTTGATCATCTTGTCATCGCCGAGTTGACTGCGGTCGGTATTCAACACCCGCGCTGGCCAAGAGCGTTGTAAAATTGCTCGATCGCAGCCTCCCGACCGCCTTGGCCACCATTCGGATCTTCTCCTGCAGCTCGGCGTTTACGGCCTCCAATCGGCCTTCTTTTTCGGCCGGATTCAAGGTCGGTTTTCAAACCGTTCACCCGCCGGCAAGCTCCTTGTTCCTCTTTGACGACTGGCCGGTCATCCTCCCCGTTTGAGGGCCTCCTTCTTCGGATTGGAGGAGTTTGTCATATTCTCTGCTGCGCCTCGGTCAAAGCCTTGCCCTTCCTGCGAAATTCAGTCGAAGTTTGGTTAGTCGGTCGAACAAAGGTAAGATAAAGATGACAAGACTAAGAAAGTAAAGTTACCATCGATTCGGCCACCAAATTTCGGCCATGACCTTCTCGACCCCATACGAGAGAAGCGCAGAGCGCCATTGGCTTCGCCGGTACTCCTCCGGATCGGCCGCACTCAAGCTTTGGTGGATGATGGGAACCTCCTCCGTTGCGGGAGCCGGACCCGACAATCACGTTTGGCCGCTTGGGTGAGCGATCGGCAGATCGGGAGGAGGCGGCAGGAGGCTGCCGACCGGTTTCTTCACTTGGCTCTTAGGGGTGTGGGGCACTCGGAGGAAGGTTCGAGGATGATCCCCGACCGAGAAGAACGAGGTCCCTTACCCCTCCTTCGGGCTTCGGGGCGGAGCGGCGAGTTCGATTTTGCGGACATCCTTTCGCAAAAATAACGAGCTATGGGTTAGAATAAAAAAGTTTACGAGGCCTACAAAGCAAGAATGTAAAGAAAAAGTGCAAAGCGGACCAATCTCGGCCTCCGCTTTTTCGCCCAGTATAAGACGAAGAAATTCGGCAAGGTATGTCGCCTTTAGGATCTGGACGCATCATGCTCGACAGCGCCTTAATCATCTCCAAAGACTCCAGATCGGCCTCCCCCAGATCGTTGACAGAGTAGATGTAGTCGCCCGGCCTCCTGAAGAAGTGGGCTTCGTTCCACATGATTGGAAAGAATGGGGGACCGAGCATCCCATCCATTGAATCTCGAAAATGGCCATCCGGCCTCCTTGGTCGAACGACCAGTAGTGGCCTCTCCAGGCCGCACCGAGCGACTCTTGGAAAGCCTTGAAGAATCGATGATGAGTCTTCTGCATTTTGAAGGAGACCTGCTCCCTCTTCTCTTTGTTTGCTTTCTCCCTGAGCCAGCTTAGCTCAAAGAGAGTGAAGAAAAGCATGATCGACACCCGACCACCAAGCCGGGTTAACAAGACTTCAAAGTTTTGAGAGCGCCCATGCGTTCGGATGAAGCGAGAGGCGACCCCGATATGGCGCAGACGCCCCGTTGGAACTCGGTGAAAGGAGGAACGATCTTCATTTTCGACCACGATCCGATACATGGTGAATTTGAAACCGGGAGTAGGTGGCGATATCTTGGCCGTCTTTCATACCCCTCACTCTCCACTGGTGAGTCGGGCTCTTGCTCAATGTCGAGCGGGCGTAATGATCGATCGTCGGCGTACTCCGCGTGCGCCCAAGAGTGTCGGAGACCCAAGACATATCGAGAGGGTCTCGGGCTATATCGGAGTTGAACATCGGCCGCTTCTTCATTCGACCTCCTTCGTTGTTGGCCTCCCGGCACGAGAAAACTAGCGTGGGCCGGATGATCTCTTCATTAGCCGCTTCATCTCGGCCGTCTCCGGCATCAGGCATAACCTCGTCCTCGACCTGGACGTCTCTTGGTTCCTCATCATCATCCAGGTCGATCACCTCGACATACTCGTCTTGTTCAGCGACGGGGGTATCGACCGATGGTGGTGTAGAGACACTCGACCGGACAACAGAGTGAACGGAAGAGTGGGAGCTAGAGTTGGGGCTGCTCGTAGAAGTCTTGCCTTCGAAGAATCAGCCTTTTTGTCATCCAAGACGACTTGGAGTCCGCTTGGGTATTGGGCTCGCCCGCCTCGACATGTATGTGGCGAAGGGTAGGGGCGGTTTCGGGATCTGAGCGATTAATTTTGTCCGTGGCATACACAAACACTGCGTGATAAAGGGATCGAGTCGTCGATCGGCGAAGCACTCATGAGAGAAGCGGCCGGCCATCCTCGACGACACCCCTATCACGAGGCGTGGAAAAGCACAAAATACTTTGAAGAAAAACTAAAGTCTAAAAGAGTAAAAGAGAGCGATCGACTCGTACCTTAGCGGTGTTGAAGATCGGTCGCAGGCGATTGAAGCGACTACAGATGCGAGTCGCGCGACGAGTCGATCATTGGCGAGCAAATCGAGAAAGTGTGAGATATGAACTCGTCTGCGAAGGGGTATTTATAGTGAAGACCCATGGCGCGAAGGGGACCGGAGAGGCGAAGCGTCGCAGCGTTTCATCTTCTAGCCAATGGTTGTCTCCGGACAACCTCGGAAACACCAAGCGTCACGTCTTAAATGTCGGGAAAGACCAACCGTCGCGGCGGCCGGTCGATGGTTGACTAGCGGTCGACACCGCCTCGTAGAAAAAACAAGCGGCGCGTCCGTTTCGTCCAAGAGAACTTCAATCTCGGGGGCATCGATTCAAGCCTCGGCCCGCTCTTAGCGACCTAGGCTTGGGGGCAAGCTGTTCTGGGTGTATTAGCAAATACGAGGATCGCCAATGCAATTGGACTGCGGCCACCCATCTCGATCGGCCCATACACGCCGCTTGGAGCGCACTTCTCGCCGGCGAAATCTTCGCATAACGGTCGGACATCATCAGATATATACGCCATTCGCACATGGCATCGTGCGTTCTCTAACCTTGTGCTATCTGCCCGGCGACCTCTCACTAGATCGTCGAGTGTCTTTGCAGTACCACCACGAGGTGTTCGGTAGCGTGAAGCGGGGACCGGTCCTTTCACCCATTCAACGGCCAGGCCCATAGGCGAATCAATCAACACTTCAACTCTTCATTGGTCAAGGTACGATCAACACTAATGGTATAACATAAAGTAATACTCAAAGAAATGGAGCGTCACAACTCTTTCTCTTAAACCAAAAACCAAATACGTAACACCAGAAGATAACTCATAGAATTCTAGTTTCACATAATGCAGCGGAAAACAATCATTATCTCAACAACAGTAATCCAAAGAATATCAAACAAATACATAAGGCTCAACAAGGAGCAAAACAAGCAACAACGGTCTAAACCCCGACCCTAGGTGCTACGTGATCGAGCGCGGGACCGACTCGGGAGTAGTGAAGGTAGAAAGCCCTCACTCCCGACTACTGTGGTAAATAACAACGAAAAAGGGTGAGTCTCGAACTATATAATAAAAGTGATAATAAGCAATATATCGGCATAGTTTACAAAGACACTCAAACACGCCAAACATCGGTCAACAACATTCATGCACTAATGGAATGTATGCAATGTTGGTATGCATGTGGTACCATTGGCCCACCGGCGCCCTCGAACTTCACAATCACTTTATAAGGCCCTCCTGCGCCTCAAACTTCACAATCATTTTATAAGGCCCCCTACGCCTCGAGCTTCACACATCATATTATAAACTCTACGATCGCGACCAATGTATGCATGAGACTCCATGTACATCACAAACATCATTTCAAACAATTCAATACACCCATTACTCTTACCTCGGCGTCAATCTCATTTTATAGCCCTCCGGCTTGGCCCACCGCCCATGCCCCCATGGCATGCTCAATCACCTCATTATGAACCCTCAACACCATTATGTCCCACCGGACTATTCCCCTACTAGGGCACTTCAACCTCACTCGGGGACCTAAACCACCACTTAGGACCAAAACAATCATCTAGGGACCAAATCACACCTAGGGACCAAAATAAAGACTCCTCTTAGGCACTTGGCGGCACGGCGCGCCATTTTCCCCACATTCTCGCGCCCGCAGTGCAACACGGCACTAGCGCGCGAAACTCAAGCATTTTGGCGCCCGCAGCAACACGACCCACCGGGCGCCACTTTCTAGCAATCTGGCGCCCCGCCCAGGCAACACAGACCTAGACACAAACTCGGACACGATTTGAGACACAAACTAAGACACACGAGCGGCCACATTTGGCGCCCCGCATTGACCCAACCCACCCAACACTTTCAAATCAAAAACCACCCGAGCCAAAATGTTTAAAAATGAATTTGGGCGAGTAAACACAAAATTTGTACAGATGAAATATGCCTAGAAAAGTAAGTTTCACTCCCGGGCTCCAAAACACACATAAAACGAGCCCTACCGGGACATTTTCAAAAATACACTTGAACTCGAGAAAACCACTCGAGCCAAAACACTTAAAATTGAAAGTTGGCGGTGAATGCAAAAGTTGTACGAGAAAATATGTTTAGAAATACAAGTTGCACTCACCGGGCTCCAAAACACACCCAAAACGAGCCCTACCGGAATATTTTCAAAAATACACTGCAAATCGAGAAAACCACTCGAGCCAAAATGTTTAAAATTGAAAGTTGGCGGTGAATACAAAAGTTGTACGAGGAAATGTGCTTAGAAATACAAGTTTCACTCCCGGGCTCCAAAATACCCACATTCGCGCGAGCACAACTCACTCACCCAGACATCGCTCTGGTGACACGAGCGCCATTCAGGCACCACAGGGCGACATTTGGCGCCCACATCCCACACGCGCACGCCAACACACACACAGCGATTGCGGCGCCATTTTCCCAACAACTTGGCGCCTGGCGGAACAACCTCCACAAAAACATTTTCCGGCACATGAGCGATTGCACGGGCGCCATTTTCCCAAAGAATGTGGCGCCACAGCGAGCATTCTGCACAAACTCTAAACTTAGCGAATGAAGCGATACGCGCGCGCGAATCCTAGCATTTTGGCGCCCCAAACACTAAAACCCCAATTTTTCCAAACTCTTCCAAACCAATTCACCCAATAATCCTTCTAACACTCCTAATTGCATAATCAAACAACCAATTGCATATTCAAATCATCAATTAACATCAAAATCACCAAATCATATATTACAAAACCCTAACTCACACCTAAATCAATTTTTACCAACAATTTCATCAAATTCAAGAATCAATTCAACATGCAATCATCAATTAACATCAAAACAGCCCCTATGACACATATAATACCCATTATCTCCTCTATTATAGAGTGAGACTCCTTACCTCAAATTAAACCGTAGAAAAGCACCTAATCGAGTCACGAACAAAACCACCGCAACAATCCAAGCTTGAAGCCACGAAATTCCTTCTCTTTCTCTCTCTCTTGCCACTGCAGCCTGACTTCTCCTCTCTTCTCCTTTCTTTTCTTTTTAGTTTGCTACTCACAATGAGCTTGGATACCTAATTTGGGTATATAAGTATTGGGCCAAGTGCACCTTGGGCCCTTTTACACCCCAGCCCATTTCTTCCACCACTCCTTCAATTAAAATAAAATACTAAATTATAAACACCATATTATAATTTAATATAATTAAAAATTAGTGCAACACCTAAACAATTTAATCAATTTCTTAATTAAATTATTTGGGGTGTTACAGCGGACCTCAACCTGCTCACCAGAAAATCCAACCAAAGTTCCGGGATAACTCTTTGAGTGCCTCCACCGTAAATTTAAACCTTCAAAGCACGACCAGTACATGACGTTTGCTGAGCTACCTCCATCCACCAGCACCCGAGCTATTGAATAACCGCTGGTAGTAACAGAGATTACGTTCCGCATCAGTTACAGCATAAGTGGTTTCCGCGGAGGAAACCGATAGAATGGATCTTGCATATCTTCTTTGAGATGAAGATGTGGCTCCCCCCCCCCGGAGAATCCTCCAGATATCGTGTTGACTCTTCCTTTTTCTGCCGTCTCATGCTCGCCTCGCTTGCCTCTTTCACCTCGCTTGGCTTGCGTGTTTGGTATTGGGCGCCCGACTTTGGGGCCACGCCTTCGCTTTCCTTCATCGCTGCGCTTGACATACTTTTAAGTTGACCACGCTGGATGAGTTTGCTCAATCTGGCTTTGTTTGAGGTCCAAAGAATTATGCGTGTCATGTCCCTCCGCCCGTCCGGTGGTACTGCAATAAGAACTCGTACTCTTACCCATTACGCCAACAAAGGTGGCGGTCGGCGTGTCGATCGAATCATGGAGCCGCCGTCTAAAATCACCGACGGCCTTGCTTTGAGAGGTGTGAAGGTCAATTCGCATTTGGAGGGGATCGGTGCGTCGCCGCACGATTTTGTATGCGCGCCGCCTCTGTCGTCGCGTCGATCGTAGGGTGCATGCCGGACGGGTGAGGCGTCTCGGTGAGATTACGCGCCTCGGCGGTGCTTGCATGTCCTTTTCATCCTTCCCGAGGGCAATGTCGTCAGCGTAAATGTGTTTTTCCGCTCGGACTCTAATCTCATCCATAGTCTGCGGCTTCCATAGGGAAAGGGCTTCACTAAAGGTTCCATTGCGAATACCCTTCATAAATGCTTTCACAAAAAATCTCTCGTCAGGATCATCTACTAAAACCGTTGACTTGTTGAAACGCTCCAAGTAGGCTTTCAGAGACTCCCCCGGCTCTTGGCGTACGTCGAACATGTCCTCGGCTAGCATTCGCTTATTTTTATTTGCCGAGAATTGTTGTATGAAACGGCTGACCAAGTCTTCAAAGCTCGCTATCGAGCGTTCCGGTAGCCCTCGAACCATTTCAAGGCTCGTCGACCTAAGGTTCAGCCGAACATTTTGCGGTAATAGCGTCGGTTCCTCCATCGATCATCATTTGCGTTTGGAGCAGCGTCAACATGGCTAAGGGGATCTCGGTGCCATCGTATGTGGCAATGGATGGCTCCTGAGCGCGTGGGAAGTTTGAGCACTGGATAGCGCAGAGAAGCGGCTGGCAGCTCGCAAAGGTGTTCTGGTGGCATCGATCACCTGGGCGAAGTGTCTCATTTCAGTAAGCTGGGCTTGCAGTTGCACTTCCCTTGCTTCCAAAGCCTGAGCACGTATAGCTTGCTCTTCATTCTGACGGGCTTGGTCTGCGTTCTGGGCTTGCAGTGTTTGAGCAAACATGGCGGTTGCTCGCTCAATCTGGGATCCCGAAGTACTAGGCGAAGCACCACCATTGTTCACATTTCTCGTGGTCACCATAATCTTTGGTGACAATGAATCAGTCTAGAATTTGGTAGTGGGACGTAGGAAAAGTTTTACCAGGCCCCACGGTGGGCGCCAATGTTCTCAACTATTTCTGAGAGTAGAATAATCAAGAACACGAAGGACAATCTCGCGTAGATAGGAAAATTGTTCAACCCTTCATTAGCCTCTCCGGGCAAAATATATAGTGTTACAATCATTCATGGCTAATAATTGATGGCCGTTACATAATTAAGAATTCGATTACATAATAAAGGAGCGATTCACGGAAGGGCGCCTAGGTCAAGAGTGGGGGCCAATCTAACTTCTGGTCGGCCGAGCATAAGTGGTTCTCCGGGATCTTAGTCCCTCGGCGCTTTGCCTTTGATGCTTGCGGTGTTGTAGTGGAGCTCGGCGCGATCGTGAACACTAACCAATTATAATTATATAAGGATGATATTGTTATAATTTGGATGTGGTTTTAAGTTGATTGGTTTGATTTGGTTGAATTTACAAATCTTTTGGAAAACCGTAAATTTTGTATATGTGCGGGAATTAATGATTTTGAACAAATTTGATGTCCGGGTGGTTATACAGTAAATGTATTATTTTGGGATGTCCATATTTCGAGGAAGCTCTGCTAATTTTGGTTAGAACTTTTTGATGCATATCCAAAGTGGTTTTGAATTAAGCGGTTATTGTTATGAATATTTCGAAAAACCGTAAAACCTAGAGTACGTGTGGGAACCAAATGTTTTATAATTTAAATGTTGATTGGATTGATTTCATGAATTCATTGATATTGTAACCTATCATAGAATGAGTTATGGTTGTATATATGGAAAGTGAATTGAACAAAATGTTCCGTTTCTTAATTTATAATTGGCTCGGGATGATTATGTTCATCTAAACCGGTCCACGTTTCACGATATATAAGAAATATCGAATTGAGGTGACGACCTCCATGCGTTTAGTACACTAGGAGAGGGAAGTCATGCGCCCTGGTCCTAGGCCCCCATGTTAAAATTAAAGCTATCCGCCTTTAAGAGTTGTACACTTATTGGCTATGTTGGAGTTCACCCATGCTTCTTTAGGTTGTTGGTGATGTGCTAGAATTGATAAAACTTTTAAACGCGTATATTGTGATTTTGTCACTCAAGCTTCTTTAGGTTGTTGGTGACATGTCACAAGTGATTAATAAAGAGGATAGTACATAGTCATCAAGAATCGGACTATGGACTCATATGTAATTCATTTATCGGATTACACATGATTGATTGTATATTGTAATTCATTTTGAATTACTAATTATGGTTTTATAAATGGACCGAGTGATAGGTAAGGGGTCACGGTAAGACTCACTGAGATTTGTTATCTCACCCTACAAATGTTGTTGTTTTTCAGAGAAACAGGGGGAAGAAGATCCTTTATGGCACGAGTGGATGGCGTGCTCGAGAAGGAAATGGAAGACGTAGTTCGTCTATTAATAGTTATGGTTTCCCTTGTATCTTTGTATTCAATTTATAACTTGAATTTGTATTTGAGTTAGATAATCGTTTTCGCTGTTGTCTTGTTTTGGGATATTGAACTTTGGACTTTATTATGTTTACGACTCTTTGATTGGATTCGAGAGTTTTTGGTCAAATCAATATCTGAGACAGAAATTTTTATACTCTGATGTATGCCATTAGGTACACTTTAGTATTTCTACTAGATAGAAATATGAGGGTGTTACAACAACCACCAAGACCTAACACATACACAAACGGGAAAACAAGATTCAACACCGGATATAGCAAAAATGTTGTTATTATTACTGATGTGAGTTTAAGTCCTATTTTGGGTGATTTTTGGGCTTTTTGTTTTAGTAAATGACCGAATTTCATAGACCTAACATCAAAGTTTGTTTGGGGTGTTCGCGGTGCGGGTTGGTTCGTTTTTGAGTATAAAAATGAACTAAACCGCAAGGTAAGAATACATGCGGTTTGATTTGGTTCGGTAGACTTTCTAAAAAATTCAAACCAATCAATGCAGTTTGGATTGATTCGGTTGGTTCGATTTTTGTGGAGACAAAACATAATTTAAAATATAGTTAAAATTAACTAATTTAATCATAAATATAAATATTACTACTTTTTTATTTAAGAAAAAAATTGTAATTCTAGGTTGAGAAATATGAGATAATAAACAACAAAATTAGATTTGAACTAATAAGTCAGTGAGAGTTGTTATAAGTTGAAGCCCAAATAGCATGTCAATCAAGGAAGATCGTAATTCATAGGCTTACTTTTCGTTTGGTCCGGTTGGTGAAACAAAAATTGCGGGCAGAATCCAACCGCGCGACTGACTCAAAAAGAAAACCATTAGATCCGACAAATATCGTTTTTTTTTTTTGCAGTTTTTGATTTGGGTTGGTTTGATTTGTAATTTTCTATTGGATTGGTTGGTTTTGATTCTTTAAACATTCAAGTTGTAAGTTGTAAATGCCTGTTGGTTTTGATTTTCTAGTGGATTGGTTGGTTTTGATTCTTTAAACACCTCTAAATGCGTGTGAAAAAATTATAATTGTTTAAACATTCAAGTTGTATATGTGAGATCTAGCACGTGATCAACTCATTTATGGCATGTGTACTCAAGTTCATTGGTTTATACCTTATGTTTATCCTTGTATTTGGATGTATCATTAGAAGATAGGGTCTACAGTTTTTAAAATAGAAAAAGAATGTGGATGACATTATTAGCAGAGTCGCGTGCATGCATTGTCTTTTTATATCAGTGAATGTTCACGACATGTCGACAAGGTAAATCAAACTATCCTCTCTGCGCAATTCTGCAGTAATTCGCCGAGATCTTGAGATCTATTTAAGGGGTTAATCTCTCCCACCAGATAATTTTACATACGCACCGATCAAGGGTCGAACCTTTAACCAAATGGTCAAAGAGCCTAAATATCTACCACTTGTACTATGATTTTCTTTGATTAAAAAAATTATGATTTTCTAATCAAAAATATTTGTCTCATAATACATGACATTTTAAAATCCAAATAAAACATTAATATTTATATTCTAGTCATATCCTTCATTTTTCTATTAATTTATTTTTCCAATATTATTAATGAAAATTAATTCGATAAACTAACTCACAATTATCTTTTTCTATATAAAATTAACTATTCTTCTTAATTTGTATGAAAGTATCCAAAACACAATATAATATGACAAACATGACCATTCGTACTCATGAATCGGCTTTTGTAATTATTAGAAAGTGGAAAACAAGCTTACACATGAATCACTTTATCCACCTTAATTTATTCATGCTTTCATTGTACATGACCTTTCGTACTCATGAATCGGCTTTTGTAATTATTAGAATATTGAAAAAATTTAAAGTTGGTATGCGATGGGAGACTTCTGTGGCGCATATACCTTCAAAATCGCCTTAATCTCCGTTTATTTAAATAATAAAAAAATAGAGAATTTATGAGTTGTTGAAAAAAAATTGTGTAGATTTTTATCTTAAAAAATAGGAAGTATTTCAATTTGTTTTAGTGGCTTGAGCTACCCTGGAACATGAGAGTTGACCTGGTGCTCGCAGATTCAATTCCTCTAATGAGAAGTCGGTGTTAGTCAATGTGAAATTTGCTTTTAAACACGACTAAATATTAGCCCTTCGTTAAATTTGTTAGTACACTATGTGGGTTAGCCACAATATATTGATATCATGTGTAACACTTAGTAATTTACACTAACTAATAACTTGCTTTATAAAATAAAGATAGTAATCTCATCGTTGAATAACGTAATATTATCTCTGTGAAAATGTATTTCAAATTTCAAAAAAGATGAATACTTGTAGGCGTGTTATCTAATAACACGCATTTATCTATCAAATAATTGTGATAATTCACTAAGTTTTGACACATGTTCAGGTTCAAAGAATTTATTTCCAAATCTTATCCTGTTCCATCATTTTTTTTTTGGTCAAACCTGTTCCATCATTAGACATCATCGTAAAAGCAAACTTGACACCAAAAGCATTCAAATTAGACTTTTAGAAATGCTTTTTAAACACTTGAAATTTGACACCTGCAACTACCTTCGTCCTATTTTATATGTAATTTAATATTTTGACACCATAGGATAAACTAGATACTAACTAATAAATTGCTTTTAATATTTTTTTTTGGTCAAGATGAATTTAATTTTTTAAGATTACTATAAACCTACTATCTAAAAAAAAAAAAGGCTTAATGACTATCTAAACTACTAATTAATATAAAACAAATATTTCTTATTGATAATTTACTATCTAACTTTTACTATCTACTATAATCTACTAATGAACTAAAATAATAATTGAGATTACAAGATAACTGCACTGATATTATAAAAAACAAGGGATAACTGTAGTGATATTTAAAAAACACAGGATTAATATCTGTCATTGATAATTATAATTTTTGAAGACTTCTATAAACCTACTATCTAAAAAAACAAGAAGGCTTAATGACTATTTAAACAAATTAACATTTAAAACACACGTGACAAATATTTGTCACTAATACCTAAAAATGACCAATAATTGTCACTGATTTATAAAAAAAAAAACACAGGATAAATATTTCTTATTGATAATCTACTATCTATCTTTTACTATCTACTATAATCTATTAATCAACTCAAATAATCAATTGAAACTATGAGATAAATGTCTCAATACATAAAAAGCACGGGATAGCTGCACTGATATATAAAAAAATACGGAGATAACTACAGTGATATGTATAAAAATATGGGATAGTTGCACTATATAGAAAAACACAGGATAACAACACTGATATATAAAAAATAATGCACTGATTTATAAAAAACACGGGATAAATACACAATTCTTTTCAAATGGTACTTTTACATTTTTAGATTTTAATATTTATCTATTTTTTATTTGAAACTACTTTTTTATCTACTTTAAATTTGTCTTTATTTTTTCAGGGTAATGTTTAGACTATTTAAATAACGTCTAATTTCATTCATAAAAAAAAACATGATGGCACCCGTGCGTATGCATAGGTATAGTACTAGTTTTTATCTTAAAATGGGAAGTATTTCAATTTGTTCTAGTGGCTTGAGCTACCTTGAAACACGAGAGTCGACCTGGTGCTCGCAGATTCAATTCCTCTAGTGAAGTCGGTGTTAGTCAATGTGAAATTTGCTTTTAAACACGACTAAATATTAGTCCTTCGTTAAATTTGTTAGTACACTCTATGGGTTAGCCAACATATATTGATATCATGTGTAACACTTAGTAATTTATACTAACTAATAACTTGCTTTATAAAATAAAGATAGTAATCTCATCGTTGAATAACGTAATATTATCTTTGTGAAAATGTATTTCAAATTTCAAAAAAGATAGATACTCGTAGGCGTGTTATCTAATAACACACATTTATCTATCAAATAATTGTGATAATTCACTAAGTTTTGACACATGTTCAGGTTCAAAGAATTTATTTCCAAATCTTATCCTGCTCCATCATTAGATATCATCGTAAAAGCAAACTTGACACCAAAAGCATTCAAATTAGACTTTTAGAAATGCTTTTCAAACACTTGAAATTTGACACCTGCAACACATGGTTGAATACAATGTTATTAAACCGGACCGACCCGATCGATCGGACCGTGAAACGGTGCCTAGGTCGGTTCGAGTCACCTATTGGATCGTGGTTTTTTCAGACCCGGTGCGACCCGTGAGCAGAAGGCCTCAACCCAGTGTTAACCCGGTCAGTGCGACCCGGTGTTGACCCGGTCCAGGTTGCTGATTTGTGCTTGTTTTTATTTTTAAGTAAGACGACACTGTTTTGCTGGTTTTTTTTTTAAACAAAAGCTAAATTTGAATTCAATCTTTCTTGTTCAGTTTAACTTTAAGGTTTTTATTTAATTTCTGTTGCATCTTTTATGAGTTTATCATTGCTCTAACTTTCTTCAATCTTTCTTTTTTCTAATTCAGTTTAACTTTAACATTAAGGTTGTTATTCATCTTTCATTTCAGTTTAGAAGTACTGTTTTGATTTATCTTTAAGTTATTTCATAATTTCAATTTTAAGTTATGTGTAATGTTGAAGTTGTTTAATGTAGATGTTGAATCTTTAATCTTGAAGTTTGTTTTCAATAAAAAATGATATTTAGTTGTTGTAGTTGTTGTTGAGTTGAATATTATTCAATTTTAAGTTATGTGCAATATTGAAGTTTGTTTTCAATGATGAATGAGTAGTGAGTTTTTGGACAATTTTATTGTATGGTAAAAAAATTCATAGCTCTGCGGATTATGCGGGTCAACTACTAACCCCTCGGTCCGCCCAGTGACCCAGTGACTTGCTCGGGTCGACCTCCGGTTCGATTTTAATAACATTGGTTGAATATCATCAACCAAAACTAGATACTACCTTCGTCCTATTTTATACGTAGTTTAATATTTTGACACATCTATTAAGAAAAATGATTAATAAACTAGATTTTATAAAAAGTGTATTCCAATTTACCATTTAACACTTTAACTCTCTACATAGATAAATGTGAATCATTTATTAAATGTAAAAAATTGTAATTATTAAGAAAGGACATTAGTGGAAAATATTATTAAATGCTTACTTAAAAATATAAAACAACAATCAATTTGAGACAAATTAATTTTGCTAAAACAACTTATAAAATGGGACGGAGGTAGTAACTCATTAATTATCCACTAAACTTTTTTTTTGGTCAAAATTATCCACTAAACTTAATCAATGGATAATTAACTTGGTTAATGATGTACAAAATCATGCTTAATAAAGCTTTGTGAATGACTATAAGTTAGCCAATCTTGGTATTTCCATTAACTATAATAACATGAATAAAACTTGAATAAATTAAAAGGTTATATGAAGATACAATATGCATCATTATAATTAATTTAGATCTTAAAGATGTATTAAGGGATCTCTTAGAAAAGCAACTAGTATCGGTCAAACGAATATTGTTGGCTATTCGAAAGATCCTTACCTCTTTATAAAAATAAGAAATAAAATGTTGCTAGTGTCCTCCTCACCGAGTATGCGTGGTTTGGCAGTTTGGAGCACCTTGGTAACAATTATTTGGTAGATTTTATTCCAAAAATAGTTCAACCTGATTTTTGACACAACATTTTAAATGAAGAATTAAAATTAAATTACCTTCCTCCAATGCAAGAAACACAAATGCATAATGAATGAATACATGCATAAGGAATCTATGTTGCAAAATTAATGTGTCTTGTTCTCAAACCTTTCAACATTTGAATTAGTATAGGGGCAAGGAATTAATTTATATGTACAGTAAAGAATGCTTACATCTGCTTACATCCGAGGCCAAACATGACCATAAACATCTTTCTTAAAATATTGTCGGTCCCATGACCAGGGCACATCTGCAGAAAGAAATGATAATTAGAAGACACATAACATGAGTCAGACCACTTAGAACAGGTGAGTAACAAGGCACAACCTTCGGAAGAGTAAGGCAAGGGAGGAAGCTCATAAGGCACAGGTAACTGGATGATAACTTCAGATGACGAATGTGTAGTCTCCCTTGTCAGCCCAGTTAGGGTTACTAGTTTTGTTCTCTTTGCTTCACGTGTTTCCTGTGCTGGGAAGTTATCCTGTAATTCTTTGTTTGTTAGCACGGTTGTGTTTTTCCATGGTCAGGGAGGTGATCACAAGATCTCTTCTCCCAAACCAATTGAAGATAAACCATGTCAAAAATAAAACACCATTGAGTAAGGAAGCGTCTGCTACCTTAGATAGAGTAACATTACTGGTACAGGAAAATCCACATCTACGTGTCAATAATGATGGTAGAAAGAGCACTCCCAGCTGTGAGAAAATATGCATAAAAATATTGTTTAACGAAACTGCTGAAGAACTAATAAAATGTATTTCACTATAAATCCTCCAAGCATAAGAAACAATAATTAGAGAAACATTCTTTTTTACATCTTTAGATTATTGTATGTGATAGCACATCTTCTCTTATTAAGTGCCAGAAGGATAAATCCGTCATTTGGGGGATTTATGAAAGGAGAAATAAGAAGAAATAATAATATAATATTTAGGAAGTAGTTATTGGTAGTTATTGGTGTGTTAGTTTGAATTTGAATTGTTAGTTATTTGGTTTGGGTGTGGCTTTGATTTAAATATGTTGTTTGTCTCTTAGGTTGTTATGTTGGAAGTTATTGTGTAAGTTATGGCCAGAAGTTGTAACTTCTGAGAAGAGCAAGGCACTTGGGTAGTTAGGCTTGTAATCCCTACTACTTTGTTAATTGAATTATCGATTTCCTTCCCATTATTATTCTCTTAATCATAATTCTGTCTCTGTTATTTTCTTTGTCAAATTGTTGGTTTGTATCAAATTGGTCCGACCTGCCGATCGGTGTGAACAGTTCTTTAATTTGAGGAACCAGTGAGGAAGAAAGGACATTCAAGCAATCTATGGAGGACGTGGCTGCGCTCAAGCAATCCATGGCAGAATTCAGGTTGCAAACAACCAAGAATTACGAACACCTCGTGTCCATAATCTTGCAGAATAGGGAGAAGAGGAGAGTAGGCAAGGAACCGAAGGATGGATCGGATCTACAATTACCAACAAATACCACTGGATTCGCAGAAGGTGGGAGATTCTTGCAAGAACTTCAAGAAAGGAGAATTCGCGAGGAGAGAGCCTTGCAGGAACTTCAAGAAAAGAGACGTTGCAAGGAGATGGAAGTGGCAGATGTTAAATCCATAAACAGGGATAGACAAGAGGGGAGAAAGTTGCATTTTTGAATCATCGGCAACACTACTTGAGAAACAACCGTCACCACCGAAGTCGTTTTCGTCACCGCCAGACTTAGCATTGCCGCCGCCAAAACCGCCGGACCTCGACCATGGGGGAAAGGCTCTTCCATGGCGAGCACCGCCTCTCAAACCGCCGCATCTGGACGTTTCCTTGTGTAAGGACGTGTTGTCAACCAAGTTTCTTCCAGAGATGCAAAGACGATCACCGTCGGAGCCACCGAGTGCAAGTTTCCTCATGACGGTTACTTTTGCTTTCATTCAAACTAAAGTTAGAAGTTTTTTTGGTTCTGTGTTTTGTGGTTCTGCGCCATATCCACCGCTAAATGTACACCCCACCATAACCTCTAAGTCGTTGTTGGCGAAGACAGTGAACGAAGGAACACCAAAGGAACCGCAACCTCAGCCAAAGCCACCGGATGGAGGTGGACTAACAACGGAATGTCTTCAAAAAGAGTTGCCGCTGTTGGACCTGCTAGACGCCGTCACACTCACTGGGGACCGGTCAGACATGAGGTTGTTGTCGTGGCTGAAGATAGAAGCATGTTCAGTAAGTTTTGGGACAATTTGTTTGGTTATTTTGCATCATTTCTATTCTCTTAAAAATGCTGGCAAGGGTGCAATTTATATAGGTGACTGGGCACGTGTGCTTTCCAAGAAGCTTTGCAGCCACTCAGCAATTTTTATTCTACACTATTCTACGTGTCTCTTAAGTGTGGTGACAGCTTCCCAAATGCCCAGAATTATTGTCACAGCTATCCCATATTTGTTTCCCTTTTATTTTGACACATCAACCACCAAGATTCAGTTGTTTCCCATTATTATCATTATTACTGATCCCACTTTTCATCCCTTGGGTTTTTACACAAGCCAATTAGTACACCTTCCACCCCACCACTCTCACAATTTCCTATTTGTATCAATTACTAGTACATACTTGAAGTTGCATGAGCACACTGACCATGTGCATCTGCTTGCTTGGTCCCTAGACTCGCCACTCAACTTGGCATCTATTGATTTCCTTATGGAAAATGATCTGAAACCATATGCTTATTTTGAACATGAAGATGAAAAAGGCAACCCTTCAAGTGACTTGTTCCTGCTGCTTGAATATCATAATCATGATTTTTGTTTGCTGGCTCAACTTGATAACTACATGCTATATGTAGCTCTTTTTGAGGGATGGGATGCTCACATGTGGGGCAAATATATAGGTGTGTTGATTTGGACGACAAGAAACCATTGGCATGGTCTGAGAGGTCAATTTTATGATCATCTATATGACCATACAACATGTTTTTATGCCGTTCCATGTGCTTCCACAGCCAAAACAAGTGACGGCACACTAAATCTCATCCAAAGTCTTGATGACATTTGTGCACTTGAGTGTACCCCAATAATGTGGAATAAATTTTTCACTCTTGCTACTTACAGAAAGAGTAGGGGCAACGATATGGCATTGGAATTGATTTCTACTCTTCCGAAGGAGAACCTAACAAAAGAGGATATAGTAAATAGTTTTGGCCGGCTTTTGGAAGTTGAAGAAGATAGAACATTGAATGTACCTGATGCCTCAACTGAGTTTGTTCTCTTCTTAGCTCGAGTTGTGATTGATGACAGGTTTGTTCCCATGCATATAGAAGAAAGTAACTATAGGCTGTCACTCAAATGCAATGTCGGTGAAACTATATGGAGGACCCAATTATTTGAAGCTGATTTGTCAATCTGTCAACAATGGGATTCCGGGAAAAGCGGCTTGGTTTTCAATGAACATTGCACCGGGAGAATTTTCAGGGGATGTTATGGGACAGTAAAGTCTTCTCACATTATGGGATTGTTATTACAGTGGTGTTTGGTTCACGCCCTTGTTGTTGACTTACTGCCTGCTATAGCAGTTGTTGTTTTGCTAAAATTACTCTTGCTCAAGTTTTTTGACGTCTCGCAAGCTTCTCATGTCGAGACTACACCAATAGTTGAGGTGAATCTGTCCCTCAAACTGTTGTCCAATGATGTCACAAACCAATTGAGGAAGCAACATGAGAAGACAAGGACATCATTGCTGCGCAATTTCCAAATCTCAGCCTGGAGGACAAGGTTGGTTTTCATGGGGCGGGCAGTGATAGCACATCTTCTCTTATTAAGTGCCAGAAGGGTAAATCCGTCATTTGGGGGATTTATGAAAGGAGAAATAAGAAGAAATAATAATATAATATTTAGGAAGTAGTTATTGGTAGTTATTGGTGTGTTAGTTTGAATTTGAATTGTTAGTTATTTGGTTTGGGTGTGGCTTTGATTTAAATATGTTGTTTGTCTCTTAGGTTGTTATGTTGGAAGTTATTGTGTAAGTTATGGCCAGAAGTTGTAACTTCTGAGAAGAGCAAGGCTCTTGGGTAGTTAGGCTTGTAATCCCTACTACTTTGTTAATTGAATTATCGATTTCCTTCCCATTATTCTCTTAATCATAATTCTGTCTCTGTTATTTTCGTTGTCAAATTGTTGGTTTGTATCAGTATGTGTCAATACGCAAGATTTTAAAACAATGAAGCTAGTAAATTTCTTGGGTTTGAAATGCCAATAACAGCAAAAATCTCACAAAAAATAACACACCTCATAGGAACGAATCATCAACTGCGTACTATTCTTCTGAAGAGCTCCCCAGGCAGCTTTGCTTAGATTTGCTGAAGTCAACAAGAACCAACTATTCGGGAAGATGGTATTTCACGGTTAACTATCTATAGCATAACTTGGCAGTGTATTATTTACCGAAACATTCAACAAACATAAGAAATTGAAGAGCACAGACAAAGGTTTGATGAAACACTTACGCAAGATTCTGACCATTGTAACGAGTGAAAGTCTTTATATGTGGCATGGCACGACTGTAACAACACAAAAATGGGTGCAATTGGTAGGACATAAATTTGCAATAACATTCGCACGGAAAAATATTGCGAAATATTCAGTTTCCAAGTAGGTGTGTAATGTACTGGATCAGAAACAATGCAGAAAACCGATCTTTATTGCAGAAAACCCACCTTCGATATATGACCAAATGAATACAGAAGCAGTGATGAGAGGTTATTAGAACAGAAACTCTTCAACCCAAAAGTGTCCCTATACCACTACCTTAGAACTACCCCTTTAAAGAGTCTACAACTGAAAATGACAGTTACTCTTCTACTCAGCTCCTTATATCATTCTGCAGAACAAAACACCAGGGTAGGAAAAAAAAATGAAATGACAGCCCATATACCGCAAAGACAAAGGAGCAACGAGAATAGAACTTGACACCAAACCGGGTGCTATTAGAATGGGCAGTTATGGTTGTTGCACCCGAAAAATCCGGTTTGGGTTTCTCAATGTACAACGGAGAAAAATTTTGAAGCCGCCACCAATATTTTAATTTTAAGACCAAAACATTGAAAAAAGGTCTTTTGAACAAGGCGGATGGTCTTTCGAAAACTAGAGATATGGTTCGGGGGTCGATTACGCGCGGGGAAGGTGTTAGCACCCCACGTGTCCTCTCTACTGAGAGGGAACCTTTAACTAAGTGTGTGGTTTTACTTTTGATTTGAAAAATACCTAGATTTGTCTATTTATTCTTTAAAAGATAATTGGGAAAACTTAATGAAAAATTTTATTTTTGGCGCTTGATTTAAATTGACTTCTCGCTCCTACGTATCTCCTAGTGCGATGGAGAATTCAAAGCTACGTAGTTCTCGTTTGTCATGAAAAGGTTTTTTTTTTTTATCTTTTTTAGTGAGTTTTCGAAATGTGACGAGTATTCAGCGAATGATTAAACTAACAGAGGTTATGGGTAACCACCGCTAAGTACTCTTGAAAATATGAGTCACTACCACTAGTCAGACGAACAAAGGTTCTGATTGACCGTTACTAGTAACTTGTTTTTATTTGATCTTTTGAAAATGGTTTTCGAAAGAGATTAATTGGCACGAATGATCAAACTAACCAAAGTTATGGGTGATCATCGCTTATTGTTCTTTGGAAGAATACATTGCCGTCAATGGCTAGACGAACACAGGTTCTGATTAGCCGCTAGCAACAATGGGTTTAAAAATTATTTTTTGTTATGAAAAATATTAATGTTTACGGTTGTGAAAATGATTTTATTCGTTGCGCTTGACGAGAACGTGGCTCGCTCCTACGTATCCCGAATGGGAATCAAAGCGACGTAGTTCTAATGAGCCTTGAAAGTGAAAGTCTTTTTGCTTTGGTTTTGAAAAGTGAAGGGCGTTCATAATGATCAAACTAACAAAGGTTATGGGTGATCATTACTAAAAACTCACTTAAATGCATGTAAAAATCTCTTTTGAAAAATGAAGGCCTTCATAATGACCAAACTAACAAAGGTTATGGGTGGTCATCACTAACAACTTGCCATAGTTTTAGATGCTTAGGAAAATATCTTTTGAAATCAAATCCTTAGGCAAGCAGCAACATGGACCCTAATTTTCTTTGAAGAATGCGAAATGAACAATAGCACAAATCACCATTTTATTCATGAGAATGCAAGAAATAAGTGAAATAGTACCAACACACAATTTATTTCAAAAAGGAGAAACATTTCAAGCACCCAAGCCTCCCAAAGTGCTTATCAACATGCTTGAAATGCCTTTCTCCTTTAACAACAAAAATTATACTAACACATTAACGTAAGATGTAACCTTTAAATGTGATGAAATGTTTGGTATGCAAAAACAAATTGATGATCTACATTTTTGATGCTAAAACTTTGATGATGATGCTAGGATTTAAGAATATACCTTAACTCCAAGCCAAGTAAGCAAGGAATAAGATGAATGAGTGCTAAACCACTTGAATCTACTCTTTAATCTTCAACTTTGAGCTTGATTCTAGAGATTTGGAGATGAATAAGAGAAGGAAAGGGAAGGTGCTTGCGGGACTGAGAGAGAGAATAACGAAAGGAAGGATGTCGTTTTCTTGGTGATGATGGTTTGCAAAGGGAAGAAGGTGGCGGTTGTAGTGGTTGTTTTAAGTGGTGAAGAGAGCTTCAAAGCTTGAACAAGGAAAGTGGTATTTGATTTTGTTGTGGGTATTTGCTTTGCTTTGGTGATTCTTGAAGTTAGTGTGTGTGTGTGTGTCTTTGTGCAAGAGTAAAGTATGTGTTGACTAGTAAAAATCTGAATGGGCTTAAGGCCCAAATTTAAAGTGAGGGTGACTAGTAAAAGGAAGAGGAGGAGGAGTCGGGAGTGGGTGATGTGTGTGGTATTTACAATTTAAAAATTAATTAAAAATAATAAAAGAGGGGAATGAAAACGTGGGCTGATTAAAGCAAGTGTGAATAACAAATAGTAAAGTGAAACAACCTAAAAAATCCAATCCCTAAATCAGCTGCAACAAACTTCACAGAGAGAGAGAGAAAGGAAAAAAAACTGGCTGAGAGAAAGAGAGAGTTCAACGTGAAGAGAGAGGGAGAGGAGGTGAAATTCGATTCTTCTTCTTCTTCTTCTCTTTGCTTTTTGGTTTGTTTTCTTGTGAGGGTGGAGTTTGCGAAAATGGAGAGTGGTGAAATGGAGAGGTTGTTGTGGTGGTGCTAAAATGGAGGAGAATAGGATGGAGGTGGTTATTAGAGAGAAGAGTGGGGTGAGTGGTGGTGGTGTTCTCCTCTTCATCTTATTATTCCTCTATTTTTGTTTTGCTGTTCTCTCTTCTCACCCTTCTCACTTTCTCTCCATTTTTCTCTACATTGTATTCTCCCCCTCCATTCCTCCTCCTCTTGATTTTCGTTCTTTGCCTCTCTATATAGGCCTTTAGGTTCTTTTTGGCCATGGACAAAGAATGAACTATTGAGATGTCCCTCTCGACTTCTCAATTCATGATGTTGAACTTTGTGCTTTTTCCGATTAGTTGTTGGTCTCTTCATTGTATCTTAAAGCTTGATTAAAGGCTCTGAGAGAGGACAGACATTAGCATTGGATCCCTCAGTGTATTGCAGAGGCGCGTCTGATGTTGGTGATGCCAATTTCCTTCCTTGTGAAACATCTCATGAAGTGGATAAAAGAAGTCCTAAACCTTAACCAAAAGCGAACGCATACGATGCCTTCTTTTTTTTTTTTTTTAACTATTTGTATTTGAGATTTTGTATTATTTTTGTAAATCTAAATTTTGATTTATACCAAATTATTTTAAAAATCTGAGTTTTTCTTGCAATCAAATAAAAAGAGTACGTTCTACTAATAACAACATAAACGATGTGAAATCGTTAATCGACTACAAAAAGACACGAGCGATTAATTTGACTCTCGCATGACAAACGATATATTTTTTTAAAAAAATAGAGAAATATCAATTAGAATCGAATGTTCCCAAAAGTAAATTTGATTTGATTTTCAACTAGTCGGACAAAATTGGGGTATGACAGCTGCCCCTCTTTATTTGGATTTTGACAAGGAATATGAATTGGCCGAGACATATTCCGAGGCAAAATAGAAATAAAGAACTCAGAAATTATACCAATTTTGTCCACTCGGGGAAATCTGAATTTTCCTTTTCTTTTTTTCTCTTTTTTTTTTTTTTTTTTTCGGAAAGATAGACACTTTCGTGTCGATGCGAAAACAGTAAATGAACACTGACGTGCATACAGAAAAGGTAAAATGGGCACTTGCGTGTAGGAAGCGGTAAATTGCCCAGGTTGCCTAAAACCTGTAATCCTTAAACGAACTCTTGACGAATCCGAGTTTGCACGTGGCTTTGAGGAGCACGCTTCTCGAGAATCTCTCGGTCTTTCGAAAGCCAGGGGATCGTTATCGACTCGGAATCGATATCTTGATCAATGCACGGCGTCCACTGTATCTTAGGCTGATACAACTATTCTGTTGAACCTCACATGGGGCAGCGGTCCATCGCGTTGCTCGTACACGATGTGGGACCTGGGCAGAAGGGAGCGATGATCTCTCTGGGCTCCAATCCGCAATGCGCGCTGGCGCTCTCTTTCTTTTTTGTTTTTTCTATTTTTTTGAATGGGTGGGTGTCGACCTTCGGCAAAGAAAAGCGAGAAAAATAAGCTTGGTGCCAGCTCTCAGTAAGCTAGCGAAAGCGGTAAATGAATTGTCAACCCTCAGTAGGCCAGCAAAACAGGAAATGAATTGGCGCTAGCCCTCAGGCAGCAAAAGCAGGAAATAAAGCAGTAAAGAAAGCGATAAAGAAAGCAGTAAAGAAGGTACCGCCCTCGAGCCGAAACATCGAGGAAATAAATTGATGCCAACCTCGGTAAGCCAAAGAAACAGAAATGAATTTGCGCTTAGCCTCGAGCGAAGCGCGAAATAAAGCGATAAAGAAAGTGATAAAGAAAGCAAGAAAGAAGGTACAGGCCTCGAAGTGGACATCGAGGTCGCTTAAAGCCTTTTAACGAACCGCGAACGATCCGAGTTTGCACTTGGGCATGGTGGTCTTCAAGAGCGGCCGGGGGACAATATCAAGTCTAGATCTCGATACTTCTTAGATCGCGCCATGTCTTGAAGCCAACACACTATCCTTTTCGATTGACCCAATGGGGTCGAAGGACTTACCCGCAGCTCGAATACGAAGTGAAGTCTGCTTTTTGAAGGGACGCTTGGGTCCTGAAGGGATTCACGAATCCTGTTGATTGATTGATTGAAATGGCCAATGCCGACGCACTGGATTGAGGTACCTGCATACGTCAGCTGATGCAAGGAATGATGCATGGAATGTGGGTGCATGCTATGCAAGGCCATGTTATGCAAATGCGTGCAATGCTACGACTTTGGTGTGATTGTTTTTTCTTCGATCAACCTTCTTTTGGTCTGATTGTTTTTTCTTCGATCAACCTTCTTTTCTGATCGTTTGTTTTTCTTTGCTTGTTTTCTTTTGCTCTTTATGAAATGTGAATATGCGAATGTAGTGCTTTGATGTTTGATGCAGAGATTGATACTTGTAATGCAAGTGTGCGATGCAATGACAGTGATTCATGTTTTGATGAATGGAATGCTCTTGTTTTATTTTCTGCTCATTTCTTTCTCTTTTCATGAAATGCGGGCATGCGAATGCAATGTTTCGATGAGTGGCATGAAGAAATGAACGATAATGGAATGACGAATGACATGGGAAGCCTTTGTGTTGTCTTGCATGATACACATGTAATGCTTTGATGCAAGGACTTTGGTTCTTTCCCTTTTATGAAATGTAAAGATTAATATGATGCAAATGCAATGACATGGGATGACGTGTTTTTGCTTTTTCTTTCTTTATGATGCAATGCTTTGATGCTTGATGGAATGAGATGGAAGATTTTTTTTGCTTTTATCCGTTGCTTCCTTTTTTGTTGCCTTTCATGAAATGATGATGTCGGCACGATGCAAATGGGACACTATGATAAACAAAATGGAACGCCTAAATGCATGAGGCGAAAAATAAGATATGAATGATTGGTGTACTTAAACATTTTTGTGGTGATGAGATGCAAGACTTTGAATGCCAGGAATTGAGATGATTATTGACCATTCTGTTGAAAAAAATTGGATTTGATTCAAACTCCGGTGTTCTCAAGGTTTTTATTTACAAACAAGCTCACTTGTTTTCTCTTCCTTTCAATGACGACTGAATCTTAGATATCGCATGACTAACTTGTGTTCTCTCTCTTTGAAGCATTGTCTAGTAAGCATGCATAGGAGTGCAAATGTGAATGAGTGAGTCAGTTAACTTGGGATTGGTTTAGAACATGTATGATAAGTGAAGGGATGACAGACATGATTATTGCCGACGCTCATGATGGACCAAGGGATGCAAGACTGCCCCGGTTCGGGCTTTTGATGAGTGAATAAGCTTGCCTCTGTCTGGTGGTGATAATGACTAGGGGTGTAGAAGATGATGAATTGGGAACACTTCGGCTCTTGGGATGAAAGGTGGAATGAAAGAGGTTTTGTCTCAACCCACAGAGTTTGGTGTTGCCCCAGTCATGACGAGACAAAGTTGCCCCAATTAGAATGACGAGGCCTTGTTTAGGATAGTGAGTTGAGAGATTGCCCCGGTGAGGTTTTATGGGAATGAATGAGGTGAAGGAACGGGAATGCACTCGCCCCACTTTGGAATGACATTTCAAACGGTTTCTTTGAGTGAGGTTGTGAAAGGTGAAAGAGTTATGGTGACGGTTATGAACGGAGTGTGGTATGTGAATGGGATAGATGATGAACAGATCTCCCCATGGTTGAGTGGAGTGAGAGGTGAAGGAAATGCCCCTAGTACACATCTTTGGTTCTCTTTAAGAAAAACTCAAATGCAATGAAAGTTTTGACTTTTAGTATGAAAGAAGCCTCACTTGGTGATCACTAAACCTTATTTTAATGCAACTTGAATGCAAGTCTTTATTGTTTTGTCAGCTTTCCTTTTTTGACTGTTTTTTTTTTCTGAGGATTTTTCTTGATCGGCTTTCTTTTTTCCGATCGTTTGTTTTTCTTTTTTTTGAGCAAACCCATCGTAAAATGTATAAACTTATTTGTCCTAGGTTAAAATTTGAGAAAGAAATCGGTTATTGATCGGGATGGACTTTTCGAGATTGTGATGTTTCGTGGTGAAGGGATGATTGAGATTAATGAAGTGTTTGAGGCTGATGGGCTGTTGGGTCTTATTCGGCATCGGCCAATGGTCAATGATTTATGAAGGAAATGGTTATTGGGTTTGATGAGGTGCTTGGGGTTTTATTAGGACAAGTTTGTGTTTCATGTTTGCGGTCTTTATGAAAGGAGAGATGATTATACACAACAGAGTGTTGGAAAGTTTATGGAGACAAGGATCTCTGGTGTTTCATGGTGAAATGTATCAGCTCACAATTTGTACTTCTTTTGTTTCTCTTTTTTCTTGGTCTTTTTTTTTTTGAGATTTTCATTTTTTGAATCTTTTTGTTTGATTGTGTTCTTTTCCTTTTGACCTCTTTCTTTTCTTTGGACTTGGGTGAGCTGATAAAGATAATGTGGAATTGATCCTTATCTAGAGTGATGGAGATATCCTGGGATTTTCTTGACTTAAGGTGGGTAGGAGGGGGATTTTTCCCTTCTCTTTGGGATTTTCTTGGCTTAAAGGTGGGCAGGAAAGGGAATTTTTGGATTTTGGATTTTCTTGAGGTTGTGGGGAGGCGGCCAAACTTCATTTCAAATTCCGATTGCTTATTTTTTCGTAAAACCCGACAACAATTTATCTATCTATATGTGTTTGCTCTTTTCTTTGCATTTTCTTTTATGCCCTAATTTTGCCTGGACCGCTCTTTGCGAGTTTTCAATCCACCGGCGCCTTTTTGCTAGGTCAGTCCTCTGCGGGTTTTCAACCTAGCGAGCTTGTTCTTCTCATTTATCTCTTCTTTTTTTTTTTTGGAAAGACTTGCACTAAAGGAATATAATGTCGATAAAGAAAGTTAGTGATCACAGAATTGCCCCAGCATGGAGGACTTAGAGTGTTAGTGAGAATGAACCAAAAAGTCAAGTATCCACTGATGGGAGAGAATATACACTTTATGGGTAGAAGGGGCGGGATTAGACTTGGATGGTGATGATGAGAAGGAAAGAAACTGACTGACTCAAACAAGAGAAATTGCACGTGCCGCACGTTCACTATAGGAATGCTTCACGAGAGAGTCAACATTAGTTAGAACAATGAACTTTTCTTTTTTTTTTTTTTTTTTTTTTTTTTTTTTGAGCTGCTTCAGTCTTTTGTCATGGAATGGATGGGATGCAGTGCTTTTGAAAGAATGCAAATGAGCTATTGCTTTGAAGAACTGTGTGCCTTGGAACACCTTGAGTTTGCAACCAAGTAAGGATAAACCTTTTCAAAAAAGGATGATTGTTTTGCAAGAACGTCCCGCTTCTCATCACAACTTTTATTTTATGCAATGAATGAATGAACAAATTATGATATGCAAGTATGATGCAAATGCGTCTCGAAAAGTGTGGCTTATTCTAAATAACTTTGTTGTTTTTAATGCAAGACAAAATATGGAATGCCAATGCGAATGATGCAAGAATGATGCCCCCCTTTTTTTCAAAATGATTTTTTTTTTATTTTTAGTTTTTTTTAGAGACGAGACAAGATAAGAAATGCCAATGCCCCTTTTTTGAATGATGAGAGATGCAAGAATGGTGATATGAGGCAACTGATTATCGTTACCCTGAGTAACCTGCATGAAACATTGAGTGGATCCTGACGCAATACTTCACACAATATACTGAAACGTTTCGACAATTAGTTGACAACTTAATTTCCTACTTGAAAATAAAACATGTGTGACTGGGTCAAAGTGCCCTGACATCGTAGAGTAACATCTCAAATTTGTAGTCGACAAACAAATTTGAGATATTACCCTTCGTCGTTCAAAGGTGCACTTCTACCATTAAGCCATCACATGAGGAAATTTTTCTTTGTTTCGAAAGGATGCATGCAGGGAGAAATGATGTATTCGAACAAAGTGATGAGGTTAATGAAATGATGTATGAGTGCCACATTGACGCGATGTCGGCATTATTTGATGATGATTTTTTGTACATGCACCCGGATGAATGTGATGCTTATGCAATGCGGATGATAATTGTTTCTTCAAAATTTTGTTTCATGTGATGCATGATGTCATGATGCAAAGTACGGATGATGATTGCTTTTTGTTTTATTTTTAAACAATGAAATGGAATGCATGATACTAACAATTATTTTTAATGCGTGGAAAGATATGATTCTTATGAAAATGCATGCAAAATGAGATGTTTGCATATATGATATGAAAAAGGAAAATAATAAAGCATGTGATATGTTTTTAAAAAAAAAAAAAAAAAAAAAAAAATGCGAGAAAGTGTATGATGCTCGCAAATGATTTTTAATGCAAGGGAAAACATGACTTATTTTGAATGGAAATGTATGCAAAATGAGATGGTCACATGTTCATTCTTCATGATATGCAAAAGCAATAATGCATGAGACACGTTCCTAATAAAATATGTTTTTGGACTTTTGACAAAATTAGGAAAACGTTTAGTGAATGGAAACGCACTCACAGTGAATGCATTCATCACAAAACCTAAATGAGATAGAGAAAATGCGTGTATGGATTTTTATTTAGTTTCCCATGTTATGCAATGCGTAGATATTTTTGTATGAGAATGAGGTTGATGATGCTACTTTACATGCATGTGAAAAGCAAAGTAAAGGATTTTTTTGGTTTGGTGATTGATTTTTTTGAGAAAATACGAGATATGTCACCTCATATAGATGTTTATGAAAATGAAAAAATACATTTTTGATTTTTTCAAAATTCTTGAGGAAAAATGACTAAGCTAGATTCAACAATGCAACACACGATTGGGAACGCCTTGTGACCTAAAAAGGGGGAGAAAATCTACGATCTAGGGAAATTTAAAGGTAATCCTCCCATGTAGCTCTATTTGCTCCTCACAAGGCCACGAGCCACAGTCCTTTTTCACAAAACTCCCACAAATGCAAAGAAATCTAGGTGTGAGGCATCATGAAAGAGCACAACTCTAGTTGGAACTTTCGCAAGTAGCCAAACGGACAAAGGTCCCGATGGGCTCTCACTACTACTCGAATCCACTCTCCTAAATTTTTGCAGGACACTGGTTATGGTCCTCTCTCAAAGCATGTAATCATAAGGTATAAGTGTAGTGTGTGTCAAGGGCATTTTCCCTAGCACTACCCCACCGAAATGAAAACCAGAGCAGTCCGCACAATAGAAAGCAATAACATGTCGTATACCCTAGGGTTCAATATCAATCAAATACAACTAATCTAGGGTGCCAACAACATTGCACTTCTTACCTTAAGAAAGGGAGCAAAGAGGAAGGGGATATGATAAGAGATGGGGAAATGCATGAGGGAACTAGGCATTTAAGCAAAGAAGTAACTATCTATTACTTTAAGCAAACACAGAAGAAGCATGCACATGGATGCAACACGCTTATGAAACAGAAGAAGAATAGAGGCAAAGCAAGATATTCAAATCAATCACACAAACCACACACTTAATTAATTAGGCTTGACCCACTTTTGGAGAAAATGTTTTTTAGTCCCCAGTGAAGTCGCCAGCTGTTGCACCCGAAAAATCCGGTTTGGGTTTCTCAATGTACAACGTAGAAAAATTTTGAAGCCGCAACCAATATTTTAATTTTAAGACCAAAACATTGAAAAAATGTCTTTTGAACAAGGCGGATGGTCTTTCGAAAACTAGAGATATGGTTCGGGGGTCGATTACGCGCGGGGAAGGTGTTAGCACCCCACGTGTCCTCTCTACTGAGAGGGAACCTTTAACTAAGTGTGTGGTTTTACTTTTGATTTGAAAAATACCTAGATTTGCCTATTTATTCTTTAAAAGATAATTGGGAAAACTTAATGAAAAATTTTATTTTTGGCGCTTGACGAGAATTGACTTCTCGCTCCTACGTATCTCCGGGTGCGATGGAGAATTCAAAGCTACGTAGTTCTCGTTTGTCATGAAAAGGTTTTTGTTTTTTTATCTTTTTTAGTGAGTTTTCGAAATGTGACGAGTATTCAGCGAATGATTAAACTAACAGAGGTTATGGGTAACCACCGCTAAGTACTCTTGAAAATATGAGTCACTACCACTAGTCAGACGAACAAAGGTTCTGATTGACCGTTACTAGTAACTTGTTTTTATTTGATCTTTTGAAAATGGTTTTCGAAAGAGATTAATTGGCACGAATGATCAAACTAACCAAAGTTATGGGTGATCATCGCTTATTGTTCTTTGGAAGAATACATTGCCGTCAATGGCTAGACGAACACAGGTTCTGATTAGCCGCTAGCAACAATGGGTTTAAAAATTATTTTTTGTTATGAAAAATATTAATGTTTACGGTTGTGAAAATGATTTTATTCGTTGCGCTTGACGAGAACGTGGCTCGCTCCTACGTATCCCGAATGGGAATCAAAGCGACGTAGTTCTAATGAGCCTTGAAAGTGAAAGTCTTTTTGCTTTGGTTTTGAAAAGTGAAGGCGTTCATAATGATCAAACTAACAAAGGTTATGGGTGATCATTACTAAAAACTCACTTAAATGCATGTAAAAATCTCTTTTGAAAAATGAAGGCCTTCATAATGACCAAACTAACAAAGGTTATGGGTGGTCATCACTAACAACTTGCCATAGTTTTAGATGCTTAGGAAAATATCTTTTGAAATCAAATCCTTAGGCAAGCAAAGAACATGGACCCTAATTTTCTTTGAAGAATGCGAAATGAACAATAGCACAAATCACCATTTTATTCATGAGAATGCAAGAAATAAGTGAAATAGTACCAACACACAATTTATTTCAAAAGGAGAAACATTTCAAGCACCCAAGCCTCCCAAAGTGCTTATCAACATGCTTGAAATGCCTTTCTCCTTTAACAACAAAAAAATTATACTAACACATTAACGTAAGATGTAACCTTTAAATGTGATGAAATGTTTGGTATGCAAAAACAAATTGATGATCTACATTTTTGATGCTAAAACTTTGATGATGATGCTAGGATTTAAGAATATACCTTAACTCCAAGCCAAGTAAGCAAGGAATAAGATGAATGAGTGCTAAACCACTTGAATCTACTCTTTAATCTTCAACTTTGAGCTTGATTCTAGAGATTTGGAGATGAATAAGAGAAGGAAAGGGGAAGGTGCTTGGATCGAGAGAGAGAATAACGAAAGGAAGGATGTCGTTTTCTTGGTGATGATGGTTTGCAAAGGGAAGAAGGTGGCGGTTGTAGTGGTTGTTTTAAGTGGTGAAGAGAGCTTCAAAGCTTGAACAAGGAAAGTGGTATTTGATTTTGTTGTGGGTATTTGCTTTGCTTTGGTGATTCTTGAAGTTAGTGTGTGTGTGTGTGTCTGTGCAAGAGTAAAGTATGTGTTGACTAGTAAAAATCTCGAATGGGCTTAAGGCCCAAATTTAAAGTGAGGGTGACTAGTAAAAGGAAGAGGAGGAGGAGTCGGGAGTGGGTGATGTGTGTGGTATTTACAATTTAAAAATTAATTAAAAATAATAAAAGAGGGGAATGAAAACGTGGGCTGATTAAAGCAAGTGTGAATAACAAATAGTAAAGTGAAACAACCTAAAAAATCCAATCCCTAAATCAGCTGCAACAAACTTCACAGAGAGAGAGAAAGGAAAAAAACGGGCTGAGAGAAAGAGAGAGTTCAACGTGAAGAGAGAGGAGAGGAGGAGGTGAAATTCGATTCTTCTTCTTCTTCTTCTCTTTGCTTTTGGTTTGTTTTCTTGTGAGGGTGGAGTTTGCGAAAATGGAGAGTGGTGAAATGGAGAGGTTGTTGTGGTGGTGCTAAAATGGAGGAGAATAGGATGGAGGTGGTTATTAGAGAGAAGAGTGGGGTGAGTGGTGGTGGTGTTCTCCTCTTCATCTTATTATTCCTCTATTTTTGTTTTGCTGTTCTCTCTTCTCACCCTTCTCACTTTCTCTCCATTTTTCTCTACATTGTATTCTCCCCCTCCATTCCTCCTCCTCTTGATTTTCGTTGCTGCCTCTCTATATAGGCCTTTAGGTTCTTTTTGGCCATGGACAACAATGAACTATTGAGATGTCCCTCTCAGCTTCTCAATTCATGATGTTGAACTTTGTGCTTTTTCTGATTAGTTGTTGGTCTCTTCATTGTATCTTAAAGATATTCAAATCAATCACACAAACCACACACTTAATTAATTAGGCTTGACCCACTTTTGGAGAAAATGTTTTTTAGTCCCCAGTGAAGTCGCCAGCTGTTGCACCCGAAAAATCCGGTTTGGGTTTCTCAATGTACAACGTAGAAAAATTTTGAAGCCGCAACCAATATTTTAATTTTAAGACCAAAACATTGAAAAAATGTCTTTTGAACAAGGCGGATGGTCTTTCGAAAACTAGAGATATGGTTCGGGGTCGACACGCGGGGGAAGGTGTTAGCACTTACGTGTCCTCTCTACCGAGAGGAACCTTTAACTAAGTGTGTGGTTTTACTTTTGATTTGAAAAATACCTAGATTTGCCTATTTATTCTTTAAAAGATAATTGGGAAAACTTAATGAAAAATTTTATTTTTGGCGCTGACGAGAATTGACTTCTCGCCTCCTACGTATCTCCGGTGCGATGGAGAATTCAAAGCTACGTAGTTCTCGTTTGTCATGAAAAGGTTTTTGTTTTTTTATCTTTTTAGTGAGTTTTCAAATGTGACGAGTATTCAAATAATGATTAAACTAACAGAGGTTATGGGTAACCACCGCTAAGTACTCTTGAAAATATGAGTCACTACCACTAGTCGATTTAACAAAGGTTCCGATTGACCGTTACTAGTAACTTGTTTTTATTTGATCTTTTGAAAATGGTTTTGAAAGAGATTAATTGGCACGAATGATCAAACTAACCAAAGTTATGGGTGATCATCGCTATTGTTCTTTGGAAGAATACATTGCCACAATGGCTGTACGAACACAGGTTCTGATTAGCCGCTAGCAACAATGGGTTTAAAAATTATTTTTTGTTATGAAAAATATTAATGTTTACGGTTGTGAAAATGATTTTATTCGTTGCGCTTGACGAGAACGTGGCTCGCTCCTACGTATCCCGAATGGGAATCAAAGCGACGTAGTTCTAATGAGCCTTGAAAGTGAAAGTCTTTTTGCTTTGGTTTTGAAAAGTGAAGGGCGTTCATAATGATCAAACTAACAAAGGTTATGGGTGATCATTACTAAAAACTCACTTAAATGCATGTAAAAATCTCTTTTGAAAAATGAAGGCCTTCATAATGACCAAACTAACAAAGGTTATGGGTGGTCATCACTAACAACTTGCCATAGTTTTAGATGCTTAGGAAAATATCTTTTGAAATCAAATCCTTAGGCAAGCAGCAACATGGACCCTAATTTTCTTTGAAGAATGCGAAATGAACAATAGCACAAATCACCATTTTATTCATGAGAATGCAAGAAATAAGTGAAATAGTACCAACACACAATTTATTTCAAAAAGGAGAAACATTTCAAGCACCCAAGCCTCCCAAAGTGCTTATCAACATGCTTGAAATGCCTTTCTCCTTTAACAACAAAATTATACTAACACATTAACGTAAGATGTAACCTTTAAATGTGATGAAATGTTTGGTATGCAAAAACAAATTGATGATCTACATTTTTGATGCTAAAACTTTGATGATGATGCTAGGATTTAAGAATATACCTTAACTCCAAGCCAAGTAAGCAAGGAATAAGATGAATGAGTGCTAAACCACTTGAATCTACTCTTTAATCTTCAACTTTGAGCTTGATTCTAGAGATTTGGAGATGAATAAGAGAAGGAAAGGGAAGGTGCTTGCGGGACTGAGAGAGAGAATAACGAAAGGAAGGATGTCGTTTTCTTGGTGATGATGGTTTGCAAAGGGAAGAAGGTGGCGGTTGTAGTGGTTGTTTTAAGTGGTGAAGAGAGCTTCAAAGCTTGAACAAGGAAAGTGGTATTTGATTTTGTTGTGGGTATTTGCTTTGCTTTGGTGATTCTTGAAGTTAGTGTGTGTGTGTGTGTGCTGTGCAAGAGTAAAGTATGTGTTGACTAGTAAAAATACTGAATGGGCTTAAGGCCCAAATTTAAAGTGAGGGTGACTAGTAAAAGGAAGAGGAGGAGGAGTCGGGAGTGGGTGATGTGTGTGGTATTTACAATTTAAAAATTAATTAAAAATAATAAAAGAGGGGAATGAAAATTAGGGCTGATTAAAGCAAGTGTGAATAACAAATAGTAAAGTGAAACAACCTAAAAAATCCAATCCCTAAATCAGCTGCAACAAACTTCACAGAGAGAGAGAGAAAGGAAAAAAAACTGGCTGAGAGAAAGAGAGAGTTCAACGTGAAGAGAGAGGGAGAGGAGGTGAAATTCGATTCTTCTTCTTCTTCTTCTCTTTGCTTTTTGGTTTGTTTTCTTGTGAGGGTGGAGTTTGCGAAAATGGAGAGTGGTGAAATGGAGAGGTTGTTGTGGTGGTGCTAAAATGGAGGAGAATAGGATGGAGGTGGTTATTAGAGAGAAGAGTGGGGTGAGTGGTGGTGGTGTTCTCCTCTTCATCTTATTATTCCTCTATTTTTGTTTTGTCATTGCTCTCTCTTCTCACCCTTCTCACTTTCTCTCCATTTTTCTCTACATTGTATTCTCCCCTCCATTCCTCCTCCTCTTGATTTTCGTTCTTTGCCTCTCTATATAGGCCTTTAGGTTCTTTTTGGCCATGGACAAAGAATGAACTATTGAGATGTCCCTCTCAAATTTCTCAATTCATGATGTTGAACTTTGTGCTTTTTCGATTAGTTGTTGGTCTCTTCATTGTATCTTAAAGCTTGATTAAAGGCTCTGAGAGAGGACAGACATTAGCATTGGATCCCTCAGTGTATTGCAGAGGCGCGTCTGATGTTGGTGATGCCAATTTCCTTCCTTGTGAAACATCTCATGAAGTGGATAAAAGAAGTCCTAAACCTTAACCAAAACAATAACGCATACGATGCCTTCTTTTTTTTTTTTTTTTAAACTATTTGTATTTGAGATTTTGTATTATTTTTGTAAATCTAAATTTTGATTTATACCAAATTATTTTAAAAATCTGAGTTTTTCTTGCAATCAAATAAAAAAGAGTACGTTCTACTAATAACAACATAAACGATGTGAAATCGTTAACGACTACAAAAAGACATGAGCAGTTAATTTGACTCTCGCATGACAAACGATATATTTTTTTAAAAAAATAGAGAAATATCAATTAGAATCGAATGTTCCCAAAAGTAAATTTGATTTGATTTTCAACTAGTCAGACAAAATTGGGGTATGACAGCTGCCCCTCTTTATTTGGATTTTGACAAGGAATATGAATTGGCCGAGACATATTCCGAGGCAAAATAGAAATAAAGAACTCAGAAATTATACCAATTTTGTCCACTCGGGGAAATCTGAATTTTCCTTTTCTTTTTTTCTCTTTTTTTTTTTTTTTTTCGGAAAGATAGACACTTTCGTGTCGATGCGAAAACAGTAAATGAACACTGACGTGCATACAGAAAAGGTAAAATGGGCACTTGCGTGTAGGAAGCGGTAAATTGCCCAGGTTGCCTAAAACCTGTAATCCTTAAACGAACTCTTGACGAATCCGAGTTTGCACGTGGCTTTGAGGAGCACGCTTCCTGAGAATCTCTGGTCTTTCGAGCGACCGGGGGGATCGTTATCGCCTCGAATCGATATCTCGATCAATGCACGGCGGCCCATCGTATCTTAGGCCGATACAACTATTCTCGTTGAACTCACATGGGGCAGCGGTCCATCGCGTTGCTTCGTACGATGTGGGACTCAGGCGTAGGGAGCGATGATCTCTCCGGGCTCCAATCCGCAATGCGCGCTGGCGCTCTCTTTTCTTTTTTTGTTTTTTCTATTTTTTTGAATGGGTGTCACCTTCGCCAAAGAAAAGCGAAAAATAAGCTTGGTGCCCGCTCTCGAAGCTAGCGGCGCGTAAATGAATTGTCAACCTCGTGAGGCGGTAAAGAAACAGAAATGAATTGGCGCTAGCCCTCGAGCAAAGAAAAAAGAAATAAAGCAAGAAAGAAAGCGATAAAGAAAGCAAGAAAGAAGGTACCGCCTCGATGTTTACACAATCGAGGAAATAAATTGATGCCAACCCTCGGTAAGCTTGTAAGAAACAGAAATGAATTTGCGCTAGCCTCAGCAAAGAAAAGCGGAAATAAAGCAATAAAGAAAGTGATAAAGAAAGCAATAAAGAAGGTACCGCCCTCGATGGCCGACATCGAGGTCGCTTAAAGCCTTTTAACGAACCGCGAACGATCCGAGTTTGCACTTGGGCATGGTGGTCTTCAAGAGCGGCCGGGGACAATATCAAGTCTAGATCTCGATATTTCCTTAGATCGCGCCATGTCTTAGGCCAACACGCTATCCTTTTTCGATCGACCCAATGGGGTCGAAGGACTTACCCGCACCTCGAATACGGCGAAGTCTGCTTTTGAAGGGGCGCTGGTCTGAAGGATTCACGAATCTCGTTGATTGATTGATTGAAATGGCCAATGCCGACGCACTGGATTGAGGTACCTGCATACGTCAGCTGATGCAAGGAATGATGCATGGAATGTGGGTGCATGCTATGCAAGGCCATGTTATGCAAATGCGTGCAATGCTACGACTTTGGTGTGATTGTTTTTTCTTCGATCAACCTTCTTTTGGTCTGATTGTTTTTTCTTCGATCAACCTTCTTTTCTGATCGTTTGTTTTTCTTTGCTTGTTTTCTTTTGCTCTTTATGAAATGTGAATATGCGAATGTAGTGCTTTGATGTTTGATGCAGAGATTGATACTTGTAATGCAAGTGTGCGATGCAATGACAGTGATTCATGTTTTGATGAATGGAATGCTCTTGTTTTATTTTCTGCTCATTTCTTTCTCTTTTCATGAAATGCGGGCATGCGAATGCAATGTTTCGATGAGTGGCATGAAGAAATGAACGATAATGGAATGACAAATGACATGGGAAGCCTTTGTGTTGTCTTGCATGATACACATGTAATGCTTTGATGCAAGGACTTTGGTTCTTTCCCTTTTATGAAATGTAAACATTAATATGATGCAAATGCAATGACATGGGATGACGTGTTTTTGCTTTTTCTTTCTTTATGATGCAATGCTTTGATGCTTGATGGAATGAGATGGAAGATTTTTTTGCTTTTATCCGTTGCTTCCTTTTTTGTTGCCTTTCATGAAATGATGATGTCGACACGATGCAAATGGGACACTATGATAAACAAAATGGAACGCCTAAATGCATGAGGCGAAAAATAAGATATGAATGATTGGTGTACTTAAACATTTTTGTGGTGATGAGATGCAAGACTTTGAATGCCGTGAATTGAGATGATTATTGACCATTCTGTTGAAAAAATTGGATTTGATTCAAACTCCGGTGTTCTCAAGGTTTTTATTTACAAACAAGCTCACTTGTTTTCTCTTCCTTTCAATGACGACTGAATCTTAGATATCGCATGACTAACTTGTGTTCTCTCTCTTTGAAGCATTGTCTAGTAAGCATGCATAGGAGTGCAAATGTGAATGAGTGAGTCAGTTAACTTGGGATTGGTTTAGAACATGTATGATAAGTGAAGGGATGACAGACATGATTATTGCCGACGCTCATGATGGACCAAGGGATGCAAGATCGCCTTGCCTCGGGCTTTTGATGAGTGAATAAGCTTGCCTCTGTCTGGTGGTGATAATGACTAGGGGTGTAGAAGATGATGAATTGGGAACACTTCGGCTCTTGGGATGAAAGGTGGAATGAAAGAGGTTTTGTCTCAACCCACAGAGTTTGGTGTTGCCCCAGTCATGACGAGACAAAGTTGCCCCAATTAGAATGACGAGGCCTTGTTTAGGATAGTGAGTTGAGAGATTGCCCCGGTGAGGTTTTATGGGAATGAATGAGGTGAAGGAACGGGAATGCACTCGCCCCACTTTGGAATGACATTTCAAACGGTTTCTTTGAGTGAGGTTGTGAAAGGTGAAAGAGTTATGGTGACGGTTATGAACGGAGTGTGGTATGTGAATGGGATAGATGATGAACAGATCTCCCCATGGTTGAGTGGAGTGAGAGGTGAAGGAAATGCCCCCTAGTACACATCTTTGGTTCTCTTTAAGAAAAACTCAAATGCAATGAAAGTTTTGACTTTTAGTATGAAAGAAGCCTCACTTGGTGATCACTAAACCTTATTTTAATGCAACTTGAATGCAAGTCTTTATTGTTTTGTCAGCTTTCCTTTTTTGACTGTTTTTTTTTCTGAGGATTTTTCTTGATCGGCTTTCTTTTTTCCGATCGTTTGTTTTTCTTTTGAGCAAACCCATCGTAAACAGATAAACTTATTTGTCCTAGGGTTAAAATTTGAGAAAGAAATCGGTTATTGATCGGGATGGACTTTTCAGGATTGTGATGTTTCGTGGAGAAGGGATGATTGAGATTAATGAAGTGTTTGAGGCTGATGGGCTGTTGGGTCTTATTCGGCATCGGCCAATGGTCAATGATTTATGAAGGAAATGGTTATTGGGTTTGATGAGGTGCTTGGGGTTTTATTAGGACAAGTTTGTGTTTCATGTTTGCGGTCTTTATGAAAGGAGAGATGATTATACACAACAGAGTGTTGGAAAGTTTATGGAGACAAGGATCTCTGGTGTTTCATGGTGAAATGTATCAGCTCACAATTTGTACTTCTTTTGTTTCTCTTTTTTCTTGGTCTTTTTTTTTTTGAGATTTTCATTTTTTGAATCTTTTTGTTTGATTGTGTTCTTTTCCTTTTGACCTCTTTCTTTTCTTTGGACTTGGGTGAGTGATAAAGATAATGTGGAATTGATCCTTATCTAGAGTGATGGAGATATCCCAGGATTTTCTTGACTTAAGGTGGGTAGGAGGGGATTTTTCCTTCTCTTTGGGATTTTCTTGGCTTAAAGGTGGGCGGGAAAGGAATTTTTGGATTTTGGATTTTCTTGAGGTTGTGGGAGGCGGCCAAACTTCATTTCAAATTCGATTGCTTATTTTTTCAGAAACCCGACAACAATTTATCTATCTATATGTGTTTGCTCTTTTCTTTGCATTTTCTTTTATGCCCTAATTTTGCTCCTCGACCGCTCTTTGCGAGTTTTCAATCCACCGGCGCCTCCTTTTTGCCTAGGTCATCCCTCTCATGGGTTTTCAACCTAGCGAGCTTGTTCTTCTCATTTATCTCTTCTTTTTTTTTTTTTTTTTTTGAAAGACTTGCACTAAAGGAATATAATGTCGATAAAGAAAGTTAGTGATCACGACTGCTCTGAAGATGGAGGACTTAGAGTGTTAGTGAGAATGAACCAAAAAGTCAAGTATCCACTGATGGGAGAGAATATACACTTTATGGGTAGAAGGGGCGGGATTAGACTTGGATGGTGATGATGAGAAGGAAAGAAACTGACTGACTCAAACAAGAGAAATTGCACGTGTCGGGCACGTTCACTATAGGAATGCTTCACAGAGAGTCAACATTAGTTAGAACAATGAACTTTTCTTTTTTTTTTTCTTTTTTTTTTTTTTTTTTTTTGAGCTGCTTCAGTCTTTTGTCATGGAATGGATGGGATGCAGTGCTTTTGAAAGAATGCAAATGAGCTATTGCTTTGAAGAACTGTGTGCCTTGGAACACCTTGAGTTTGCAACCAAGTAAGGATAAACCTTTTCAAAAAAGGATGATTGTTTTGCAAGAACGTCCCGCTTCTCATCACAACTTTTATTTTATGCAATGAATGAATGAACAAATTATGATATGCAAGTATGATGCAAATGCGTCTCGAAAAGTGTGGCTTATTCTAAATAACTTTGTTGTTTTTAATGCAAGACAAAATATGGAATGCCAATGCGAATGATGCAAGAATGATGCCCCCCTTTTTTTCAAAATGATTTTTTTTTTATTTTTAGTTTTTTTAGAGACGAGACAAGATAAGAAATGCCAATGCCCCTTTTTTGAATGATGAGAGATGCAAGAATGGTGATATGAGGCAACGATTATCGTTACTCCCGAGTAACTTTGCATGAAACATTGAGTGGATCCTGACGCAATACTTCACACAATATCTTTGAAACGTTTCGACAATTAGTTGACAACTTAATTTCCTACTTGAAAATAAAACATGTGTGATCGGGTCAAAGTGCCTCGACATCGTAGAGTAACATCTCAAATTTGTAGTCGACAAACAAATTTGAGATATTACCTTCGCTGTTCAAAGGTGCACTTCTACCATTAAGCCATCACATGAGGAAATTTTTCTTTGTTTCGAAAGGATGCATGCAGGGAGAAATGATGTATTCGAACAAAGTGATGAGGTTAATGAAATGATGTATGAGTGCCACATTGACGCGATGTCGGCATTATTTGATGATGATTTTTTGTACATGCACCCGGATGAATGTGATGCTTATGCAATGCGGATGATAATTGTTTCTTCAAAATTTTGTTTCATGTGATGCATGATGTCATGATGCAAAGTACGGATGATGATTGCTTTTTGTTTTATTTTTAAACAATGAAATGGAATGCATGATACTAACAATTATTTTTAATGCGTGGAAAGATATGATTCTTATGAAAATGCATGCAAAATGAGATGTTTGCATATATGATATGAAAAAGGAAAATAATAAAGCATGTGATATGTTTTAAAAAAAAAAAAAAAAATTATGCGAGAAAGTGTATGATGCTCGCAAATGATTTTTAATGCAAGGGAAAACATGACTTATTTTGAATGGAAATGTATGCAAAATGAGATGGTCACATGTTCATTCTTCATGATATGCAAAAAGCAATAATGCATGAGACACGTTCCTAATAAAATATGTTTTTTGGACTTTTTGACAAAATTAGGAAAACGTTTAGTGAATGGAAACGCACCCGCGCAGGGAATGCATTCCCGACAAACCTAAATGAGATAGAGAAAAATGCGTGTATGGATTTTTATTTAGTTTCCCCATGTTATGCAATGCAGAGATATTTTTTGTATGAGAATGAGGTTGATGATGCTACTTTACATGCATGTGAAAAGCAAAGTAAAGGATTTTTTTTTGGTTTGGTGATTGATTTTTTTGAGAAAATACGAGATATGTCACCTCATATAGATGTTTATGAAAATGAAAAAAATACATTTTTTGATTTTTTTCGAAAATTCTTGAGGGAAAAATGACTAAGCTAGATTCAACAATGCAACACACGATTGGGAACGCCCTTGTGACCTAAAAAAGGGGGAGAAAATCTACGATCTAGGGAAATTTAAAGGTAATCCTCCCATGTAGCTCTATTTGCTCCCTCACAAGGCCACCAGAGCCACAGTCCCTTTCACAAAACTCCCCACAAATGCAGCAAACTGCTAGGTGTGAGGCATCATGAAAGAGCACAACTCTAGTTGGAACTTTCGCAAGTAGCCAAACGGACAAAGGTCCTGATGGGCTCTCACTACTCGAATCCACTCTCCTAAATTTTTGCAGACCTGGGTTATGGTCCCTCTCTCAAAGCATGTAATCATAAGGTATAAGTGTAGTGTGTGTCAAGGGCATTTTCCCTAGCACTACCCCACCTGAAATGAAAACCAGAGCAGTCCAGACAATAGAAAGCAATAACATGTCGTATACCCTAGGGTTCAATATCAATCAAATACAACTAATCTAGGGTGCCAACAACATTGCACTTCTTACCTTAAGAAAGGGAGCAAAGAGGAAGGGGATATGATAAGAGATGGGGAAATGCATGAGGGAACTAGGCATTTAAGCAAAGAAGTAACTATCTATTACTTTAAGCAAACACAGAAGAAGCATGCACATGGATGCAACACGCTTATGAAACAGAAGAAGAATAGAGGCAAAGCAAGATATTCAAATCAATCACACAAACCACACACTTAATTAATTAGGCTTGACCCACTTTTGGAGAAAATGTTTTTTAGTCCCCAAAGGAAGTCGCTTGGTGTTGCACCTAAAAATCCGGTTTGGGTTTCTCAATGTACAACGTAGAAAATTTTTGAAGCCGCCACCAATATTTTAATTTTAAGACCAAAACATTGAAAAAATGTCTTTTGAACAAGGCGGATGGTCTTTCGAAAACTAGAGATATGGTTCGGGGGTCGATTACGCGCGGGGAAGGTGTTAGCACCCCACGCGTCCTCTCTACTGAGAGGGAACCTTTAACTAAGTGTGTGGTTTTACTTTTGATTTGAAAAATACCTAGATTTGCCTATTTATTCTTTAAAAGATAATTGGGAAAACTTAATGAAAAATTTTATTTTTGGCGCTTGATTTAAAATTGACTTCTCGCCTCCTACGTATCTCCCAAAAGCGATGGAGAATTCAAAGCTACGTAGTTCTCGTTTGTCATGAAAAGGTTTTGTTTTTTTATCTTTTTAGTGAGTTTTCAAAATGTGACGAGTATTCAAATAATGATTAAACTAACGAGGTTATGGGTAACCACCGCTAAGTACTCTTGAAAATATGAGTCACTACCACTAGTCGATTTAACAAAGGTTACGATTGACCGTTACTAGTAACTTGTTTTTATTTGATCTTTTGAAAATGGTTTTCAAAGAGATTAATTGCACGAATGATCAAACTAACCAAAGTTATGGGTGATCATCGCTTATTGTTCTTTGGAAGAATACATTGCCGTCAATGGCTGAGGCGAACACAGTTACGATTAGCCGCTAGCAACAATGGGTTTAAAAATTATTTTTGTTATGAAAAATATTAATGTTTACTGGTTGTGAAAATGATTTTATTCGCTGCGCTTGACGAGAACGTGGCTCGCTCCTACGTATCCCGAATGGGAATCAAAGCGACGTAGTTCTAATGAGCCTTGAAAGTGAAAGTCTTTTTGCTTTGGTTTTGAAAAGTGAAGGCGTTCATAATGATCAAACTAACAAAGGTTATGGGTGATCATTACTAAAAACTCACTTAAATGCATGTAAAAATCTCTTTTGAAAAATGAAGGCCTTCATAATGACCAAACTAACAAAGGTTATGGGTGGTCATCACTAACAACTTGCCATAGTTTTAGATGCTTAGGAAAATATCTTTTGAAATCAAATCCTTAGGCAAGCAAAGAACATGGACCCTAATTTTCTTTGAAGAATGCGAAATGAACAATAGCACAAATCACCATTTTATTCATGAGAATGCAAGAAATAAGTGAAATAGTACCAACACACAATTTATTTCAAAAGGAGAAACATTTCAAGCACCCAAGCCTCCCAAAGTGCTTATCAACATGCTTGAAATGCCTTTCTCCTTTAACAACAAAAATTATACTAACACATTAACGTAAGATGTAACCTTTAAATGTGATGAAATGTTTGGTATGCAAAAACAAATTGATGATCTACATTTTTGATGCTAAAACTTTGATGATGATGCTAGGATTTAAGAATATACCTTAACTCCAAGCCAAGTAAGCAAGGAATAAGATGAATGAGTGCTAAACCACTTGAATCTACTCTTTAATCTTCAACTTTGAGCTTGATTCTAGAGATTTGGAGATGAATAAGAGAAGGAAAGGGAAGGTGCTTGGATCGAGAGAGAATAATAACGAAAGGAAGGATGTCGTTTTCTTTGGTGATGATGGTTTGCAAAGGGAAGAAGGTGGCGGTTGTAGTGGTTGTTTTAAGTGGTGAAGAGAGCTTCAAAGCTTGAACAAGGAAAGTGGTATTTGATTTTGTTGTGGGTATTTGCTTTGCTTTGGTGATTCTTGAAGTTAGTGTGTGTGTGTGTGTGCTGTGCAAGAGTAAAGTATGTGTTGACTAGTAAAAATACTGAATGGGCTTAAGGCCCAAATTTAAAGTGAGGGTGACTAGTAAAAGGAAGAGGAGGAGGAGTCGGGAGTGGGTGATGTGTGTGGTATTTACAATTTAAAAATTAATTAAAAATAATAAAAGAGGGGAATGAAAACGTGGGCTGATTAAAGCAAGTGTGAATAACAAATAGTAAAGTGAAACAACCTAAAAAATCCAATCCCTAAATCAGCTGCAACAAACTTCACAGAGAGAGAGAGAAGGGAAAAAAAACTGGCTGAGAGAAAGAGAGAGTTCAACGTGAAGAGAGAGGGAGAGGAGGTGAAATTCGATTCTTCTTCTTCTTCTTCTCTTTGCTTTTTGGTTTGTTTTCTTGTGAGGGTGGAGTTTGCGAAAATGGAGAGTGGTGAAATGGAGAGGTTGTTGTGGTGGTGCTAAAATGGAGGAGAATAGGATGGAGGTGGTTATTAGAGAGAAGAGTGGGGTGAGTGGTGGTGGTGTTCTCCTCTTCATCTTATTATTCCTCTATTTTTGTTTTGCTGTTCTCTCTTCTCACCCTTCTCACTTTCTCTCCATTTTTCTCTACATTGTATTCTCCCCCTCCATTCCTCCTCCTCTTGATTTTCGTTGCTGCCTCTCTATATAGGCCTTTAGGTTCTTTTTGGCCATGGACAGCAATGAACTATTGAGATGTCCCTCTCAGCTTCTCAATTCATGATGTTGAACTTTGTGCTTTTTCTGATTAGTTGTTGGTCTCTTCATTGTATCTTAAAGCTTGATTAAAGGCTCTGAGAGAGGACAGACATTAGCATTGGATCCCTCAGTGTATTGCAGAGGCGCGTCTGATGTTGGTGATGCCAGTTTCCTTCCTTGTGAAACATCTCATGAAGTGGATAAAAGAAGTCCTAAACCTTAACCAAAACAGAACGCCCTGATGCCTTCTTTTTTTTTTTTTTTTTAAACTATTTGTATTTGAGATTTTGTATTATTTTTGTAAATCTAAATTTTGATTTATACCAAATTATTTTAAAAATCTGAGTTTTTCTTGCAATCAAATAAAAAAGAGTACGTTCTACTAATAACAACATAAACGATGTGAAATCGTTAACGACTACAAAAAGACACGAGCAGTTAATTTGACTCTCGCATGACAAACGATATATTTTTTTAAAAAAATAGAGAAATATCAATTAGAATCGAATGTTCCCAAAAGTAAATTTGATTTGATTTTCAACTAGTCGGACAAAATTGGGGTATGACAATGGTGTGATTATTATTTAATAATATAATAATTATTATCATTAGGTACTTTAATTCAGAGTTATTGGTAGTTATTTAGACAATATTGTGTTAGAAAGTTATTGTGACAGTAGTTTATCTGCATATCAGTTTGTAGTTAGGATATATAAGAAAAGGGAAGTCAGAATGGGTTGATTGGGAATTGGAAAGGGAGAGACCAAGGCTCTCTAATTCCTTGGAAGGGAGAGACTAGAGACTCTCATATGTTCTCTAGATTGGTGTGTTAATTGTAATTTCTGTGAAATTTCTATACTGTAATTCTGTTTGAGTGAATAAATCAGAAAATTGTTCAAAATCTTGTCTCACCATTGGAATGAATTTAATGTCTCTCCTTTTAAGTAGAAAGCAACAACATGCCCTTACTCCTCTGAGATCTGATTGATAATAAAATATTTTTCAGCTCTGTAAACTCAACTTGCCTATCTAACTAGGGAATTTAGAAATCATCTTGTCTCGCTTACTCCTATGTTCCCTCCTCCATTGCTATCAAAATCTTCATCTGGTTCTCAATTTTGTCTGCTTGAATAGACACGTGCAAACCTACCTCTTATGGTATTCATCAAGTTCTCCATGCCTTTGGTGAGACTCCTACTACTAGACACGTGCAAACCCAGCTCTTATGGTATCCATCAAGTTCTCCATGTCTTTGGTGAGACTCCTACTACTCTCTTCCATCTCTTTTACCTTTCTCTCCAAGGTTTCCACCATGTCCTCAATCTTTTTGACACCATTCAGATCATATCGTGTTATTAGGAGTAGAATAACCCTGTAATTACTCACGTAATTATTTCTCTTCAGCCTATATAGGGAGAGGCTATGTTGTGTAGTCAAAACACATTGTATTCAGGATATGCCTCTTCTGTCTCTATTTCAACAATAGGAGCCCGATTTGAATAGAAGCAAAAACAGTATTATTTTTGGAAACTATGTATTACTGAAGGAAGCCCCCCGTAACCCCAGATCAAGAGCCCCTAAGAGAAGGGGCATTTCTCTCCATCACTCTACACACAGAGGGCTTAAGCAGCTGGTAAGCTAATTGCCCAGTCCCAAACTAACAGAATCTGAACTTCAAGGTTAATTCCATTCAAAAACAATGGAGCTTAGCTTAGTACAACACATGTTCTGCAAAATAAAACCCAACATAAAAGGGGAATTCCAGCCTACACCCCTAAAAATAAAGGAGGAACAAAAATAGGACTTGAGTTGACACCCAATAAAAGGCCAACCCCCTTCCCCACCCAAAGGCCTCCTATCCTTCCTCTAACTGTGTGACACCCCTATCACCTTCCTCTCATACCCTAATGGGCCTTTTCTACTGCCAAGTCAAGCCATTTTTCTGTTATTTCCTCTCCTTCCACAAACATTGGTCAATGGCCCATCAAGCTTTAATGTTAAAAGTCAACATCAACATGTGCCGTTGTAACTTTCATTGAATGATAATATATACTTACGTGCGACCAGTGTGGTTTGCTTTCCACTTGGCCCAATACTTTCTCAGAAATGCCTTCTCTACGTTCTTCATAGGACTTGGAATTGCACTTCCAGCTGCATAGCCCTGCAGAATAAGTGGCAAAAAAGTTGTTTGGAAAGTTTCCCTGAAATTCAATTATGAAAATACACCTTAATGAGAGGTAATAAATTAGAAATGTGCACATCTACAAGTGAAAGAGAAGATTGGAATTAAGGATAGGGAAATCAATAATTAATTCAAATAATCATTTTAGTTCTAGTCAGCAAATTACTCTTACTAATAGAGTAGTTTCTATATTCTGTTATAAATCTGTTAATAGAGTAGTTAGAGAAAACTGTTAAAACAGTTTTCTGTTTAGAATTAAGAGTTAGTTACACTAACCATACTTGTAAAATTACACTATATATAGCGACTCATTGTATTCATTCAATCTATCAATAATATCAATACAATTTACAATGAATCAGAACAATTCTATCATGGTATCGTGTTTCATCTGCTTCACTGCACCACCACCGTGGTCGGTGGCTCGATTTTCACCGTCGCCGTGCAAAATCTATGTTCTTTCATTCCTTTATGCTCGTTTTGCATTTTCGTTTCTACCCTTTCCATTCAATTTTTACTTTGATAAAAAATTTCTCGCTTGATCGCCCTCTGCAAGTTTTAGGGTTTTCTCGCGATTGAACTTCACAAAATTGGGGCTTTACTGCTGGACGCTTTTCCTTGCTTCCGCTTGCTTCCCTCTGCCTCGCATTTGTATCTTGCGCATCATTCTTCTTTCTTTTCATTTGTTTCTTGCTCTTTGTTATTCAAAATCGCGCAAATTCATCTTCTCTGTTCTGCAACTCTGTTCCAGTAATAATGGCGTAACTTCATAACAATTCATCGTGACTTCCTCTCTTAAACCATTCAAGTCCTTCCAGTATCAAGTTACTGAGAAATTAACAGGTGATAATCTACCTCTTTGGCTTCAACAAATTGAGCCAGTGCTGCGTGCACACAAGCTACATCGATTCTGTGTCTCACCACAGGTTCCTCCTAGGTATTTGGCTGAACAAGATCGTCTTCTTGAGATTGAAAATCCAAAGATACATTGGTCGGGAGTTGCAAGATCAACTCTTGCTAGCCTCGGCTTCAATCTTCACTTTCTCCTCGGTTCTTGCAAAGGTGATAGTCACCGGTACTCCTTTGAATTATGGCGTAAGATTCATCATCATTCTCGAAGCCAAAACGAAGGCCCGTGCCGTGTGACTCGAGCGCACTCCTATATAGTGTAAAGAAAGGTTCACAATCCATAGCGAAATTCTTTGCTAAGATAAAATCCATTGTTGATGCTCTTAGGTCTATTGGAGAAACTGTACTCAAAGAAGACGATATGATTCTCGTTTCTTCGCGGTCTTCCAAATGTAATTTGAATCAATCATTACACTTCTATCCACTAAAGCCGAGTGGTTTGAATTTGATGAGATGGAGGCTCATTATTGGCTCATGAATCTCGCCTTGCTCACATGAATGCCGCTACTAACCCCATTGCAACCCTTAATCTCACTCGGGGACTCCTCTCCTCTGCTTTCTCGAGCAATTCGGTTCGCCTCGCAAAATCTGAATCTCAATCCTCTCGCTCAAGCTCAATACACCAATGGTCGTGGTAACAATCGTGGTCGAGGTGGCAAATTTCAACGTGGTGGCAGAAATGGTAGAGGTGGACGTGGAGGTACTCAATGTCAACTTTGTTCTCGGTTTGGACATGATGCAACCATGTGCTACTATAGGTATTCCTCTCCACAACCTTCATTTCCTTCTCTACCACCAATCTTTGGCAATCCTTATCAGTATGTTAGGCCTGGATATGTTCCTCCACAACCTACACCAGCTGCTAATATATCCATGTGGCCATCTATTCCTGCTGTAACTCAATCTGTTTGGCCTCAACAAGCCAACATGGGTCCACTAGTTGCTCCTATGGCTGCACCTATGATTGCAAACCCAGCACAAGCCTTTGCCATGACAACAGTCCCTTCCTTTGCAACAAGCAATCAACTTGGTGACACTGCTGCTACACATCATATGAGTGGAATTGCACCTGATCCAGCTACTGCAACCCCTCTCTCTGGTCAAGATCATGTTTTCCTGGGTAATGGTCAAGGTTTGCCAATCCATTCTATAAGCTCTGAGTCAATTCCTTCTCCTTACAATCCCAAACACATGCTGCACTTTAAAAACATTCTATATGTGCCTCAATTGAATAAAAATCTTTTAAGCATAAAGAGATTTGTAACTGATAACAATGCATATTTTCAATTTCATCCTAACCATTGCATTGCTAAATCTCAGGCTGATCATTCTACTCTTATATGTGGAAAAGGCAAGGAGGATGGGCTCTATCATATTCCAAGATTGCATTCTGCAGCTTCTCACTCAAGTTCTGTCCTCCAACATCCTTCTTTGAATTTCTCTGCTATGTCTTTCAATGTAAACACCACTACTATAGGTTCAATTTGGCACAATAGATTAGGACATCCAAATGTACAAGTTCTTAACAGTATTTTTAAATCGTAACAAACCTATCATCAAGAATAATAAATTTGATTTTTGTGTCGCATGTGCCATGGGAAAATTGCATAAATTACCTTCTTCTCTGTCTGATACTGTCTATTCTCATCCTTTAGAACTGATTTTCAGTGATCTATGGGGGCCTGCTCCTATGGAGTCCTCCATGGGTTACAAATATTATCTCTCTTTTGTGGATGCCTACACACGATATACTTGGATATATTTTCTAAAAACAAAATCTGAAGCTATTTCTCATTTCAAAAATTTTCAGGCCCTAGTTGAAAAACAGTTTAACTTTAAAATTAAATCTGTCCAAACTGACTGGGGTGGTGAATTTCGTCCTTTTAGTAACTATTTGGCTTCTTTAGGTATAGTGCATCGCCTTATTTGTCCTCACACACATCACCAAAATGGGGTTATTGAAAGAAAACACAGACACATTGTAGATATGGGCCTTTCTTTACTATCTCAAGCTTCTCTCCCAATGAAGTATTGGGACCATGCCTTTCATACAGCAGTGTATCTCATTAATAGATTACCTTCTCCCTTCCAAAATAACACTGTTCCTTATACCAAACTATACAATAAAATTCCTGATTACAATTTTCTAAAAGTGTTTGGCTGCTCATGCTTTCCTCTTCTTAGACCATATCATTCTACAAAGTTTCAGTTTAGAACTGCAGAATGCATTTTCTTGGGATACTCCTCAAGCCACAAAGGCTATAAATGTCTTGATTCCACAGGTAGATTGTTCATTTCTAAAGATGTTTTATTTCATGAGACTAACTTTCCTTATATAAAACTGTTTTCTGTCAATGCTTCCCCCACTGCCCCTGCCAACTTCACTCTTCCTCCATTACACATGCCAAATCAGTCCCCTCCTACATAGACAAACTTACAACTGTGTTTGCTCTAAAGAAGTTTGAATCTCTTGACTATTTTCTGGGCATTGAAGTCAAAGCAGTCAAAAATGGCTCTCTCATCCTCACCCAATCCAAGTACATAAGAGAATTACTTGAAAGAGCTGGAATGGAGACAATGAAAAGGATTTCAACTCCTCTCCCAAAGAAAATTGAAACTATCTAGGTTTGGCTCTGATTACTTTGAAGATCCTTCCCTTTATAGATCCATTGTTGGAGCTCTTCAATATGCAACAATAACTAGGCCTGAAATTGGATATGCAGTCAACAAAGCCTGCCAATTCTTATCACGACCCCTTGATACTCACTGGACAAAGAAGCTTAAAGAATACTTAGATACCTCAAAGGCACCTTGGATTATGGTCTTGTACTTAAACCAGCTTCTACTTCAACACCCTTATCTCTCCAAGCTTATTGTGATGTCTTGATCGGGCGGTGATGTGGATGACAGAAGATCCACATCAGTGCTTGTATATTCCAAGGTCCTAATCTAATTAGTTGGTGGTCAAAGAAACAATGCGTGGTAGCTAGATCTCACTGCAGAAGCGAGAATATCGTAGCTTGGCATTGACAACCTCTCAAAGTTCTTTGGGTTCAATCTCTCTTACATGAGCTCAAGATCTCTCACTCTACACCTACTATCTACTCGTGATAACCGAGAGCACACAGTAGCTTTGAGTCACAATCCTATACTTCATTCAAGGACCAAGCATATGGAACTGGATCTATTTTTGTTTCGTGAGAAAGTGCTCAAGAAAAGCCTTAATATGCGCCATGTTCCAAAGAGAAGAACAAATTGCCGATATACTTACAAAACCCTTGGCTAAGGGTCCTTTTTGTTATCTTAGGGACAAACTTAATGTTTCAAGCATTTCACCGCTCACCACATAAGTTTGTGGGGAGTAATAGAGTAGTTTCTATATTCATTATAAATCATTAATAGAGTAGTTAGAGAAAACTGTTAAAAGTTTTTCTGTTAGTTAGTTTTCTGCTTAGAATTAAGAGTTAGTTACACTAACCATACTTGTAAAATTCTGCTATATATAGCAGCTCATTGTATTCATTCAATCTATCAATAATATCAATACAATTTACAATGAACTGTAACAATTCTATCACTTACAGCTAAGAAACGTTTGTATTATTTATCAAATCAGCACCAAAAGCCTCCTGTGGAAGTATAGGGATGAGCACTGGACCCTGTTAGAATTCTAGAGTAACATTGAAACTGATCTCGATTTCTTTATTGACTAGATTGAGAAGTACATTGATGTCTATATATACAGGTCAGATAGACTATCTAACTGACTGAACTATATGACAGATATTAACCTCTCTAAGCTAACAAACTAACTGTTATTATAACATATATAACAGATTTGCTAACTGCCTAAAGTAACTACTTGTGATACAACATTGACTATTATTATTATTATTTAACTGCTATCCTCTAATATTCCCCCCACAAGCTCACCAGTACTTAGTACTCTGAGCTTGTCTCTGAAGCGGCAGAAGCTTTGTTTGCTGAGAGGTTTTGTTAGGATATCTGCAATTTGAACTTGTGAAGGGACATAGGTGACAACCAGGGACTTGTTGAGGACTTTTTCTCTGACAAAGATGTCTAGTTCCATGTGTTTGGTCTTGGAATGTAGAACAGGGTTATGAGTGAGTGCCACAGTACTTTGATTGTCACAGTAAATCACTGGTGCTGGTGTAGAGATTCTGAGTTATTGAAGGAGTGACTGAATCCAGAGGACTTCAGTAGCTGCCAGGGCTAGACTGCGGTATTCTGCCTCTGCAGTAGATTTTGCAACTAAAGTTTGCTTCTTTGACCACCATGTAATCAAATTTGGACCTAGGTAGATGCAAGCACCGGATGTGGATCGTCTATCATCAATGTCAGATGCCCAATCAGCATCACAGTAGGCATTTATAGCAAGTGGGAGGCTTACAGTGGCAGGTTGCAGAGTAATGCCATGATCAATAGTACCCTTTAGGTATCTTAGTATTCTTTTGACAGCAGTCCAATGAGAGGTGAGGGGTTCAGACATAAACTGGCACACTTTGTTGACTGAGTAACCAAGTTCTGGTCTTGTGACCGTGACATACTGCAGAGCACCAACTGTGCTTCTATAGAGTAGTGGATCCTCAAAATAGTCACTGCCATGCCTAGAGAGCTTTAAGTTGGCTGGCAGAGGTGTGGAAATTCCTTTGCAGTCATCCATGCCAGTTCTATGAAGGATATCTCTTATATATTTTGACTGGCAGAGATGTAAAGAACCTGTATTGATGAACTTGCACTCTATGCCGAGGAAGTAGTCAAGATTTCCTAGCTGTTTTAAGGAGAATGCTGAATGTAGTTTGTTGATGATGATATTAATGGCAGTAAGAGAGGATCCTGTTATAAGGATATCATCAACATATATGAGAACCATTAAGTGACAGCCCTTGTTGTTGTAAATGAGGAGAGGGATCACACTTGGATTGTTGAAAACCAAAGGAGCACAGTGTTTTTGTTAGGCTAGCATACCATGCACGAGGAGCTTGTTTTAATCCATAGATTGCTTTATTGAGATGACAAACTAGGGAGGAATCTCCCTTGATGAATCCTTGTGGCTGATGCATGTAAACATCTTCTTCCAAGTGTCCATGAAGGAAGACATTGTTGACATCTAATTGCCTAATAGGCCATTTTTGAGTGAGAGCAAGAGTGAGAATTACCCGAATGGTCACTGGCTTGACAACTGGAGAGAATGTCTCAGTATAGTCTTGTCCATGTTTTTGAAGAAATCCTTTAGCCACTAGTCTAGCTTTATAACGATTGACAGAGCCATCAGGATTTTGTTTAATCCTAAAAATCCATTTGCACCCAATAGCTTTCTTTCCTGCTGGTAGGGGGACCAAATCCCAGGTATGATTGGCTTGTAGAGCATCAAATTCACTTTGCATAGCATTGGTTCAGTGAGGAGAAGATAGAGCTTGTTGAATATTGGTTGGTTCTGTGGTGGTGAGATTGATAGTTGGATACAGGGGAGGTTTAAGATTGTCGGTTTTGGATCTTGTTTGCATAGGGTGAGTGTTGAGAGGTGGTGAGGGTGAGGGTGATGGTGAGTTAGGATCAATTGTGCTGGAAGCATCTGATGGGAGAGGTGTAGGTGGTGAGTTGGGCTGAGGTGAGTATATTGGAGGAGTATTTTGGTATAGCAGAGGCGAGGTTTTTGTTGGAGTATTTGTTTCGGATAAAGGAGGTGACTGTGTAGCAAGGTTTGGGGAAGGTGAAGGGCTGATTGTAGGCTTGGTGGAGTTGTGTACAACATTCAGGGGTGCCTGCATAGATGGGTTAGTATGTGCTGTGTGTGTTTGTGGATTAGCATTAGTAATTTTGCTTTGGAAAGGAAAATGATTTTCATTAAAAATGACATCTTTGGACACATAGAGACGACCTGTTTTGCTATCTAGACATTTATAACCATGATGAGATGAAGAATAGCCTAAGAAGATACACTCACTAGACCTATATTGAAACTTAGGGTTGTTGTAGGGTGTTAAGAGAGGATAGCATGCACAACCAAAAGATTTAAGAAACTTGTAATCAGGAAGTTTTTGAAACAGAGTTTGGAGCGGAATATGAGGTGAGTGAGATGGTGGCAGTCTATTTATGAGATAGACAGCAGTGTGGAATGCATGGTCCCAAAAATAGTAAGGCAATGAAGAGTGAGAGAGGAGTGACAGACCTGTTTCTACTATATGACGATGTTTTCTTTATACAACCCCATTTTGGTGATGAGTATGTGGACAAATAACACGGTGAATGATGCCAAGATCAGTGAGAAGTTTGGTGAAGGGCCTGAACTCACCTCCCCAGTCAGATTGGATTGATTTGAGTTTCTAGTTTAGCTGCAATTCTGCTAAAGCTTTAAATTGTTTAAAAACTGTGAGAGTTTCTGATTTATCATGTAGGAAATAAATCCAAGTGTATCTACTAAAAGCATCAATAAATGAAACATAGTATTTGAATCCCATAGAGGAGGTCATAGGGGCAGGGCCCCAAAGATCACAATACACAAGAGCTAGAGGTTCACTATAAACCGTTTCAGATAATTGAGATGGCAAACTATGAGATTTACTTAGACAGCAAGCAACACAGAAATTCTTTTCATTAATTGAAAATGATGACAGATTACAATGCTTCAAAACTTTATTCATAGTATCTAAGCTAGGATGTCCTAGTCTATTATGCCAATTGAAGTACAAGATAGAGTTTGTTACAACAGAATTAATGGAATTTGCAGTATTGATAGACACAGAAGGATTTGAAACAGCAGGACTTGAATGGAGAGGATAGAGACCCTCAGATGTCAGCTTGCCTTGCAATATAACTTGGTCATTGACCTGAGATTTCACCAAATAATGATTAGGGTAAAACAAAACATAAGCATGATTATCTGCAGCAAATTTACTGATGCTAATCAAATTTTTGTTCAAAGTTGGAACATGAAGTACATTGTTAAGATATAAAGTGTGTTGTGGGTGTGAAGGTGATTTAAAAGCAAAGTTGCTAATAGATTGGATTGATAACTTCACACCATTGCCTAGGAAGATATTTTCCAAGTGAGGTGGAGGAGGTGCTGCCCCTGGTGCAGCAGGCAAGTGAGTTACATGTTGTGTGGCTGCAGAATCCATGTTGTTATTCATAGCTGGATGTGTGGGGAAGGTAGTTGTGTAGTGTGCTTGTGGAGCAGGAATTATAGCGTTAGGTTGCCAAGTAGCTGGTGTAGCAGGCATTCCTGGACGTAGATACTGATATGGATTACCTGCAGGTGGTGGATACACAGTGGAACCATAAGATGCATCGAACCGAAAATAGCAGGAGGTGGCTTCATGACCATGACGACGACAAACTTGACATTGAACGTTGGAACGACCACCGCCGCGTCCTCCTCGGCGTCCATATCGGCCACCTCGGCCTCGATTGTTCGAATTTCCTCTTCCCCCAAAAGTTAGGGTTTGCGCGTTCTGGGAATTTCCCAAATTCGGCAAATTCGGATTGCTATTTATCAAGATCAAACCAAAAGTTAGGGTTTGCGCATCCATAATAGCAGTGATTTGATTTCTTCAAGATCATACCAATCAATCTTGCTATTTATCAGCGTGTCCATATTGAAACTTAGTATATTTCCTGAAGCAATGAGTTCTGAATACATACATATATATACACAATCATCCTACTAACAACCAACTAAACATAATAAATATAGTTTACCAACCAACTACTAACAACCAACTACTAACAACCAACTATAGTAATCAACACTCCCCCTCAAGCTGGAGCATATAGGTCATATGCACCGAGCTTGTTACATATGTAGCTAGTTCGAGGACCTCTAAGAGATTTTGTGAAGACATCGGCCAACTGATCATTCGACTTAACAAAACTTGTGGAGATGTCTCCCGATTCAATCTTTTCTCGGACAAAGTGACAATCTACTTCAATGTGCTTAGTTCTCTCATGGAAGACCGGATTAGAAGCAATATGCAATGCCGCTTGATTATCACACATTAGAGTCATCTTCTCATCATCTTGAAAGTGAAGCTCTTTGAGTAATTGATTTAACCATATAAGCTCTTGTGTCACTAGGGCCATAGCTCTATATTCAAACGAAAAGACTAGATCTTGCAACAACGCTTTTGCTTCTTACTTTTCCGTGATATCGATTTCCTCCAACTAGCACACAATACCCGTGTGGATCGTCTATCAATGGGTGAGCCCGCCTTCGGGCGCCCGAGTAACCAACTATCTGAGTGTGCCTCTATCTTCATAAATAAGACCTTTTCCTGGGGCGCTTTTAACATACTTAAGGATTCGAATCACGGCATCCCAATGATCTTGACAAGGAGAATTCAAGAATTGACTTACCACACTGACTGCAAAGGAAATATCCGGACGTGTGACAGTAAGATAATTTAATTTCCCGACTAATCTTCCAGATCTCCCAAAGATCTCGAAAGTGGCTCCCCGATTAGGTAGAAGTTTGACATTTGGATCCATAGGAGTGTCAACTGGTTTGGCATTCAATAGACCTGTCTCTTCCAGAATGTCCATGGCATATTTCCTTTGTGAGATTACAATACCATCCTTAGATTGGGCTACCTCAATGCCCAAGAAGTAACGGAGTCGACCGAGATCTTTCGTCTGAAACTGACTAGAAAGATGTTGCTTTAATTGGAGTATGCCCTCCTGATCACTACCGGTTATAACAATATCATCAACATATACAATTAGATAGATGCATCCATGGGCTGAATGTCGATAGAATAAAGAGTGGTCAGCTTCACTACGAGTCATGCCAAACTGTTGTACCACAGTGCTAAATCTGCCAAACCAGACCCGTGGAGATTGTTTAAGACCATAAAGTGACCTGTGAAGTCGACAAACCATGCTCGAGGACTCCCCCTGAGCAACAAACCCTGGTGGTTGCTCCATATAGACTTCCTCATCAAGATCACCATGCAAAAAAGCATTTTTGATGTCAAGTTGATAAAGTGGCCAATGTCTGATAGCTGCAATAGAAAGAAGCAATCTAACTGAGGCCATCTTAGCGACTGGTGAAAAAGTGTCACTATAATCCAGCCCAAATATCTGAGTGTATCCTTTGGCTACCAATCGAGCCTTAAAACGATCAATCTTACCATCCGGCCCAACCTTGACCGTATACAACCAACGACAACCGACTACAGACTTCCCAGAAGGTAGAGGTACCACCGTTGCTCGAAACACAAAAGTAAGGGCGGATATGGAACCAGGAGAGGAAGGCGACGGCGGCGATGAAAACGGATGTCGGAGAAACGGCCGGACGCGCCGTCACGCGCGGCGGAAGCGACGGTGGTGGTGGATCTCGCCGGAGAGAAGAACGGCGCGTGGGAGTGCGTCTCTGGGTTTTCAGGTACGGTGCTGTTGGAGGTTTTGTAGATCGGTGGATTCCGCAGCGACTGGTGGTGGTTCCGTCGGAAAACTCGCCGGAAAATTTTTCCGGTACGGCGGTGGTGGTGGTTCGTCGCGGAAAGGGAACACGGCGGCAGGAGCGGCAAACCGAGATGAACACGGCTTCGTAAAGTGAATTTGTCACCGGAAAACAAAGGGGGTTCACTGGGTAAGAGTTTTGTCTCAATTGGCTCTAGATACCATATTGAAACTTAGTATATTTCCTGAAGCAATGAGTTCTGAATACATACATATATATACACAATCATCCTACTAACAACCAACTATAGTAATCAACAATCAGCGTGATTAAATGTCAGAACAATGAATTCAAACATGTAAGGTATCCTGATCCTATTGCCCCAAGACCGGGATTGAGGAACAACAAGTACTGTCGTTATCACCAAAGCGCCGGCCATGACACAAATCGGTGCAACGCCTTAAAGGACGATATTGAAGACCTTATCAAAAAAGGAAAACTCAGCAAGATGTCGAAAAGCCATTTCAACAGAGAAAAACATTAAACAGGAGAAAGAGGTTGACGAAGTAAAAGGGAAAGATATCGTAGATTATAAGGAAGAGCCAGACACTCGAAGGAGTAGAGGCCGACCTGTTGTGATGGTAATCTCAGGTGGTGAAGTCGAAGGAGCAACAACAAGAACAATCAAAAGAAAGTGGAAAGAAATTCAATGTGTAGCATCTACCTCGTCAGCCCAAACAATAGCAACTCGTCCCCCTCTGTCATTTGGGGATGACGATCTACTAAACGGGAAAGTAAACGAAGACATTCCACTGTTAATCTCGGCAGTCATGGCAGAGAAAGAGATAAGAAGAATTTTAATTGACCAAGGCAGCTCGTGTGACATTATGTTTTTCGATGTATTGGAGAAAATTGGAATTACACCAAGGGAACTCTTCCCCTATCGCGGATCGGACCTTTCCGGTTTCAATGGATCCCGAACTAGACCAATGGGTTATGTAGACTTAAGAGTCACTTTCGGAGAGGAGCCTTTATCTCGGACAATTTTGGTTAAATTCATGGTACTACCTTGCTCATCAATCTACAATTGCATCATTGGAAGGCCGACTTTGGGGAAACTCGGGGCGGTAACATCGACTGTACATCTGAAAATGAAGTTTCACTCTCAAAGCAACGAGGTAATAACTATCAATGCCGATCTAGAATCTTCTGAAAGATGCTATTACCTCCTTCTCAAAGCCGAAATTTCTGCGAGAGATAAGGCTGAGCTTGCATGAAAGAGTACATCTCATGAAAAGAAGGAAAAGTGAAGTTTTCCGAGGTAAATGTGATGGATTTAGACGCACGCGCTCGATCCCGATAAATCGGACGAAGAGAAGGATAGCATTCAGCATCCGCATTCAGAGAAAAGGCCAGAACGACCGAAACCGGATGGGAAATTCATCAGAGTGATATTGGGAGACGATCCAACAAGAATACGATCAAGATCGGCGCAGACCTACCGACGAAATAAAAGAGAATTAACCCGATTAGCTTGAGGAACACGCCGATCTATTTGCTTGGTCGGCTGAAGACATGCCCGGCATACCACCTGAAATCGCCTGCCATCATTTGTCAATATATCCTGATGCGAAGTGGGTTGCCCAACGCAAAAGGGTGCAAAATATCGAGAAGACTGAAGCGACAGCCAAGGCGGTAGACGACTTAGTAAAAGCTAATTTTGTAACTGAGCTCAAATATACTACTTGGCTCTCAAACCCTGTACTTGTTAAAAAATCAAATGGAAAATGGCGCATGTGCATTGATTACACCGATCTTAATAGGTCATGTCCTAAAGATGCTTTTCCGGTTCCAAATATTGATCGACTAGTCGATCACGCGTCGGGATTTTGTTTATTATCATTCATGGATGCATATTCAGGATATAACCAAATCCCAATGTTCCCCCCGATCAAGAGAAAATCGCTTTATGATCGAACGCGAAATTTCATACGAAGTTATGCCTTTCGGTCTCAAAAATGCAGGAGCAACGTGTCGAGAATGATGAACGAGTTTTCAAAAACCGATCGGACGAAATGTAGAAGTATACTTAGATGATATGATTGCAAAAAGTGAGCGAAAGCGGATCGTCATGTTACCGATCTCAAAGAAATTTTTGCGAGAGATAAGGAAAAAGCAGAATGAGATTAAATCCGAGAAATGCACATTCGAGTCAAAGCCGAAAATTCTTGGGATTCTATCTCACCGAAAGAGGAATTGAGGCAAACCTGCACAAATGCAAGTCGGTGGATCGAGATGAAAACCCGAACACCAAGAAGGAAATTCGAAAACTTAATGGCATGATTGCGGCTCTATCTCGGTTCATCTCAAATGCCGCGTTTAAATCACTATCCCTTTTTAAACTTTTAAAAAAGGAATCTGAATTTATTTGGACCACAGAACGGGATGAGACGCTCACCCAGCTAAAAAAGATATTATCAGAACCTCCGATACTAACCCGACCTGAACCTGGGGAAGTGTTTTATTTATATCTCTCAATATCTGAGGAAGCATTAGGAGCAGCACTGGTCCGAGAAACAAAAGAGGGGCAAAGCCCGGTTTACTTTGTGAGCAAAGCTTTACAAGGGCCAGAACTTCGATATCAAAAAATAGAGAAAATTGCTCTGGCTTTAGTAATAACTACTCGGCGACTCCGACATTATTTTGTATCTCACCAAGTAGTGGTTCGAACAAACCACCCGATCAGACAAATCCTACATCGCCCAGACCTTTCAGGAAGAATAATAAAATGGGCAGTAGAGCTATCCGAATTCGGTATCAAATATGAATCAAGATCGGCTATGAAAGCTCAAGTGTTAGCCGACTTTGTAGCAGAAATGACTTCGGCAGAAGCCGAGGATGAAATATGGACAATCCATGTCGATGTCTCTTCCAATCCCAAAGGAAGTGGGGCTGGAATTATTCTTGAAAGTCCTTCGGAGTGGTTATAGAACTGCCACTCACTTTCAAATTTACAACATCAAATAATCAAGTCAATACTGAAGCATGCATTGCAGTCTCCGTTTGGCCTTAGATCTCCGAATCACTCGGTTAAATCTCCATACCGATTCGCCTCCGTGGTCTCCCGGACGGGGACAAGACGGGCAAAAAAGAGCCAATCCTCCAAAAATATCTCGAATCATGTGAAGAAACTACTCACCGAATTTGATTTCGCCGAGGTTAAACATGTCCCAAGAACAAACAACATTCGGGCCGATGTTCTTTCCAAATTAGCAAGCACCAAAACTGTGGGAAATCACCGGTCAGTTATACAAGAGATCCTAAGCAAACCTAGTTTTGGAGATGACTTACACTCGATTTCATCGGTGTACGTAATAAGTAAAGACCAAACATGGATTGCTCCTATCTTGAATTACATCATGTCGGGCGTAGAACCTTCCGATCCTGAGGAAGCTTAGCCACAATAAGATCCTTTGAAGCTAGGACTCCGACCGTGATCCGGTGACCGACATTCTACATTGGACTACTGACGAGCAATCCGGATATACTCTTCAGCTTTCCAATGTTATCTGCTACCTGGAAACATCACCCCAAACATAGTGAGTTTTACAACTCAGTAACAAAGAATATATGAAAAGAATTTACTTGATGTTTCCAGCCATATCCGTGTGCGAGATATGGAAAATCCTCTCTACAAAAATAGAAAGTCTAAATCACATACAACCGTTTTCCATTCAAATACAGCTCTTAGATGATAATGAAAGAAACACAATATAGGACAAGGACCACTTTGCATAAAAAGATAACAATAAGATTCCGTGCGCGTATATCACAGATATCATAAACAAGACACTTATACAGAACGAAAATAGGCTCCCCGCCGATAAATGTAAATCATAGGCTCCCCGCCTGAAAATAGCAATAATAGGCTCCCCGCCTCAAAGTCAACAATAGGCTCCCCACCTCAGAATATCAATAATAGGCTCCCCGCCTCAGAATATCAATAATAGGCTCCCCGCCTGATAATCAATAATAGGCTCCCCGCCTGATAATCAATAATATATAGATAGTTTCACAATATATATCACCAAAACATCAAATCAGATATGTACCAGATAATAATTCACCAATACTTGAAATCCGAGAGTCACAACAAATTGAATATATGAAAATAAAGATTTCCACTTCATAGATTAGCTACTCCCACGATTACTTTCTATGCCAAAGGTAATTCATGTAACAATCATGTTTGGTAAGAATTTAAAACACATAGGAACTCATTCTACACAATTCAAGTGTCTTTATGCTCATAATCATTTGTGCAGAACTTTCACCATCAATACATCAACTTCGGTGATTTTATTAAAATATCAAACGGTGTCAGATTTGATCCAATGACCACCCGTTGGAAAGCTTAAGATGTCTATATTATGAATATGCTCTTTATTTTTCAGGACAACCAACCAACTAGTACAGTTTATTAAAAGAAGATGCATATGTGCAGAAACAAGGCAAAATATCTTGCTCAACTTGTAACTATCTTTCTCTACAAATTCTTAAACCCAAGGCAACAAAATAGGTGTCCAAATTGGAGGGAATTCAATCTAGTTTCTAAAGAAATAACAACCATTTCCAATTGACTTTTATGGAAGTCACTGCTGTAACACCCCCTTATCTAATCAATTCGATCTACTAAATTAAAATCAGAGTTTCAAAATTCCACTCAAAGGAGGGCTACATTTGATGATTTAAAAAGGAAAACAGAAATTCAATTAAGTTCAAATAGTTGCACAGCATTATACTAAGCATGCAATCATGCGCATCACATCGGCACAAAGGGTCTAAGCCCATAACATAAGGCACCTCGGCCAGTAAACATCAAGTCATAATACATAGCACAAAGTTACAACAAAATGTGATAGTTTTCAGCCAAAAGACTACATATCGTAAAATACACAAGATCGGCATAAAAGTACTAAAAGCTACTCGGCCCAACCCGGTGTTACACGACCAGAGCGAACCACAACCGACTTGAGCTAGGCACACTATCACTCATGTGAACTCGCAAGTTGCCGACATGAGAAGCAACATAAAGCGGCTAGGGTGAGTCTCTTAACACAAGTAATATAATCAAGAAAGCTTAAGGTTAGAGATAGCACTAAAGCACCTCGGTTCAATAAAACAACACTCACCGATAGTTCAAACAATCACAACAATTATCAATCACCATAACACATTAAATTATGAAATGTATGCATGAATGCAACCCAACCACGGTGGCATTATGCAATGAGGTACCTCCACGTCGTTATTTAGCCTATCGGCTCTCCGTCGTTATCTCGCCGTTATTTTGATATGGAGACCAAGTCCTACCACATCCGAGGTCGAAACCTCCTCCGTCGTTATATGCACATGAACATGTGACTTCATGACAAATGCAATCACACACCAAATCAAACATAGCGCATGTGAATGCTTACACCGTCGCTATTCGCCGTTCTACTCCATCGCCACACCGACGCCCACACCATCTAGACATCATCACGGTGCTAAGGTCGACCTACTACACCGGTAGAATCACTCTAGGACCTACAACCGACTTCTCAATCACCTCGGCACTCCATGGTGGACTAATTGTCACACCGAGGACCGCAACGAGACTTAGGGACCAAAATGTCACCTAAGGACCAAAATGGACTTAATCGCTCCTTACTTATGCACATTGGTGCTAAAATAGCACTCACAAGCATGGCGTCTCACAATGTGCTAGGCAACATTGGCGCTTAACATCACCTCGGCACACTATGTGTCACCTCGGCTAACTACTCAACATCACCTCGGACACTATGTGTGTACCTCGCTAACTACACTCAAACCCTCAATTCGGTAGCGCTCACGCCACGCACTCCCTTACACTAAAATCATCTAAGTCACGGGAATTCACTTCTCAGTATTCCCTGGTTCATTTCACCTACACTTAGGCACTTGGGCGTTTCACCTTGGTGACGCTACCTCGGCCTGAGGACCTCGGTTCACTACCTCTACACCTCGGTAACCTTAAGGCGAAACACCTACACTTCGGTTTAAGCGCCCTTACCCTCGCTAATGGTGTTTAGACACATACTCACCCTCAAACTCACCAATGACCCTCAACACTAAGACACTCTAAGCGTTGACTTCCTCAACTCGGTTTCTCTCACTCTAAGATTGAGGCACTCGGTTTGCTCTCTGCTTCTTGACTTAAACCCAACATGCAACCCATATCCAAATTTCACCACACTCATGCACTCCTCGGATACTCACTCCATTGGCTCCGATCCTCTCCCTAACTCTACATGCAAGCTCATTTTCTTCACACTACACCGATTCACACTCTAATGCCTCACCATGCAATGCTCTCTTCATACCTCACGAGCAGAGAGAGTGTTGCACTCCTCTCTCTTTCCCAACCGATCTACCATCGTTATATTCACCACAAATCACAAAGCAAGAGCAAAACACAAAGAAAAACATGTTATGAACAACACATAAAACACACATGCAAGGTGATCGTAACCACTCACACCAAAAATACTATCAAACACAAGACATTACAAGGATTAAAAGAGCCCCTAACCCGATTATAACCGTAGACACACTCTCTTCACTAGCACTTCTAAGAATCCTTCAAGATTTAGCTCACTTCTCCCTTCTGGTTCTCTTCTTCTCTCTCTCTCTTTCTCTTCCTTCTCTCTAAGTCTCACTTCTCTCTCTACTTTCTCAATTTGGAAACTTAACTATTTTTGGAGCAAATGAATTGGTCTCCTACGAAGTCACCAATTAATATGTCCTAAGGGACTTAAATGAGGCCTTGGCCCTATTAGGTCGTGGGCTTCCTCTATCCACACCCTTTCCTAACTTAAACATTTTCCTAAAAATGCCACACAAGCTTAACCTTCACTTAATGAATTATTGACTTAAAAGTAAAATGTTGCAAACCCTTAATAACCCAACTAAGTTAATTAATTGAATTATTTTGGGGTGTTACAACTGCGAGCCAAAAACTAGACATATATCTATACGGTTTTAAGGCAACCCCCAAATTGAATCCATTTCCAGTTCAATTTCTACAACTTATACTAAACCACACCATCAATCATCAGCCAAACAGGTTGTAAGACACTTAATTCCAAGCAACTAAAAAGGATTCAAGGAGTTTATAAGAGAATCATAGCAACACAAATCATTTTCTCAATGACAATATTCATATATCTCAAGATTAACATGCATAACATCCAATTTCATCTTAAACTTAACTAACCCTCGCTTTTAAATATGTAAACATGACCTTTCTTCTTACTAAAACAATAAATAACAAAGACATGAGCATTTTCACAAACATACTTATTTCAACACAAATCACAAATTTGAAATTCTCTCACAATAATTAAATCAAACACATTGCAAGCATATACACCATTCATTCTATCCTAAACATCATGTAGTAACATCTCATCACCCAAACATGCAAAACAAATTAAATTAAATTTCTAAGCACACCTATGAGAGGTTTTGAGAGGGGGATTCTATGTTACCTATTGCTCCTTAGAAGCTTTAGGGTGAAAACCCCCAATTTGAGAATTGGAACCCTATGGCTGGAAATCATTGATTGAGCTCCACCTTGGTTGTCTCTCTCTCACTCCCTCTCTCTGTTGCTCTCTCTCTCTCTCTCACTGCTTTCTCTCTCTCTCTCTCTCTCCTTCTCTTTCTCTCGATTCTCTCTCTTCCTTCTCCTTCCTCTTCTCTCTCTCTCTCTGCCTCTCTCTCTCTCTCTCTCTCTGTTGCTCTCTCTCTCGCACTCGTCAATGCATGCCTCTCTCTCTCTCTCCTTCTCTTTCTCTCGATTCTCTCTCTTCCTTCTCCTTCTCTCGCTTCTCTCTCTTTCTAGTTCCTCCTCTTTTTTTTTTTTCAAATGAACAATAGGGAAAGGGAATGAGGAAAAGTAATAGTGCTAGGGTGGGTTGTGAGCAAATGTGGTGTATGGTGGGATGTAAGGCAAGATTTGTTAAAATACTATTACTCAATGAGCCTTTATTTAATTATTCTAATTTACTATTTGGTCTTAACAAGAACCTCAAATAAACTAGTCAATTAAATATTAGTCATAATTAAATAGTCCCACATTTTCTTAATTCTTGTTTAAAATTACGATTCTACCCCTAATAGCTAGATTTGCTCTAAATCACCAAATTAAGGGAATTTTGGGATGTTACAGGTTTGGTACTCCAAGAGCTATAATTAGTTTTGAAGGTTCCCACTTCTGTAACAAGCTAATTGAGAACCTATTGGCTAAATATGGAGTGAAGCACAAGATTGCTACAGCTTACCACCCTCAAACAAGTTGTCAAGCAGAAATTTCTAACAGAGAAATTAAAAGGATACTTGAGAAGATGGTTGGACCAAACAGGAAAGAATGGTCCCTGCACCTAGATGATGCATTGTGGGCGTACATGACAGCATTTAAAACACCATTGGGAATGTCACCATACAAGAGATAGTCTTTGGAAAAGCTTGTCATCTGCCTATTTAACTCCAGCATAAAGCTCACTGGGCATTGAAACAACTGAACTTAGATCATTCAAAGGCTGGAGAAGCAAGACTTCTTCAATTAAATGAGCTAGAAGAATTCAGGCACACTGCCTATGAGAATTCAGCAATCTATAAGGAGAAAACCAAGAAGTGGCACGATCAGAAAATTCAAAGAAGAGAGCTAGTAGAGGGACAACCAGTTTTGCTGTTCAATTCAAGGTTGAAGTTGTTCCCTGAGAAGCTAAAATCAAGATGGTCAGGACCCTCAAATTGGTAAAAGTCTATCCTTATGGTGCTGTGGACCTGTTTGATGAGAAGACCAATTCCACTTTCAAATTCAATGGCCAAAGATTGAAACAATACCATGGAGAACATGTGGTTAGAGACAAGACCACAGTGTCTCTCAACAACCCCTGAATTCAAAAGGGGACAGTCTGGCTGAAGACTCTTAAAGCAAGTGCTCTTGGGAGGCAACCTAATGGTTTTAACTAACCAACAATTTTGTGTCTTTTAAATTTTGATTTTGTGCAGGGAATGGAAGTCGGTTGTAGAAGAGATTCAAGACTCAAGTCATTGAAGTGTGGTAGACTTTATAACGTCTCTGTGTGTCTAGAACGTTGTCACGTTTGCTGCCTGGTGAAGTTTTAAATGAAAAAGAAAAGAAAATGGGTCAAGCTGAATTAAAAGATTATTCAAGATTTAAGTGATGACGTAGCCATAATCATTTCAACCTGCACACCTCGCGTGGTAACCGACCACGACGCCACTCCTCCCCAACTTGTCACGCCAACTACCACTTTCCCCAATACTTCACTCCACCACCATTTCTCAACTTCCCATAACCTCTTCCCAATAAATACAAACCAGCTTATAATCATCAAACCACCTTCAAACACCCTCTAAACCCTTCTCTCTCTCGAAACCAAATCTTATCCCTTCCCCAAAATCTCAAATCTTCCATTTACTTCCAAACACCCATTCACTCGCCATGACAAAAACCAAGCAAGTCAGTAAAATCATCCGGTAGAGGAAAGAATGTTGACCTAAGTTCTTCTTCAGCCCCAATTCCAGAATCCCCATTCCTTCAAAGAAGAAAGCCTTGCTACCTGAAAGGGGCTTTAGCCTAGAAAACCCAAATCCTGAGTTTCTCTCAACCGTGGCAGCGTTGGGATGGCAAAAATTTGTAGTTCACAGAAAGGAGTACATTGCAACTCTGGTGCATGACTTCTACCAGGGAATCGTTGAAAGAAACGATGGAGAGCCTTCAAACATCTCCAAAGTTCGCGGTGAAGAAGTTAAATTTAGTGTAAGGGTCATAAATGACTACTTTGGGCTGGGTTACTATGGCAAGGCAATTGAAACAAAGCAAAAGACTTACGAAGTGGCGGAGATGACTGCAATCAAAGAAAGAATCTGTGTTGAAGGAGCTGTTTGGGAGCGAAGTGGCGACCATGGGAATGAATTCAAAATTTTAAAAAGGTACCTTTGTAATGAGGCCAACACTTGGTTTCATTTCATTAGGCACTGCTTGATACCCACATCTCACACTTCCTGGGTTGATAAGGAGAGGCTGATTACTATTGATGCTATTATGTCAAGAGACAAGGTTGAGGTGGGCAAGCTCATCAATAGGGAGATGAACAAATGGCAGAACAGGAAGGATGGATACCTATACTTTCCCTGCTTAATCACCGATCTTTGCATGGAGGCTGGAGTGGAGATTGAAGCCACTGGGCTAAGGGAGGAACCCCAAGGGTCATTCTCTACAAAGTTCAAAGCTAGGCAGAGAGCTGCAGGTGCTACCACGTCAGTTGATGCACAGACGTTACAACGTCTGGTGGAGCAGCAAAATAGCCTAGCCAAGTTTGTCAAGGAGGAGTTTAAGTGGCAAAAGAAGGTGAATGCGCATATAACAAAAGGTAAGACGGTGAGTGAAGAGCCTGTACTTCCAAATTGGATGCAAGAGGAAGATGAAGACAATATACCCTTATCAACAATGCACCTCAAGGCAGTGAAGAAAGAAAGAGTTAAGAGAACAAGAAGCCCAAATTTCAAAGAGGAAGAGCCCAAAAAGAAAAAGCGAGGTAAAAGCAAAAGAAGGAGAGTAGTGAGGAAGAAGAACTCAAATCAGCTGACTTAGATGACATTAGTGAGAGTGATGCAAATGAATCAAAGAAGGTGTGCATGGAAATCCTATGTGATGAAGAGGAAGAAACACATTCTGAAGAGAAAGGAAGCTCTAGTGATAAGACAGATAGTGAGGGTGACTCTCTACCAACCCAAACAACCAAAGAACCATCCAAGAAACAATCTAAAGCAGCAAAACCCAAACCACCATCACCAAAAGCCAAACAACCCCAACCCTCACCCAAAGAACCATCCACCCATGGCCAAAATATTCCCAAAACACCACAATCTAAACCACAAGACCAACCCATTTCACAACCATCTCCCACTCAGCCTGAACCAGAAAAGAACCATCACAGCAACCATCCATTCAAGAAGTACCTTGTGGAGACGTGGCAACGTCTGATGTAACACCCTAAATAATTTAATTAAGTAATTGATTAAATTGTTTAAGTGTTGCACTATTTTAATTATATTAAATTATAATATAGTGTTTTATAATTTGGTATTTTATTTAATTGAAGGGAGTGGTATTGGAGATACCGGAACTGCAAGGATTGGCCCAGGAGCCCAAGCCCAATGACTTAGGCTCCTAGGAGTAGTGCAATTCGCACCACTTTGCAAAGAAAGAAAGAAAACGAAAGAAAGGAGAGAAGAGAGAAGAGAACGGCGCGCAAGACCTAGGGAAAGGGAGAGAGAGCTTCGCACCTTGAGAAGAAGGAGAAGAAGGCTCTAGTTGCTGTGGTTTTTGGTGGTGACTCGGAGAAAGGAACGTTTCTACGGTTAAATTAAGGTAAGGGGAGTCTCACTCTATAATAGAGGATATAATAGGTTGTATAGGAGTCATAGAGTCTTGATTTGATGTTATTTGATTGTTAATTGAGTTGTTGTTGGGTGAATTTGAGAAATTGCATGCTAAAAATCGATTTAGGGCTTTAATTTGGGGGTTTTATGTTCTTGATTGGTTTTTGCGCATGTTTGAGTGTTATGGTATGAAATTGAATGTGTTAATAAGATTATAATTTGTATTTGAGTGATATAAGATGACTTGAATTGAAAGAACTTGAGAAATTGGGGTTTTTGATGTATGGGGCGCCAATGTGCTAGGGATTTGGCGCCCTGTGTACTGTAGCAGTGCTTAGGTGTAAGAGTGTCACTGCCAGGGCGCCATATTGCTGGGAAAATGGCGCCTGGGTTACTGTTCACGTGCTGGAATTGTGTCTGTGTGCAGAGTGTTGCTGCCTGGGCGCCAAGTTGCTGGGGAAATGGCGCCCAGTGCACTGTTTGAGTGCTGTGAGTGGGTGTTTGCTGTCTGGGCGCCAGTTTGCTAGGAATATGGCGCCCTGTGCACTGTTCACGTGCACCTATGGGGTGTTTTGAGTGGAACTTGATGTTCTGAGCATATTTCACCGAGCCAAATTTTGTAATCACCTGCCCAAACTTCATTTTAAACATTTTGGCTCGAGTAGTTTTAGTTTTGCACGTGTCAATTGGGAGATGTCCTAGTGAGCAATTCTGTGGCGCTATATGTGTGCGCCTATAGGGTGGGTTAAGTGACACTTAGAGTTCTATACATATTTTACTGTGCCATATTTGGCAATCACCTGCCCAAAAACATTTTTAAACATTTTGGCTCGAGTAGTTTTCTGTTTGCATGTGTCATTAGAGAGATGTGCTGGTGGGCATTGATGTGGCGCTATAAGTGTGCGCTGGGGGTGGTTTGAGAGAAACTTAGAGTTCTAGGCATATTTTACCGTGCCATCTTTTGCGCTTGCTCGCCCAAAACAATTTTAAGCATTTTGGCTCGAGTGGTTTTCTGCTTACATGTGCTTTGTGTGTCTTTGGGTCGTGTGTAGCGCCAAACAAGTCTTGCCAGGCGCCTAGGCAGCGCTCGTGTTCAGATCGTGTGAATCGTGTCTTAGTTTGTGTCTAGGGATCTCTTGCCAGGGGCGCCAGACAGAAAAGTGGCGCCGCCAGGGTGTGTTGCCACGGGCGCCAAATTGCCGAGTTTACGCGCCTAGTGCCGTGTTGCACCGAGGGCGCTGAAATGTGGGGAAAATGGCGCCTAGTCTTTGAACACCCCTTTTCTACCCCTTAATTTCCAACGCCATTATCGTGAGTATTCTACTGCTTTTCAAAATATTATTTAAGTAGTAGAAAGAAATGTTACGCCTTCATTAAATTAAACTTATCGTATGCACCATTAAGTTTGTGCAACAACACATACATCATAAAGTTAAAACTTCAAAAATCATCTCATCACAAATGAAATGAATGTTGACTCACTAGTCCACTCAAACACGCCTCATAATCCTCAAATAAATCTCATACAAGAAGTGATTTAATATCAATCCCAAAATACGCCCCTAGGTGCTACTGTAGACGTAGAGCGACTCAATAGATAGCCCCATAGCTAACACGGAAGGCAAAGCAAGACATTCACTCGCGACACTGCGCAGCGTTGCCACCAAAAGAGCAACATTTCAAGCAGAAGGGGTGAGAATTTCAATAAAACATAATTAAGCACATAACAGAGTAATGTGAACAAACAATCCAACAACATCATCATCCTCACCACATCATCGTCACTGCACACCAACTCAAAACACAATTTTTCAACAAGTCGCAGTCATGAAAATGCATGGAAATGCAACCCACACAAGGGCATATGCATGATGGTACCATATTCATCACAATTAAGAGGCCGAAGCCTATTCTTCACTGGAGGCCGAAGCCTATTCTTCACTGGAGGCCGAAGCCTATTCTTCACAATTATGCACATGCCATGAGATTCTATTTACACATGTGCATTTCATCCAAATACTCATCATCATCATCATAAAACACTCATAGAGTGTATTCGCTGCAATTCATCACAATCACATAACAAAGATTATTAAAACTATACTCATAGAGTATATTCTTCACAATTCATCATAACTCGTGTTACCTCATCATTATAGTCATACTCTTAGAGTATATTCACTACAAATCATCGTAAATCATATTACATCATCATAGTCATACTCATAGAGTATATTCGTCACAAGTCATCATAATTCATATTACATCATCATAATCACTCATAGAGTGAACTCGCCATATTCACAAAATCATATAGCAACATCATCACAAATCATACTTTTTCTCATCATCATTGAGCATATATATATATATATATGTATATTTTTCAGTTGTCTTTTAGCTTAATGTGTTATAAAATAGTGAACTGATTGACTATGGGATTACTCGGTAATCGATACTACTTGCAACAGGCATTGGCCACCTTTGCAAGACTCTCAGTGATGCCCTTGTAAATACACCAGTGAAAGAAATTCTGACCTTAGTGGTAAACCACAGCCTAGCCATAGTCAATTAGCACACTAGTAGTATAACCTTTAACCGAGACTCATTTATATAAACATAGCATCACAAATTTTTTGTTAAGAATCATCACATTTCAATTCGGGAAAACACCTCATTCTTAAGTTTAGACACCCACATTGGAAAAAGGGGAACATCACATTTTTAATTTGTATAAACGGCAACACAAAACAGTTTATTTTGCCTTAAAAATAGAATATTCAGTTAGGCCTCTGAATAACCTTTCCAACGCATCTTAGAACACCTCGATCGGGTTCCCGGTTCGCAAAATATCAATTTTTTCAAAAACGTTACAGCACTTCACTTTTAGGCACACAGCAGCATTTCATTCGTGTAACAGCTACCACAAAACAGTTTATTTTGCCTTAAAAATAGAATATTCAGTTAGGCCTCTGAATAAGCTTTCCAACGCATCTTAGAACACCTCAATCGGGTTCCTGCTCAAAAGATGTTCAATTTACAAAAACGTAAGGAAAACAAAGTGAGAAAAACAAAGAAAAATAGTGACCCGCGCTCCGGAGCGCGAGTCAGGCGCGACCGGGGCGCGATTGGGCAGGAACGCACACTAGCTGTGCATCTCATGTAACGCCCAAAATAATTTAATTATTTATCTAATTAAGTTATTTAAGGCTTGCAACACTTAATTAAATTAATTAATTAAGTTGGGTTTATTTTATCAAAAAGGGGTCTAGTTATTAAGTGGAATAATTGAGTTAGAGTCATTTTATTTTAATTTCAGGGGGTATGTAAATGAGCAAAATGAGTGATGCAAATAAAAGGCCCAAGTCACTTAATGACCCAAGCCCATTTACCTTAAAACCTCAAAAACCCTACACAAAGTCACAAGCCCTCATTTGAAAGAAAAAGAAAACAACGAAGGATAGAGAGAAAGGGAGGAAGTAGGCGACGCAAGGGAGGGAGGAAGAAAGGAGGTAGCTTGCTTGAGTTCTTGGTGGTTAAGTGAGATTTTGGTCTCAATCTTCCTCATTTCTTTTCCCCATTCCATTTCTCTAAGTTCCCTAAGCTCATTCCTTGCCTTTTTGATTTTTCATGGATACCCAAAGGAGGAGTACCCACGTTTTCAGCTTGTAGTAGGAGAAAGGAGGAAACTTTTCTCAAGTCTTGTGTTGGTAAGTGAAGGCCTTGGTCCTAATCATCCTCATTTCCTTTCCCTGTTTCATTTCTATGAGTTCCATAGACTCATTCTCATTATTTCGAATTTCCATTGTCACCAAGCAAGGTAACATTTCGGTTTGGGGCTGGAAATCAAGGTGGGAGTCTTGTTTTGTTGATTCTTGGTGGTTCATTTGAAGCTTTGACTCATAAAAGGTTAGGGGACTCTCCAATACATTTATGATAATTTGTAGGATATGTTTTATAGGTAGAATAGCTCTAGGAATGACTTGTTGTGTGAACTTGATGTGATTATATGTTGGTTGATATATGAAATGCTTGTTTTGGTAATACCATGTTGTTTGTTGTTGTGGAAATATGAGTTGTGAAATTATGCATGTTATGTGTTTGATGAAATGGCCCTATGAGCATGAGTATGTGAGTATGATGAATTAATGATGTTGATTTAATGTTTAAATGGGTGTTTGTTAAAGTGATAATTGGATTGTTGAGTAAGAAATTGGATTTGAAGTGTTTTGAGTGGGAGTGTTTGGGGCGCCAAATGCCTAAGCAAATGGCACCAGGTTGCTGGATGATGCTGGATGTTGCTGGATGTCATGGTTGCGCAGGGAGGGGCGCCATTTGCTAGGCAAATTGGCGCCCAGTGTTACGGTTTGGGGGAAACTGTGTCGCGGTCTGGGCATGTTTCAGCAAGGGGGGCGCCATTTCCTGAGGAATTTGGCGCCTGTGGACAGGTGTGTGCGTGTGTGCATGGTAATGGCAAGGAACAGGGCGCCAAATGGGCGGCCCTGTGTGTGTGTGTGTGCGCCTGAGGGAGTGGCGCGGATTGATGGAGTTTTGGCGCCTGCTGGGGCGCCGTGGTGGTCCGTATGTGCGAGCGTGCAGGGGAGGGCGCCAGTTCGCTGGGAACTTGGCGCCTGTAACACCCCATTTCTACCCGGTAATTTAAACCAAAAATCAGAGTATACAAAAATCATTTCAAGTCATCTTTTAGTTTAGTGCGTTATAAAATAGTGAACTGGCTGACTATGGGATTACTCAGGTAACTGATACTACTTGCAACAGGCATTGGCCACCTTTGCAAGGCTCTCAGTGATGCCCTTGTAAATACACCAGCGAAAGAAATTCTAGCCTTAGTGGCGAACCACGCTTTAGCCATAGTCATTCAAAGACACTAATAGTATAACATAATTTAATACTCAATAAAATGGAGCGTCACAACTCTTTCTCTTAAACAAAATCCGAATACGTAACACCAGTAGATAACTCATAGAAATATAGTTTCACATAACGCAGCGGAACATAATCATTATCTCAACAGCATAATCCAGCAGTATCAAAACAAATACATATATGGCTCAACAAGGAGCAAAATAAGCAACAACAGATCAACCCCGACCCCAAAGGTGCTACGACGTGATCGGAAGCGGGGCCGACTTGGGGAATAGTGAAGGTAGAAAGCCCTCACTCCTGACTACCTGTGGTAAATAACAACAGAAAGGGTGAGTCTCGAACTATATAATAAAAGGGATAATAAGCAATATATAAGCATAGTTTACAGCATACTCAAACACGCCAAACATCAATCAACAATATTCATGCACTAATGGGAATGTATGCAATGTCAGTATGCATGTGGTACCATTGGCCCACCGGCCGCCCTCAGGCTTCACAATCATTTTATAAGGCCCTCCGGCCGCCTCAAACTTCACAATCACTTTATAAGGCCCCCGCCGCCTCAAAGCTTCACACATCATATTATAAACTCTCTACGATCACAAACCAATGTATGCATGAGACTCCATGTACATCACAAACACCATTTCAAACAGCTCAATACACCCATTAACTCTTACCTCAGTGTCAACCTCATTTTATAGCCCTCCTGGCTTGGCCCTCCGGCCCATGCCCCCATGGCATGCTCAATCACCTCATTATAAACCCTCAACACCATTAAGTCCCACCGGACTATTCTCCTCTAGAGTACTCAACCTCACCCAGGGACCTAAACCACCATTTAGGACCAAAACAATCATATAGGGACCAAACTGTCACCTAGGGACCAAAACAAAGACTCCTCTTAGGCACTTGGCAAAGACTAGGCGCCATTTTCCCCACATTCTCGCGCCCGCGGTGCAACACAAAGACTAGGCGCCAAACTCAAAGATTTTGGCGCCCGTGGCAACACAACCATCGGGCGCCACTTTTCTAGCAACTGCGCCCCACAGGCAACACAGACCTAGACACAAACTCGCATACGCTTGACACAAACTAAGACACAGCAAAGACAGCTTGGCGCCCCTGACCCAGCTCACCCAACACTTTTAAACCAAAACCACCCGAGCTAAAATGTTTAAAAATGAATTTGGGCAGAGTAAACACAAAATTTGGCACAGTTGAAATATGCTTAGAAAAGTAAGTTTCACTCCCGGCCCCAAAACACACCCAAAACGAGCCCCACCGGACATTTTCAAAACCACACCTGCAACTGAAAACTACTCGAGCCAAAACACTTAAAAATGAAAGTTGGCGGTGAATACAAAATTTGGCACGAGGAAATATGTTCGTAAATACAAGTTTCACTCCCGGCCCCAAAACACACACAAAACAAGCCCCACCGGACATTTTCAAAATAACACCCGCAACTGCAAAAACCACTCGAGCCAAAATGTTTAAAATTGAAAGTTGGCGTGAATACAAAATTTGGCACGAGAAAATGTGCCCGTAAATGCAAGTTTCACTCCCTGCTCCAAAATACCCACATTCTCGCGCCCAGCAAAGAACTCACTCACCCGGACATCATCGCATGGTGGACACGACGCCATTCTGGCACCACAGGGCAGCATTTGGCGCCCACACCGAAACACACGCACCCAACACACAAACAAAGGTACGCGGGCGCCATTTTCCCGAAGAACTTGGCGCCCGGCAGAACACACCGCACAGAACACATTCCAAAGACATGAACAAAGGTACGTGGCGCCATTTTCCCAAAGAATGTGGCGCCCGGCGAGAGCATTCCCGCACAAACTCTCAATTCAGCTCAGTGAACAGCATACGTGGCGCTGAGATCCTAGCATCTTGGCGCCCCAAACTCCAAAACCCCAATTTTCTCAAAATCTTCCAAACCAATTCACTCAATAATTCTCCTAACACTCCTAATTGCATAATCAAACAACCAATTGCATGCTCAAATCATCAATCACATCAAAATCACAAAATCATATATTACAAAACCCTAACTCACGCCTAAATCAATTTTTACCAACAATTTCATCAAATTCAAGGAATCAATCATCATGCAATCATCAATTAACATCAAAACAAAATTTCCTATGATACATATAATACCCATTATCTCCTCTATTATAGAGTGAGACTCCCTTACCTCAATTTAACCGTAGAGAAGAACCTAACGAGTCACGAACAAAACCACCGCAAATAATCCAAGCTTTCAAGTCACGAAATTGCTCTTCTCCTCCTCTTCTCTTAGGGTTTGCGCTGCTCTCTCTCTCTCTCCTTTCTCTCCTCTCCTTCGCAACTTTCTTTCTTTCTTCACAAATGAAAGAAAATTCCACTTTGGGTATATGTACATTGGGCCAAGCGCACCTTGGGCCCTTTTTACACCCCGGTCCATTTCTTCCACCACCCCTTTCAATTAAAATAATTTACCGAATTATAAACACTATTTTATATGCTATTATAATTTAAAAATAGTTGTAACACTTTAAATAATTTAATCAATTGCTTAATTAAATCATTTAGGGTGTTACAACTCTCCCCACTTAGGAAATTTCGTCCTCGAAATTCATACCGATTCAAACAACTCGATACGACTCTCGCATCCCCGCTCTCCACCTCCCAAGTCATGCTCTCACCAAGAGCTCCCAACCACACTACCTTGACCAAGGCAATGTCTTTCCTCTCAACACCTTCACTTCTCTATCATCAATCCTCACCGGCATAGTCTCCACAAAGTGAGGTTCTCACGCACTCTCCACATCATCCATGTGAATCACATGGGACGTCCGAATATATTTCCAAGCCGTGACACGTGAAAAACATCGTGCAAGTTCGAAGATTAGGCGGCAAGGCCACCCTATAAGCAACCTTTCCAACCTCTCGGTGATTTGGTACGGTCCAATAAACCTTGAGTTAACTTCTTTGCCTTCGTGAGCACGCCCAACACCACCATAGGCGTGACCTCAAGAACACATGCTCACCACTGAAACTCCAAGTCCTTCCTCCTCTTATCATGATAACTTTTCTCATTTACTCTGGACTCTTTCATCTTCTCTCTCGATCATTTTCACCTTCTCGCCGTCTCCTAACCAACTCCGGTCCAAGGACAACACTCTCCCCCGACTCATGCCAACACAAAGGAGTTCTACACTCCGCCCATACAAAGGCCTCAAAAGGAGCCATCCCAATGCTCGAATGATAGCCGTATTATATAGGTGAACTCAATCGCTGGAAGATGCGTATCCCACGCACCTCCCCGCTCTAACACACAAGCTCTCAAAAGATCCTCTAAAGACTGGATGGTTCTCTCTGCAATCACCATCACCGAGGATGATAAGTCAACTCAACCTCGCTTGGACCCCAAAGCCTCCCGCAAGCTTCCCCAAAACTCGATGTAAACCGCGGGTCTCTATCCGACACAATACTCTTCTAACCCCATGAAGCTTCACAATCACCGAATGTAAATTCTAGCCAACTTTGTACACAGAAAGGTGATGTTGATAGGAATAAAGTGAGCGGACTTGGTCAACCTATCCACAATCACCCAAATAAGTGTCGAGACCTCTCTCACAAGATTTGGCAATCCGGTCACAAAATCCATGGAAATGCCGTCCCACTTCCATTCCGGATCTCCAAAGGTTGCATCAACCCCGCAGCTTCGGTGCTCAATCTTTGACTTCCGCAAGTCAAACATGCATATACAAATCGCGCAACATCTCTCTTCATACCAAAGCCACCAAAATAGTTTATTCGGATCATGGTACATCTTAGTGGCACTGGATGAATGCTCAACTTACTCCTATGACTCTCCTCAAGTATCATCTTCTTCAACTCAAGATCATCCGAATACGATTCTCGCCCCTCAATCTCAAAACACCGGGAATCCAACTCAGTAATCCTCTCTGCAGCCTTGCTCACCCGCAACCAAAGAAGTCCACCAACTTCACATCTAGTCTCTCAGGCGCGCTCGATACTAACCAAGAATTCGCTCCCAATTCTCAAGATCCCCAACTGACACTGGGGGTGTCACCTCACGCACTAAACTCAAGTCACGGAATCGCTCAATCAATTCCAATTCTCTCACCATCATAGCCGACATATGCAAAGTTTTCCGACTCAAAGCATCACCACGACATTAGCTTTGCTTGGGGTGATAGTTCAAGCCGAAATCATAGTCCTTCAACAAATCTCTAACCAACGCCTCTGTCTCATATTCACTCCTTCGGTCAAACAAGTACTTGGACTCTTGTGGTCACCGAACACTTCGAATCTAGTACCATAGAGATAGTGCCTCCAAATTTTCAACACAAACACAATCGCAGCCAACTCTAAGTCATGAGTAGGATAGTTCTTCTCATGGGTCCTCAACTGTCGGGACGCATAAGCAACCACCTTCCCATCCTCGCATCAATACACCTCCCAAACCCATCTTGGACGCATCACAAGACACAACAAATGGTTGTTCGCACAGCAACACTAACACCGGGGGCGTGGTCAACCTTCTCTTTAGCTCTTGGAAGCTCTTCTTCACTTTGCATCCCACACAAATGCCTTTCCTTACAGTCAATCGAGTCAATGGAAGGGCTAGCTTAGAGAACCCTTCAATGAACCTCCTGTAATAACCACCAAACCCCAAGAAACTCCCGATCTCGATCCACGGACTTTGGGCTCTCCCACCGTAACACTGCATCTACCTTGGCCGGATCCACACTATACCATCACCGTAAATAATATGACCCAAGAAGCTCACCTCATGCAACGGTAACTCACACTTCGACAACTTGGCGTACAACTTCCTCTCTTTCAAGACCTCTAGCACCAACCTCAAGTGCTCTGCATGCTCTTCCTCGATTTTGAGTACACCAAAATATCATCAATGAAGACCACCACAAACCGATCTAGATAGCTATGGAAAATTCGGTTCATGTACTCCATAAACACCCCGGTGCATTTGTGACACCAAACGGCATTACAGAGTACTCATAATGCCCATACCTTGTTCAATGTCGCTTTGTCTTACGGATATCCTCATCCTTCACCTTAATCTGTGATACCCGGACCTCAAGTCAATCTTGCTAAACACTTTAGCACCCACCACCGATCCATTAGATCATCTATCCTCGGGAGAGGATACTTATTCTTGATAGTCACTTTATTCAACCGTCTGCGTAGTCCACACACGACGCATACCCCATCCTTCTTCTTTACCAACAAAACTCGAGCTCCCCATGGTGATACACTAGGCCTCACAAACTTCTTCTCAAGAAGCTCCTCTAATCGCTTCTTCAATTCAAACAACTCGTAAGTTGACATCCTAGACGGTGCCATGTACACGTGCCTAGTACTGTGCACAAGCTCAATCCCGAACTCAACTTCCTCTCTGGGGGCACACTAGGAATCTCATCCGAAAACACTTCAGGAACTCACACACCACCAGTAACCCATCAACCACACTGCTTTCTCGGCGGACATGGACGCAATCAAAGCAAACAACCGACCACCCTCTTTCATTACCTGCATGCAATTGCTCGTGAGACAATGAGCGCACTCTTCCTCTTCGAAGGAGAAAACTAATAGACTTATCGAGCAGCTTGATGTGCACGTGGTTATCTACTAACCACCCATGCCCGAATCACATCTAACCCACCCAAAGGCAAACAAATCGAGATCAACCGTAAAAATCTCTGCCAAGACCGACAGAGGACACCTAGCACACATCGCAGAAGTAGTTACGGACCCTTAGCCGAGTGTCGATAACCATCCCTCTCTCCATAGTAGACAATACTAAATTTAACTTTTCAGCACAAACAGATGCAATAAAAGAGTGCGTAGCACCCGTGTCAACAATAGCAACTAAAGGTGTACCAGAGATGAAACATGTACCTCGGATATCATTAGGTCCCTCTCAACTCGCCAATGCAAACACCCTCCCAAGATCTTTCCTTCTTAGGCTTGGGACACTTGAAGCTAATGTGACCAAACTTCACCAAAGTTGAAACATACAGCTTCCTTGCGATCACACTCGGATGCCATGTGACCACTCTTCCCACACCTAAAACATCTCTTCACTTCCATCTTACAGTCAAAGCTCTTGTGACCTGGCTTGTCACATTTGAAACACACAATATCGGATGGGCGTCTCCCCTTTGGCTTCTTGCCCTCATGGTGCCTCCTACCCTCAAAGCAGACCGGTTTCCACCATTATACCAAGTACCACCCGAATACCTTTGTTTCCCTTGTCGCCAGACGTCTCATAAGGCTTACCTCTCAGAGGAAATTTCCCCTCCGGTCTCTCATGACTCTAGAGCGGGCATTGTTTGTCTTCCTCATATATCCTGCAAAGAATCTACCGGATCAAGAAATACTCTAATTTTTCTCGATACCCCACACCGCTTGATATCGGCTCTTCGATCCATTCTCAAACTTGATGCACTTTGAGAATTCAGCCCACACTTTCTCAAAGATAGTGTGGATAGAACTTGGCCAACTCCGTGAACTTGGCAAAGATACTCGAATACCATGCTTCCCCTCGCTTCAAGGAATTCCAAATTTTTCTTACCTCTCACGCCCTCCGGAAATACTTTCTCAAGAATTCCTTCGAACACAAAATTTCAAGTGATCTCTTCCGTCAAAGACCCAATCTCTCACTGGTCTCTAGCCACGGTCATCGGCCTCTTCGGATAAAGTATGAGTACTGTGACTGACTTTCTTCTCGCTCATCAAGTCACCCAATCACCCCAAGATCCTCTCAATCTCCTTCACCAAGTCAAGGCACCATCCGGGTTGTACCTCCCCTTGAAGGTAGGGGTTCTCTCTCGAACGCTTGCGCATCATGGTCTCATTATTCTCGTTGGGTACCCACGATCTGCGCTTATAGCTGCAAGGCCTCAAGAAGAGTAGTATCGATCCTTCCGCCATATCAACCTAACACCGCAAAGATAAACAACCAGCCGTAATTACTTTAAGACACCTAGTTGTCATACACACTATGACAGATCGACACACTTGGCCTGGACAGACATCAACTTTTGCTCGATACCACTAATGTAACACCCCATTTCTACCCGGTAATTTAAACCAAAAATCATAGTATACAAAAATCATTTCAAGTCATCTTTTAGTTTAGTGCGTTATAAAATAGTGTACTGGCTGACTATGGTATTACTCAGGTAACTGATACTACTTGCAACAGGCATTGGCCACCTTTGCAAGGCTCTCAAGTGATGCCCTTGTAAATACACCAAATGAAAGAAATTCTAGCCTTAGTGGCGAACCACAGTTTAGCCATAGTCATTCAGCACACTAATAGTATAACATAATTTAATACTCAATAAAATGGAGCGTCACAACTCTTTCTCTTAAACAAAATCCGAATACGTAACACCAGTAGATAACTCATAGAAATATAGTTTCACATAACGCAGCGGAACATAATCATTATCTCAACAGCATAATCCAGCAGTATCAAAACAAATACATATATGGCTCAACAAGGAGCAAAATAAGCAACAACAGTCTAAACCCCGACCCCTAGGTGCTACGTATCAGAGCAGACCGACTCGGGGAATAGTGAAGGTAGAAAGCCCTCACTCCTGACTACCTGTGGTAAATAACAACAGAAAGGGTGAGTCTCGAACTATATAATAAAAGGGATAATAAGCAATATATAAGCATAGTTTACAGCATACTCAAACACGCCAAACATCAATCAACAATATTCATGCACTAATGGGAATGTATGCAATGTCAGTATGCATGTGGTACCATTGGCCCACCGGCGCCTCAAAGCTTCACAATCATTTTATAAGGCCCTCCTACGCCTCAAAGCTTCACAATCACTTTATAAGGCCCCCGGCGCCTCAAAGCTTCACACATCATATTATAAACTCTACGATCGCACCAATGTATGCATGAGACTCCATGTACATCACAAACACCATTTCAAACAAACTTCAATACACCCATTAACTCTTACCTCGTTAATCAACCTCATTTTATAGCCCTCCTGGCTTGGCCCTCCGGCCCATGCCCCCATGGCATGCTCAATCACCTCATTATAAACCCTCAACACCATTAAGTCCCACCGGACTATTCTCCTCTAGAGTACTCAACCTCACCCAGGGACCTAAACCACCATTTAGGACCAAAACAATCATCTAGGGACCAAATCATCACCTAGGGACCAAAATAAAGACCCTCTTAGGCACTTGGCAAAGACTAGGCGCCATTTTCCCCACATTCTCGCGCCCCGGTGCAACATGCGGACTAGGCGCCGAAAACTCAAGATTTTGGCGCCCGTGGCAACACACCCACTGGGCGCCACTTTTCTAGCAATCCGCGCCCCCGGGCAACACAGACCTAGACACAAACTCGCATACGCTGATTTGGACACAAACTAAGACACAGCAAAGACAGTTTGGCGCCCCTGACCCACCAGCTCACCCAACACTTTTAAACCAAAAACCACCCGAGCTAAAATGTTTAAAAATGAATTTGGGCAGTAAACACAAAATTTGGCACAATGAAATATGCTTAGAAAAGTAAGTTTCACTCCCGGCCCCAAAACACACCCAAAACGAGCCCCACCGACATTTTCAAAACCACACCTGCAACTAAAAACTACTCGAGCCAAAACACTTAAAAATGAAAGTTGGCAGTGAATACAAAATTTGGCACGAGGAAATATGTTCGTAAATACAAGTTTCACTCCCTGCCCCAAAACACACACAAAACAAGCCCCACCGACATTTTCAAAATAACACCGCAACTGTAAAACCACTCGAGCAAAAATGTTTAAAATTGAAAGTTGGCAGGTGAATACAAAATTTGGCACGAGAAAATGTGCCCAGAATGCAAGTTTCACTCCCTGCTCCAAAATACCCACATTCTCGCGCCCGCAAAGAACTCACTCACCCAGACATCGCATAAAGGTGACACAGCGCCATTCTGGCACCACAGGGCAGCATTTGGCGCCTCACACCGGAACACACGCACCTAACACACAAACGAAGGCATTGGGCGCCATTTTCCCAAAGAACTTGGCGCCCGGCGTAACACACTGCACAGAACACATTCCAAAGACATGAATAAAGGCATGTGGCGCCATTTTCCCAAAGAATGTGGCGCCCGGCAATGAGCATTCTGCACAAACTCTCAATTCACTGTGAATAGCACACGTGGCGCTGAATCCTAGCATCTTGGCGCCCCAAACTCCAAAACCCCAATTTTCTCAAAATCTTCCAAACCAATTCACTCAATAATTCTCCTAACACTCCTAATTGCATAATCAAACAACCAATTGCATGCTCAAATCATCAATCACATCAAAATCACAAAATCATATATTACAAAACCCTAACTCACGCCTAAATCAATTTTTACCAACAATTTCATCAAATTCAAGGAATCAATCATCATGCAATCATCAATTAACATCAAAACAGCCCCTATGATACATATAATACCCATTATCTCCTCTATTATAGAGTGAGACTCCCCTTACCTCAATTTAACCGTAGAGAAGAACCGGGCGAGTCACGAACAAAACCACCGCAACAATCCAAGCTTTCAAGTCACGAAATTGCTCTTCTCCTCCTCTTCTCTTGTGGTTTCATGCCTGCCTCTCTTCTCTCCTTTCTCTCCTCTCCTTCGCAAACTTTCTTTCTTTCTTCACAAATGAAAGAAAATTCCACTTTTGGGTATATGTACATTGGGCCAAGCGCACCTTGGGCCCTTTTTACACCCCCTCGGTCCATTTCTTCCACCACCCCCTTCAATTAAAATAATTTATCAATTATAAACACTATTTTATATGCTATTATAATTTAAAACAAGTGTAACACTTTAAATAATTTAATCAATTGCTTAATTAAATCATTTAGGGTGTTACAAATACCGATGTGTGTGTGTGCAAAGCGAGTGGCACTACAGGAGGGGCGCCGCTTCCTAGAAACTTGCGCGCGTGAGTGTGTGTCTTCTTTGGAGTGCGTGGGTGTTGCGCTAAGTGGGGGCGCCAAAGTGGCTGCCCCTTGGCGCCTAGGTGCCCAAATTGCGTCTAAGTGATGGTTTAGTCCCTAAGAATTAATCTAATCCTTGGCGTGACCAAATGGTCCCTAAGAATTAAATTAATCCTTGGCGTGACAAAATAATCCCTTAGAGTCCAATTAATCCTAATAGGTTAATATAAGTCCCTAAATACTAAATTAATCATAACGTGCCAAAATAATCCCTTGGGTATAAAATTAATCCTTAGAGGTCAAAATAGTCCTTAAGTGTAGAAAAGGTCCCTATGGAGTGGTTGGGCTTTTAATTGAGAAGTAACTTAACAATTGATGAGGTGGTGGTTAACAATTGATGAGGTGGTGGTTAACAATTGATGAGGTGGTGGTTAACAATTGATGAGGTGGTGATTACCAATTGAAGGGGTGGTAGTTAACAATTGATGGGGTGGTGGTTAATAATTGATGTAATGTGCTTATTGCGGTGTGATTGCATTGTCATATTGTCACATAAATCATATGCATGGCTTCGGCCAAACAGTTGATGAGTGGCTTCGGCCAAACAGTTGATGAGTTACCCGACGGGGTTTTGAGGTGAGAATGGATCCACATGCATATTGCATACATGCATTCAATCATGCATCCCTTGGATTCTCATTGATGCTTAATTAATCCTTGTGTGTCTTGTTGATGTTCTGACTGAATGGTGATTGCTTAATTATTATGGATTGTTGTTCCTAGATGTTTTCCGAATATGATGCTTATCTTACTTGTTATTATTTATGTAAAGAGACTCACCCTAGCATTTTTATGTTGCCTGCTCTCGTGGCGACATGCAGGTGAATCTGAGTGAAGATATCTAGACTTATGGGGGATTGAGTCGGCTCTGATCTAGTAACACCCGGGATTGGGGTCTTAGTATTGCTATTTTATGTTTTGGACTAGACTGTTTTAAATTATGTATTGAGGGTGTTGAACCTAATTTTATTTTCCGCTGCTGTGAACTACTTTTGGATGATTGTAAACATTAAACAGGTTTTAGGGTTTTATCCCATGTGACCATGATATGCAGTTTACGCACTTGATGCGTTTGAATTTTTAATTATGTTTTGATGATGTTTTGTTAAATATACCACCCTCTTTGAGGTGCGTGGACAAATTTTGAAAAACTCTGATTTTTATTAAATAAGTAATAAGTAGTAGAAGGGGGTGTTACATCTCACTGCGGCTTGGGCGTGGATCGAGCGCAAAGAATAAATAAAAGTGCGAGAAAAATTCAGATTTAACAACACCAAAACACGCGTTTTATCACCAAATCACTCATCAAAACATCACTAACAATTCACCCAAAGACAATCAACAATTCCTCAACATAAAACATCAAATTTAATCAAACCACTCTCACATTTGCATTCCAACGAAGCATCAAATTCTTCCAAGTCATCATCAAAAGTTCCTCAAGAAAATTATCAAAAATTCATCATAGAACTCATCGAATTTCACCCAACAAATCATCAAGACTCATCAAACGAAACATCAACAATTTAACTCAATTACACCACAACAAATCATCAAGACTCATCAAACGAAACATCAACAATTTAACTCAATTACACCACAACACCCTTAAACCCCACAAAACCCTATGTCATATACCCAATTATGTTAACCAAACACTCACCCTTACCTCGAATTTGTATTGTTCCTAAACAACGATGAAGAAGTCACGTCTGAAACCACGACAAACACAAATCTAACAAAGCTTCTCCTTCTTCCTTTCTTTCTTCTCGCATTGCTCTCTCTCTCTCTCTCATTCGTTCCTTTCCTTTTCTTTTCCTCTTTTCTCATCAAATGAGACACATCCTTCCTAACCCTAGCGCCTAAGGTGCCTAAGTCTTGGGCTTGGGCTCTTGGGCCATTCCTCACCACCCCGAGTTACCAATATCACCCCTTCAATTAAATTACATCCACCACTCCTTATTATATAAACACTCCCCTTCAAATACATTCACCACCTAATTATTGGTCAACACCACTCCTAGATCTAACTAGATACCATATTATTATTTCTAATATTTCTCCATAAAGCTAATTCCTCTAATTAGTTAAATAATTAACCGATTATTTTTGGGGCGCATAACTCTCCCCACTTAGATTATTTTCGCCCTCGAAAATTTACTCGACTCACGAAACCAAACCCAATCTCCTTGTCACCTCTAACCATCCTTGTCCACACCTATCGTATACTTAGCCTCGGACCAAATACCATTCCCCATTTTTTTTTTTTTAATCAAGGTCATCAAAGTTCTACTCAACTACTCAAACACATTGACACTTTACTTAGGCAACTACACCTCATCATCACCCACCTCTACAACTACCTCTGTTACATCTACTTCGGTTCACCTTCATTCCCACCACTGCTCTCGGGTGTATCAAAGAAATACACACAGAAGCGAAGACTCGATGAAGCGAAAGGGAACTGGTCGAAGAGTCGCACCATTCTATGGGCTTACGGGACAACCCCTCATTCAACGACCGGAGTCCCCTTCGATCGTATATGGGATCGATCTTTGTGATACCCATAGAAATGGGCGAATCGAATTGGAGAACTTTGAATCCCCACGGTGGTTAACAACGACCGAGCCATACGAGAAGAGTTGGACTCAGTGGAAGAGCTGCGTGCACTCAAGCATCACTAAGAGAGCAATTGATCAAACAGTAGGTCGCAGCCGGATACAACGCCCGAGTTCGTAAGAGAGATTTCTCGGTCGCCGGCTCGCCCCGAGACGCCAGAGATGTGGGAAACAAGAATGCTCGACAGGGAAAGTCACACCAAATTGGGAAGGTCCATACGTGGTCATCAAAAAGACTGGAAAGGGGGGCATACGAGTCGGAAACCATGGATGGGGCGACTATCCCCGCAACATGGAATGCGAGAGAAACTTAGAAAATATTACGCTTGAATGTAATGAATGATTTGAATGTAATGAACAAAGCAGCAGCGCTTTTTTCCCATCGGGTTTTTTATCGAGGCTCCGACCTTTAGACATATGATGTGTTCTTTACTTTCACGCAATAATGTATGCCCGGTCGCTCAAACATGCTCGTGGCAGAAGAGCGATCGAAGATTTATCAAACATAAACGGATCGTCGAAACGATCTAAACCGAGCGACCATCGAAATGGTCCCAACCGAGTGCCATCGAAAATGGCCCAAGGGTTAAGTAATAGCCCGTTATAGTAGGCCGTCGAAACGACCTACCTCGAGAGACCATCGAAATGGTCCCAACCGAGTGCCATCGAAAATGGCCCAAGGGTTAAGTAATAGCCCGTTATAGTAGGTCGTCAAACGACCTACCTCGAGATCATCGAAATGGTCCCAACAGGTGCCATCGAAATGGCCCGATCGAGTGTCATCGAAATGGCCCAATCGTGTACGAGCGCTTTCGATGGAGCGTAAAACGGCCGCCGAGCGGCCTACGAGTACGAAAACTTAGACAAATGAATGTACGAAATACACAGACATAACAACGCGAATTCAAGTAGATGAAATAAAGGACAAGACAAAATGTCATTACAAAACTGAGACGCCCGGTCGACACCGAGCGCTCAAACATCTCGCTGCTCGAAGGCAGCTCATAAATTGTTGTGCCCGAAGGCAAGTTAAACTATTACAAAAATTACACCGCTCGCAGCGGGCTTCGTAAAAGAACCGAGGCGGGCGAACAACATTACCCTGATCATCAAGTTCCTCGGGCAGCATGATTTTGTTGTTCTCAACGTAATGGGCGGGCTTTATCATCTTGTCATCAAAATTGATCTTTAGATCTGCATTCAGTGCCCGCACCTGCCCAAGAGCGTTGTAGAACTGCTCGATCGCTGCATTCCGAGCATGCTCAGCTATTGTTCGAACTCGAGCCTCCACTCGGCATTCTCGGCCTCGGCTGGCTTTGTCCTTCTTCTAAGGAATCGACGCTGGTCTTCGATTTGTCACCGACCGGCGAGTTCCTTGTTCCTCTTGGATAATTTGGCCCGGTCCTCCTCTCCCCGCAGAAGAGCATCTTTCTTGGCTTTGACAAGTTTGTCATACCTTTGCTGCGCCTCAGCCAAGGCCTTCTCTTTCTCACCAGAGCCCCCAAGCAAAGAGAGCGATGGATTGTTAGTCGGTCGAACAAAGACGAAAGTACAATGGGCTAGGAAAATAAAAAGTAAAATACCTTTAGCTTCGCCACCACTCTTCCATGACTTTGTCTACTCCCATGCAGAGGGGAAGCCTGCATCGCCATGGGTTTCTTCCTGAACCACTCCAACTCGACCTGTCCTAAACCCTCGAGCGAGAGAATAGGAATCTCCTCCTTAGCCAGGTCCACGCTCCGATCATCGAGCTTGGCCCGCTTTTGGGAGCGATCGTCTTGGCGAGGGGCGACCGACAACCAAGTTGGCTTTTTTCTTACTATCGGGGAGTAGGGGGCACCTTTGAGGACCCTTCCAGATCGCCCTTTGGCCGAGGTCCTTCAAATCTCTTGGCCCCTGGAATTGCAGCGGGGTTCAGAACCGACTCAATCACGGCCCACGACTTTCCGGCCATTCTTTCTGCAGAGCAACGAGTCAAAAGTTAGAAAAGAGTATTGACAACAAAGCATAAGGGCAAAGTTCAGAAGCAAACCAATCTCGGCCTCCAGAGCCCGGCCATCGAGCAAGACGAAGGGACGGCAAGGTATGTCGCCCTTAGGGTCTGGGGGGAGCATGCCCGCCAAAGCTTTAATCATCTCCAAAGATTCCAAGTCGACCTCACCCAGATCTTTGGCCGAATAGATGTAATCGCCTACCTCTGAAGAAGTGTGCTTCATTCCACATGATTGGGAAGTAAGGGGACCCGAGCATCCCGTCCGGTTGGACCTCAGATATGGCCTTACCGGCCTCCTTGGTGGGAACGATCCAAAAGTAGTTTCCTCTCCAGGCCGCGCCCAGCGACTCTTGATAAGCTTTGAAATACCGATGCTGAGTCTTCAGCATATTGAAAGAAACCTGCTCCCTTTTCTCCTTGTTCGCTTTCTCCCTGAGCCAGCTTAGCTCAAAGAGAGCAAAGAATAGCATGATCGACACCGGCCGACCAAGTTTGGTTAACAGGACTTCGAAAGTCTTCAAGAACGCCCAAGCATTGGGATAGAGTTGAGAGGGGGCGACCCCTGTAACACCCCATTTCTATATTAAGCTAATTCATTTAATAAAAATCAGAGTTTTCAAAAGACTTGTCCACGCACCTCAAAAGAGGGTGGTACATTGATTAAAATGTCATCAAACATATTCAAAAATCCAAACTCATCAAGCGCGTAAAATGCATATCATAGTCACATGGATTAAACCATCAAAACAACCTGTTTAGTGTTTACAGTAATCCATCAAATAGTTTACAGCACAGCGGAAAATGAAACTGAGTTCACATACTCAATACGTAATTCAAAATCAGTTTACTACATAACCATAATAAAGTAATACTAAGACCCCATCCCCGGTGTTACTATCAGAGCTGACTCAATAAACCCAAGAGGCATGGCACTTCACTCGGAATCACCTGTTTGTCGCCACGAGAGCAGGCAACAAGAAATGCTAGGGTGAGTCTCTTTACATAAATAATAACAAGTAAGATAAGCATTATATTCAGAAGGCTTCTAGTAATAACAATCATTGACCATTAAGCATTCACCATTCAACAGGAACATCAACAAGTCACAAATGAGAATTAATTAATGAATGCATGATGTATGCATGTGTGCAATATGCATGTGGATCCATATTCACCTCACCACCCCGTCGGGTAACTCACCACCCCGTCGGGTAACTCACCACCCCGTAGGGTAACTCACCACCCCGTAGGGTAACTCATCACCTGTTGGCCGAAGCCCCTCATCAACTGTTTGGCCGAAGCCATGCATATGATTCATGTGACAATATGACAATGCATCACACCACACTAAGCACACCGCATCAATTATTAACTACTACCTCATCAATTGTCAACCACCACCTCATCAATTATTTATCATCACCTCATCATTTGTTTACCATCACCTCATCAATTATTTACCATCACCTCATCAATTGTTTGTCACCAATTCATCAATTATTAATTAAATCTCACCTAAGGTCCAACATCACCCCATGGGACATTCTCCTCACTTGTGGACCATTTTGACACGCCAAGAATTAATTTAGGGACTTAGGAATTTATTTGACACGTTGGGACTAATTAGACGCTAAGGGATTATTTTATCACGCCAAGGATTAATTTAATTCTTAGGGACCAATTTGTCACACCAAGGATTAAATTAATTCTTAGGGACTAAACCATCACTTAGACATATTTTGGGTACCTAGACACTAAGGGGCAGCCACTTTGGCGCCCCACCTAGCACCCCACACACCTACAGGCGCCATTTTCTTGGGCATTTGGCGCCCCTCTCCTTCAACTCACCAACTCAACAATTTTAAACATAGTCTTTACTCAACAATTCAATTCTCAATTTAATAACACTCATCTAAACAATTAATCAACATCATGTAATACTCGGTCATTAATTCATCATTACATCATCAATCAATGCACCGCTTTTGGATTACCAACATCAACGCCACTTAATACATCGTCATTTAATTCACCAATAACAATTATATCAATATTAACCTCATAGACTAAACTCACAAATAGGGACTAAATTGACATAAAGGGGCTAAATCGCAATTATACATATTCAAAGAACATTATACAAAGACATTAAACAAAGACTTAAACACTTCCAAAGACATTAAACAAAGATTTTTAGACAAAGACTTAAACACTTCCAAAGACATTAAACAAAGATTTTCGATAAAGACTTAAACACTTCCAAAGACATTAAACAAAGATTTTCGATAAGATTTAGAACACATCCAAAGACATTAAACAAAGACATTCAAAGAAGACTTTGACAATGTAGATTCACCCAAATAAATTCAACACAACATCAATCAAAAGATAACATAAAAATCAACCAATCAAATTATTCCTGTGGCTATTCCACACATAACACATATCTTACAACTTATTATAGATGTAAATGAGAGCCCCTAACCTTTACAAATTGAAGAATGTAAGCTCTCCTATCCTCCAAAAGCCCAAGAACACCAACAATCACCAATTCCAACATTTGAGCTCAAAACCCCATTAATGGCAAAATAAGAACAAGAAGAAATTAGGGATTGATATTCACATCAATAGATAGAGGAGGAAAAATGGAGAAGATTGATACCAAAAAGTCCTCACCTTGAGCCAAGATGGAGAAGTTCTCTCCACTTCTTCTCCTCCTCCTTTCCTTCTTTCTCCCATGGTTTCCCTTCCTTTCCCTCTCTCATTCTCTCTGCCTTTCTCCTCACCGTAGCTTCCTTTCCCTCAATTCCATTCATTTTAATCATCATTCAACTCTAGGCCCAATCAACTTGGGCCTTATTACCTACACCCCCTTTTACTACCACCACTCCTAATACTTAAACACTTCCTAACTAATATAAAATTCCTAGCTAATAGAAATAAATCCTAACTTAATTATTCCTCTTAATTAAATTAGACCCCTCATTTATTTACTACACCTCACTCTTTAAATAAATTGATTACCTTATTATTATTTAAATATGGCCAACTCACATATCACTTAATTAAATTAGTCATAATCACTTAATTAAGTAAATTAAATAATCACCTAAATAAATTAGTTAAATACTCACCTAATTAATTTTGGGGTGTTACAACCCCGATATGACGTAGAACATCACGTTGGAACTCGGTAAAAGGTAGCACGATGTTCATCCTCTCAAGCACGATCCGATACATCGTGAACTTGAGATTGCTGGAATAAGTGGCAATGTCTTCTCCATCTTTCATTCCTCTCACCCTCCAGCCCGGTGATTCATCGAGGCAGCACTCAAGGTCGGGCAAGGCAAGGTGGCCGACCGTAAGTATACTCTGGTGTGAGCGAAGGGTCTCTGACACCCAAGACATATCGATGGGTCTCGGGCTACATCGATTTGAACGCCGGCCGCTTCTTCATTTGACCTCCTTCGTTATTGGCCTCGACCGTAAGAGCTAGTCGCGGGTTGAGCTACCGCCTCTCGTTGGCCTCTTCACTCGGCCGCTTCGACTTCCACCATCCCTCGTCCCGCGGCTTGGGCGGTGCTTTGCACTTCGTCGTCATCAATAATCACCACCTCTACATCTTCCTCTACTCCCGCCGAGACACGATCGCCTCCGATGGTGGGGTGTTGCACTACCAACGCCGAATGGACGGACTTAGAGCTAGAACTCTTCAAGCCAGCCGACCCACGGCCGGAAAGAGTGGGAACTCGAGCTCGTGACTACTCAAGAGTCGTTGCTCAAGAACCGACCATTGTTGTCGCCCAAGACGATTTAGAATCCTCTTCGTGGGGATTGGGCTCTGACGGGCCTCGCCATGTAGGTAGCAAAAGATTGAAATGGTCTCGCCGGAAGACGCGGCGCGCGGGCGATTCGTCCGTGGCATGCAAAAGCACTGTGATAGAGGATCGAGTCGTCGATCGAGTAGAATACTCGTGAGAGGGGCGACATGGCCGCCCCGACCGATACCCCTACCAAGAGGCGTGGAAAAGCGCAAAGTACCTTCAACGAAAAACTCAAGTTAAAAGCGTAGAGATCGATCCATACCTTAAACAGATGTAGTAGATCGGTCGCGAAAAGACAAAAGTAGCTACGGATGCAAGTCGGCGGCAGACGAGTCGGTCGCTGGCAGAGCAATTCGTGAAAGTGTGAGAAATGATCTCAACTGACGGTGTATTTATAGTGCGGACCTATGGCGCGAAGGGGGATCGGGAGACGGCGTCACAACGCTTCACCTTCTCACCAATAGCCATCTCCGCATAACCTCTAAACACCAAACGCCATGTCTTAAATGTCGGTGAAAGACCAACCGTCGCGCCAAGACGGCCGCGGTTGATGAGCGGTCGATACCGCTCAATCGTGAGAATAAACGACCGCGTCCGTCACACCGATAACATAACTCCTGGGGCAGCGATTCAAGCCTCACCGCTCTTTAAGCGACCTAGGCTTGGGGGCAATCGCTCTCGGTGTATCGGCAAATACGAAATCGCCAACAAAGAATTGGGCTGCGCGCCCGATCCATCATGACCGCCCAAACACGCCGCTTGAGCGCACTTCGCCGCCGAAAACTTCGCCAAAACGGTCGGACCGCGCGGTATATATACGCCATTCACACATGGCATCGTGCACGCTCTCTTACCTTGTGTTATCCGCCCGAGCGACCTCTCACTAGATCGTCGAGTGTCTTCGCAGTACCACCCGAGGTGCTCAACAGCGAAGCCGTGGACCGGTCCTTTCACTCATTCAACGACCGCCCAAATCACGAGGAAACAACTACTTCAACACTTCATTGGTCAAGGTACGATCACCACCCATACGCCGCACTTAGGCACTCTATGCTTCAACCACACTAGCTTCTACATACATCTACACTTAAGCTCATATTCACCACACTTCAACAACTACGCTTAGCGCACCACCCACGCATCGACACCGCACCTCGACATTATGCACCACGTATAACTTCGACACACATACCGCTCGACGTATACATACGCTTCGCCATATCTAACCTTCACCTCTTCTCGCTTTCTTTGGTTCTCACCCAACTATGATCGAACTTAATTACGATTACAACACCTATTCACTTGAAATTTGTGCAACACTCATTAATATACTTCAATGAAAGTGACAACACCAAAAACAACATCTTTGCACCGAGAGTTCCTCAACTCCCATTCCTCCCTAGGTCTCTCATAGAACCGACTCATCAACAACACATCATAACTTCACCAAAGTGAAGCACACACCACATCAATCACATCAATCACAATTAATTACGCGACTCGCTTGTCAATAAAGGACTAAGTCTACGTCCGTAGGGACCAAACGACACATAAAAAAATCGAGACAAAGAACCTCTCAAAATGCAAAAGAACAACACTAAAGAAAAAATAGGAAATCAACCCCTTTAGAAAAATTACGAAAGCGGCACCACTTGATTCAAGAAATCATCATTTTAATTTTAAGAACTCGGCACTTTAACTTATTAAGAAAACAACACGTTATATTTGAGTGAACAACACATTTAAGTTGAAGAAAACAAAGACTCTAGATATAAAGTAGACAAAGACCATATAAATGGAAGAAAACAAATTCGTTAAATATGGGTATACAACACTATTTAATTTAGGGAAACAGATATTTCAATTGTAAGAAAACAACACTTTAGATTGTAGAAAATGCAGACACTTTAATGTGCGAAAAAAAGCAGATAAGGACAAAGAAAGAAAAACGGCAACATTAACAACATGGAAACGGTACACTATTAATCTCAAAACAAAACGGCATCTTTAAACAATATAAAAACAAAGACACTATTATTTTCAAAACAAAATAGCAACTTTAAACAATATAATCAACTCTTTAATTTTGGGGAAACAAAGACGTCGAATTTTAGTAAACATTCTCGTGAGGTTTGAGTAAACAGACGCCTCAAATTGAGTACACAACACGCATTTAATTCGGGAATACAAGATTCTTTTTTACTTATAAAAACCGCGATAAACCACACCCTTTTAGTTATAAAAATAGCGAGAAAATTCAGTTTAAGAATAGCAACATTAAATTTCACAAACAGTGAGTAGGAGCAATCCAAAAACAAAGAAGAAACTCGAGTGAAAGGAAAACACATTTACACATGAAAACAACACCTCTTTTCGTAGAACAACAACACGTTTATTTTAAGGAAACAGCAGCTTCAAGTCTCTAACAAAACAAATTGGACAACAACACCTTTACACAAAGATAAAAACAGCTCCCTATTACTTTTAAACACAAAATGCAGCTTTGAACAATACAAGAACAACACGCCCTTATTTCAAAACTAACATCAACTTTACACGTCAGAAAAACAACACTATTTATTTTAACAACAAAATAGCAAAGACATACACACACACTCAGCGCACAATGGCGCCACAAAGAACACCCACCGAGCATCTCCAAAATGACGCGTGCAAAATTAAAACCACTCGAGCCAAAATATTAAAAATTGAATTTGGGCACGCAAACGCAAAAGATGGCACGATAAAATATGCTTCAACTCAAGTTTACACCCAATTAGAATTTGGCGCCTATACACCCATGGGGATGTATAGAATACACACTTTCAAAACATTTAATTTTCTTTCCAAAACGCCTCAACTCATTGTATCATTCACACCATCAAAACATACAAATTAATTATTAAAAATTATAACACATTATACTCCCCATCTTAATTCAATCTCAATCATCATCAAACCTCAAGGCACGAAATTACACGTGACAACATCAACATCAACAACTCATCACAATGTATTCAATTCCTCATCAACTTTACACCTATTCATCAAATCACAACAATACCAAAAACACCCATTCACCTTAAATTCACAACAAACAAAGCATGCAACTCCTCTCGAGTTCACACATCGGGAAGCATAACAAACCATACAAACAAATCAAGTTAGGACCGATCCGCAAAAGACACTAAGTTCACACTTGGAAACACAAGATCGACACATCATCACAGGTATCTCCCCACTTATTCACTTACCATCATCAGGGTATCTCCCCACTTATTCACTTACCATCAGCAAGACTTCGGTTTGTCATACGCTGCGAAACATCACTTACTACACGACATAATGGTTAGAACGAGTACCAAGACTCGAGAGATAACTAGACTCGACATCGACAACTTGGCGGACGGACCGAATCGCTCCGATACCACTAATGTAACACCCCTTTTCTACCCCTTAATTTCCAACGCCATTATCGTGAGTATTCTCTACTGCTTTCAAAATATTATTTAAGTAGTAGAAAGAAATGTTACGTCTTCATTAAATTAAACTCATCGTATGCACCATTAAGTTTGTGCAACAACACATACATCATAAAGTTAAAACTTCAAAAATCATCTCATCACAACAATGAAATGAATGTTGACTCACTAGTCCACTCAAACACGCCTCATAATCCTCAAATAAATCTCATACAATGAAGTGATTTAACATCAATCCCAAAATACGCCCCTAGGTGCTACGGTATCGAGAGCGACTCAATAGACAACCCCATAGCTAACACGGAAGGCAAGAAGACCATCACTCGATGACACTGCACTGCTGCCACAAAAGAGCAACATTTCAAGCGAAAGGGTGAGAATTTCAATAAAACATAATTAAGCACATAACAGAGTAATGTGAACAAACAATCCAACAACATCATCATCCTCACCACATCATCGCACTGCACACCAACTCAAAACACAATTTTTCAACAAGTCGCAGTCATGAATGCATGGAAATGCAACCCACACAAGGGCATATGCATGATGGTACCATATTCATCACAATTAAGAGGCCAAGCCTATTCTTCACCGGAGGCCAAGCTTATTCTTCACAATTATGCACATGCCATGAGATTCTATTTACACATGTGCATTTCATCCAAATACTCACCATCATCATCATAAAACACTCATAGAGTGTATTCGCTGCAAATTCATCACAATCACATAACAAAGATTATTAAAACTATACTCATAGAGTATATTCTTCACAATTCATCATAACTCGTGTTACCTCATCCTTATAGTCATACTCTTAGAGTATATTCACACAAATCATCGTAAATCATATTACATCATCATAGTCATACTCATAGAGTATATTCGTCACAAGTCATCATAATTCATATTACATCATCATAATCACTCATAGAGTGAACTCGTCATATTCACAAAATCATATAGCAACATCATCACGATCATACTTTTTCTCATCATCATTGAGCATATATATATGTATATTTTTCAGTTGTCTTTTAGCTTAATGTGTTATAAAATAGTGAACTGATTGACTATGGGATATCTAAGGTAACTGATACTACTTGCAACAGGCATTGGCCACCTTTGCAAGACTCTCAGTGATGCCCTTGTAAATACACCAGTGAAAGAAATTCTGACCTTAGTGGTAAACCACAGCCTAGCCATAGTCAATTAGCACACTAGTAGTATAACCTTTAACCGAGACTCATTTATATAAACATAGCATCACAAAATTTTTGTTAAGAATCATCACGTTTCAATTCGGGAAAACACCTCATTCTTAAGTTTAGACACCCACATTGGAAAAAGGGGAACATCACATTTTTAATTTGTATAAACGGCAACACAAAACAGTTTATTTTGCCTTAAAAATAGAATATTCAGTTAGGCCTCTGAATAACCTTTCCAACGCATCTTAGAACACCTCGATCGGGTTCCCGGTTCGCAAAATATCAATTTTTTCAAAAACGTTACAGCACTTCACTTTTAGGCACACAGCAGCATTTCATTCGTGTAACAGCTACCACAAAACAGTTTATTTTGCCTTAAAAATAAAATATTCAGTTAGGCCTCTGAATAAGCTTTCCAACGCATCTTAGAACACCTCAATCGGGTTCCCGGTTCAAAAGATGTTCAATTTACAAAAACGTAAGGAAAATAAAGCTTGGAAAACAGAAAACAAGTGAAAAATAGTGACCGCGCTCGGGCGCGAGTCGAGTCGCGCGACGGGGCGCGATTGGGCAGAAACGCACACTAGCCGTGCATCTCACCTGCGCTTGGGGCGTGATCGAGCGCGATCGAGCGCAAAGAACAACGAAAAGTGCGTAAAAATTCAGATTTAACAACACCAAAACACGCTTTTATCACCAAATCACTCATCAAAACATCACTAACAATTCACCCAAAGACAATCAACAATTCCTCAACATAAAACATCAAATTTAATCAAACCACTCTCACATTTGCATTCCAACGAAGCATCAAATTCTTCCAAGTCATCATCAAAAGTTCCTCAAGAAAATTATCAAAAATTATCAAAAATTCATCATAGAACTCATCGAATTTCACCCAACAAATCATCAAGACTCATCAAACGAAACATCAACAATTTAACTCAATTACACCACAACAAATCATCAAGACTCATCAAACGAAACATCAACAATTTAACTCAATTACACCACAACACCCGGAAACCCCACAAAACCCTATGTCATATACCCAATTATGTTAACCAAACGCTCACCCTTACCTCGAATTTGTATTGTTCCTAAACAACGATGAAGAAGTCACGCACTTAAACCACGGCAACACAAACGAACAAAGCTTCTCCTTCTTCCTTTCTTCTTCTCAGCGCCGCTGCTCTCTCTCTCTCTCATTCGTTCCTTTCCTTTTCTTTTCCTCTTTTCTCATTAAATGAGACACATCCTTCCTAACCCTAGCGCCTAAGGAACCTAAGTCTTGGGCTTGGGCTCTTGGGCCATTCCTCACCACCCCAGAGTTACCAATATCACCCCCTTCAATTAAATTACATCCACCACTCCTTATTATATAAACACTCCCCTTCAAATACATTCACCACCTAATTATTGGTCAACACCACTCCCTAGATCTAACTAGATACCATATTATTATTTCTAATATTTCTCCGCAAGCTAGTTCCCTCTAATTAGTTAAATAATTAACCGATTATTTTTGGGGCGTTACAACTCTCCGCCACTTAGATTATTTTCGTCCTCGAAAATTTACTCCGACTCACGAAACCAAACCCAATCTCCTTGTCACCTCTAACCATCCTTGTCCGTCACCTATCGTATACTTAGCCTCAGCCAAATACCCTTCTCCATTTTTTATTTTTTTTAATCTGAAGGTCATCAAAGTTCTACTCAACTACTCAAACACATTGACACTTTACTTAGGCAACTACACCTCATCATCACCCACCTCTACAACTACCTCGGTTACATCTACTTCGGTTCACCTTCATTCCCCTTGCCACCTGTTCCTGGGTGTATCAGCAAATACACCCAGGAAGCGAAGACTCGATGAAGCGAAAGGGAACTGGGTCGAAGAGTTGCAGTCCGTTCTATGGGCTTACAGGACAACCCCTCATTCAACGTCCGGGGAGTCCCCCTTCAGACTGGTATATGGGACTGATGCTGTGATACCCATAGAAATCGGCGAACTGAATTGGAGAACTTTGAATCCCCCCACAGTGGTTAACAACGACCGAGCCATACGAGAAGAGTTGGACCTGGTGGAAGAGCTGCGTACCCAAGCATCACTAAGAGAGCAATTGATCAAACAGAAGGTCGCAGCCAGATACAACGCCCGAGTTCAGAAGAGAGATTTCTCGGTCGGCCAGCTCGTCCTGAGACGCGCAGATGTGGGAAACAAGAATGCTCGACGGCGAAAGCCGCACCAAATTGGGAAGGTCCATACAGGTCATCAAAAAGACCGGAAGGGGGCATACGAGCCGGAAACCATGGATGGGGCGACTATCCCCAGAACATGGAATGCAGAGAAACTTAGAAAATATTACGTTTGAATGTAATGAACGATTTGAATGTAATGAACAGCAGGCAGGCGCACTTTTTCCCACTGGGTTTTTTACTGAGGCCTGACCTTTAGAAATATGATGTGTTCTTTACTTTCACGCAATAATGTATGCCCGGTCGCTCAAACATGCTCGTGGCAGAAGAGCGATCGAAGATTTATCAAACATAAACGGATCGTCGAAACGATCTAAACCGAGCGACCATCGAAATGGTCCCAACCGAGTGCCATCGAAAATGGCCCAAGGGTTAAGTAATAGCCCGTTATAGTAGGCCGTCGAAACGACCTACCTCGAGAGACCATCGAAATGGTCCCAACCGAGTGCCATCGAAAATGGCCCAAGGGTTAAGTAATAGCCCATTATAGTAGGCCGTCGAAACGACCTACCTCGAGAGATCATCGAAATGGTCCCAACAGTGCCATCGAAATGGCCCGATCGAGTGTCATCGAAATGGCCCAATCGTGGTACGCAGCGCTTTCGATGGAGCGTAAACCGCCGCCGAGCGCCGGCGAGTACGTATCTGGCTTAGACAAATGAATGTACGAAATACACAGACATAACAACGCGAATTCAAGTAGATGAAATAAAGGACAAGACAAAATGTCATTACAAAACTGAGACGCCCGGTCGACACCGAGCGCTCAAACATCTCGCTGCTCGAAGGCAGCTCATAAATTGTTGTGCCCAAGGCAAGTTAAACTATTACAAAATTACACCGCTGCAGCGGGCTTCGTAAAAGAACCGAGGCGGGCGAACAACATTACCCCGATCATCAAGTTCCTCGGGCAGCATGATTTTGTTGTTCTCAACGTAATGGACGGGCTTTATCATCTTGTCATCAAAATTGATCTTCGATCGCATTCGGTTCGCACTTGCCCAAGAGCGTTGTAGAACCGCCGATCACGCATTCCGAGCATGCTCACTATTGTTCGAACTCGAGCCTCCACTGGCATTCTCGGCCTCCACTGGCTTTGTCCTTCTCTAAGGAATCGACGTCAGTCTTCAGATTTGTCACCTGACCGGCGAGTTCCTTGTTCCTCTTGGATAATTTGGCCCGGTCCTCCTCTCCCCGCTGAAGAGCATCTTTCTTGGCTTTGACAAGTTTGTCATACCTTTGCTGCGCCTCAGCCAAGGCCTTCTCTTTCTCAGCCCGAGCCCCTGCAAGCAAAGAGCGATGGATTGTTAGTCGGTCGAACAAAGACGAAAGTACAGCGGGCTAGGAAAATAAAAAGTAAAATACCTTTAGCTTCGCCCACCAGCTCTTCCATGACTTTGTCTACTCCCATGCAGAGGGAAGCACAGACCGCCATGGGTTTCTTCCGGAACCACTCCAACTCGACCTGTTCTAAACCCTCGAGCGAGAGAATAGGAATCTCCTCTTAGCCAGTCCACGCCGGATCATCGAGCTTGGCCCGCTGGGGAGCGATCGTCTTGGCGAGGGGCGACCAACACCGGTTGGCTTTTTTCCCTTACTCTTGGGAGTAGGGGGCACCTTTGAGGACCCTTCCAGATCGCCCTTTGGCCGAGGTCCTTCAAATCTCTTGGCCCCTGGAATTGCAGCGGGGTTTAGAACCGACTCAATCACGGCCCACGACTTTCCGCCATTCTTTCGCAGAGCAACGAGTCAAAAGTTAGAAAAGAGTATTGACAACAAAGCATAAAGGCGAGTTCGAAGCAAACCAATCTCGGCCTCCGAGCCCTCCCATCGAGCAAAGACGAAGGGGCGGCAAGGTATGTCGCCCTTAGGTGCAGGGGAGCATGCCCACCAAAGCTTTAATCATCTCCAAAGATTCCAAGTCGACCTCACCCGCATCTTTGGCCGAATAGATGTAATCGCCCGCCTCTGAGAAGAAGTGTGCTTCATTCCACATGATTGGGAAGTAAGGGGGGACCGAGCATCCCGTCCGGTTGGACCTCGATATGGCCTTACCGGCCTCCTTGGTGGGAACGATCCAAAAGTAGTTTCCTCTCCAGCCGCGCCAAATGACTCTTGATAAGCTTTGAAATACCGATCTTTGAGTCTTCTCGCATCTTGAAAGAAACCTCGCTCCCTTTTCTCCTTGTTCGCTTTCTCCCAGAGCGCCTTAGCTCAAAGAGAGCAAAGAATAGCATGATCGACACCTCGGCGACCAAGTTTGGTTAACAGACTTCAAAGTCTTCAAGAACGCCCAAGCATTGGGATGGAGTTGAGAGGCGACCCGATATGACGTAGAACATCACGTTGGAACTTCGGTAAAAGGTGGCACGATGTTCATCCTCTCAAGCACGATCCGATACATCGTGAACTTGAGATTGCTGGAATAAGTGGCAATGTCTTCTCCATCTTTCATTCCTCTCACCATCCAGCCCGGTGATTCATCGAGGCAGCACTCAAGGTCGGGCAAGGCAAGGTGGCCGACCGTAAGTATACTCCGGTGTGAGCGAAGGTCTCGACACCCAAGACATATCAGATGGGTCTCGGGCTACATCGATTTGAACGTCGGCCGCTTCTTCATTTGACCCTCCTTCGTTATTGGCCTCTCGACCAGAAGAGCTAGTCGCGGGTTGAGCTACCGCCTCCTCGTTGGCCTCTTCAGCTCGGCCGCTTTCGACTTCCACCATCCCCTCGTCCGCGGCTTGGACGGTGCTTTGCACTTCGTCGTCATCAATAATCACCACCTCTACATCTTCCTCTACTCCCGCCGAGACACGACATCGCTCCGATGGTGGGGTGTTGCACGGCCGAACGTCAGAATGGACGGACTTAGAGCTAGAACTCTTCAAGCTAGCCGACCCACGGCCAGAAGAGTGGGAACTCGAGCTCGTACTACTCGAAGAGCTGTTGCTCGAAGAACCAGAATTGTTGTCGCCCGAAGACGATTTAGAATCCTCTTCGTGGGGATTGGGCTCGGACGGCCTCGTCATGTAGGTAGCAAAAGATTGAAATGGTCTGCCGGGAAGACGGGCGGTCAGTTTCGTCCGTGGCATGCAAAAGCACCTGTGATAGAGGGATCGAGTCAGGTCGATCGAGTAGAATACTCGTGAGAGGGGGCGACATGGCCGTCCCCGGACCTGATACCCCCTACCACGAGGCGTGGAAAAGCGCAAAGTACCTTCAACGAAAAACTCAAGTTAAAAAGCAGAAGAGATCGATCCATACCTTAAACAGATGTAGTAGATCGGTCGCGAAAAGACAAAAGTAGCTACGGATGCAAGTCGGCGGCAGACGAGTCGGTCGCTGGCAGAGCAATTCGTGAAAGTGTGAGAAATGATCTCAACTGACGGTGTATTTATAGTGCGGACCTATGGCGCGAAAGGGACCGGGAGACGAAGCGTCACAACGCTTCACCTTCTCACCAATAGCCATCTCCAGACAACCTCGGAAACACCAAACGTCATGTCTTAAATGTCAGTAAAGACCAACCGTCGCGTCAGCACGGCCGGCGGTTGATGAGCGGTCGATACCGCTCAATCAGGAGAATAAACGGCCGCGTCCGTCACAGCCAGATAACATAACTCCTGGGGGCAGCGATTCAAGCCTCAGCCCGCTCTTAAGCGACCTAGGCTTGGGGGGCAACTGTTCCTGGGTGTATCGGCAATACGAATCGCCAACAAAGCAATTGGGCTGCGGCCCGATCCATCATGACCGCCCAAACACGCCGCTTGAGCGCACTTCGCCGCCGAAAAACATCGCAAAAGCGGTCGGACCTCGCGATATATATCGCCATTCACACATGGCATCAGGTACGTTCTCTTACCTTGTGTTATCTGCCCGAGCGACCTCTCACTAGATCGTCGGAGTGTCTTCGCAGGTACCACCCGAGGTGCTCAGCGTGAAGCCAGGACCGGTCCTTTCACTCATTCAACGACCGGCCCAGTCAACGAGGAAACAACTACTTCAACACTTCATTGGTCAAGGTACGATCACCACACATACGCTGCACTTAGGCACTCTATGCTTCAACCACACTAGCTTCTACATACATCTACACTTAAGCTCATATTCACCACACTTCAACAACTACGCTTAGGCGCACCACCTACGCACGACACTGCACCTCGACATTATGCACCACGTATAACTTCGACACACATACCGTTTGATGTACACATACGCTTCGCCATATCTAACCTTCACCTCTTCTCGTTTCTTTGGTTCTCACCCAACTATGATCGAACTTAATTACGATTACAACACCTATTCACTTGAAATTTGTGCAACACTCATTAATATACTTCAATGAAAGTGACAACACAAAAAACAACATCTTTGCACCGAGAGTTCCTCAACTCCCATTCCTCCCCTAGGTCTCTCATAGGACCGACTCATCAACAACACATCATAACTTCACCAAAGTGAAGCACACACCACATCAATCACATCAATCACAATTAATTACGCGACTCGTTTGTCAATAAAGGACTAAGTCTACGTCCGTAGGGACCAAACGACACATAAAAAAAATCGAGACAGCAACCTCTCAAAATGCAGTAACAACACTAAAGAGAAAAATAGGAAATCAGCCCCTTTAGAAAAATTACGAAGCGGCACCACTTGATTCAAGAAATCATCATTTTAATTTTAAGAACTCGGCACTTTAACTTATTAAGAAAACAACACGTTATATTTGAGTGAACAACACATTTAAGTTGAAGAAAACAACGCACTCTAGATATAAAGTAGACAAAGACACCATATAAATGGAAGAAAACATTTCGTTAAATATGGGTATACAAAGACTATTTAATTTAGGGAAACAGATCTTTCAATTGTAAGAAAACAACACTTTAGATTGTAGAAAAACAACACACTTTAATGTGCGAAAAACAGCAGTAAGGACAGCAGCAAAAACGGCAACATTAACAACATGGAAACGGTACACTATTAATCTCAAAACAAACGGCATCTTTAAACAATATAAAAAACAGCACACTATTATTTTCAAAACAAAACAAAGAACTTTAAACAATATAATCAAGTCTTTAATTTTGGGGAAACAAAGACGTCGAATTTTAGTAAACATTCTCGTGAGGTTTGAGTAAACGATGCGCCTCAAATTGAGTACACACAGCGCATTTAATTCGGAATACAAGACTCCTTTTTACTTATAAAAACCACACCCTTTAGTTATAAAAATAGCGTAAGATTCGGTTTAAGAATAGCAACATTAAATTTCACAAACAATGGTAGGAGCAATCCAAAAACAAAGAAGAAACTCGAGTGAAAGGAAAACACATTTACACATGAAAACAACACCTCTTTTCGTAGAACAACAACACGTTTATTTTTAAGGGAAACAACAGTTCAAGTCTCTAACAAAACAAATAGACAAAGAACACCTTTACAAACATTAAAACAAATTTCTCCTATTACTTTTAAACACAAAATGCAGACTTTGAACAATACAAGAACAACACGTCCTTATTTCAAAACCGAACATCAACTTTACATCAGTGTAAAAACAACACTATTTATTTTAACAACAAAATAGCGAAGACATACACACACACTCAAAGCGCACAATGGCGCCACAGCAACACCCACCGAGCATCTCCAAAATGACGCGTGCAAAATTAAAACCACTCGAGCCAAAATATTAAAAATTGAATTTGGGCACGCAAACGCAAAAGATGGCACGGTAAAATATGCTTCGAACTCGAAGTTTACACCCAATTAGAATTTGGCGCCTATACACCCATGGGGATGTATAGAATACATACTTTCAAAACATTTAATTTTCTTTCCAAAACGTCTCAACTCATTGTATCATTCACACCATCAAAACATACAAATTAATTATTAAAAATTATAACACATTATACTCCCCATCTTAATTCAATCTCAATCTCAATCATCATCAAACCTCAAGGCACGAAATTACACGTGACAACATCAACATCAACAACTCATCACAATGTATTCAATTCCTCATCAACTTTATACCTATTCATCAAATCACAACAATACCAAAAACACCCATTCACCTTAAATTCACAACAAACAAAGCATGCAACTCCTCTCAGAGTTCACACATCGGGAAGCATAACAAACCATACAAACAAATCAGGTTAGGACCGATCGCAAAAGACACTAAGTTCACACTTGGAAACACAATCGACACACATCATCGCCAGGTATCTCCCCACTTATTCACTTACCATCAGCAGTACTCGGTTTGTCCTACGCCTGCAGAAACATCACTTACAACACAGACAATGGTTAGAACGAGTACCAAGACTCGAGAGATAACTAGACTCGATACTGGACAACTTGGCCGAACAGACCGAACTGTTCTGATACCACTAATGTAACAGAGTAATGTGAACAAACAATCCAACAACATCATCATCCTCACCACATCATCGTCACTGCACACCAACTCAAAACACAGTTTTTCAACAAGTCGCAGTGACTCTCAGTGATGCCCTTGTAAATACACCAGTGAAAGAAATTCTGACCTTAGTGGTAAACCACAGCCTAGCCATAGTCAATTAGCACACTAGTAGTATAACCTTTAACCGAGACTCATTTATATAAACATAGCATCACAAAATTTTTGTTAAGAATCATCACGTTTCAATTCGGGAAAACACCTCATTCTTAAGTTTAGACACCCACATTGGAAAAAGGGGAACATCACATTTTTAATTTGTATAACCGGCAACACAAAACAGTTTATTTTGCCTTAAAAATAGAATATTCAGTTAGGCCTCTGAATAACCTTTCCAACGCATCTTAGAACACCTCGATCGGGTTCCCGGTTCGCAAAATATCAATTTTTTCAAAAACGTTACAGCACTTCACTTTTAGGCACACAGCAGCATTTCATTCGTGTAACAGCTACCACAAAACAGTTTATTTTGCCTTAAAAATAGAATATTCAGTTAGGCCTCTGAATAAGCTTTCCAACGCATCTTAGAACACCTCAATCGGGTTCCCGGTTCAAAAGATGTTCAATTTACAAAAACGTAAGGAAAACAGTGAGAAAACAGTGAAAAATAGTGACCCGCGCTCCGGAGCGCGAGTCAGGCGCGACCGGGCGCGATTGGGCGAAACGCACACTAGCTGTGCATCTCACCTGCGCTTGGGGCGTGGATCGAGCGCGACCGAGCGCAAAGAATAGCGAAAAGTGCGAAAAAATTCAGATTTAACAACACCAAAACACGTTTTTATCACCAAATCACTCATCAAAACATCACTAACAATTCACCCAAAGACAATCAACAATTCCTCAACATAAAACATCAAATTTAATCAAACCACTCTCACATTTGCATTCCAACGAAGCATCAAATTCTTCCAAGTCATCATCAAAAGTTCCTCAAGAAAATTATCAAAAATTCATCATAGAACTCATCGAATTTCACCCAACAAATCATCAAGACTCATCAAACGAAACATCAACAATTTAACTCAATTACACCACAACAAATCATCAAGACTCATCAAACGAAACATCAACAATTTAACTCAATTACACCACAACACCCTAAAACCCCACAAAACCCTATGTCATATATACCCAATTATGTTAACCAAACGCTCACCCTTACCTCGAATTTGTATTGTTCCTAAACAACGATGAAGAAGTCACGTCACGAAACCACGGCAACACAAACGAACAAAGCTTCTCCTTCTTCCTTTCTTCTTCTCAGTAATGCTGCTCTCTCTCTCTCTCTCTCTCTCTCTCTCTCTCTCATCGTTCCTTTCCTTTTCTTTTCCTCTTTTCTCATCAAATGAGACACATCCTTCCTAACCCTAGTGCCTAAGGAGCCTAAGTCTTGGGCTTGGGCTCTTGGGCCATTCCTCACCACTCCAGAGTTACCAATATCACCCCCTTCAATTAAATTACATCCACCACTCCTTATTATATAAACACTCCCGTTTAAATACATTCACCACCTAATTATTGGTCAACACCACTCCCTAGATCTAACTAGATACCATATTATTATTTCTAATATTTCTCCGCAAGCTAATTCCCTCTAATTAGTTAAATAATTAACCGATTATTTTTGGGGCGTTACAAGTGCTGCCTTGTGCCTAAGTGAGTGCTGTTTTGGTCCCTAGGTGACAGTTTTGGTCCTAAAGGGTGGTTTAGGTCCCTGAGTGAGGTTAGTCCTCTAATTGTGAATAGTCCTTAGGACTTGAGTATATTGAGCTAGTAACTGAGATGATTGAGGATGCCATGGGGGCATGAGCCATGATGGCTAGAGCCATGAGGGCTATAAACGAGATTAAATATGAGGTGAGAAAATAATATATGAAGTGATATTGTAAATGTGCTTGTGTTGTGTTCATGGAGTCTCATGCATACATTCGGCTGCGGTCGCGACGTTATAAACTGATTGTGAGGCCATGAGGGCCAGAGTCATGAGGACTCAATTTGAGAATGATACTGCCATGAGGGCAACTGGTACCACATGCATGACTGCATTGCATACATTTCCATAAACACATGAGTGCTATTGATTAATGAAGGGATTGTTCCTGTGCTGCAAACTGTGCCTGTGTGATGCTATGATGATATCTATATTGCTTATTATCACTTTTATTATATAGTTCGAGACTCACCCTTTCTGTTGTTGTTTACCACAGGTAGTCATGAGTGAAGGCTTGCTACCTTCACTATTCCCCGAGTCGGTCTGCTCTGATACGTAGCACCTAGGGGATGGGTTGTAAACTTGTGTTTGATCTGTTTTGCTCCTTGTTGAGCCTTATATGTATTGTTTTGAGACTACTGATTTAACTGTTGAGATTATGGTTTATTTTTCCGCTGCATTAATGAGAAATTATCTTTCCACGAGTTTATTTTATGGTGTTACGTATTTGAATTGTTATTATGAGCTGAGCTGATTGTTGAGTGGTTTTTAAAGAGATATGTGTAGCATCCCATTGGATGATTTCAACTAAGAAATGAATTTTTATACTCTGATTTTTATTTAATTTTCCGGGTAGAAATGGGGTGTTACATCTGAAGCAACTGATGTTGGAAGTAACCCAGACCCACAACTCATGTCCCCACCCAAAAAGCCAAGAGTCAAGAGTGTACCCACCCAGAATCCATTTGGGAAGAAGAAAACGCAAGAATTAGCTGCTGCAAGTAAAGAAACCAGAGCTAGTGAAGAAGAAGAACAACTCGCGATCTTTGCTTCTGACCAAAAGGCAAAAGTTGCGGTAAGGAAGAAATCAAGGTCGCTAAAGGCAAGCCAAGCCCGACAATACTACCCAAAGATTTGTAGGCGCTAGTGGTTCAGAGAATGCTCCTGCTATTGTTGCTGAAGAAGAGGCTCCAGATGTTACAACGTCTGCTGAAAGAGAGGCTGCAACAAAGCTTGCAGAATTGCAGGTAATGAAAGCGCATGATGCTGCCGTAGAAAAAGAAAAGGAGCAAGCACTGGAGGAGGCTACTCAAAGGTTGGCAGATCATCTTCTCAAGCAAGCCCAAGACAAAGCCGTTGCAGTTGGTGGTGCATCCACAGATGTTACAACGTCTCAAGAACCAGAGGTTGAAAAAGCCCAAGTGGACCCCAAAGAGCCACAACAAGTTGATCCTGCAGAGCTGGCAATGAAAGCATGGGAGGAAGCAAAGAAAAGAATTGCTGAGAGCAGTGCAAAGATGTCCCAAGAAACTGAAGTTTCAGTTGCTGCTGGTGCTAGTTCAGGAGTGGTAGGCTCTGATGAAACCACAACCACTACAGAGGCAGGAGGAGAAAAGAAGAAGAAGGAAAAGAAAAAGAAGACTGCTCAAGCAGGCATCCCCACCAGACAGAGTGGAAGGCTCAGGTCTGATGCTCTGAACAAGTAGTTTAGCCCTCTTTTTAGCAGTAGAATAGTTGTAGTTTTTAATTTCAGTACGAATAAATAACTGTCCAACGTGACAACGTCTGTTTCAACGTTGGATAGTTAGTAGTCAATAGCCCTCTCCCATTTTTTGAAAATCAGTGAGCAGTGAGGACACTGCTCATCTTTGTGTGTGTGTGGGGGGGGGGGAGGATCACCCTTATGTCTTATGTTTTTATGTTTATGTCCTATGTTTTTATGTTTTGTGTATGCATAAAATCAAATGCAAAATCAATTTGTGGATATCTTGTGTTGCAGGTTAAGTTTTGATGATGAAGTAATCTAAGACAAAGTGACAAATGGAATTCCAAGGCACAACCAACCCAAGAAGTAAGTCCGTGTTAAGGGTAGTTGCTAGGAAGTTGAGTGTGTCTTAGGAATAAATTGTAAACCGCTTTTGAGGATCGGCTCAAATCACTCAACACACTAACACGCACACAAGCAAACCTAATATATGTCTTCAATTGATAAAAGCATGTCAAATAGGTTAGGCACTTGTTGAAATCGATTCATGGCTTGATTTTTGAGAGAACTTGTTTTTGGAAAGAAAGCAATCGATTCATGGCTTGTAACTTTAAAGCTAGAAATCGATTCATAGCTTGTTTAAAGCTAGAAATCGATTCATAGCCTATAAAATTAAAGCTAGAAATCGATTTGCATATTGTTGGTTTTAAGAAAGAATTGTTTTGGAAAGAAAACAATCGATTCATGACTTGTGTTTTTAAAGGAACAAAATCGATTTCCCACTTGTGTTTTAAAGCACTAAATCGATTTGTGGCTTGTCTTATTAAAGCTCACAATTGATTTGCATCTTGCCTAGCTTTAAGGAACCTAATTTTATGAAGCTATCAATCGATTACCTTCTTGCTTCACTAAAGTACAAAATCGATTTCTCACTTATTCCTTAAGCAAGAAATCGATTTCCAACCTATTACCTTAGAAGCAATCAATCGATTATTCATTTATCAAAATAGAGTTACAATTTGCTTCAACGGTCATATTTTTACAAACTCTATAAATAGGATTTAGGGCTTCACAGATTACAACAACCTACAATTCTAAAACGCAGAACACACCCTATCACACGGTCACACTTGCTCTTCACTGTTCTATCAATTTGAGCTGATCTCTCTCAAGGGTTAGGTTGGGAAGCTTCAATTTGTTGTATTCACCTACTTTAGAGGTATTTCTATTTCTTGTAATTTGTTCAATTTTTGTAATTGGTTATACTAGAGAGTGGGGAATCTCTCTAGGGTTTTGATTGCAACAAGGGTAGGGTATCTCTTGTTTGTAAATTGGTTGTACTAGAGAGTGGGGTATCTCTCTAGGGTTTTTGATTGTAATAAGGGTGGGGTATCTCTTGTTTGTCAATTGTAATTGTTTTGAGGGCTCTTGCACAAAGGTGGGGGATCCTAAGTGTGAAGAGTGCCTGAGTTTTGTAAGGGTTTGAAAGCACCCGTTTTAAGCTTTTTTGATAGTGAAAATCTCACAAAGGGTTTGTGAGGACTGGAGTAGGTCACTAGGAGGTGACTGAACCAGTATAAATCTCTTGTGTTCTTTACTGTTTTTGTTTCTAATTCGTTCATTCCATAAACCTGCGCGAAAATTAATCTAAGTCATTAAAAAGGGGAAAAGTTTTTAAAGTCTCAATTCACCCCCCCTCTTGAGACTGAAGCCACTTGGTAACACAATTTACTTTCCTACTCTATTAATCAAAAAGAAAAAATGTTTCTCTTTGGGCTAAATCTAGTGATGACTGTGTGTGAATATGTGTGAGTAGCTGATGCATGCTTAGATGAACAAAATTGATTACTGCTTCCACACAAACTCTGTTTTGAGGAAAACCTAGTTAGCTAGAGACTATTTGATGCTAAAGCTAGTTTTGGTTGACTATGGTGATTGTAAAACTTGATTAAAAACTTAGAGTAGCAGTAGAAGCTAAGTTTGGGGGTATATCAGGTTGTACTAAGGCTGGGTGCAAAGACTGTAGGATGATTAGTGCATGTGTAGTGTGAGTGCAACGTTTAACGTCTACCCGTAACATTATAACGTATGTCGTGTGTGTTTGTGTTGTGTTCTGTGTTTTCAAACGTTATAATGTCTCATCTATAAACGTTATAAAGTCTACTCCAAAAAGACCAAAAAGTGTGTGTTGTTTCAAATAAGTGGAAAATCCACATGTTCTTTGTGTTTGCTGCAATTTTCCGTAACAAATACTGGGTACTCCAAATGTCTCAATTCAAAAAAAAAAGGAGAAAATCACAAAAACTTCAAAAAATCCAAAACTCCAAACCAAAAGTGAAGTGAATCAAATGAAAGTTGCTCAGTAATGAGGGGGTTGCAGTCCTCTGTGTGTTTTGCGTGTGTGAGTCAGAAAAAATAGTTTGCACTAATCTAGTCCTAGCACCCAATTAAGACCCTTTGTCGTGCTTAAAATAACCCTCATGTCTTATATGAAAATGTTAGCCTACTCTGCTTTTGAAAGATGTTTTACTCTCACCAAACGGAAACCACTCTTTCATAGGCTAGGGTGGCTTCTGAACCTAGCTAGGAATGGAATTGATACAGAGATCACACACTCACTTTGGGCAGTAATGAATCTAGAATGTAATTGTGCATTGGTGCGTGAGTGTGTAGTGTAAGTCTGAAGAAATTAGCCCTCGAGAATAATTTTTGATCAAATGGTTGAGTAGAGTGTAATCTGTGGTGTATTTAATTTCATGCATCTTCTTTTCATATGCTTTGTTTTGATTGCTTGAGGACAAGCAATGGTTTAAGTTTGGGGGTGTGATAACTCGTATTTATATGAGTTATTTATACTCATTCAAAGATAAATCATGCAAGTTCTCTGGCAATAGTAGGTTGTTTCTATTAAGTTTCTGTTAGTTTATTGCTTTTTAGTTAGAAAGGGGCTAAATTACAAGTTCTATGCATTTTGGCACCAATTGGTGCCTTTGTGAGCGCTTTGATGCTTCTTGTGTTTGTGCGATGAAACCGAACGCGGCAACGCCCTCATCACGTCTGAAGAAGTGAAGCAAAGCAAGAAAGAAATATCTCATTTGTGAAGCACAAGAAATGATGGTCAAAGATCTTCTCTCTCTCCTCGTACGACGCGTGGGCGACCTTAGCAGCAAAGGATCAAAGTGTCATTTCAGAAATATTTTATTTACAAGCAAGCTTGGTAGGTGGGGAATGACATCAGCAAGCATGTGACCCTTTTTCTATATATACAAGACTTATCTCTCTCTTAAAAAACACACCTTGCATCATACCAGTTCATCCATTCATCATCTACCTCCCTCCATTTCAGAGAAAGTTTTCTTAAAGAAGTTCCGGACACATACTTCTTCATCTTAACTCTTCTCAAACTCCATTTTTCATTTCCATTCGCAACCACTACTGTGAAGCTCAGACGTTGCAACGTCTTTACAGCGTGCAGGAAGGAAGGCTACTTAGGCGTATCTTCTGCGTTTAGTTTCCTTTGCAACAGCGTTCAAACGTTATAACGTCTATACAACATAGCATTTGTACGTGATAACGTGTAAACATTATAACGTCTGACTAGAGGAGATTTACTTGCATGCAACAATCCAACTCATTCTCATCCATATTCACAACCACTTCTTGTTTACTTGTTTTATTTATGTTCTTAGTCTTAACACCAACTTTAAGTGCCGATTTATTACTTGTTTCACTTGTGTTTTGAAGACTTGAACTTTGAAAGTAAAACCAATCCTCGTGGAAACGATCTCTTATTTTTTTTCACTTTATTACTTGTACGACGTGTATACTTGCACTGATATTGCGACTAGAACACACGCAACAGAGGACAGTTTTGATTTCACAAATTCTTTGTTAGATGTTTAAAAAAAATATTCCTTCATATGCAATACTTAAATTACCTATCTAACAAGACTTAATGTTTATAGATATGGTTTTGCGCGATGTGCATGATTCACCAGTCTTCAAATACAACGTCCTTAAAAATTAAGATAATTAATTATGAAATGTTGAAATGCATATATAAGAAGAAAAAAAAGAGAAACATTAATTTGTACAAAACGATTTCGTAAGAAAAAGCAACAAAAGGTTTTTAATTGAAATCATGAATGGTAGTTACATGTAGACATGATTTTCATTTTTCGCAAAACCAAGCTACAAATTAGCAATGCACGCTTTTTTTAAGAGAAATCATGAATAAATTTATAGATGGAGCATCACCATTTTGTATGAAATATTGGTACAAAATAGAAACAAAATGCATTTTAGCACAAATTGTGAATTAAAGTTATGTAAGAGGATTTATGTTTCACCTAAAATGTTGGTATGAAAAGGCAATTGCATCTATTTTAAAAATCCTGGATGAAAGTTTTCATGAGAAAGTATAACCATACATGAAAGGGGTAGTATAAAAATGAACAATATATGTAGGTGCAAAATATGAAATGAATGAAACATACCATTAAATGTTGAAATGAAAAAGCAAGCAAGAACAAAAATGCTTCAAATAGATATTATTTTGTCTATGTGTGTGTAAGAAAGAGAAAAAACTCTAAAGGATTGAAAAGGAAAAAACCCTAATGTTTGGTCGAAGATGATTATTCCATCTCTCTCTGCATTGTTTCCCAATCCTGCCAATCATAAGTTTAGAAATTTGAGTCCACTTTTTAATCTCATAGCAGTCTACCAATTCGATAAGAACCCTTCAAACAAAGGAAAAAAAATTAAAATAGTTATCACTTGCCAACGACTAGAAACAAAATAAACAAAACAGCCACCATCCTCCTTCATTATGATGAATCAAATTGTAAAATTGTAATGTACGCCTCTTGTAACCATAAATGAAAACATTGAGAGAAAGTGAACAAAATTCGAATGAACTGATCATACCTGTCCTCATCCATAGTCCATTGACCTTTAATTATATTGGTATCATTATGGTGAGTTACCCTGTTCTTCCTCGGGACCATTTTTTGTTTCTTCTGGTCACCGTCGAGTCTTAGATTTGTGTCTTGGAGATTTTTTCCAATCCCAACTACAGGTGAAAACTCGTCTTGAAGCTTAGGCTTCAATGATATAGATGCATGTGTATCAGAAGCCAATAAGGGTGATATGGAAGGACCCACCTGAGTGGAATATGGAACTATGTTGGAGGGGATTTTTACTGACAAAATCCAAGTAGCTCTTTCCATTGCTTAGGTAGCCACATATGGCTTCCATTTCGTGATCGTTTGGTGAAAAGGTCATGGGGTAGCGAGCACTGACAAGATCTGTAACACCCTAAATGATTTAATTAATTAATTGATTAAATTATTTAAAGTGTTGCACTATTTTAATTATATTAAATTATAATGTAGTATTTTATTTTAATTGAAGGGAATGGTATCGGTGATTCCGGGGTGGCGAGTATTGGCCCAAGAGCCCAAGCCCAATGACTTAGGCTCCTAGGGTTAGTGCAATTCGCACCAATTGGGAAAAGAAAGAAATAAACGAAAGAGAGAAGGGAGAAGAGAGTGTGTAACACCTCAATAATTTAATTAAATAATTGATTAAGTTATTTGAAGTGTTGCACTAAATTTAATTACATTGAGTTAATATGTGGTAATTATTTTATTGTGCTAGGGAGTGGTGGAAAGCTATTGGAAGGGGGTGTAAAAGGGCCCAAACCGTTTGAGCCCAATATATAAATAGACCAAGGTTAGTTGCATCAGAAGGAAAAGAAAAACAAAACAACAGAAGAGAAAAAACATAGGGTTTGCGCCGTGGGAGAAGAGAGGAAGGAGAAGAGAGAAATTTCTCAAGTTTGCTCAAGGTAAGGGTTTTTGGTCCTTTCTTTCTCAATTTTTTTCCCTTTTCCTGTTGTAGTGATTTTCAATCACTCATTGCTTGTTGTTGTGGTTCGCAAGTTGCTCAAGAAGGAGCACCCATCGTTGATTTCGAAGGAGAGGAAGGGAAAGCTTGCGATTTGGGTGATTTTTGGTGTTAGTGGAGTCCTACGATTTAATTTAAGGTAAGGGTGAGCGTTTCATCTAACATAATGGGGTATATGATGGATTTTGTTGGGTTTTGGTGTTGTATGATGTATTGTTGATGTATTCACGTGATTAAATTTATGGAATGATGAATTGAGTTTCGAATTGGGTGAGTTGATGAAGTTAAAAATCGATTCACATGGTTTTGTTGATTAAAGTGTTGCTGTTGGCCTTGTTTAATTAGGCGTGGTTGCTGTTTGTTTTGGATATAGTGCTGTTTTGTGAAAATACAAGGTGCTGTTTTGATGAATTAAAATCGTTGCTGTTTGCTTGTGTTAAATTGTGTGTTGTTGCTAGTTTTAATTGAATATAGTTGCTGTTTTTCAAGGATATAAGGTGTTGTTTTTGGTTGTTAAATGGTTGCTGTTTTGTTAACAAATAATGGATGTTTTCATGAAAATATATAGCGCAGATTTTTATCAATGAATATAGTTGCTGTTTTCATGAAAATATATAGTGCAGATTTTTATAAATGAATATAGTTGCTGATTTCATGAAAATATATAGTGCAGATTTTTATAAATGAATATAGTTGCTGTTTTCGTGAAAATATATAGTGCAGATTTTTATCAATGAATATAGTTGCTGTTTTCGTGAAAATATATAGTGCAGATTTTTATCAATGAATATAGTTGCTGTTTTCATGAAAATATATAGTGCAGATTTTTATAAATGAATATAGTTGCTGTTTTCGTGAAAATATATAGTGCAGATTTTTATCAATGAATATAGTTGCTGTTTTTAGTGAAAATATATAGTGCAGATTTTTATCAATGAATATAGTTGCTGTTTTCATGAAAATATATAGTGCAGATTTTTATAAATGAATATAGTTGCTGATTTCATGAAAATATATAGTGCAGATTTTTATAAATGAATATAGTTGCTGTTTTGTGAAAAACATATAGTGCGCTTTTTTTTAAACATGAGTTCTTTGTTTTGGTCAATAAAATTGGTGCTTTGTTTTTGCGAAACCGTAGTGTAGTTTTTCAAAAATATAAGTGGTCGTTTTGTTACTAAATTGATCTTTGTTTTCTCAAATAGTGTTGCTGGACGAGGATCGAATTTTCTGAGTTTATTTTATGATTGAATTGCTGTAAGAGGTTATACTACTAGTGTACTCCTTGACTATGGCTAAATTGTGGTTTACCACTAAGGCCAGAATTTCTTTCACTGGTGCATTTACAAGGGCATCACTGAGAGCCTCGCAAATGTGGCCAATGCCTCTTGCGAGTAGTACCGATTACACAGAGTAATCCCATAGTCAATCGATTTACTATTTTATAACCCACAAAACTAAAAGATAAGTGATCGATGATGATGTGTTATTTAATGATTGTGATGTGAATGACGAATGCACTCTACGAGTGTTTTATGATGAAGTGTTATTTAATGATTGTGATGTGAATGACGAATGCACTCTACGAGTGTTTTATGATGATGTGTTGTTTAATGAGTGTGATGTGAATGACGAGTACACTCTACGAGTGTTTTATGATGACATACCTTGAGTGGTTATCTATTTTATGGTGATGATGGTAAGTACCCCGAGTGGGTGGTGTTGGTTGAATTGCACATGTGTTATAGGATTTCATGGCATGTGCATACTATGACTTATATTGATGATGTTATGCCTTGAGTGGTTCTCTTCTATAATGAAGATATGCCTTGAGTGGTTTTTAAAGATGATATGGTACCATCATGCATATGCCGCGTGTGGGTTGCATCTTCATACATAAACATAATTGTGAGTGGTCTTTGTTGTGATTTGAAATGGTGTTGTGTAATTATGATGTGGTGATGATACCTTGTGATTGTCCCTTCTTATTACTCTATTGTGTATCCGATTATGTTCCTTTGAAATTCTCACCCTTACGCTTGGAATGTTGCTCCATTGTGGCAACGCTGCAGTACCACGCAGTGAAGGACTTGGCATGTCTTATTCTTTAGTTTTGGGAAGTATTGTTGTGTCGCTCTCTGATACTGTAACACCTAGGGGCGTGGAGTTGGATAATTTATTAGTAGTTGTATGCTGAATTTTTATTTGTTATATTGAGACGTGTTTGAGGGTATTTGGTGAGTCGGTGTTTAGGCCGCTGCGATTGTGTTTTATGAGAATGGGATTTTCCATAACATGATGTTTGATTGCACAAATTGAAGAGTGCATTATTTGATGAGTTTTAATGAAGTGTAACATTTCTTTTCTATCAAGTAACGAAATTTTATTTTTAAGAAAAAGGAATTACTCTGATAAATGACACGTAATATAAGGGTAGAAAAGGGGTGTTACATTAGTGGTATCAGAGCAGTTCGGTCTGTCCGGCCGGTGGTTGAGTCATCAAGTTGAGTAACATTTGAGCTTTGTTACTCGTTTACGATTTTTGTTTTACATTTGCGGTACTAGAATGGCGGGGCGGAACGATGCGCACTTCTTGCTTTGCGCTGCGGAGTTATTCTTTGGGGTTGTGGGTAATGCCACGGGTGATGGAACACGTAGTCTGGCCACGTTCCAGCGTGAGAACCCTCCTACTTTTGAAGGCGGGTATAATCCTGATGGTGCCCTTGAGTGGCTAAGTGAGATGGAGCGGATATTCCGTGTCATGGATTGCACCGCTGCTCGAAGGTTCGCTATGGCACACACATGTTGAAGAAAGAAGCTTATGATTGGTGGAGAACAGACTAGTCGGGGTTGACGATCGCCAATGAGGAGATCACGTGGGCGATTTGAGAGGGAGTTCGGGAGGAAATACTATCCTAAGATGTCCGTGGAAAGAAAGAAGTGGAGTTTTTGAGACTTGAGCAAGGTAGCATGGTATGGCGAGTATCTTTGCAAAATTCTTGAATTGTCCAAGTTTTATCCACACTATGATGGAGAGGGTGCTGAGTTCTCCAAGTGCATCAAGTTTGAGAACGGGTTGCGTGCTGATATTAAGAGAGCCATAGGGTATCAATGAGATCCGAGTATTTCCGTTGTTGGTTAATAGTGCGGAATCTTTGAAGAGGACAATAATGCTTTCTCTAGAGCTATGAAGGAAAAGCAAAAAAGAATTTTTCGGTCGGGAAAGCCATATGAGGTGCATCTTTGGTAAGGGCAAAGGGAAGTCTGTTGGTAAATTTGTTGGTGGGTCTAAGCGAAGTGGGGAGATCTTTGCGGCCAGTGTTACTTGTTACACGTGTGGGAAGCGCAGCCATAAGAGTCCGAGTTGTCCAAATAATGAGAAAAAGAGATGTTACAGGTGTGGAAAAGAGGGACACATGGCTTCCAACCGTGATAGGAAGGAGGTGTTGTGCTTCAATTGTGGGAGAGAGGGTCACATCGATTACCACGAGTGTCCAAAGCCAAAGAAAGAGAAGTCCATTGGGAGAGTTTTTGCAATCCGGCGAGTTCGAGGACCCAATGCGATTAAAGGTACATGCTTCATCTATGGTACACCTTTAATTGCTATTGTTGACACTGGTGCTACGCACTCTTTTATTGCTTCATTTGTCTTTGAAAAGTTGAAATTAGTGTTATGCATTATGGAGAGAGGATGGTTATCGACACTCCAAAAAAAAGGTCCGTGAACTACTTCTACGATGTGTGCTAGGTGTCCTCTGTCGGTCTTGTGAGAGATTTTCTGGTTGATCTGATTTGTTTGCCTTTGGGTGGGTTAGATGTGATTCTGGGCATGGACTGGTTAGTAGATAACCATGTGCACATCAACTGTCCTAGTAAGTCTGTTAGTTTTCTTCTTCCTGAGGAGGAAGAGTCTGCTTTGCTGTCTGCTGAGCAATTGCGCGGGGTAATGAAAGAGGGTGGTCAGTTGTTTGCTTTGATGGCGTCCATGTCTGCTGAGAACCAAGCTGTGGTTGATGGGTTGCAGGTGGTGTGTGAGTTCCCTGAAGTGTTTCCTGATGAGATTCCTAGTGTGCCCCCAGAGAGAGAAGTTGAGTTCGGGATTGAGCTTGTGCCTGGTACTAGGCCTGTGTCTATGGCACCGTACCGGATGTCAGCTTCTGAGTTGTCTGAATTGAAGAAGCAGTTAGAAGAGCTTCTTGAGAAGAAATTTGTGAGGCCTAGTGTGTCACCATGGGGAGCTCCAGTTCTGTTAGTAAAGAAGAAGGATGGGAGTATGCGTCTGTGCGTGGACTACAGACAGTTGAATAAAGTGACTATCAAGAATAAGTATCCTCTCCCGAGGATAGATGATCTGATGGATCAGCTGGTGGGTGCTAAAGTGTTTAGCAAGATTGACTTGAGGTCCGGGTATCACCAGATTAAGGTGAAGGATGAGGATATCCAGAAGACAGCATTCAGAACAAGGTATGGGCATTATGAGTACTCTGTAATGCCGTTTGGTGTCACAAATGCACCAGGGGTGTTTATGGAGTACATGAACCGAATTTTCCATAGCTATCTGGATCGGTTTGTGGTGGTCTTCATTGATGATATTTTGGTGTACTCAAAATCTGAGGAAGAGCATGCAGAGCACTTGAGGTTGGTGCTAGAGGTCTTGAAAGAGAGGAAGTTGTATGCCAAGTTGTCAAAGTGTGAGTTACGGCTAAAAGAGGTAAGCTTCTTGGGTCACATTATCTCTGGTGATGGTATAGGCGTGGGACCCAAAGAAAGGTTGATGCAGATGTTGCGGTGGGAGAGCCCAAAGTGCGTGGATCAAATTAGGAGCTTCTTGGGGTTGGTGGTTACTACAGGAGGTTCATTGAAGGGTTCTCTAAGCTAGCCCTTCCATTGACTCGATTGACACAGTAAGGGAAAGGCATTTGTGTGGGATGCAAAGTGTGAAGAGAGCTTCCAAGAGCTAAAGAGGAGGTTGACCACGTCTCGGTGTGTTAGTGTTGCGGGTGCTAGAGCAACCATTTGTTGTGTCTTGTGATGCTTCCAAGATGGGTTTGGGAGGTGTATTGATGCGGGATGGGAAGGTGGTTGCTTATGCGTCCCCGACAGTTGAGGACCCATGAGAAGAACTATCCTACTCATGACTTAGAGTTGGGCTGCGATTGTGTTTGTGTTGAAGATTTGGAGGCACTATCTCTATGGTACTAGATTCGAAGTGTTCGGTGATCACAAGAGTCCAAGTACTTGTTTGACCGTAAGGAGTGAATATGAGACAGAGCGTTGGTTAGAGTTTGTTGAAGGACTATGATTTCGGCTTGAACTATCACCCCGCAAAGCTAATGTCGTGGTGATGCTTTGAGTCGGAAAACTTTGCATATGTCGGCTATGATGGTGAGGAGTTGGAGTTGATTGAGCAATTCCGCGACTTGAGTCCAGTTTGTGAGGTGACACCCCGTTTGTCGATTGGGTATCTTTGAGGATTGGGAATGACTTCTTGGTTAGTATCGAGACGCCCGAAGTTAGATGTGAAGTTGGTAGAATTGTTGGTTCTTTGGTGAGCAAGTGTTGATTGATGGGATTACGAGGTTGGATTCCCGGGGTGTGTTGAGGTTCGGGGGCGTAATTTGTGTTCGGATGATCTTGAGTTAAAGAAGATGATACTTGAGGAGAGCCATAGGAGTAAGTTGAGCATTCATCCGAGTGCTACTAAGATGTACCATGATCCGAAAGAAACTATTTTGGTGGCTTTGGTATGAAGAGGATGTTCTTGCGCATTTGTATATGCATGTTTGACTTGCCGAAGTCAAAGATTGAGCACCGTGGCCGGCGGGGTTGATGCAACCGTTGGAGATTCCGGAATGGAAGTGGGACAAAGATTTCCATGGACTTTGTGATGTGGTTGCCAAACACCGTGAGAGGGTTTGACTCTATTTGGGTGATTGTGGATAGGTTGACCAAGTCTGCTCACTTCATTCCTATCAACATCACCTATCACGTGCCAAAGTTGGCTAGAATATACATTCGGTGATTGTGAAGCTTCATGGGGTTCCGAAGAGTATTGTGTCGGATAGAGACCCGCGGTTTACATCGAGTTTTGGGAAGCTTACGGGAGGCTTTGGGGTCCAAGGCGAGGTTGAGCTCGGCTTATCATCCTCGATGATGGTCGAGACAGAGAGAACCATCCGAGTCTCCGGAGGATCTTACGAGAGCTTGTGTCTTTGGAGCGAGGAGGTGCGTGGGATACACACCTTCCACCGATTGAGTTCACTTATAATAACGGCTATCACTCGAGCATTGGGATGGCTCCTTTTGAGGCAATTGTATGGGCGGAGGTGCGTAACTCCTTTGTGTTGGCATGAGTCCCAGAGAGTGTTGTTGTTCTTGGGCCGGAGTTGGTTAGAGGCAGTCGAGAAGGTGAAAATGATCGGAGAGAAGATGAAAGAGTCCCAGGCCGCCAGAAAAGTTATCATGATAAGAGGAGGAAGGACTTGGAGTTTCAGTGGTGAGCATGTGTTCTTGAGGTCACGCCTATGGTCGGTGTTGGGCGTGCTCAAGGCAAAGAAGTTGACTCAAGGTTTATTGGACCGTGCGGATCACCGAGAGGTTGGAAAGGTTGCTTATAGGGTGGCCTTGCCACCCATCTTTCGAACTTGCACGATGTTTTTCACGTGTCACGGCTTGAAATATATTCCGGACCGTCTCATGTGATTCACATGGATGATGTGGAGAGTGCGTGAAAACCTCACTTTGTGGAGACTATGCCGTGAGGATTGATGATAGAGAAGTGAAGGTGTTGAGAGGAAAGACATTGCCTTGGTCAAGGTAGTGTGGTGGGAGGCTGCTTGGTGAGAGTATGACTTGGGAGCTAGAGAGCGGGATGAGGAGTCCTATCCGAACTATTTGACTTCGGTATGAATTTCGAGGACGAAATTTCCTAAGTGGGGGAGAGTTGTAACACCTCAATAATTTAATTAAATAATTGATTAAGTTATTTGAAGTGTTGCACTAAATTTAATTACATTGAGTTAATATGTGGTAATTATTTTATTGTGCTAGGGAGTGGTGGAAGCCATTTGGAAGGGGGTGTAAAAGGGGCCCAAACCGTTTGAGCCCAATATATAAATAGACCAAGGTTAGTTGCATCAGAAGGAAAAGAAAAACAAAACAACAGAAGAGAAAAAAACATAGGGTTTGCGCCGTGGGAGAAGAGAGGAAGGAGAAGAGAGAAATTTCTCAAGTTTGCTCAAGGTAAGGGTTTTTGGTCCTTTCTTTCTCAATTTTTTTCCCTTTTCTGTTGTAGTGATTTTCAATCACTCATTGCTTGTTGTTGTGGTTCGCAAGTTGCTCAAGAAGGAGCACCCATCGTTGATTTCAAGGAGAGGAAGGAAAGCTTGCGATTTGGGTGATTTTGGTGTTAGTGGAGTCCTACGATTTAATTTAAGGTAAGGGTGAGCGTTTCATCTAACATAATGGGGTATATGATGGATTTTGTTGGGTTTTGGTGTTGTATGATGTATTGTTGATGTATTCACGTGATTAAATTTATGGAATGATGAATTGAGTTTCGAATTGGGTGAGTTGATGAAGTTAAAAATCGATTCCCATGGTTTTGTTGATTAAAGTGTTGCTGTTGGCCTTGTTTAATTAGGCGTGGTTGCTGTTTTTTTTGGATATAGTGCTGTTTTGTGAAAATACAAGGTGCTGTTTTGATGAATTAAAATCGTTGCTGTTTGCTTGTGTTAAATTGTGTGTTGTTGCTAGTTTTAATTGAATATAGTTGCTGTTTTTCAAGGATATAAGGTGTTGTTTTTGGTTGTTAAATGGTTGCTGTTTTGTTAACAAATAATGGATGTTTTAATGAAAATATATAAGCGCAGATTTTTATCAATGAATATAGTTCTTTGTTTTCATGAAAATATATAGTGCAGATTTTTATAAATGAATATAGTTGCTGTTTTAGTGAAAATATATAGTGCAGATTTTTATCAATGAATATAGTTGCTGTTTTAAGTGAAAAATATATAGTGCAGATTTTTATCAATGAATATAGTTGCTGTTTTCGTGAAAATATATAGTGCAGATTTTTATCAATGAATATAGTTGCTGTTTTCGTGAAAATATATAGTGCAGATTTTTATCAATGAATATAGTTGCTGTTTTCGTGAAAATATATAGTGCAGATTTTTATCAATGAATATAGTTGCTGTTTTTTCATGAAAATATATAGTGCAGATTTTTATAAATGAATATAGTTGTTGATTTCATGAAAATATATAGTGCAGATTTTTATAAATGAATATAGTTCTTTGTTTTGTGAAAAACATATAGTGCGATTTTTTTTTTAAACATGAGTTCTTTGTTTTGGTCAATAAAATTGGTCTTTGTTTTTGCGAAACCGTAGTGTAGTTTTCAAAAATATAAGTGGTGTTTTGTTACTAAATTGATCTCGCTTTTTTCTCAAATAGTGTAGCCGGGCGAGGATCGAATTTTACGAGTTTATTTTATGATTGAATTCTTTGTAAGAGGTTATACTACTAGTGTACTCCTTGACTATGGCTAAATTGTGGTTTACCACTAAGGCCAGAATTTCTTTCACTGGTGCATTTACAAGGTCATCACTGAGAGCCTCGCAAATGTGGCCAATGCCTCTTGCGAGTAGTACCAGTTACCTGAGTAATCCCATAGTCAATCAGTTTACTATTTTATAACCCACAAAACTAAAAGGTAAGTGATCGATGATGATGTGTTATTTAATGATTGTGATGTGAATGACGAATGCACTCTACGAGTGTTTTATGATGAAGTGTTATTTAATGATTGTGATGTGAATGACGAATGCACTCTACGAGTGTTTTATGATGATGTGTTGTTTAATGAGTGTGATGTGAATGACGAGTACACTCTACGAGTGTTTTATGATGACATACCTTGAGTGGTTATCTATTTTATGGTGATGATGGTAAGTACCCCGAGTGGGTGTTGGTTGAATTGCACATGTGTTATAGGATTTCATGGCATGTGCATACTATGACTTATATTGATGATGTTATGCCTTGAGTGGTTCTCTTCTATAATGAAGATATGCCTTGAGTGGTTTTTAAAGATGATATGGTACCATCATGCATATGCCCGCGTGTGGGTTGCATCTTCATACATAAACATAATTGTGAGTGGTCTTTGTTGTGATTTGAAATGGTGTTGTGTAATTATGATGTGGTGATGATACCTTGTGATTGTCCCTTCTTATTACTCTATTGTGTATCTGATTATGTTCCTTTGAAATTCTCACCCCTTCTGCTTGGAATGTTGCTCCATTGTGGCAACGCTGCAGGTACCCACGAGTGAAGGACTTGCTGTCTTATTCTTTAGTTTTGGGAAGTATTGTTGTGTCGCTCTCTGATACTGTAACACCTAGGGGCGTGGAGTTGGATAATTTATTAGTAGTTGTATGCTGAATTTTTATTTGTTATATTGAGACGTGTTTGAGGGTATTTGGTGAGTCGGTGTTTAGGCCGCTGCGATTGTGTTTTATGAGAATGGGATTTTCCATAACATGATGTTTGATTGCACAAATTGAAGAGTGCATTATTTGATGAGTTTTAATGAAGTGTAACATTTCTTTTCTATCAAGTAACGAAATTTTATTTTTAAGAAAAAGGAATTACTCTGATAAATGACACGTAATATAAGGGTAGAAAAGGGGTGTTACAGAGTGAAATCGGTGCTAGCTAGGGAGAAAAGGGAGAGAGCTTGATCGCACCAAGGAGAAGGAACGAGAAGGAGCTCTTGTTGCTGAGGTTTTGTAGGTGACTCTGTGAAAAGGACTTTCTTCGGTGTTTTTCAAGGTAAGGGGAGTCTCACCTTATAACAGAGAGTATAATAGGATGTATGTAGATCATAGGATCCTTGTTTGATGTTATTTGGTCGTTGTTGTTAATATTTGATTGATTGAAATTGTGAATTGGGTGGAAATCGATTGCATGCTAGTGTTAGGGTTTATGTTGTGTTGATTTTCGTTTTTGATATATGATTGGTTGTTAAAATATGAAATTGATGTTGTTGGAATGATGATATATGTTTTTAAGGGTGTATTGATGATTTAGTTTAAGGAAATTTGAAGAATTGGGGTTTTTGGGGTATGGGGCGCCAAGTTGCTGGAAAAATGGTGCCACGTGCCTTTGCTGCGATGTGTGTGTATTTTGTGTTCTTTGCTCAGGCGCCAAATCTTTCTTGGAAATGGCGACATGTGCACTGTGTCTTTGTCTTGGTGTGTGCTAGTGACTGGGCGCCAAATGCTGCCCAGAATGGCGCCTGAGTGCGCCTGTGTCTAAGACAAGGCGCCTGGTGAGTTGTGTGTGTTGTGTCTAGGTGCAGGGCGCCAAATGTGGCTGCCCAATGCGCCTGGTTGTGCTTGGTTCAAGTGCAGGGCGCCAAGTGGCTGCCCTGTGGCGCCTGTGTTGGCGCCATGTTGCCGGTTGTTGGTGGTGTCTAAGTGTTGGGCGCCATTTTGGCTGCCCATGGCGCCTGGTGTGGCGCCAGATTGGTGTGCTGGGTGTGTGTGTGTGTGCATGTGGCGCGATCTGAGGTGCCAAATGGCTGCCACAGCGCGCTGTGTTCTTCCGCCAGTGTCTAGCGGGGCGCCAAATGTCTTTGCCCATGGCGCTGAGAATGCGCTCGTGTGCGAGACAATGTCTCTGTTTGTGTCTTAGTTTGTGCCTAAGTCTGTGGCTGCCAGCGCGCCATCTTGTGTTTTTTTTGCGCTGTGTGCCACGAGCGCCAGACTTGAGTCTTTGGCGCTAGTATCTGCATGTTACCTGGCGCCATTTTACTAGAGTTTTGGCGCTGTGTCTTTGTGTTTACAAATGGCGCCCGATGTGTAGGTATTTTAGCGCCCATGTCTTTGTGTTACACTGGGGCGCCAGTGTGTGGGGGAAATGGCGCCTGGTGCTGCCATTTTGTGTTGTGTGTGCTGTTTTGGTCCTTATGTGCTAGCTTGGTCCTAGGTGTGCTGTTTTGGTCCCTAGGTGATGTTTTGGTCCTAGGTGTGCTGTTTTGGTCCCTAGGTGATGTTTTGGTCCTAGGTGTGCTGTTTTGGTCCCTAGGTGATGTTTTGGTCCTAGGTGTGTTGTTTTGGTCCCTAAGTGCTATATTGGTCCTAAGTGGTGTTTAGGTCCTTGAGTGAGGTTTTAGTCCTTTAGTGGAGTGTAGTCCTTGGGACATGATTGATGATGATGCCATGGGGGCTAGAGCCATGGGGGCTAAAACTAAAATTGACGATGAGGTGTGAAATGATGTTAATAATGTGTAATTGTGCTTGTGGCATGTTCATGGAGTCTCATGCATACATTCGGCTGCGGTCGCGACGTATATTTGTTGATGATGCCATGGGGGCATGAGGCCATGGGGGCCATAGCCATGGGGGCTAATACTATTGATGATGAGGCCATGGGGGCCAATGGTACCACATGCATGACTGCACTGCATTGCATTCATTATCATAATTGGTACATGCTTGCTGGTTGATGACTATTATGACTAATACTGCTGTATGTCTGTATGAGTGTGATGCCCGATTAACATCTTTGCTTATTATAGTCTTTATTATGTGGTTTGAGACTCACCCCTTTACATTTGTTGTTTACTACGAGTAACCATGAGTGAAGGCTTATCTCCTTCACTTTCCCCGAGCCTCGATGCGCTCGATACGTAGCACCTAGGGGATGGGATTAGGATTATAGTTATTTTTGTTGTTCACTGTTGAACAGTTTATTTTGATGACTTATTATGATTCTGTTGAGACTGTAGTTGTGTTTCTGAGATTGTGCTTTATTTCCGCTTGCGTAATGTTAAATTTCCAATGTATGGATTGAGTTGGCATATCCCGAGGATTCCATTCCACGTGTTTTCTACGGTGTTACGTATTAATCTATTGTCATGAGTTGAATTGTTTGTTTGTCGTTATTTTGATGAAGTAAGTGTAGCATCCCATTGGATGGTTTCAAATAAAATAATTTTTATACTCTGATTTTTGATTTAAATTGTCGGGTAGAAATGGGGTGTTACATTAGTGGTATCGAGAGCAAAAGTTCGGTCTGCAATAAGGCCAAAGTCTGGTGCTGTCATATTGTGTATGACAATTAGGTGTTCTTAAATTAGTTACGAATTGTTGTTCATCTTTGCGGTGCTAGGTTGATATGGCTAGGAGAGTTGATGTTGTTCTTCTTTGAGGCTTTGCAAGCTATAGCTCGAAGCTATGGGAAACCAGCGAGAATGTTGGTGAGAACACCGGGACTCGTAGTCTGGCTACATTTCAGAGGGAGAACCCTCCTACCTACAAGGGGAGGTACAACCCAGATGGTGCTCTAGCGTGGCTGAAGGAGATTGAGAGAATCTTAGGGTAATGGATCTGCAATGATGAGCGAGAAAGTCGGTATGGTACACATACTTTAGCAGAGGAGGCGATGGTAGGTGGTTAGAGGTCGAGAGAGGTTAGGGGCTGCGCATGAGGAAGTTACTTGGGGCCGTGTTCAGAGGGAGTTCTTGAGGAAGTACTTTCCGGAGGATGTCAGGGGGAAGAAAGAGCTGGAGTTCCTTGGTGAGCGAGGAAGCATGTATCACATCGAGTATCTTTGCCAAGTTCACCGAATCGGCTAAGTTCTATCCCCATTATCTTTGAAGGTCGGTTACGAATTCTCAAAGTGCATCAAATTTGAGAATGGGTTGAGGGCTGATATCAAGCAAGCCATTGGGTATCGTAAAAATCGCAGTGTTTCTTGATTTGATTGGTATTGCTGCGAATCTATGAGGAGGGCGGTATTGCCCGCTCTAGAGTCATGAGAGATCGGAGGGTAAGTTCCGGCAACCGGTAAGCCATATGAGGTGTCTGGCGATGGAGGTAAACAGAGGTATCTTTGGTGGTAGTAGGTCTGGCGATGGTAAGAGGTCTGCCGAGGCAAGCAAGAAGCCAGTGGGGAGATGCTCCGCTAACATTGTGTGTTTCAAGTGTGGCAAGCCGGTCACAAGAGCTTTGATTGCAAGACCCGGGGGTAAGAATATGCTTCCGATGTGGGAAGGAAGGTCACATGGCATCCGATTGTGATCGCAAGGAGGCAAGCGGTGTGCTTTAATTGTGGTGAAGCTGGTCATTTTAGTTCCAAGTGTACCAAACCAAAGCGGGAGAGGTCCAAAGGAAGAGTTTTTGCACTAGCGCGTTCAAAGGAGGCCAACGAGATTAGAGGTACTTGTTTTATTAATGGTACCCACAGTAGTTGCTATTGTTGATACTGGGTGCTACGCACTATTTTATTCTTCTTTGCTTATCTTTGAAAAGTTGAATTTAGTCTTATCTACTATGAAGAGGGAATGGTTATCGACACTCCAAATAAGGGTTCGGGTGACTACCTCTCTATTGTGTGCTAAGTGTCCTCTGTCGGTCTTTCTGAGAGATTTTCTCGGTTGATCTTATCGGTTTGCCTTTGGGTGGGTTGGGCGTCATTCTTGGTATGGGTGGTTAGTAGATAACCATGTGCACATCAACTGTTTCAACAAGTCTGTGAGTTTCCTTCCTCCAGAAGAGGAAGAGTCTGTGTTGTTGTCTGCGGGTCAGCTGCATAAAGTTATGAAGGAGGGTGGTCATCTGTTTGCTTTGATGGCGTCTTTGTCTGCTGAGAACCAAGCTATAGTTGAAGGGTTGCAGGTGGTGTGTGAGTTCCCTGAAGTGTTCCCTGATGAGATTCCTAGTGTGCCGCCAGAGAGGGAAGTGGTGTTTGGGATTGAGCTTGTGCACAGTACTAGGCACATGTCATGTACACGTCTGGGATGTCGGCTTACGAGTTATGCGAATTGAAGAAGCAGTTAGAAGAGTTGCTTGAGAAGAAATTTGTGAGACCTAGTGTGTCACCATGGGGAGCTCCGGTATTGCTAGTGAAGAAGAAGGATGGGAGTATGAGACTCTGTGTGGATTACAGGCAACTAAATAAAGTGACAATAAAAAATAAGTACCCTCTCCCGAGAATAGATGATTTGATGGACCAGCTGGTAGGTGCTAAGGTGTTTAGCAAAATTGATTTGAGGTCAGGTTATCATCAGATTAAAGTGAAAGATGAAGATATCCAGAAGACATCGTTCAGAACGAGGTATGGACATTATGAATACTCTGTGATGCCGTTTGGTGTCACCAATGCACCAGGGGTGTTTATGGAGTATATGAACCGAATCTTCCACAGCTACTTGGATCGGTTTGTGGTGGTTTTCATAGACGACATTCTGGTGTACTCTAAGTCTGAAGAGGAGCATGCAGAGCACTTGAGGTTGGTGCTAGAAGTGTTGAAAGAGAAGAAGCTTTATGCTAAGTTGTCAAAGTGTGAGTTCTGGCTGAATGAGGTAAGCTTCTTGGGTCACATTATTTCTGGTGATGGTATAGCTGTGGACCCAACCAAGGTTGATGCAGTATTGCAGTGGGAGAGCCCAAAGTCAGTGACTGAGATCAGAAGTTTCTTGGGGTTGGCTGGTTACTATAGGAGGTTCATTGAGGGTTTCTCTAAGCTAGCCCTTCCGTTGACTCAATTGACGTGTAAGGGAAAAGCTTTTGTGTGGGATGCTAAGTGTGAGGAAAGCTTCAATGAGTTGAAGAGGAGGTTGACAACATCTCCAGTGTTAGTGTTGCCTGTTCCGGATCAACCGTTTGTTGTGTATTGTGATGCTTCCAAGATGGGTTTGGCAGGTGTGTTGATGCAGGATGGGAAGGTAGTGGCTTATGCGTCCAAACAATTGAGGACACATGAGAAGAACTATCCTACTCATGATTTGGAGTTGGCCGCTATTGTATTTGTGCTGAAGATTTGGAGGCACTATTTGTACGGTACTAGATTTGAGGTATTCAGTGACCACAAGAGTTTGAGATACTTGTTTGACCAGAAGGAGCTGAATATGAGACAGAGACGTTGGTTAGAGCTGCTGAAAGACTATGATTTCGGCTTGAACTACCATCCCGGCAAAGCTAATGTCGTGGCTGATGCTTTAAGTCGGAAGACTTTGCATATGTCAGCAATGATGGTGAAGGAGTTGGAGTTGATTGAGCAATTCCGTGATTTGAGCCTGGTTTGTGAAGTAACACCACAGATTGTTAGACTGGGTATGCTGAGGATTAGTAATGATTTCCTGGTTAGTATCAGAGACGCCCAAAAGTTGGGTGTGAAGCTGGTGGATTTGTTGGTTGCAGGTGATCAAGCTGTGGATGGTGATTACAGGTTGGATTCCCAGGGTGTATTGAGATTCAGGGATAGGATTTGTGTTCCTGATAATGCTGAGATGAAGAGGATGATACTTGAGGAGAGCCATAGGAGAAAGCTGAGTATTCATCCAGGGGCTACAAAAATGTATCATGACTTGAAGAAATTGTTCGTGGTGGCTGGTATGAAGAAGGATATAGCACGCTTGTATATGCTGCTTTGACTTGCCGTAAGTCAAAGATCGAGCACCGAAGCTGCGAGGTTGATGCAACCATTAGAGGTTCCGGAATGGAAATGGGATAGCATTTCCATGGATTTTGTGACTGGGTTGCCAAACACTGTGAGGGGATTTGACTCTATTTGGGTGATTGTGGATAGGTTGACTAAGTCTGCTCATTTCATTCCTATCAACATCACTTATCCGGTGTCGAGGTTAGCGGGGATATACATTCAGGTGATTGTGAAGCTGCATGGTGTCCCGAAGAGCATTGTGTCTGATAGAGACCCTAGGTTCACTTCTGACTTTTGGAGGAGCTTGCAGGAGTCATTGGGGTCCAGATTGAGGTTGAATTCAGCTTATCATCCTCAGACTGATGGGCAGACAGAGAGAACCATTCAGTCCTTGGAGGATTTATTGAGAGCATGTGTGCTAGAGCAGGGAGGTGCGTGGGATACCCACCTTCCATTGATTGAGTTCACTTACAACAACAGCTACCATTCGAGTATAGGGATGGCTCCTTTCGAGGCAGTGTATGGGCAGAGGGGTAGGACTCCTTTATGTTGGCATGAGTCTGGTGAGAGTGTTGTTCTTGGACCTAAAGTTGTTAGGGAGACTACAGAGAAGGTAAAAATGGTCAGGGAGAAAATGAAAGAGTCTCAGAGCAGGCAGAAAAGTTACCATGATAGGAGGAGAAAAGACTTAGAATTTCAGGCTGGTGAGCATGTATTCTTGAGGGTCACGCCTATGACTGGTGTTGGGCGTGCACTGAAAGCAAAGAAGTTGACTCCTAGATTTATTGGACCGTACCAGATCACTGAGAGGGTTGGAAAGGTTGCTTATAGGGTGGCTTTGCCGCCTAATATTTCGAACTTGCACGACGTGTTCCACGTGTCACGACTCGTATATATTCGGACCGTCTCACGTGACTCACATGGATGATGTGGAGGTACGTGAGAATCTCACTGTGGAGACTATGCCAGTGAGGATTGATGATAGAGAAGTGAAGGTGTTGAGAGGGAATGACATTGCTTTGGTCAAAGTAGTTTGGTTGGGAGCTGCTGGTGAAAGCATGACTTGGGAGCTGGAGAGTAGGATGCGTGAGTCTTATCCAGAGCTATTTGACTCAGGTATGAATTTCGAGGACAAAATTTCCTAAGTGGGGGAGAGTTGTAACACCCTAAATGATTTAATTAATTAGTTGATTAAATTATTTAAAGTGTTGCACCTATCATTTTGAATTACAACCTTCCTTACTAACTTACTAACCCAAATGCTACTACAACCCAACTCTCACTCATTTACTAGCCCAAATCCAATTAATTCATTGACTCACTTACAAACAATCCATATTATTATGCTATATTTAAAAATTACAACAAAATACTTAATTCAAATACTTTTAAACGTTGTCTTAGCTATTTGAAAAGAATTAAAAGAGAGTGATTTATATACTACATATATTTGAGTAGATTTTTTTTAAAGATTTATGTTAGCCTTTTTTATGTTAGTTAATTTTCACTCTGTTTTAAATTATTTTTGTCTTGGAAAAAACCGAACCAACCGAACCAATCCAAACCGCATTGTTTTGGTTTGGTTTGGTTCTGTTTTATTTTAGAAACCCAACCGAACCAAACCAAACCGAGTGAATATAGCATAATAATTTATATACTACATATATTTGAGTAATTGATGAAGTCTCAGCATCATTACTAGAATCTATTTTTGACTATGTGATTGCAATATTGTTAGGTGTTGAGGAGCGGATAGACTTGGAGAAAGTGAGAAAGATCAGAGAGTATATGATAGGGCAGCTTATGGAATTCATCAATTAACAGTGACTTCATTCAAGTTCTATATGTTCATTTTGCATTGAACTTATTGGTTAATATTACATAAGAAGAGTTCTGTTTTCTATTTTATATTCTGAACTTATTGGTTGTTGTAATTTTCTGAACTTATGGTTGTTGTAATTGATCTTATTTTATGACGTCACAAGCAAGGAATTTGAAGTGATTGGATGCTTTATTCACGTGATTTGTGACAACTTACTTTTTAGAATATTTGTTGCTTATGTTTCTTTGATTGTTTTTAGGGCTGATGGGCTTGGTTGGGCCCATGAAGTTAGGTGGGCCTTTTTAAAAAAATGAATTTTAGGGCATGTGGGCTGGGCTGGGCCCATAGGGCTTTATGGGGCTTGGGTGAGTGGGCTTTGGGGCCCATGGGCCTTTTGGCCCTACGGCCATGTGGGGCAATAGGCTAGGCCCATGCCAAATTGACGGCTCTCTCATTGTAATCCGAGTACCTTTGTAATTTCTACTATTCTAATCCTAATAAAACATTTATTCAAGTACATTGGCGCCCATCGTGGGGCCTGGTAAATTCATTACTGACCACACACTTTCTTCCTATTCAGTATGGTTACCACCTGTCAAGCATGTCGGGGGAATCCCCCAGTGTCGCCCAACAATGCAACCATACCAACACGAGCGTCCCGTCGTCAGGACCGACCTCGAAACCAATATCCTCCCACTCTGGAAACTGTACCAATACCAGTAACAAAGGGTGTTCAAAACCGAACCAAACCAATAGGGAAACCGCAAACCGAACCAAACCAAACCGAAAACCGCAAAAAACCGCTTTTGATCGGTTTTGTTCGGTTCTTTTTTTCATTGCACCGCACGGTTTGGTTCGGTTCGCGGTTTTGATTTCCGAAACCGAACCAAACCAAACCGCAAGTAACACTAAGGCTTTTGAATTACAACCTTCCTTACTAACTTACTAACCCAAATGCAATTACAACCCAACTCTCACTCACTTACTAGCCCAAATCCAATTAATTCATTGACTCACTTACAAACAATCCATATTATTATGCTATATTTAAAAATTACAACAAAATACTTAATTCAAATACTTTTAAACGTTGTCTTAGCTATTTGAAAAGAATTAAAAGAGAGTGATTTATATACTACATATATTTTAGTAGATTTTTTTTTAAAGATTTATGTTAGCCTTTTTTATGTTAGTTAATTTTCACTCAGTTTTAAATTATTTTTGTCTTGGAAAAAACCGAACCAATCCAAACCGCATTGTTTTGGTTTGGTTTGGTTCTGTTTTATTTTAGGAACCCAACCGAACCAAACCAAACCGCATGTAATTTTACCTTGCGGGTCGGTTCACTTTTTGTCTCAAAACCGAACCAAACCACACCGCGAACAACCCACCAGTAACCGCCATAATTTTGACTCCAACAACCAACCCAGTCATTGTTGAAACCCATGATCATCAACCCCAGAGTTCAACACAACCAATGTTCGAAGAACACCCTCTTCTCATTGGTGTTAATGTGGTCATCGATGAACTCTGTAAACAGAACCAGTCTTTGCAACAGCAAGTGAACATCATTCAACAAGAACGGGATCCAGACACCCTAGATGGCGTAAAATTTGAGAAACCCCAACCACTAATTGATGTTATCATGTCTGACCTTGTACCACCTAACTTCAAGCCTCATCCTTTGGAGAATTATGATGGACGAAAAGATCCACAAAAACATTTGACAGCCATATATATGGGCTCAAGCAAGCTCCTAGAGTTTGGTATGAAAGGTTGAGTAGCTTCTTGATCAAAAATAACTTTACAAGAGGAAAAGTGGATACTACACAGTTTAAAAAATCTCTTGAAAAAGATTTTTTGATTGTTCAAATTTATATTGATGATATCAATTTTTGATCAACAAATGAAAAACTATGCAAATATTTTTGAAATCTTATAAAAAAGTGAGCTTGAAATGAGTATGATGGGTGAGTTAAGATTCTTTCTAGGTTTGCAAATAAAACATTTTGATGAAGGTATTTTGTTTGTCAAGAAAAATATATTAAATACCGTCTCAAGAAATACAAAATGAATGAGGCAAAAGTCATGGCAACACCTATGCAAGTATACACAATCGCGACAGTAATATAGTGATAAAAGTAGAGATCGTATCCACAGGGATTGATGTTAATTTCAAAGTTTAACTTACACTAACACTTAGTGAAACAAGTAGCAAAGTCGTATAGTCACAAGTAACAATAAACAGGAGTGTTTGAATAGAACAGTTAAAAGAGTAGTTCAAATATGAGAGAGACAAGTTGGACTGCTTGTTGCTAAGTAAATCCCCAAAAGTAAAGCGTTATAACTTCAAACGCTATAGCGTCAAGCGCTGTAGCATTTGATATTGTGCCTTTCAGTCACTAACGCCAGGGTTTTGTTACAAGACTCCTATGTCTAGGTTCTAAATAAGTCCACCCCTGTATAATAAAGAACTCACAGCTTTTGCCCTATGAACTATTGCTTTTCTATGTCTAGACAAAGCAAACGTTGTTTAAATGTCTTTAAACAACCTTTCATTCATATCAATCTTTCAGTTAGATTCATGGACCATTCCTGTACCCATAAATGTACTCATTTTAAGTGGTTAACCCTAAAACAAGTTTGAAAGAATTAAAATGAAAAGATTGAAACGAAAAACGTGAAATATTATAAACGCAATACTAAAGGTTCATTACAAGCTTAAAGCAATCCAACTACAAGTGTTTCGCTCATGTTGAGCATCATCAACAAAATACAAGTTAAATAACTCATATTACCGTAAACAAGACTAAGGGAAACAATTGCAAAAGATACAAACCGAAGGTTCCAACTCATAAACAGAGACAACGCTATAACGTCAGCTTCACAACGCTAATAATGGTAAACTATAACTTAAAAATAAAAGCTTAAAAGTGTTTTAATGGAGGAGAAGGTTGTCTAGTTTTTCTTCCAAAAAACTCTCTCTAGCTTCGACTGTGGGAGTGAAATGGTGAAGAAGAATATATCTTGTGTGTATCTCCAAAAGGTACTTTATGCAAAAGGTGATTGACACATCTCACCAACCAAGGTTATTCTCCACTCTCCAATTGCCAAGTGTCCCTCTCTAGCCAATAAGCCACACACCCGTCGGTGTACAGTAGCACAGTGTACTATGACTTGACTTTAAGTATTTGGCGCCAAAAGTGAACTTTTATCTTTTATACTCTGCTGGCCCTGCCTTTCAACGTTATAACGCTTGACGCTATAACGCTAGCAAACACATTAAAACACTCACAAGGGCACCAGATGTGCCGAAATAATAGCAAAACAGTATCAAGCCCTTCTTTATCCTAAACTAACAGATTATAATAAATAAGACACTATAATTACTTGATAACTTACTTAAATTTAAGGAATAGAGGTATAAATAACTCATATAAATATGAGTTATCAGGACCATCATTCACCGGCACTTCAGGATCAACATCCTCAACATTGTTGGCCTCGGCGTTCTCCATATCAGCATTGTCAACCTCGGTGTTGTTGACCTCTTCTCCAATTAGCTCAGGGGGGGTGTAACACCCCCTTTCTAATTACTACTAATTAGCCCATTTAAAATCAGAGTTTTCAAAAACTTTTCCACGCACCACAAAGAGAGTGCTACATTTTCATCAAACAACATAAAATAGCATTTAAACGCTCAAACACAACTAGTGTGTGATATATAGCACATCAAAATGGGGCGAACCCTCAAAACACCAGTTTAGTTTTACAACAATCCAGAAAATAGTTCACCAGCCCAGCGGAATAACAATGAGTTTAAACATATCCAATACATCATCAATATCAGTCTGATAATCATCAAAATAAAATACTAAGTAAATAAAACGCCCCGCCCCAGGTGCTACATATCAGAGCATGACTCAATCGGACCTACTAGAAGGTAGAAGAACCTTCACGCGCTATCACCTGCAGGTTGCCGACATAAGAAGCAACACGAAAGCATTAGGGTGAGTCTCTTTACATAAATAATAACAAATAGGATAAGCATTATATTTGGGAAGGTTAACTAGAAGCACACAAGCACGACAATTATCCTTACACATCAACAAATTCACAATCACTAAGAATACACCATTCAATGTATGATCAATGCATCAAATGGATACCCAAACTCCACGGGCCATGCATGTGGATCCATCTCCCAAAATAAGCCTTGAGGGCACACCCAATTTTACGGTCGAAGCCTCATCACCCAAATAAATGCACATGGTTTATGAGACGCCATGAACAATGCACCAATCACACCCAAATCACACCATATTCCACATAACATGCATGAAGCATAATCACCCACATTTAATTAAACTCCCATTGCCATTAATTAATTCACCATCACCCAAATAAGCTTTGCGGGCACTCCCAATAATTTACAATAAGGCTGAAGCCCACTCCCTTATGATTATTTACATCATTAAACACATCACCCATTAGCACACCCTAAAGTATAACTCTAAGGCTAACAATTAATGTCAAGGACCAATTTCACACATAAGGACCAACTTGTCACATAAGGACCAAACCGACACCCACAAGGACTAAACGGTCACCTAGGGACTAGACAGTCACATGGGGACCAAAACAACACATTAAAAGAACCAACAGTGCATAAGGACCAAAATAGCATTTTTAAGGATGAAACCGGTGAAGAGGACCAAAATAGTACTTTTAAGGACTAAATAGTGAAAAGGACCAAAACAATATTTTTATACAGCACTAGACACAACACAGCAGCATAGGCGCACTGGGCACGCCAAAATGGCGCCCAGTCTTGCGCCACACACCTGCACACACATCTACACGCACACGGCGCGCTGGGCACGCCAAAATGGCGCCCCTGCATGCGCCCTGCACCACCCAAAGAACCGCCAAAGATTCCAAAGAACACTGGCGCCACTAGGCGCACAGCCTAGGCCAAAATGGCGCCCCCCTTGTTCACACAGCAACCGATGGCCTAACCTCAACCCCACACCATTCAAACCACTTCATTCAAGCAATTCCTCAACACCCAATCATCACCATAACTCCTCCTATTGATTTTAATTAGACTCCATGCAATTATCACATTAACACCAATTAATTCAACAATACATAAACACCCATTTATTTCAACAACACCTAAACACCCATTTAATTCAACAACACCTAAACACCCATTTAATTCAACAACACATAAACACCCATTTAATTCAACAACACCTAAACACCCATTTAATTCAACAACACCTAAACACCCATTTAATTCAACAACACCTAAACACCCATTTAGTTCAACAACACATAAACACCCATTTAATTCAAATAACACATAAACACCCATTTAATTCAAATAACACATAACCAATTAATTACCCTAAAACCTAACCCACACATAACTACTCATCATATGACCTATTATGCATGAAAGAGAGCCCCCTAACCTTAGAAATTGGAGAACTCTAGAAACCTCTCCTTCACCACTTCAAGAACCACCCAAAATAGATGCTCCACTACTTTGAGCTTCAAAACCCCATCCATGGCAAAGTGAAAATGAGAAGGAATTAGTGTGTGAAACTTACACTAATAGAAAGAGAAAGGAAAATGAAGAAGATTGGTGTCAAAACCCACTTACCCCAAGCCAAAGTGAAGAAATGCTTCCCCCCCCCCCCTTTACATTGCTGGCCGTCGGCCTCCCCCTTGTTTCCCCCTCTCCTTTTCTTTCCTTTCTTCCAAAATGGGAAGGAAACCCCACCCCCTAGGTTTATTTAATTGGATATGGCCCTACTAAGGGTCCATGGGCCCTTTATTTGCACCACCTAGCTATTTAAACACCTCCTGAACAACCTAAATCCTAAATTAATTATTTGACTTAATAAAATGTTGTAACTCTTAACTAACTTAATTACACAAATAATTAAATTCACCACTCCCTTATTTACTACCCAACACCTCTTAGTTATATTAAGCACCCTATTATTCTTTTTAATATAACTAATCACTATAACACCTAATTAAATAAAAACTCCAAATTAATTATTTGACTTAAATAAATGTTGCAAGCCTTAAATAACTTAATTAAACGAATAATTAAATTATTTTGGGGCGTTACAACTCTCCCCCACTTAGAATATTTTCGTCCTCGAAATTCTACGCCAAACTCATGAACTCAACATCAAACCTCCTTATCACCTCTAACCATTCTCATCTATGTTCTATCGTACACGCAACAGACCAAATACCCTCCTCTACACTCTTACTCTCCCAAATAGGTATTCTAACCTGTAGGTTATCAAAATCCTACACGACTACCCAAAACTGGACAGATTCTGTCCTCCCACTTCATTTCACTCTAGACTGATTTAAACTCGACCAAATGGGACAAAACCTTAGCCCGAACGAAAATAATTTGAGTATAGTTTCTAATGGAAAAAGAATCGTTCAAAACGGAGTTCATTTGGGGACACAAAACCTGCAAAAACCGAACTACTCATAGTTTGACTCTAGAAATTTGACCCGACTTTGGAGACTCATAACTGGAGCTACACACTCTGAATTTAACGAAACCAGTGCCAAAACGACCGCTTTTAAGTCTATTTTCAAAAAATTCAGCCACATAATTTTTGAATCAACCAAACAAGATGCAGCTTTTAAAAATATCAAACAAAGGTCCAAAATGAACAAAACCATAAGCAAGCAAAACTCATCATGATCAATCACCAAACCAACTATAGTCATCACATACTCATGCATTTCATCAAACACCACATAAGTATCACCTCGGGCGCAATTTTCTCTTGCTCTTAGGACTTTCCCCGTTTGTCAGAGCTCAACTTTGAGCCTTTGTCAGCGCTCGAGTTATTCCCTTTGGGCTTTTGGGACTTGCTTCTCGTGTCAGCATGGGAAGCAAACTCGCCCTTCTTCGAAACAGATGGGACAACCTTTTTCTCGGATGGTTTTTGGATTATGATGGTGGTGTCAATGGTGGATCTGGCCATAAGCTCTTCAATCCTATCCATCTTTCCTGCAAGGAATAGATCAGCGTCAGAATTGACATATAAACGATCAAAAAGAAATCATAAGACGAAGAGAACTACAATTATCAAAGTATTCTTTGAGCTTGGCCTCGGACTTGGCCAACTCATCGAACATAGAGTCGTAATGGAGTTTCAGTCCTCTCTTGGCCAACTTTTTCCCCCACTAGTTAATCAGTCTAAACGACTCCACGTCGTCTCCTCTCAGCGTGTTGGGTTTCACTGCGTAGTCGGAATTCTCAATCACAACCTCGTTGCGGGTGAAGTGGTGAGCTCGGCTCCAGCTCAGTGGGAAGTATGACTTGACCAAGTTTCCATTGTTGATCCCGACAATAGATCTTTTCGCGCACCATTTAAAGTTTGAAAGAAGAAGAAAACTGCCTTGAAGTTTTTATTTGAATCGTTTGCCGGGAAGATGTACGAACGTTCCCCCTTATTCCGGAACCCGATGTGGACATGCCCAGTCCCATCCGATCCAACTGCAACTTTGCGTGTCACGTTGAACATGGTAAAGAAGGCTCGGGCGGTACTCCATGGTAAGCTCGAATCCTATCGTGAGAACCCCCCAACAATTCGAAGAACAATTGCGGCAGAGTCGCCTCGTCGATACCTTAGAACTTGCCGATGAAAGGAGTTCAGAGGAAGACGGACATTCATCGCCTCCAGCGCTGCTCCATAGAAGAAATATCCGAAGTGCTTGTGGTCGCTACACACCGAGACCCCAGGCACCAATGTCAGCCTCCATTTTTCTCCCTCAGGCGGGTTCAGATAATGCTTCTCAAAGTAAGATACGGGTTTGTCCGGCTTCAATTTGGCATGTGTTTTCCAAACTTCGGTAGAGACCCATTTATACACCTCCTCTACGGCCTCGGCGTGATCTTCCACGGTATTCACTGAAGCAGCAGGTCGGGAGTTCACCTCAGTGTCTTCACCCCCAGTACTAACGGATGATCACCTCTTCGGGGTATGAGCTGGAACTGAGAAACTCGACTTTGTTGAAGCATTCATGTACGTAGTGCTGATAAGAGACCGCGATCCCATGGGGGCCGGAATAGGCTAGCCAACGGCCGACCTCTTAAACATCGGCTTTCCGGGGGGAACAAGCTTTGTCTCTCTTCACTCTTTGTCCGGACCATCTGCAATAGAGGGTGCTACTATCACTCGTTTGACTACTGTCAACTTTGTCATATGTCTGCCTGAATTAAGCCGAGCGGAGATCGCGTACTCTACCAGGAACACGGTGCGACTCTCTACAGACGAAGTCAGCCCCGGAGAGCAAACCAATTCTAGAGGTAAAAATTAAATTCTTTAAAAGATAAAGTATCACAGAACTAACCTTTTTGTGCCACTTCACCTTATATATCTCCCCAAATGTATGAAGAAGAAGCAACATCCCTATTCAAAGGCGCAATCCCGATGTATTTCTTTCGCAAGTCCGCGAAGCGCCACCTCGAGACACCCAAACGCCACGTCAATGTCGCTCCATCGACTCAGGCCAAGACCGTGGCATTGTCATCATGACTCTCCCACCAATCGCAGTAACTTAAGCCGAGGCCGACCTCAATGCTCCCCCCTCGACTTGGGGGGCCACTAGTTAATCAGTCTAAACGACTCCACGCCGTCTCCTCTCACCGTGTTGGGTTTCACTGCGTAGTCGGGATTCTCAATCACAACCTCGTTGCGTGTGAAGTGGTGAGCTCGGCTCCAGCTCAGTGGGAAGTATGACTTGACCAAGTTTCTTGTTGATCCCGACAATAGATCTTTTCGCGCACCATTTAAAGTTTGAAAGAAGAAGAAAACTGCCATGAAGTTTTTATTTGAATCGTTTGCCGGGAAGATGTACGAACGTTCGCCCTTATTCCGGAACCCGATGTGGACGTGCCCAGTCCCATCCGATCCAACTGCAACTTTGCGTGTCACGTTGAACATGGTAAAGAAGGCTCGGGCGGTACTCCATGGTAAGCTCGAATCCTATCAGGAACCCCCAACAATTCAGCAACAATTGCGACAAAGCTGCCCTCAGATACCTTAGAACTTGCCGATGAAAGGAGTTCAGAGGAAGACGGAAATTCATCGCCTCCAGCGCTGCTCCATAGAAGAAATATCCGAAGTGCTTGTGGTCGCTACACACCGAGACCCCAGGCACCAATGTCAGCCTCCATTTTTCTCCCTCAGGCGGGTTCAGATAATGCTTCTCAAAGTAAGATACGAGTTTGTCCGGCTTCAATTTGGCATGTGTTTTGCAAACTTCGGTAGAGACCCATTTATACACCTCCTCTACGGCCTCGGCGTGATCTTCCACGGTATTCACTGAAGCAGCAGGTCGGGAGTTCACCTCAGTGTCTTCACCCCCAGTACTCACGGATGATCACCTCTCCGAGTTATGAGCTGGAACTGAGAAACTCGACTTTGTTGAAGCATTCATGTACGTAGTGCTGAAAAGAGACCGCGATCCCTTGGGGGCCGGAATAGGCTAGCCAACGGCCGACCTCTTAAAGATCGGCTTTCCGGAGGGAACAAGCTTTGTCTCTCTTCACTCTTTGTCCGGACCATCTTCAATAGAGGGTGCTACTATCACTCGTTTGACTACTGTCTACTTTGTCATATGTCTGCCTCAGTTAAGCCGAGGCGAGATCGCGTACTCTACCAGGAACACGGGGCGACTCTCTACATATGAAGTCAGCCCCGGCGAGCAAACCAATTCTAGAGGTAAAAATTAAATGCTTTAAAAGATAAAGTATCACGGAACTAACCTTTTTGCGCCACTTCACCTTATATATCTCCCCAACAGGTATGAAGAAGAAGCAACATCACTGTTCAGTGCGCCATCCCGACAGTATTTCTGCAAGTCTGTGAAGCGTCACCTCGAGACACCCAAACGTCACGTCAATGTCGCTCCACTGACCAGTCAGCACGTGGCATTGTCATCATGACTCTCCCACCAATTGCAGGCAACTTAAGCCGAGGCCGACCTCAATGCTCCCCCTCGACTTGGGGGGCCACTGTTTCGGAGGGTCTTGCAGGTACCCCCCACCCGACATGGATCTTCAAGCTATCCCGGATTGGCCGAACTATCTTCAACCTCCGAGTTTCCTCTCCTCACTGAAGACTTATCTCTCTTTCCTGGACCTCACAAAACAAGTACCCGGACCTCAGATCGAGTCCGAAGTCCAGGTACCGAACAAATAAAAAAATTCGAATCTGCCACAAAGTTCAACATATGTTCATCAGCAGGGTCGGCCCTTGGGTTGTTTAGCCTTGTCTTTGCATAACAGTGGCCTCAAAGAACACAGGCCTCAAATTTCAATACAATATTTTTGGGGCCCAAAAATTTAAATTAAGATATATATATATATATATATATATATATATATATATATATATATATATCTATTACTTGTACTGGCACGGATAGTTATATATATTAAACCAAAATTGACATTTAAATAGTCAAATAATATACAAAATATTCACTATATATATAAAAATAAATAAATGTTTAAACATATATATTATATATCATAATGAATGGATAAAAGTCGGTGTACAAAGATATCGACGTGTCATATAACACACTAAAACATACAACTGCATTTTTAAAAGTGCCAAAAAATAATTTAAAATTTTATGACAAAATGCATGAGATGCATACCCGTGTTGCTTATAACAATAAAATCGAATTCCCATAGGTTCACACGCTTAGCGATAACAAATTATGAAGGATATATTACAATATAGATGAGACATTCTATTATCGTATATCATTTTCCTTTTGGCATTAGTAATAGTAATGTGCTTTTCTATATACTCAATCAGAATACATTCGATGATAATCATATTTTCATCGGTTTCAAGTTTCGTTTTAGTACTTTGTTTGAATACTTTTATATTAATTTTCCTTCATTTAATTATTACAAAACATTATAAGACAGGAAACACAATCCTTTTCCGGACAAAACCCCACATCCCATTTGAAATTATAATATATAATTTTATTTTATATATATATATATATAAATATAAATTTAATTTCCTACTATTATATAAATATTTAAAATAGTTGAAGTAATTATATTACGTTGTCTAAACAAATGAATTTAGACCCGTCTTTGTACCGCACTGTAAATTATACTAGTATATATATATATATATATATATATATATATATATATATATATATATATATATATATATATATGTTCAAGGGTGTATCAAGAATTACAAGGGCTCCCAATAGCAATTGGGCGCCGGCCCACCCAGCGCAAACTGCACAAGTAAGTCGCTTGGACCGCAATTCTCGCTACCGGCAAATCTTCGCTAACTGGTCGGCACTTCTGATATATATATGCCATTCGCACATGGCATCGTGCACGCTTCTCTTACCTTGTGTTATCTCGCCCGAGCGACCTCTCACTAGATCGTCGGAGTGTCTTTGCAAGTACCACCCGAGGTGCTCAGCGTGAAGCCAGGACCGGTCCTCTCCTTCGTTCAACGACCGGCCCAGTCAGCAGGACAACAACAACTTCAACACTTCATTGGTCAAGGTACGATCAATTGGCGACCACGATGGGAGGCCCGAGCGCTATCCTACTCCATTCATGGCTCCACGCGATCGGCCCCGCACGCGGCCTCATCTCGACTCAACCCTCCCGCGAGAATCACCTCAACAAGAGCCCTCGGTGCAGGCGGCGAGGACCTATCCTAGAACAGGTACAACGGCTCGCTCATCAATCGATCTGGCCGAGCCGGCCGAGGCGGGATTGCGCACCCTTTGCGAGCATATCACTCGTGTCATCCTTCAAGTCTTTGCAAAACAAGAATCACTCATTGCGGTCGAGACGAGTTGATCGCTCAATCACGAAAAAGAGGGTCGACCTCGGACCGCCAAATGAGCGCCAACGGAGAACCCTCTCGCTCAAGGTCGCCCTTCGCCACCACCGCACGCCTCCTCGAAGGAGCGCCCTCGCGAGGAAGCACTTCTCACCGATCCCGATGCGTCGAAATAGGGTGCACATGTCGCCCCTAGCAGAACGCGTCGCGTGACGCCGTTCCCCTCTCGCTTATGGAGATGAAGATCCCGCTATCGCCCCGAGTCGGTCGCCGCCTACCGTATTCTCTCTAGAGTCCTCCTTCTCGAAGGTCGAGAAGTCGATCGTGGGACTCGTCACGAAGAGTTTGATGATTATCGTGATGGAGAAATCAGGGATGTCCCCCAGCGACCGAGGAGACACCATTTCAGGCGACCCAGGGGACAATCTTCTCAAATGCCACCGTCGTATGGTCCGCCAGCGAGCGGTGTGTTCTACGAAATGCCGAGTAATGGGGCATACCTTCCCATGCAACCTTTTGGGCTGAGTGGTATCCCGACCGGCCATGGACCCTTAGTTAGAGAGATACGCCGTTACCGTATCCCCAGAGACCTGAGGAAACCCCCAAATTTGAATAAATTCAACGGCTGTGGGGATCCAGACAGACACTTAAGGTACTTCAACAATTACTGCAGCTATAAGGAGCTAGGAACGACCATGAAGTGCAGACTCTTTCCACAGTCGCTCGAGGAACGAGCACTGGAGTGGTGGGAGAGCCTACCGCCCAACACCATCTCGTCTTGGGACGGCCTGGTTAGAACATTCTTGTCCAACTACACGGCCAACAGATGCCTAGAGCGGTATGAAGAACACTTGGATACGATTATCCAAGGGGACAACGAATCATTGAGACAGTACATAGAGCGATTCAACGCCGAGGCCGATCAGGTGCGCGACCTGACTGATAGAGACAAGCTGAAGTATCTCAAGCGTGGGATCAGATCGGACCACGCTTTTGCGAAGAGTTCGCCTAAATCGTTACATGGATCCGACCATGTTCCTACGAAGGGCCAACGATCATATGGCCTATGAAGAAGCACTATTCGCTAGAAAGGTTGCGTCGCGGCGCGCCCGTAGAAAGAGCAGGACAAGTCACTTGAAGAACAAGACAGTCCTCGTGATAATAGAAACGTACTAACGATCTATGAATAAATGTCGCGCGCTCTTTTCCCGACTGTGGTTTTTACGAGGCCCGACCTTTAAAAGTCGTACTTTGTAATCTATTTCGCATGCAAGAATGAATGATTGGTAGCTCGCCGTGCGAGTAAGCGTGAGAGCGTAGGCCCCGAGCGGTCTACAATCGAGTGCCATCGAAATGGCCCAATCGAGCGCCATCGAAATGGCCCAAGGGTCAGAAGGACCCACAAACAAGCGTAGGCCCCGAGCGGTCTACAATCGAGCGCCATCGAAATGGCCCAAGGGTCAGAAGGACCCACAAACAAGCGTAGGCCCCGAGTGGTCTACAATCGAGTGCCATCGAAATGGCCCAAGGGTCAGAAGGACCCACCAACAGAGTAGGCCCCGAGCGGTCTACAATCGAGTGCCATCGGTGGCCCAAGGGTCGGCGACCCGCCAACAAGTGTAGGCCCCGAGCGGTCTACAATCGAGCGCCATCGAAATGGCCCAAGGGTCAGAAGGACCCACAAACAGAGTAGGCCCCGAGCGGTCTACATCGAGCGCCACCGAGTTGGCCCAATCGAATGTCACCGCGTTGACCTACGTCAAGTGCTACCGAGTTGGCACAACCACCAGTGTCATCGAATGACCGAGGTCGAGCAATGACCCAATAACGAGCATTGACTGCCGAACACGGCCAGAAGAGACCGGCTACGATGAGGGTCGTCTAACCTAGTAAGCCCATTGCCAAAAATCGCAAAACGCGTCGAACAAGTCCGCTACGATAGCGGCCCGCTGAGGTCACAATCGAGCTGTTTCCGAAACGAAATAGGCAATGAGTGACAGCACTCGAACGAATTTGAGCGACCCGAGAATGATCGCACCTCCTGAAACGAGCAATATCCAAGTAGACTTCGTAAGTTAAGGAGGTCGGCCGAGTCCCGACCAATTGGATCGCTCTCCAGCATGAATGGCAGCATCCACACCTCGGCAGTGGCATCATCCACATCCCAACCAAGTGCCATCGAATGGTCCAAGAGTCAAAGATTGACCCACGAACAAGCGCGGACCTCGAGCGGCCTGGCGAGAGTAGGGCGCCGAACGACCTACAACAAAGGCAGCCAACGAATGGCCTCCAACAGCCATTTCTGACAGTCGCTCCCCGTAGGTCACCCCGCGAGACTAGACAGGGGCAACATATCGAGCCTCGACTGGCGCGCATGACCCCGCGGGGCGACCTCGTGGCAAGATCCGGTCCCAAGCGACCCAAAGGCTGAGACTACAAGACGGATCGCGATCGGGTGTGGCAAATGACCACACACTTCGAGAGATGGAGACCAATCGCGCAATGCAACCCGACCGCTTACAACATTACTTGAAGGTAACGATTCAAGCCTCGGCCGCCTTCTGCGACCTAGGCTTGGGGGCAAATCGCTCGTGTATCGGCAATTACAAGGGCTCCCAATAGCAATTGGGTCGCCGCCCACCTGACCAGCGCAACCGCCCAAGTAAGTCGCTTGACCGCACTTCGCCACGGCGAAATCTTCGCTAACGGTCGGCACTCTACAAAGATATATATGCCATTCGCATACGGCATCGTGTGCGCTTCTTACCTTGTGTTATCTCGCCCGAGCGACCTCTCACTAGATCGTCGGAGTGTCTTTGCAGTGTACCACCCGAGGTGCTCGGGCAGGAAGCCGGGACCGGTCCTCTCCTTCGCTTCAACGATCGCCCAATCGTGAGACAACAACAACTTCAACACTTCATTGGTCAAGGTATTTATCAATATATATATATATATATATATATATATATATATATATATATATATATATATATAGTTTATTTGTCATTGATTCAATAAATTGCATAGGTACCTTGATGGTAAGATGCTTTTCGCTGGATGTCACTACGTCCTGGCCAACCTCGGTTCAAGTCTAAACACTTTTACGTTTTACAATCCCCTTCATTATTATATAATTATATATATGCACTCTGTCGTTGTTTTATTTCAGTATGGCTTGCTTTTTTTTTTGTCTTATTTTATATTTTTAGAAAGAATTAATAATCTTGACAAAAAAAAAGAAAGAATTAATAATAGTAATAATAATTATTATTATTTTAAATGTTGCTATTAGAATTTTATTTTTTTACAGCTTGCCTAGTACTTTTATTTTTTTTGGTAAGTAGATTTATTATTTGCTAATCGTACTTGTTCGTAGTTTAGCTGCATAGAAAAATATATAATTTATACCAAATGTTTGATAACTGTGTAAATTTAATTATAGCTTTCAAATATTAAAATAATTGATATGTTTTTTGAATAAATTTTTAAATTGGCTTCTCACAAGTTTGACCCCCTCGAGGGCCTAAATTTTAAGATTCGCACAAGCCCTCTGTTCCCAGCCGACCGCTCAGGAAGGCTCGGATACGCGACACTTCCTAGCCGACTCATCCGGGCCTAGAAGACGAGGACTGACAGACAAAGACCACCTCTCCCTCAGCAGCGAGACTCTAGACGGCTATACAGGGCGAGGGACCCCCCTCGGCCAGAAGTGATCGACGGCTCCTACGAGCTCGGCACCAACCGGACTCTAGCTAGATATATTAGGAAAGCCCGAGAATCTCGCCAAAAATCTCGCTGCATTCATGTGTAATACTTATGAGCATTCATGACACCTTGTAATATTGTAATATAAATATAAGCCCCTGAGGCCAATGAAAGGGACTGATGTTATTCTGATCACCCCATACTCTTATTCTCACTCTACCCATCGTGTTCTTGCTAGATCCTACCCAAGGAAATAGTTAGAAACATTGGTGCCCACCGTGGGGCCGGTAAAATTTTCCTACCCCACTACAAACCAGAAAAACCTGCCACAGCATGGTAGGGACCAGAGCTAACGTCGTGCTTCCACAAGCGCCACAGATCCCAAAATATTCGAGTTACTGGAAGCAGTGAGAACACTTCAGAGCGAACGCCGAAAGCGGTGCCGGAGAAACGAGGAGCAAACTCTCCGCGCCTGAGCACTTGAAGCTAGGAAGCCTCGGCTCCATGAACAACCGGTCGCCTTCGTAAACAACAGGTGGAGGTTGTCCGACTCTCCCCGAGGCGTTCCCACCGCTCACCGAGGAAATCGGGCGCGGCCCATCCCCTGCTTTTCGTGAGCCACCATCGGAACCTATGATGGAACAGAGATCCTCGAGCCACGCCGACGCCTTCCGCACCTGCATGATGATCGGTGGGAAAACGATGCCATTAGCTGCAAGATGTTTGCAGGAACACTTATCGATGTCGCCCTGAAGTGGTTCAAGGGGTTGACTGCCCGATCCATCCCCAACTTCGAGGACCTTGCGAGCCGCTTCGTTCAGCAGTTTTCCGCCAACAAGAAGAAGCTTGTCCATCCTGGGGATCTCTTTGACCTCAAGCAGGGGCCGGTAGAGCCGCTAAAGAAATATCTGGAGCGCTTCAACAAAATAATGGTACAGGTGGAAGATCCCGATGAGAAGTTCTTTGTGACGGCTTTTATGAAAGGGCTCAGAAACGAGACCTTTAGCGAGGCGCTGTCCATCACTACGCCCAGGAACATGGACGAGGTCAGAGCGAGAGCAGACAAGCACATCGAAGCCGAAGATAAGGCTGCCTCCAAGGACGCTAGAGATGCCAGAGGATCCCGAAGATCTCACTCGCCACCAGAGAGGGGGATCCGATCAGAACCCTTCCCAGCCTCGGCTCGCCGAGACCGGGGAGGAAGAGCACGGAATAGGAAGTCTCTCCCTAATCCAGAGAACTCTTACACGCCACTCAGAGCTCGACCGTCGGCCATTTTGAACGATGGACTTGTCGACGGAACCATCACCAGGCCGGCCCCTTTTGTCGGCACTATGGGTAAGTATCCAAAAGCATATTGCAGGTTTCACAGGAGGGAGGGCCATACCACAGACGACTGTTGTAACTTGAAGCAACAGATCGAGCAGCTTATCCAGCGTGGATTCTTAAAGAAGTTTGTACTCTCCGACGAACAAAGGAAGAGGCGAGCAGAAAGCCCCCCAAGAAGACAACCACCCAAGAGGGGAGGACCGAGAAAGGAACCCTAACAGAAAGAAGGCCATGAGGTAGCAGACCGAGGGGTAGTCAATACCATCTCAGGAGGGTTTTCTGGCGGAGGTCCCTCGTTCTCGGCCAGAAAGAAGTACGCCAGATCCACCATGTCGGTCTCTACCAGTGCGACTGAGGCTCCAGCTCCGACCTATCCCCCAATCTCTTTTGATATTGCAGACTTTAACGGAGTTCAACCCCATTAGACGACCCGATTGTGATATGTGTCACCACCAGCAGATATAAAGTGGCTCGGGTACTCGTAGACGGAGGAAGCTCTGCCAATGTCATGTACTGGAAGTGTTTCAAAGACCTCAAGCTACCCGAAGAATTGCTAAAGGATTATCCGGGAACGCTCGTTGGTTTCACTGGCGAATAGGTGGAAGTCTGAGGCTATCTGGACCTGAGAACAACCTTCGGCGAAGTAGAGTCAGCTAAGACAGTGATGCTCAGGTATATGGTTGTAAATGCAAAGTCCTCTTATAACATAATTGTTGGCAGGCCCTCCCTCAATGCGCCGATGGCTGCAATATCTTACTCCCACCTCTGCCTCAAATACCCATTGCCCAATGGGGAGGTCGAAACGGTGAGGGGCGATCAAGCAATGGCCCGTAGGTGTTATGTAGAGAGTGCCAACATCAAGGCAGGTGATAACTCATATTCATATGAGTTATTTATACTTATTCAAAGTTAAATCATGCAAGTTCTCTAGCAATAATAGGTTGTTCTTATTAAGTTTATGTTAGTTTATTGCTTTTTACTTAGGAAGGGGCTAAATTACAAGTTTTATGCATTTTGGCACCACTTGGTGTCTTTGTGAGCGTTTTGATGCTTCTTGTGTTTGTGCAGTAAAAACTGAACGTCGCAACGTCCCTCACCACGTCTGAGAAAGGGCAGGAAAGCAAGAAAGAAATATCTCAGTTCTGGCGCGCTAGTAATGATGGTCAAAGATTTAGAAGTTCAGAAGATCTTCTCTCTCCTCAGCGCTGACGTGGCTGACACACTATAGCACTGTGCAGTGTCAATTCAGAAATATATTTTTTATGTGCAAGCAAGCTTGGTAGGTGAGGAATGACATCAACAACATGTGACCCATTTGGCTATTTAATTGAAGACTTGTCTCTCTCTCAAGGGGACGCACACACACCTGCATCAGATCAATCTCCCCATTCATCTACCTTCTTCCATTTCAGAGAAAGTTTTCTTAAAGAAGTTCTGGACACAGACTTCTTCATCTTAACGTTTCTCAAACTCCATTTTCCATTTCCAGTCGCAACCACTACTGTGAAGCTCAGACGTTGCAACGTCTTTACAGCGTGCATGAAGGAAGGCTACTTAGGCGTATCTTTTGCTTTTAGTTTCCTTATCTCTATGTATGGTATTTGGACTTCATCTCCTTATCTTTCTGTAGAGATGCTTAACATGAGCTAAACATTTGTAGTTGAGTTGTTGTTTTGCATGTAATGAACCCCTAGTTTAATGCTATGAAGTATTGATGTTTACGCGTTTTAAATCTTTGCATGTTAATATTTCCAAACTTGTTTTGAGACTGGCCACTTAAAATAAGTAGATTCATAGGTGCAGACATGGTCTATGAAAATAACTCAAGGATTTATATGAACGAAAAGGTGCACTAAAGACATTTAGGCATTTTTATCTAAGTCTAGACATAGAATGGATAATAGTTCGTAGGACATTGCTGTGGGTGCTTAAAATACAGGAGTAGGCCTACATAGAACCTAGACATAGGATTTCTAGTACTTGAAGCTTTGACGTTTTGTGACTGAAAAGCACAGTTCTTTTGCAACAGCGTTCAAACGTTATAACGTCTATACAGAATAGCATTTGTACGTGATAACGTGTAAACGTTATAATGTCTGACTAGAGGAGATTTACTCGCATGCAGCAATCCAACTCATTCTCATCTATATTCACAACCACTTCTTGTTACTTGTTTTATGGTTCAAGAAGGAATTGTTTTGGGGCATCGGATTTCAAAGAAAGGATTGGAGGTGGATAGAGCAAAAATTGATGTTATTGACAAATTACCTCCACCAACCACTGTCAAAGGTGTTAGAAGTTTCTTAGGACATGCTGGGTTTTACAGAAGATTTATCAAAGACTTCTCAAAACTTTCCAAACCCCTGTGTCTGCTGCTGCCACGTGATAACATCTTCAACTTTGATGAGCAATGTCATCAAGCTTTTCGAGAATTGAAGATCGCTTCTTATAATCTCCCTCTGTGATAGTCACCCGCATCGGTCCAAACCATTTGAGTTAATGTGTGATGCGAGTGACTACGCTGTAGGAGCTGTATTGGGTCAAAGGTATGGCAAAAAATTTCACTCTATCTATTATGCTAGTAAAACCTTAGATGATGCCCAATTAAATTATACTGTGACTGAGAAAGAGTTAGTGGCTGTCGTGTTTGCTTTTGACAAAATTATATCATACTTGGTGGGTGCAAAAGTTATTGTTTTTACTGATCATTAAGCCATCAAGTATTTGATTGCTAAAAAAGATGCAAAGCCAAGACTCGTTAGATGGGTTCTCCTCCTCCAAGAATTTGACTTGGAAATTCGTGATAAAAAGGGGGGGAGAACCAAGTTGCTGATCACCTTTCTAGGCTTCAGAATGTTGATGCAAGTACAGGTGAAGAAGAGATTAGGGAAAATTTCCCTGATGAAAAATCTACGATGATGAGCTGTAGTAGTCAAGACGTTACCACGTCTATGGAAATTTCTTCAAACGTTATAACGTCTAATGCTACTGCACCCTAGTATGCCGATATAGTTAACTTCGTAGTCAGCAAGATTGTGCCTGTGGATTTCAACTATCAGCAAAGAAAGAAGTTCTTCCACACTCTGAAGCATTATTTTTGGGATGAGCCATATCTGTACAAGTTGTGCCAAGATCAGTTGCTTAGAAGATGCCTTGCCGAAGAGGAACAACTCCATGTGTTACAACAATGTCATGCATCAACCTATGGAGGACATTTTGGAGGAACCAGAACTGCTGCAAAGGTGTTACAATCAGGGTATTATTGGCCAACAATCTTCAAAGATGCTCATGAATTGGTAAAGAACTGTGATAGAGGCCAAAGAACCGGAAACATATCCAACAAGCAAGAAATGTCATTGACAAGTATTCTTGAAGTGGAACTGTTTGATGATTGGGGAATGGACTTCATGGGGCCATTTGTAACACCCCCTTCTACATAGTCTATTATTTAATCAATTTGAAAATCAGAGTCTACGAAAAATTTTAGTGCGACCACTTGAGGGTGCCACATTTAAACAACCACATTAAAACTCCAAAAATACTAATTAAAATAACTCCAAATAAGAGATACATAGCACCATAATCCGTACAAGGATAAACACCATAGCAGCGGAAATAACAAACTGAAGTACGGAAAATACAATTATCCAAATAAAAGTCATTTCATAAAATAAACGACAAAGTCTAAATATCCCCCCCGGTGCTACGTATCAGAGCTGACTCGACCATACTAGAAGAAGGTACTCACGTCACCTTCATCCATCACACCGCAGCTGATTCTTGATATAAGCAACATAATGCAAAAGAGGGTGAGTCTCGTTTCATAGATAATAGCAAATAAAACAAGTAACGCAATAAGACAAGCATTAGCACATCAAGACAGTACAATCCAGTCAATTTTACCAATAGTTTATAAACACCCAAACAACCACCAGAAATGCATGCAAGTGTATGATATGCAGCCCAACGCCAAGGGCATATGCATGTGGATCCATCACCAAAAAGGCCCAGAGGGCATTCACCATTCACCAAAAAGGCCCAGAGGGCATTCACCAAATATTTTATGAGGCCGAGGCCTATTCACCAAAAATGCATATGATTATGCGACTCCATGACTATGCACCACCACACCAAAACAACACCAAAAATCAGGCATAGAATGCTCACCATTAATTTATTTACTCACCAATCACCAAGAGAGGTCATAGACCCTCAATCACCCATTATATGTTCAGCAATTAATACACATCACCATTACAACAGCCCACAAGGACTAAATACAACACCAGAGGGACTACATACAACACCAGAAGGATTAAAAGAACACCTAGGATTATTTGCACACCAAAAGACTAATTGCACATCAAGGGATTAAAACACCCCTAAAGACCAATTTAACACCTAGGGACCAGTTTAACACCTAGGGACCAATTTAACACCTAAGGACCATTTTGACACCTAGGGACCAATTTAACACCTAGGGACCATTTTGACACCTAGGGACCAAAAACGCACCATGTCAAGCAAGCAACTTAGCGCATCCACTCAGCGCATTTGGGGCAGCCAGATGGCGCGCCACAGCAAAGACACCACGCACCACAAGCCAACACTGGCGCGCACTGGGGCAGCCAAATGGCGCCCCGCAAGCAACACCTCCACCTGCAATTCTTTCCCAGCCCCACTTGCACACAGCAGCGCGATTCCACGCAAACTTGGCGCCCTAACACTGCTCACACCCAACCCGATCCCAAACCGTCTCCTAAACGCCATGAATTTACTTTTCGCTCAAGCAACTAATCCACACCTATCACCCACCATCAATTCCCTATTTTACTATATTAAATTGACTACAAATCACCTTGATGTAATTAACAATTACCAATACTTTCAACACCCAATCAAGAACACACCACAAGTAACAACAACACCACCAAAAATTCATTCAAGCATCTCACCCAACATCTAGCCATCATCCTAATTTCTTCCTATTATTTTTCATTCAAAGCCATACTATTAACATGTCAACACCACTCATAATAGATTTGTCAATTCAATATTCACATAAAGTTCAACTCAAACATATATTCATTCCATTATCACCAAATCATCAAACATAACATAGATTAATTCAAATAAACTCTCCTAACACTTAATCCTATGGTTTCAAGTTCTATAAGCTATTAGCCATGGAAGAGAGCCCTTACCTTTGATAATTGAAGAAAATACCCAAGCTCCTAGCAATCCCTCAAAGCCACCAACGATCCAAGCTTTCTTCTTCCATGACCTTCTCGCGATCGCCCTTCTCTCTTTCTCCTCTCACGCTCCTTTCTTTCTTTTGACACAATGCAAGGACGAGTAACGCGCTCTTGAACATGATCTTAATCCAGCGGCACAGTGTCTGGCTCGAACGCGTACAATTATACGACTACAATATTCTAATAGTTATTCACTACAAACTTAAAGATACTTAATTGAGCGATTGATAAATTAAAATCATTTAAGAGTAATATAATAAAACATAGTTTGAAATATTAGATTAGATCATTATATCATAATCTGAGGTCAATATGAAGCTCAAAAGACACTCTTCTATAAGTCTTCTTAATTGTGTAATTACAAAAGAGCTATTAAAGTGTTAGATGCATCTACTTCCATATATCATATACATATATAAAATAAACTAAGCTAATGCACCTTCTTGTTGGAACTCAGTATATACTACGTAAGGATCTCTTTTAAAAATATACCAAACTATTAGTAGAGCTAGTTGCATAAAAATATATAAATCATCTTCTAATAATAAAATAGATTGAGAACACCATCACTTCATCGATGAGTAACGCCGCGTTATGGCTCGGGCCACACTACAGCAAGGTTTGTAACGATCGAAAATGGCGGAACACCTTTTGTTTGGGGTAGTGGGGCGTGGCTGCCACTGACAGAATGGAGCACCAAACAACGAAACTAAGGCCAGAAATGGAATCAGCGGCAAAATCCGAGTGGGGAGGTGAAGTTTGGGGTTCAACCGTGGAGAGGAGAGTGAGAACGCAAGAGAGAAGGAAAAATGGCGTGAGGGTTCTTTTTGAGTCGCTAACTGCGTGAGGAGGAAGAAGAAGAAGGAACCAGCGCCGGGTCGGTCCAGGCTGCGTTAAGTGGGCCAAGGCGCTATTCTATGAAGAATTGGTTTAAAAAACGGGGGTGCAAGCAACAAGGAAGAGAGATGTATAAGTAAAAATGTCTAAATACTGATTTTAATCCATTTTAATTCATTTTAAAAACTCAATTTCACTGCAACTATTATTTTAACACTTCAATAGCACCAAATGACTTTTTAAATATAATTAACGTCTAAATAGTAATATGTTTTATAAAATAAAATAAAATAATCAAATAAATGGAATAAATATAAATATATAGTAACAATCACATATTATCAAGAGTATATAAAAATACATTTAAAAGTGATTTTAACTAATTTTCATACTCAAACCCACAATAAATTAAAATAATTTAATCCTATCAATATAAAATAATTCATAGAGTAAGTACATACTAAAAGAATCACAACACACGAAAATCGGGGTGTTACAACCCAACCCCCCTTAAAGAAATTTCGACCTCGAAATTTGCATAACCACAAGGACGGAATATATATATGATAACTAGTTCAAGAGTTCGAACTATTTAGAACCTTTCAGAGTCACAAGGAAGAAAAGAAACTCAACCATATTCTATGGAAGGAAGGAGAGGTATCAACCCAAAACAAAACTCGTCCAATGGCAATTTTACAGTTGGGAAGGTTCGCAACATCGCGAATCAAGAAAACTAAAAACAATTGATTTTATACAGGACTTAATGTTAATTTAACTAAATACCCATGTGAACATCTAATAATTAAAACTACTTTGTTAGAAGTGCGCAAGAAGTCACAGTGCATATTGTTATTCTTAGATTTCAAACACGTAACACCGATAATAAAAGGGGACACACAACATCAGAACATAAAACTCATATTGCCACCAATCACTTATCACCGTCACCTAACATGGAAGTTACGAAGCAATTTACAAGTTCACAATGGTACAAATCGAGGACAGCTAAACACATAAGAAAACTAATGAAGTAAATAATATAGAAATATAGCTAACACTTAAACCTCAATACATATCTCACTCATAAAAATAAAATAGATCAGTAATTGTAACATATAGATGAGGAAACTATATCATACTTATAGTAATCAAAACATCACAACACGGTACTTATAAAGTAACAGCATAACATGAAAGATTTTGTAAAAGAATAGTATCATTTACTTAAATGTATGAAATACATTGTGAACATTCAATAAAATGGTTTAACAAAGATTACAAGTATACTAAATAAGCAATTTGATTATAAATCACAAAACCATGTAACATCATTCTTTAGAGAATATTAGAATCATACTTAAATCATAAAAACTCGAGACCCTACACATTTAGAATTCATAGTCACGATCGAATGACATGAAAGTCAAGAAACAGCTCTCAAAGATTCGAGAAACAATTTGACAATTAAAATAAAACCAAAGAAGGTAATAATAACATGAAATGACAAAGAACAACTAAGATCATTATGTCCAATTGCAATTACACGTAGTACAACAATAGTTCTTGTAGCATTTAAAAATGAGACTAATCAAAGCATTGCAACAAGTGATAGCAACTTATAGTGATAAGACAACTCAAAATAATCAACAGAGCATCTACTCTAAAACATCAATTCGCGAGAAAAATACCCTTACACAAACACTTTATACTTAATCAAAATAAATTAAACGCATTTGTGAGCATAAACCAATTAAACCTATTTTAATAGAATCCCATGAGCATAGTCTCAATACAAATTCTATTCTTTAATCATAAAACCACATATCACAAATGATGTATAGGTGACAACTAGAATTCAAATCATAGAAGTTCAAATTTTATATAAATTCGAGTTTCAAAACACGAAAGCAACAAACAAATGCTTACGATCCAAACTTCACACCAAGAAAACATAACGAACACGACACATGGCCTAAGTAAGAGACCGTGCTCTATGAAAAATCTCTCTAAGGAAAAGAGTCATTCGGGGTCTAGGTTAGATTCTAACATTACACCACTGATCGTGATACTCTTTTCTAAGAATACCTACCACTCACCCTATTATCTTGAGAACTTCACCAACTAAGTTGGTCACCCTCCTAATCACCAAGTATCAACAAGTAATGTGTGCAACTCTACTCGAGTTCACACATCTAAGACACAATAGACAATACAAATGGTCCTTAGGACCCGAACAACTCGATACCACTAATGTAACACCCCCTTCTACATAGTCTATTATTTAATCAATTTGAAAATCGAGTCTCACTTAAAAATTTTAGTGCGACCACTTGAGGTGCCACATTTAAACAACCACATTAAAACTCCAAAAATACTAATTAAAATAACTCCAAATAAGAGATACATAGCACCATAATCCGTATAAGGATAAACACCATAGCAGCGGAAATAACAAACTGAAGTACGGAAAATACAATTATCCAAATAAAAGTCATTTCATAAAATAAACGACAAAGTCTAAATATCCCCTGCTACGTATCGAGCCGACTCGACCATACTAGAAGAAGGTACTCACGTCACCTTCATCCATCACACTGCAGCTGTTTACATAAGAAGCAACATAATGCAAGAGGGTGAGTCTCGTTTCATAGATAATAGCAAATAAAACAAGTAACGCAATAAGACAAGCATTAGCACATCAAGACAAGACAATCCAAATCAATTTTACCAATAGTTTATAAACACCCAAACAACCACCGTAAATGCATGCAAGTGTATGATATGCGACCCAACGCCAAGGGCATATGCATGTGGATCCATCACCAAAAAGGCCCGCAGGGCATTCACCATTCACCAAAAAGGCCCGCAGGCATTCACCAAATATTTTATGAGGCCGAGGCCTATTCACCAAAAATGCATATGATTATGCGACTCCATGACTATGCACCACCACACCAAAACAACACCAAAAATCGGGCATAGAATGCTCACCATTAATTTATTTACTCACCAATCACCAAGAGAGGTCATAGACCCTCAATCACCCATTATATGTTCAAAGATTAATACACATCACCATTACAATGACCCCCACAAGGACTAAATACAACACCGGAGGACTACATACAACACCGTAAGGATTAAAAGAACACCTAGGATTATTTGCACACCAAAAGACTAATTGCACATCAAGGGGATTAAAACACCCCTAAAGACCAATTTAACACCTAGGGACCAGCTTTAACACCTAGGGACCAATTTAACACCTAAGGACCATTTTGACACCTAGGGACCAATTTAACACCTAGGGACCATTTTGACACCTAGGGACCAAAAACGCACCATGTCAAGCGCAACTTAGCGCATCCACTCAATAAGCATTTGGGGCAGCCGAATGGCGCCACAAGCGCGCACCACCACGCACCACAAGCTTAACACCAGGGCGCACTTGGGCGCCCAAATGGCGCCCTGCGCAACACCTCCACCTGCACTTCTTTCCCACCACACTTGCACACACAGCGCGCGCTTTCCGCAAACTTGGCGCCCTAACACTGCTCACACACAACCCGATCCCAAACTGCCCCCTAAACGCCATGAATTTACTTTTCGCTCAAGCAACTAATCCACACCTATCACCCACCATCAATTCCCTATTTTACTATATTAAATTGACTACAAATCACCTTGATGTAATTAACAATTACCAATACTTTCAACACCCAATCAAGAACACACCACAAGTAACAACAACACCACCAAAAATTCATTCAAGCATCTCACCCAACATCTAGCCATCATCCTAATTTCTTCCTATTATTTTTCATTCAAAGCCATACTATTAACATGTCAACACCACTCATAATAGATTTGTCAATTCAATATTCACATAAAGTTCAACTCAAACATATATTCATTCCATTATCACCAAATCATCAAACATAACATAGATTAATTCAAATAAACTCTCCTAACACTTAATCCTATGGTTTCAAGTTCTATAAGCTATTAGCCATGGAAGAGAGCCCCTTACCTTTGATAATTGAAGAAAATACCCAAGCTCCTAGCAATCCCTCAAAGCCACCAACGATCCAAGCTTTCTTCTTCCATGACCTTCTCGCGATCGCCGCTTCTCTCTCTCTCTCTCTCTCACGCTCCTTTCTTTCTTTTGACACAATGCAAGGGACGAGTAACACGCTCTTGAACATGATCTTAATCCAAAGCAAGACAATTATCCGCTCGAACGCAGCATACAATTATAACGACTACAATATTCTAATAGTTATTCACTACAAACTTAAAGATACTTAATTGAGCGATTGATAAATTAAAATCATTTAAGAGTAATATAATAAAACATAGTTTGAAATATTAGATTAGATCATTATATCATAATCTGAGGTCAATATGAAGCTCAAAAGACACTCTTCTATAAGTCTTCTTAATTGTGTAATTACAAAAGAGCTATTAAAGTGTTAGATGCATCTACTTCCATATATCATATACATATATAAAATAAACTAAGCTAATGCACCTTCTTGTTGGAACTCAAATTATATACTACGTAAGGATCTCTTTTAAAAATATACCAAACTATTAGTAGAGCTAGTTGCATAAAAATATATAAATCATCTTCTAATAATAAAATAGATTGAGAACACCATCACTTCACTCGATGAGTAACGCCGTCGTTATGGGCTCGAGTTCACACTGCAAGGTTTGTAACGATCGAAAATGGCGGAACACCTTTTGTTTGGGGTAGTGGGGTGTGGCTGCCATCGATGAATGGAGCACCAAACAACGAAACTAAGGCCGTAAATGGAATCGCGGCAAAATCCGAGTGGGGAGGTGAAGTTTGGGGTTCAACCGTGGAGAGGAGAGTGAGAACGCAAGAGAGAAGGAAAAATGGCGTGAGGTTCTTTTTGGGCTCTTCTGCTGCGTGAGGAAGAAGAAGAAGGAACCAGCGGCCGGGTCGGTCCAGGCCTGCGTCAAGTGGTCATTTGCGCTATTCTATGAAGAATTGGTTTAAAAACGGGGTGCAAGCAATAAGGAAGAGAGATGTATAAGTAAAAATGTCTAAATACTGATTTTAATCCATTTTAATTCATTTTAAAAACTCAATTTCACTGCAACTATTATTTTAACACTTCAATAGCACCAAATGACTTTTTAAATATAATTAACGTCTAAATAGTAATATGTTTTATAAAATAAAATAAAATAATCAAATAAATGGAATAAATATAAATATATAGTAACAATCACATATTATCAAGAGTATATAAAAATACATTTAAAAGTGATTTTAACTAATTTTCATACTCAAACCCACAATAAATTAAAATAATTTAATCCTATCAATATAAAATAATTCATAGAGTAAGTACATACTAAAAGAATCACAACACACGAAAATCGGGGTGTTACACCATTTCCTATGTCTCATGGAAACTTATATATTCTGGTGCTGTGGATTATGTATCAAAATGGGTAGAAGCTGTAGCATTGCCCAATAATGAAGCCAAATCAGTCAGCAAATTCCTTAAGCAAAATATCTTCACAAGGTTTGGCACTCCAAGAGCTATAATTAGTGATGAAGGTTCCCACTTCTGTAACAAGCTAATTGAGAACCTATTGGCTAAATATGGAGTGAAGCACAGGATTGCCATGAACTTATCACCCTCAAACAAGTGGTCAAGCAGAAATTCCTAACAGAGAAATTAAAAGGATACTTGAGAAGATGGTTGGACCTAACAGGAAAGAATGGTCCCTGCACCTAGATGATGCACTGTGGGCATACAGGACAACATTCAAGACACCATTGGGCATGTCACCATACAAGCTAGTCTTTGGAAAAGCTTGTCATCTGCCTATTGAACTCCAGCACAAAGCTCATGATAAACTCTAATTTAGTGCATTTTTAGAGATATTTTTAGATCACTTTTAAAGCAATTATTACTAATTATATAAATCACTAACTTAATTTTCTCTATATTTTGTAGGAAGAATAAAAATATGCAAAAGAATAAGAATTCTATTTGGAGCCACTTAAAATTATATATTTATATATATATATATGGGGGCTGAACTACAAATGTGGGTTGAAATATAAACAAAAGGGGCTGTGCTTTCCCCACACCCCCCCCTACTTATTCACACCCCATCAAAATTTTAATTCCAAAATTACCCCTTCAAAAAAACAAAGCCACACCCTCCCCCTCTCTCACTTTCCCCTCGCCTCTCATTCTCCTCCTCCTCCTACGAACCCTAAACCTTTCTTTCCTCTCACTCACATTCTCCCAACTCACTCAATCTCACTCAATCTCTCACTCAATCTTCTCCACCAACACTCTCAAGAGCACCTGGGTTATTTTCGCCTCCTTTCACTCTCTCTATTCGTTCCATTTTCTTCAAGGTATCCCTCTCCCCCTACGCTCCATTCTGGTTTTTTTTTTTCTCAAACGCCGAGGTTGTTCAAACGAGCACCCTCGAACACGTGAAAATGAAGGTGTTCGAATGAGGTTGTGCGAACACGCTTCAACAACCTCATTCGAACCGTTGTAATTTGTAACTGAAACTGAATTGTTCGAGGGTGGTTGTGCGAACAGGTTCGCATGTAGCCGTTCGAATACCGTTTGACAAAGAACTTTGTCGACTTTATTCTGCTTTTGTTCTCGTTAATTTGATTTAATTGGTTCTGCTGATTGTTGTTTCGTATATGGTGAGGAGCGAGAGGTGGTCATGCACCAACCATCTCGAGCGAAGCCGGCCGGCCACCTCCTACGGTTTCAAACCGCAAAAGGAGGAAGAAGCCGCCAAACCTCCCGAGCTAGGGGTCGTGCCGTGTGGTAGGGGTAGGGTTGATGTTCCTCCTCCCCACTTCCGGAGGATATTGGGCGTGATATTGAGCGTGATGCTCAATTTCCGGCCTATGAGTTGGCCGGCCCTTCATCTGCTAGGCCTTCGTCTGCTAGGCCTTCATCTGCTGCTAGGCCTTCATCTGCTGCTAGGCCTTCATCTTCTAGGCATCACGAGGAGGAGGCTGCTGAGCCTCGTGAGGAGGAGGTTGCTGAGCCTCAGGAGGCTGCTGCTGTTAGGGCGACATTCCCATTTCCTGGTGGACGGAAGATGGTTCTGCTTTGCCCATACGGGGCACATATCCTCACTGATTTTTATTCTGGCCAGGTAACTTATTATTTTATAGTTGACTGTTGTAAATTTGTTTAATATGTTGTAGAATGTTTTTGGCTTATTGTGTCATTTCTAAATGCAGGTTCGGCCGGATTTACAAACAATCCCACATGGACCTGTTACGACAGTGTTTCATGTGCAGATTAGGGACACTCGACAGCGACTTGTGGTTGGTTCCCTTGGTTGGGCTTGGTTTCCCCATTCTCCACAAGGGGCTGCTGAACGCATTCATAGAGCGTTGGCAGCCGGATACATCATCATTCCACCTTCCTGTGGGTGAGATGAGCATCACCCTTGATGATGTATCCCAGCTGCTGCACATCCCCATTACTGGCCGGTTCTATGACATGCCGATCGACTACATGGCGGGAGAGAGCAAACGGCTTGGTTGATCGCTTGGGTGCCACACCGAGGATGCAAACTGCCCCTGCACTTCGGGCGTGTAACGTCTCGTCTGGGCTTGTATGGTCGAGGATAGGGTCTACCACCCAGCCATAGCTGAGGGGAGGTGGGACCATGCTGCTAGGGCCTACATGCTGTATCTTTTGGGTTGCACCTTGTTTGCCGACAAGTCAGGCAACAAGGTTAAGCTTGGCTACCTTGGTATGCTGATTGATTTGGAGGTCACGTTGGAGACTATTCTTTGGGGCCATGGCCCCGCCCATCTCTATGATCACCAAGGATGCTACAAGGAAGAAGACGAAGAAGATTGCTTGGTCATCTTCCTTTACTTCGTATAAAACATATTCTTTACTTTTAAGTTTGCTTTAGGGTTACTTTTAGATTAATAATCAACCAATTATATGTTCATTACAGTGCTGGATCTTTGAGCACTTCCAGAGTGCAAACTTTTCCTCTTGGGTGGAGCACCCAGAGTATGATGAGAGTACCCCAGGCGAAGAAATGGTTGTGCGATGATGGCCCCAGGGCCATCAAGTCACGCACCATCGATTATGCCTTGACCGCCACACCGTGAGAGAGGTGACACAGGACCCCTACACAGCCCATAGGCAGGTGAGACCCTTTGTGGAGCTGGCCAGGTTCAGAGGGTTCATTCGGAGTGGTGGCTGCATGATGCGCTATTTTCCAGATCGAGTGCTCAGACAGTTTGGGCAGATGCAGCACATTCCGGAGGATCCCAGACCTCCTCATAGGGCCGTTTGTACCCTATCCGAGTGTGACGAGATGTGGACACACTTCGAGGACTACTTGGTGGCGCGGGGCCTCTCGCAGCCGGACTCGTCAAACACGGTGCCGGGCTACTTTCCATGGTACTCTAGGGTCTCACATCCCTTTCTCTTCCCTGAGCATTATCAGCAGCTTGGAGATGAGCCTGATGTCAGTGTGGTACGTGTCTTTTATGTTAATTGCATTGATAATGTTTCTTAATATTCTATTTATTTTAATAATAATGTTATGTTATTTGGTTGATGATGCTACCGTGAGCTGATTGATTTGGTTGATGACATTGATCGGGCCATCGATGATCATGTCCCGAGCCGGTCAGACCATGTTTCAAATAAGATCAAGAGGTCGCTCAACCCCTTCCGTGGGTTTAGGAGGAGGTTTGGGAATGTGTATGAGAGGAGGAGGGGGCGCAACACCCAGTAGGATATGTCTTAGGAGGATATTTGTTTACTTTTTTTGTATAATTTAACAACTTTGTTTCATTTGGTTTTTTAATTTGAAATTCCCTTTACTTTTTATAAATTTAATTGTCATTACAAAATACTGAAATACATGAAAACTAAATACTGAAATACATGAAAACCAAATACTGAAATACATGAAAACCAAATACTGAAATACATCAACAGAAAACATAATACAACTTAGTTCTACTTAGAACTACTACTACTACCTCTAATACTACTACAGAGAGTTCTTCGAGAGATTCTTCTGCTTCGACGAACAATTCGAGATAAGGTTCAATGACACCTTGGAATTCTTCATGTTTCTCAAACATTTGACGAAACGCCTTCGTCATTCTTGAGACGCTTAAGGCACTTCGAATACGATTACGTGGGTTCCAAATTACTTGACGTAGGGGAGTGACATTCGATTTTTTTTATTTCTTCTTTGAACACCATCTAGTTTCACATTTTTTATTACTTTTTCTTTCAATTCTCGCGAATGTGATGTTGTTCTTAAGCATGAAATTTTTAGTTTTGGATCCATGACTATGAATCAACGCACCCGTAATGGTCGCTCCAAATGATTGTAAGTCATCTCATACTCAACTTTACGAGGGTGCGTAAGTATGGGTTGTTGTAGTGCGGGTGGTGGTGGTTGAAGAAGATGCATGACCTCTTCTGCGCTTCGTATTGTGTCCACGCACAACTCTAAGATCTGTCGCCCCATCGGACGTTAGCTAGATGTTCCATCATTGCGCGGACGCCGTCGTCGTCATTTCGGATCTCCATGATCAATCATCGGATAGTACCATCATCTCTACAATTGAACTTTTTGAAACGTATACGCTCCACGTCTTTACGCCACGCTCCTCTCGGGCGAATCTTCCTCTCACCTTTTCCTTGGTTGGGCGAAGGTGATGTCCTTACTCATTCTGCAGAAGACATGGTTAGGACAACGAAACACAAAGCACCATGTTCGTCGGTGGTGACAAATCCCATTGTGGTGAAGAAATTCATAGGAATTTGTCGTTTAGTCTTTGGGTTGAGCACAATTGCCATTCCATTTCAAATTGGGTTGGGAAGAAGGAGAGAAGGTTTTGTGTGAAGAAGCGGTGGGTTGGGAAGAAGGAGAGAAGGTTTTGGTGAAGAAGCGATTAGGGTTTGGTGAAGAAGGTCCGAGGATGTGAACCCCTTTTATAATAGGCGTGGTGAAATGTCACCGCTCATTTCATTTTTAGATCACGCAGATTCGAGCCGTTTAAATTCTATCCGTTCAGGCACATTTTCCAAAGTGATTTACATCCACTCCTTTATCTGACACATTTGACTGATTGTAAACCGTTGATTAAAACTGTCGGTGGAATCTGAGGCGTCCAATGACTGTCTTGTTGCAGCAATTCTGCAACACTTGTTCGAACGACATCATTCGACCATGTTCGAAAGACCACAATCGAACCTGTTCGTATGACCCTATTCGAACAGGTGAAAAAACGCCCAAGGGGTGTCTGTCCATATTTAACACACTCGAACGAACTCGTTCGAACCTGTTCGAAGCCCCGTGTTCGAACAGGTGAAAATTTCTGAAAAAAAATAGGTCTTTTGGTCTTTTCACACCCTTATGGGGTGTGTTTAGAGTAGGAGGGGGTGTGGGAAAAGCAATAGCCAACAAAAGAAGCATGTAGCCCAAGTATGGAACAAGGAAGCCCAAGTCCAATTGAAAACAAGGCATGCACAGTTCAGAGCATCAAAATTGAAGAGAAAGGAATAGTGCCGTGATCAAAAAGAAAGAATTGGCACGGAACCCTAGGATCAAGGATTATAAATAGAGAGTGCATCTTTCAAAGGAGGGAACCACGGACGCAGGAATTAGAGAAACACGGAGCCGCACACACCGACGCAGCGGTGAAGAGTGAAGAATTTTGGATACCGCTTTTGACATCGTGAGAGAGCTTGGCGTAAAAAAGAGATTGAAGACTCGAATAAGAATTTCTCGTGTTTTCTAAGTTATTTTTATCTCTCAGTAATTCATGACTTTAATTTCTATTTTGTTGTTTTTGATTATTATGGATACCTAAATCATCTTCTAGGGTCTTAGGTGAATCTTGCATGATTAGAGACCTTTTTATGTTCTAATTTCTAGTTTGAATTCCTGTTTTTATTTTAATTGATATTGTCCTATTGTTTTTATCACATGATTAGGATTAGCTACCATTTGCATGTTTATAATCAATTAGTTGATCAGCGACCGTACTGCAATTAGTTGGTGGACCTATAGGATAATTGGGGCTATAATTAGGGCATGACCAAACCATAATTTAGTCTTCCAATCATTCAACCTTTTTGTTCTTTATGCTTTTCTTGAATTTAAATTCTTGCATGACCAAACGAGGGTTAATTTAGGAAAAAGAATATTAATCGCGAATGACCAAACGGATTAATAGTATTAGTAAAGGGATTGGTAATTGAAATAAAATAAGGGAATTCAGGTAAAATCTAGTATTTTAATTAGTATTAGTATACATAGGGGAATCGAAACTTGCAAGTGAAACCGTGACCCTAAGTCTCTCACCATTTATTAAATCTAGTATTTTAATTAGTGTTCTTTGTTTCTTTTAGTTTCTACAACCATCAAACATTTGTTCGTCTAAACATTAAATAATCTCGATTAGTTTAGTACTTGTTAATTAATCCTTGTGGAGACGATAATCTTTTATACTACTTCTGCGAAAGAGTACACTTGCTCTAAGTGTGTTTTTAACGCAACAAGTTTTTGAAAACAACCCCTAAATTCAAAAAGGGATAGTCTGGCTGAAGACTCTTAAAGCAAGCGCTCTTTGGAGGCAACCCAATGGTTTTAACTAACCAAAAATTTTGTGTCTTTTAATTTTTGATTTTGTGCAGGAATGGAAGTTGAAGGTAGAAGAGATGCAAGACTCAAGTCATGGAAGTGTGGTAGACGTTATAACGTCCCTGTGTGTCTAAGACGTTGTCACGTTTGCTGCCTGGATGAAGTTTTAAATGAAAAAGAAAAGAAAATGGGTCAAGCTGAGTCAAAAGTTTATTCAAGATTTAAATGCTGACGTGGACGAAATCATTTCGGCTTGCACACCTCGCGTGGTAACTGACCACGACGTCACCCTCCGTCCTAACTTGTCATGTCAGCAATTGCCACTTTTCCCACTCCACTCCACTCCACCACCACTTCTCAACTTCCCATAACCCCTTCCCAATAAATACCAACCAGTTATAATCATCAACCCACCTTCATACACCTTCTAAACCCTTCTCTCTCTCTTTACCGTAATATTATCCCTTCTTCCTCAAAATCTCAGAATCTCAAATCTTCCATTTTCTTCCAAACACCATGACCAAAACCAAGCAAGTCAGAAAATCATCCGCAAGGGAAAGAATGTTGACCTAAGTTCCTCTTCAGCCCAAATTCCGTAAATCCCCATTCCTTCAAAGAAGAAAGCTTGCTACCCGAAAGGGGTTTCACTGAAAACCCAAATCCTCGATTTTCTCTCAACCGTGTGGTAGGCGGCAGCGTTAGGATGGCAGAAATTCGTAGTTCACCGAAAGGAGTACATTGCAACTCTGGTGCATGACTTCTACCAGGGAATCGTTGATAGAGTGTAAGTGAGATCGTTCCAACGAGGATTTAAGCTTAATCTTGAGAGATTAATTTGATTAACAAGCTGAGATGTTTACGCGCTGAGATGCAGTAATAAAAGTAAAAGGGTAATGTGAAATCAGTGATGAGAACAAGCTGAGATGCATTCACTTCAGTAGCTTCATTAATATGCAATTAAGTGTATGCTCAATGCTGCAGCAATAGGTGCTGCAACAATAAGACGTTATTCTCTCGAATACTTCACACTAGGTTTCCTTGCAAGAGTTTATCTCTAAACCCTAAAGAAGTACCTCCTAGGCTGCTTGAGCACCGACAGTATTCACCTTATGAGTTATTCTCTCCTATCTCTAGGGTTAAGCAAGGAACATCAAGATCTCTCGTTAATGTCCACTACCCATATTACCTTGTGAGATTAATTTACAAATCATCTCTGAATTTATAAATGCTATTTAGAATAGACGACCAATCCTAGTCTAAAATGGAAATATTATCACCAGTGGTGGATCTTGCCAAAAAAATTGGAGTGGGCCAAAATAGTAACAAATATATAAAATAAAATTAATTGTGTATTCATAATAGTTTGTTTGGTTTAGTTCAAAATTACATATGTAAATTTTAATGTCCTAAGTTCAAATATTGCCACAAGAATTGAAGTGGGGACCAATACACCAATAATGCTCTTAACTGTTTGGCTACTGATACCTTTGTTGCTTAGTGTTCATTCGGTTCTATAGATTCTAACTTTGAGTATAACATATATCTGTGTATATATTAACTTAATGGGAGCCGGGGGTTACCGTGGCTCCCCCCGGCTCCTATAAAGATCCGCCACTGATTATCACACACAAGGTAAAATGCACAACATTAAACAAACTTCATTAATTGCATAATAAATCTAGCTACATCAGATCCAACATCTCAACTATGAGTATTTAGCTCATATTGAGCTTACAAAACATGGAAAATAACTTAAACAAAAGAGTAGAAGTCATATTACAAATTTCAAGGTTATGATACTATAACGAAGAAACAGAGAGAGAGCTCCAATGGTGACAATGGAGTTCTGATCCAACTCTTCTAAATAGAAATCCACCATGAAAAATGCAATGGCAGAAATGGAGGTGAGCTAAGCACGCTATGAGGAGCTAAACTTCCTCTTGACGGCAGAGCAATGGCTGTCTCTCAAATGAGAAATGGAGGCTGGCTTATATAGTGTCTCCTTGCACGCAACCCTAGAAAATATCTTCTTTGGGAAATGCGTCCTAGGTTAAAGGGCAATTGTGGGAAATCCACATGAGGTCATATCTTTCCGTGCCATCCAGCTCTGACAGCTGTCCTTGCTTCAATTTCTGTGTTTTCCGCATTCCCTTGAGCTTTCTCTCTCATCTAGCGCATTTTTGCTATTGCGCACGCACCTGTTGCTGCAGAACTACACAAAACACAATTAAAAGCACAAAGGGCATAAATATGCCCAATTCAAACCAATTCATCCTTGCACCAATAATTCTAACCTAAACACTTATTTACAAGCTAATTCACACAACATGCTAACAAATTCACTACAAGCTTAGAAAGCAAGTAATAACCATCATAAATGAGGGTTATCACTCGGTCTATTTCATCAGCAAGATACTGTAAGGGCCGGAGACAAGATATCAGAAGATTGAAAAGCTAGCTTTTGCGTTACTGGTGGCCGCTCGCAGGTTGAGGCCTTATTTCGTGGCCCATCAAGTCGTGGTAAGAACCGATCAGCCCATCAGAGAAATCTTCCATCGACCAGATCTGGCAGGCCGCATGATCAAATGGGCAGTAGAACTCAGTGAGTTTGGTATAAAGTTTGTGTCCAGGTCGGCCGCAAAGGCCCAGATCCTGGCCGATTTTATTGCTGAAAAGACACCAGTTCCGGACAAGCAGTCAATGACAACTTGGACCCTGCATGTTGATGGTTCTTCGAACAGTAAAGGGAGTGGGGCCGGTTTAATCTTGGAAAATTCAGAGGGTCTCACTGTAGAAGTATCTTTGACGTTCGCCTTCCACACGTCCAATAATCAGGCGGAGTATGAGGCGTGCATTGCCGGTCTACTGCTTTCCAAGGAATTCAACGTCGAACGCGTTGAACTCCATTCAGATTCTTTGCTGGTCGTATCCCAGATTCAGGAGTTGTATGATGCAAAGGATGAAGTCCTCAAGAAATACTTGGCCAAAGTAAGAAAGCTACTCCGACAATTCGACCGAGCAGAATTGAAAAAAGTGTCAAGTGCACGCCGATGTTCAAATCGCCCCTTCTTCAGAACTACAAAGCCTCGCCTCACCATGGCCGTGTTCTTGGTGGGGGATGGATCTGCTGGGCCCGTTCCCGCCCGCTCCAGGCCAGCTCAAGTTCTTGATCGTGGCAGTCGACTATTTTACGAAGTGGATAGAGGCCGAGCCTCTAGCGACCATAACTGCATCAAAAGTAAGCAAGTTCTTTGGCCGAAATGTGCTAGCCCGATTCAGAGTCCCCCAATAGCTGATAACAGACAACGAGACTCAGTTTGCAGATAAGAGATTCATGGAAATGTTGGCCGGCTGATAACTCTATTTTATATAGAGTTATTCATCTTTTTTTACTTAGGTTATTGTTTATTTTCAAGTACATTAATATATAAATATAGCTTATTTATTAAGAAACAACATTTTAGAGATCCAAATGATTAGGACAATTAACTAGGCATAAATACACATATCTTGTTAGGTTTGATGTTTTTGTTCAGTGCAGCAAATGCAGGAGTGGAAACACTGCCAACACTAGGAGTGGAAACACCGCCTACACTGCAAAAATCCAAATTGCTTGCACTAAAACATCCAAGGACCATTTTGATGCTTCCACACTTGAATTGTGACGTCATGCCTAGTCACCTGGAGCAGAGCCACTTGCAGAAGTCGGCGATAAACATAAAAATCAAGTTGCAAGGCTCACTTATCTAAAAGACATGTGGCACTTCTCCAATGGACCACCCCTTAAGTTATACATGCAAGCGACCATAACTGAGCTATTTGCTTCATTGGTTGTCTGATTTTATCCAAGGTTGGTCCCCTCAATTGATCTTACGCGCCAAAGGAAACCCCTCAAGGGAAGAAAGCTTTCATGCCTATAAATAGAGGCCATAGCTTCACTTACAAATCATCCTTCATTTGTATTTCTTCATTTGTTTCTGAAAGGATCACTTAGTTTTAGTTTAGTTTAGTTTTAATTTTTCTTTACGTTTCTGAAGAGAAAGAAGGTAAGGAGGTGCTTGACAACCACTCCCTTCACTTCTACTTGAAGGAAACTTGTGTAAGGGACTCATATTGTACTTCAACTTGGGAAACTCATGCAAAATATCTTCTATTCGAGTAATCTCTTTCCTTTTAAGTTCTTTGCTATATTACTCATTTGATTATGCTCTTTGCAGATTTTCTCTATTATATTATGAGTAACATGAGCTAAATTCCCTTAAGTTGATATGTTATAACCTTGTAATGACCTTCTAAGTATGTTATTATGGTTTCTATAGTGTATGCATTTTAATTCTTGTGTAATAGTTCTTTCAAAGCTTATTCTGGAATTGATCACTTTAGAATAGGTAAACTTGTGGCAGCAGACATGGGTCACATTTATGAACTCAAGAATTAATAGGAATGAGAGTTTATAACAACTTCTTTTTTGAACTAGTTTTAATAAAGATTTGATTGTTAAAACCATGTTAAGTCCTAGACATAGGATAACATAGTTCCTAGGGTGATATAGTGGGAGGTTAAAAAGATAAGAGTGAACCTATTTAGCATGCCTAGACATAGGAAGCTTGTAATTAAACTCAAGAAAGTCTTGTGAGCACACACTCATGCAAATTGCATCCATTATTGGAAACACTACATACTCCACTATAACACTTAGAAGTAAATTACTTGGTGAAAACATCTCAACTACTTTATCTAACTGATTCCTTACACTCTTTACTGTTTATATTGTTTTTACTTACCTTGAAAACTCCAAACCAAAAATTAATGCATAGTGTAGACACACTAAGTGTACACTCTGAATATACAAAGCTTTACAATACATAATCTCTGTGGGTTCGACCTTTCTTATCACTTTATTACTTGTGTGACTATGTATACTTGCATATATTTCACCACACCAAGTTTTTGGCGCCGTTGCCGGGGGATTATAGTAAAATTTTGTTGTTTAGATTGTTAATTTAGTGTTATATTATATATTAGTACTACTGGTATTCTGTTTTCTGTGCAGAAACATTTTAGTGCAGAAACACTCAGTGAGAAACACTAGTTTATGCCCAGGAATAGACCACCAGACTTTGATTGTGATCTAGAAATTGAAAGAAGATTTAGGAGATTGCTAAGACAACAAAGACAAAGACAACAAGACTGCAGAAATATGTCTCACCACAGTGATGATGCCTCAGTAAGAGGAGGACCTAATTCTCAACATCAACAACCTGGAGGTGAGGAAGATCACAGACATCAATTCATTCAAATGGGACCAATAGGTATGATTAATGATAGGGATAGGCCTATTAGGTACTATGCCCAATATGATCAGCAACATATACAGTCTAGCATTGCTAGGCCTAATATTAATGCTGCTCATTTTGAATTTAAACCTATGATGTTTCAAATGTTACAAACAATTGGTCAATTTGGTGGATCCCCACATGAGGATCCCCATGAGCATTTAAAGCAATTCATAGAAGTATGTAGTAATTTTATCATACCTGGTATTAGTGAGGATGCATTTAGACTTAAGTTATTTCCATATTCATTGAAAGATAGGGCCAAATCATGGCTAAACTCTATGGAGCCCAATTCTATTCATACATGGAATGAGCTAGCTGAAAAATTCTTAAGTAAATATTTTCCTCCAGTTAAAAATGCTAGGATGAGACATGATATTACATCTTTTAGACAAAAAGAAATTGAATCATTGTTTGAAGCATGGGAAAGATGGAAGGAACTATTAAGGAAGTGTCCACATCATGGTTTACCTGTCATTATACAAATGGAAACTTTTTACAATGGTCTAGAACCCCAAACTAGAGTGATGCTTGATGCATCAGCTGGTGGTGTTCTTTTGAATATGTCTTATAATGAAGCATGTGATCTTATTGATAAAATAGCTACAAATGGTTCTAGTTGGCCTACTGAGAGGGTGAGTGCCCAAAAGAAAACTTCTGGGGTACATGAAATCTAATCTAATATCTATTCTATTTATACAAACAAACCTCTTATGAAATTACCAATTTAGATCTCTTATTAACATGACACATATATAATTTAAGGGTAAAAGTGTCATTACTCACTTTTTCTCTCTTTTTCTTCTTACACTCTCTTTCTTACTTTTTTTCACTTTTTCTTACACTCTCTTTCTTCCTTTTCACTTTTCTCTTACACTCTCTTTCTTCTTACACTCTCTTTCCTCCTTTTAACTTTTCTCCTACACTCTTTTTCTTCCTTTTTTCATTTTTCTTTTCCCATAAACAATTATTTTCTTTCTCTTATCACTTCACACTAAAAAAAATTATCACCTTAAAATTTTATTTTTTCTCTCCAAAATCGGTTTACACAGTTGTTTGCTGGTGTTTTTAGCAAACAATCACTAGTTTTCAATATCGAGACTGTGAGATCAAACTAGAAAATCTCTTTGACGATTGCCATTGAGTTTTGTGTCTTTCACGTACGTAAGAACAGTAAATAGTAGAGAGAAACGGATTGAAAGTAAAATACGAGCAATAAATGCAACTAAGGTAAAAGGAAAGTAAAACTTTGCATTAAATGAAGAAAGAAAAAATGGTTCACCAACACGTACAAAGTATCTGTTTCACTCGTGTTTCGCTTTGGCTTGGAAGTTGAGTTTCTCAGAGTTCTTGTAAAATGTGGCGACCCTGATTCTCTATTACAAAAGAGTATTTATACTCATAGGACATGATCGTGGGGGAAAGAGTAACTGCCTCCTAAAACTACGGGAGAGTAACCGCCCACTAACTGCTGCTCTGCACATTTCGACTAACCCGTTGTCAACCGCTTGACGAAGTGTTGAGCCCAGCTCTGTCGAAGTGTTGGGTCTTCTCTTGTCGAAGTGTTGGGTCTTCTCTTGTCGAAGGTTTCTTGCATTACTTGCCTCATAGCTTTGAGAGCTAAGCTTGTCGAAGCTTACTTGCACTCCTTGCACTTGTATACCTTTCCTGTCGAATTCATGGTGCATTGACTTGAATATTGACCTATGGCCCACAGAACAATATTAAATGTGAAGTCAACCCCATTTAAAGCTTCATTTAATGTGATGTCGAAATTCTGAGGTAACAGATTGCCCCCCAAAAAATGCTTTTTCGACGAAATAAGGAAAGGAGTTAAGAAAAGGCATTTTTTGAATACTGTGCAATGGTCACTTTTACCGCCTTTCGCATTTCAACAGTGGTCGAAAAGACAGTCATCATTACTTGCGCAGTAAAACGAACCGTTTCATTGGCACACGTCGCATAGTTGGTGGGCCATCACGTCTCCCAAACGTCGCAAACGTGCGAGTTATGGCGAACGTGCCAATAACTGTTGCTTCCAAACATATATAAACGGCCATAACCCTTCAAATTCCTCTTTACTCAGTTTGAAACCTTGTGAAGTCTTTCAGCGTTCTTCATCTCTGTGTTTTGCGAAAAACCTCAAATTTGCCAAAGTTTAAAACTTTCGTACTTTTCCTTTAATCTACACCCAGATTCCAACTCGCATTCACTTTCTCTTACTTATGGCTTCATCATCTGCTGTAGTGATGCAACCTGAGAGTTCAAAGAGGAATGACGAACCCAGAAACGCTCAAACCCTAGATGGCTTCGTTGATGAACCTGACATCAACGACGAACGATCCACCCACTGGAAGACTCAGGTACTAATCCCTTCTACTGAGGTTTATACCCATGCTTACTTGGGTCCTCTGCCCGATATTTTGCTGGAAAATACTGAAGTTTCTGAGATTTTCCCTAGCCACGTTCGCCTTCAACCTAGAATCTTTGCTGAGACCCCTTTTCACTTAGAGTTTCTGACTAACCCTTCTAGGGTTTTTAGGTCTGCTCCTAGGCTCGACCAACAAAACTACATAGACTGGCTTGACAAAGTAGAGGCTAAAAAAGCCAAAATCTGGAAAAAACAGGGCATCTTCGACCTTATCCAACTGTCTAGGTATGGGCCCAAATATGATAGCACCCTACTTTTGGCTGCTATGCGCTTGCAGGGATCATGCTACTCTCATAGACTCCACTTGAAATGTGGCATGCTATCCCCCACTCTGCTAGATGTGGCTGCCATTACAGGTCTGAAACCCTTAGGAGAGACCTTTGATCCCACACGTCCTGACTATGCTTACGATTTCAAGTTCAGCAATGCCACCTTTGCTCCTTACATTGGTGAGCACCATAGGCTTGACACTGAGGAAGTGTCTGCTATAGAACATGTAGCCTTTCTAACTCTGTGGTTATCTATCTTCGTTTTCTGTACACGCTCCCTCCAAGTTTCCAAAACTTACATCCCCCTGGCATGTCAACTCCATGAACGAGAAGACATCAACCTTGCCAAGTTGATTCTAGGCTCTCTCTACCAGCAACTTGATAATGCTGTTATAGAGTTGAAAGAGAATGAACCGGCCACCAAGTTTTTGGCCTCTGGCCCACTATGGCTGTTACAATTGTGGCTGTTGGCCACTTTTGAGTCTCGACTAAACTTGTATATCCCCAAGTCTGCTCGACTAACTGTAGAGACTAGTAGTACTGAAGGGATTCGATTGGCGCAGTTTAGGCCTAAGCAAGCAACTCTTTCTGCCGAAGAATCCTTTCTAGTCTATTTCGAAATCTTCTTGAAATGTGCCACTTTTACAGATTCTATGGCTCCCTTTGTCCAGAGGTCTTGTGGTCCAACATGGTTTAAGCAACCGTTTCCTTCCCCTTCTGTCGAATCTGCTGAGGAAGTTAACCAAATTTGGCAAGCTTACCTCTCTCCTTCTATCCTCTCCACCAGGCTCACCCCTGGCAAAACAAAAAATAGTTTGGGAATTACTAGATATATCCCAAGTTATTTTGCCAGGCAGTATGGGCTTTGTAAAATTCGACCTGCACCAGTGTGCTTTCATAGGCGAGAATTTACAAGTCCGGAATTAGAGGTAGCCTACAAACAAGCCTTCAAGAAATTCCATTACAAAGCCTTGAATGTTGAACCTCTCAAATTCAATCCAAGGTTTTCATGCACTGAGAAATTTCATGAATGGTGGACTGGTTATTACGCCAATGCTGCTGGGGAAACCATTGACACTTTTGCTGAAAACGTTGTGAAGAAATTGGTATCAGCTTTCCCTTCGAACAACACTGGTAAATACTTTTCGACACTCAAAGCTTTCTAAGTCTTAACCACTCATAACTTAGCTTCATTTCTATTTGCTTACCAATGTTTTCGACATTTTTAGAGAAACCTGCAACAAAGTTGAAGGTCAAAATAGGCAAGGCTGTAACAGCAAAATCTCCCCCATTGGTCAAGAAGACAATGGCAGCAAGCTCCACTCCAGACATCACCCTAAAAAAGGTATGTTGCCATCTGCTCATCTTAAGTTGTTCTGTGATCATGGCTTTTACTCATGTTGAAATTCTCTTTCAGAAAACAACCAAAACAACCAAATCTCCTCAGCAGCTCAGGGCCAAAAAGAAAGTGGTCATTCCCTCTGATCATGAGGTACTCTATACACCTTATTACATGTCGAAATTCCTCTTCGATTTTATCATCCACTTTCTCGTGGCATTACCTGTACCATAACTTGATTTCTTTTGCAGGACACTGAAAGTGATGACAACATTCCTCTCACTCAGAGGTCAAGAAAAAGGGCCTTACCTGAATATCAAAGGGCGGCTCAAGGCATCACCATCAACGAGCCTTCTGAATCACCTTCTTCTCCTCCGATCAAGAGGCTTAAGGTACATGAGGTAAATTTCCTTTCGACGTCATTTCAAACCTCTTTGATCTTCACCTTTCCGATTCGACCTAAGTAGTATTACTCCTTCATGAAATGGTGGGTGGGTTACTTGTTGATGATCCTGCTGCCGAGTCTTTGACTGAGGTTGTTGAACGGGAATTGTCGGCCCCAATGCTTCCTTTTCCTTCGTCGCCCCAAGGTGTAACTGCTGAAGAAGTTTTTCAAGCACTTGCTGACCCTGGGGTTCCTACTTTCGAAGAGCTTGTTCCGAATGCTGATAATGTGGAACCGTGAGGTCATTGTCGAAGAGAATGTTCAAGTTCCAGAACCCAACATCCCAGAAATCGAAAGACGAGAAGTGGTAGCTACCTCTGTTGAAATTCCTGCAGAGAATATGGCTAATCAAGAGCAAGAGGAGCCCAGAATGGAGGAGCCTGCAAATCAAGGCGCTTCTGCCAAAGAGTCATCCAACAAATACGTTAGTAGTGATCACGAGTTGGTGGAAATAAGAAGACAGATCCTTTGGCAGCTTTGAAGATCATGCTTTGAGTCTTAAAAGCTCGTCGAGTCGCTTGATTTGCAGCTCTTCGAACAACTCTCTCAGTTCCATTAATCAGGAAACAATCGAAAGCCTACTTCGCCAGCTGAAGACGAAGGTTCTAGAAGGGAATCTGGTGGCGAGTATTGAAGGTGATCCATCTGTGTACCTTGAGGTAAAATCCCTCATTCATAAAATCACTAAGTTGGATCCTCCCCAAGACCTCCTCACCTTTTTCATGGAGTTTGGCCCACTCTTCGAGCAACTCTCCCTCTTGATCAACCAACGGTCGAATACTCTCAAGCAAAGGGCTCAAGAAAATCAACTCTGCGAAGTGGCGCTTGCCTCCCTCAAAGCTGATCAAGACGACATAGAAGCTCTCGAAGCCCAAGCGGCCAATGATGAACAAGCAATTGCTGAATGGGATGCAGAGATTACGCGTATTGACGAAGAGATCAGAACACTCCAAACTAAGTTGTCAAACGCTAAGTATCAGAAGGGCTTGGTTGTCGAAAGAATGAATGCTGCTTCTTCATCAATCAAAACAACGAAAGCAATAACAGCCATAGAACATCTGGAGAAAGCTGACCAGCATCAAGCCAATCTTGCTGAACTTGACAAAAATCTGCACCTTCTTGACACTTCTATCTCTTTGGCGCGACGATTCGGAGAGGCATAAGTCAACTTTGTCGAACTTCTAAGGTCTCGTAATAGTTTAGAACTTTCGAAATGGCTATGTAATTTTGACATTTCATTATACATTGCCATTTATGAACAATTTTCGTTTGTTTATGCTTGTTCAATTTTTATCTCGGTCAATGTTGGCTTGTATTGCTTTAAATACTTGCCATTTATTCTAAAGATTCTATTTTCGTCATCTAGCTCTTCGACTTCATAAGCGCCATTCGAAAAGCATTGCAACACGCGAAATGGGCCTTCCCACCCTGGTGACCATTTGCCTAAAACTCTATCTTTTTTATCCATAGGTAATAGGACTTTCCACACTAGTTCTCCTTCTTCAAAGGTTTTTAACTTAACCTTTTTGTTGTAAGCTTTAGCTACTCTCTCTTTCTCAATCGAATAAGCATTTCTAAAGCTAACAGCCTTTCTTCGTCTAAATCAACTAATTCATCAATCATCATATCCCAATAATGATCAAAGGGAATTTCGCATTGTTTCAATCCTTGTTGATTGTAAACAAATTTCCACAGTAACAACGCATCATGTCCAAATGTTAACTTTGTAAGGAGTAGTGTTTATAGACTCTTTAGGCGAAGTTCGACAAGCCCATAACACTTGGTCAAGAGAATTGTGCCAACTTTTAGACTTACGTCCAACGTGCTTTTTGATCAAGTTAATAATGATTTTATTTGCAGCCTCTACTTGACCATTGGCTTGTGCATAGTATGGTGTCGAAGTCAACAACTTGAAACCAATTTCAGCGACAAAATCTACCATTTTTCGACCAGGTAAAAACGATTGCAGCAGTGCGTAGTAATGGTTTCTGGGATTCCATATCTGTAAATGATATGGTTTTGAATAAACCTTATCACTGCTTCTTGATCAACGTTGGCTAAAGGTATTGCCTCTACCCATTTAGTAAAGTAATCAATTCCTACCAGGATGTACCTGTGGCCTTTCGACGAAGTTGGTTTTACTTCTCCAATTACATCTAGAGCCCAACCCCTAAATGGCCAAGGTTTCACTATAGAATGCAATTCGTTTTGCGGTGCGTCTTTGGATTCCAAACATGTCTTTGGCATTCTTGGCAGCCTTTAGCAAACTCTATGCAATCTTTTAAAATGGTTGGCCAGTACATTCCTTGTCGAAATAACAACCATTTCATTTTATGGCCTACTTGATGTGAGCCACATGCTCCACCGTGTGTATCAGAAACCGCTAAGTATGCCTCGTTTTCGCTAAGGCATTTTAACAAGACTCTTCTTGAGTCCTGTTTGAACAACTCATTTCCAACTAACACATAGCTTAGAGCTCTGTACTTCACTTTTTTATTAGTGTTTCCTGTAGGATTTTGCAAATATTCCACAATGGGTTTACGCCAATCATCATCAGCCATATTGTCAATAGCAAAAATTTCTGCTAAGTCAATATCGTCAAAAATGTGGCGTTTTTCGACGCGTACTTCATTTGCATTTATTGCCCCCCCAATTTTTGGTGTTGACAATAACGTCGAAGGAGTAGTATTGTAAAGAGAGTCTTCTGAGATTAGTTTATCTTTTATCTCAATTAACTCTTCTAGGCTTTGCTTTGATACTTTGTAGCCTGAGGCAATTTGTGCCAATTCATTCGCCACGTGATTTTCAATTCGCGGTAAATGTTCTAGGTGTACAAATGTAAACCTTTTTAGCAAAGCGTTAGCAATGACGAAATATTTAATAAGGTGTTCATTAATACATTTGTATTCTTTTGTCAATTGTTTGACAACTAGTTGAGAGTCACCTTTTACTTGACATTAGTTGCCCCCAATTCGAAAGAATTTTGAGGCCCACTATTAAAGCCTCATACTCGAACTTCATTATTGGAGCGAGGAGTTTGAATTTTAAATTTATACTTCGTTGGAATGTTTTACGGAGAAATAATTAATATTCCAATACCCACTCCATTTTTATGGCTTGAGCCGTCGAAATATAGTTTCCAAGGACGTATGTCCAACGAATGTATTTCATATTCGACAACAGAGTGGTCCACTATGAAATAAGCAACCACTTGTCCTTTGATTGATTTAAGGGGCTGATACGTTAAGTTGTATTCTAACAAAGCTAAAGCCCATTTGCCAATTCGACTATGTAACATTGGTTTTGACAACATATGTTTAATAACATCAAAGTGCGAATAAACATAAACATCTGCTGACTTTATATACTGCTTCAATTTCGTACAAGAGAAATACAAGCAAAGGCATAACTTCTCTATTGGGCTATACCTTGTTTCAGCATCAATCAAAACCCTACTAAGGTAATAAATGGGTCTTTCGACACCATTATCGTCCTCCTGTGCTAGCATGCTACCTATTGTGTTATCAGAAGCTGCTATGTACAATTTTAGCAATTTGTTTCTAATAACAGGCAATAGAATTGGTGGTTTGACTAAATAAGACTTAATTGCATCAAAAGCTTCTTGATGAACTTGCTCCCACTTGAATTCAGCTTCTTTCTTCAGTCTCACCAATGGCGAAAAAGCTTGTGTTTTGCCACTTAGATTTGAAATAAATCTTCGAAGAAAATTGATCTTTCCCAGCAGTGACTGAAGTTCTTTCTTGGTCGAAGGAGCCTTCGTTTCCATAATTGCTTTAGTCTTATTTTGGTGGCTAAATTACTGTTTTGGTCCTTTATCTTTGGCCTTGATTTCATTTTGGTCCTTTATCTTTTTTTTTTCTCGTTTTGGTCCTTTATGTTTCAATTTTGTGTCAATTTGGTCCTTTTTGTAGTTTTCCGTCCAAAATGACACAAAAAAAGGACCAAATTGACACAAAAAGGACCAAATTGACACAAAAAGGACCAAATTGACACAAAATCAAACATAAAGGACCAAAAGCGAAAAAAAAAAGATAAAGGACCAAAATGAAATCAAGGCCAAAGATAAAGGACCAAAACAGTAATTTAGCCTATTTTGGTTGATCTCTATGCCTTTCTTGTGTACTACAAAACCCAAGAATTCACCCGCACGCATACGTAAAGCACATTTGGTTGGATTCATTTTCAATCCATATTTCCTCATTCGTTCAAAAGAACGTCGAAGATGGTCTAAATGACCAATTTACGAGGATGACTTAACCACCACATCATCTATGTATATTTGCATAAAATCATCAATAAAGTCATGAAACATAGAATTCATTGCTCTTTGGTAGGTGGCACCAACATTTTTAACCCAAAAGGCATTACTACCCATTCATACACACACTAATGCCCCCGACATCGAAAATTTGTTTTACACGTCCTCTTCAAAGAATAAAAATTTGATTATACCCCGAGTAGCCATCTAGCATCTTGAGATAATCAAATCCTATTCTTTGAATCTATTAGCATTTCTCTACTGGGCATAGCGTATTCATCTTTAGGTGTTGCATTATTCGGATCCCTAAAGTCTACGCAAACTCTAAGTTTTCCATTTTTCTTCATTCTTTGGGACAATATTAGCTAACCAATCGACATACTGCGATTCGATGAATTTGCTCTTGAACACGACCTTTCAATTTCTTCTTTGATCTTAGCCAATATTGGAGGAGCAAATCTTCTTAGTGTTTGCTTTACTGGTTTCTTCCCTGGTCGAATAGGTATTTGTAGTTCCACCACTTCTCGACTTAGACCGGGCATTTCGTTGTACTCCCAAGCAAAGCAATCTTTGAACTCCTGCAGAAGTGAAATCACTTGGGTTTTGAAGGCAGCATCAAGATGTGCACTAATATATGTTGGCCTTTTGACTAGGCCATCTCCCAAATCCACTTCTTCCACTGGATCTTGAGCTTGCATGCGCTTTGTCGAATCTTTAGGGTCTTTTTCAAAACCCAATGGTTCGTCATCATAAATGCAGTCAAGCTTGTCATCTATGACTTCACCATTTTCTTCAGAGGAAGGCATGGCTTCGACATCCATTATTTGTTGATTTATTTCGGCTTCCAAAGCCGTTTTTATTTTAGTTTCGGCCATATAGTAGTAATTCTATCCCAAGCTTTGGTACCGACATCTAAAACCTTCTAAGAGTCGATTATCCCATCCTGTTGAGGTAGGACACCCTCGGGATAGACACTTCCATCTTCTATTGCTTCCCTTTCCCAAACAAAACCATGTGTTGGGTATAGTCGAACAGAGGAAAGCACATTGTCAGATGATATGTATGCCTGACTAGAAGATGTGCATGGCGCAATATTCGCCATTTGTTTTTCAAAATTCTCCTTGGTGACATTGTTGACATCAGCAAGGAAGTAGTTTTGGTCCGCTTGACATATTCTACGAGACCATCATCCTTCCACATCACCAATTTCTGGTGTAGGCTTGAAGGCACAGCGCCTACTCCATGAATCCACTCTCTGCCAAGGAGCAGGTTATAGCTTGCCTTGGAGGCTATGACAAAGAACATGGTGGTTCTCTTGACAGTACCTACCACCACCTCCACTTCGACGGCCCCCAAAGACCGGCCGGATTTGCCCTCATAATTAGTTAACACAATATTATGAGGCTTTAAGTCCGTGTCGAACATCCCTATGGTTTTTAGCATTGCTTGAGGCATCAAGTTAACAAAGACGCCTCCATCTACCAAGATCTTGTTGATGCCTACGCCATTGACTTTGGCCTGGACATACAGAGGCTTCAAATGATGCTGCATGCCTTCGTTTGGCCTCTCGAAAGTGGCCATTTGTTCTTCGACATAGCCATTGTTCATTACATAGTAACAAACTGGCTTGTGGTTAGCCATATCCTCAGTGAAGTTTTCTTCGACATCATTTGGGACTGTGATGACGTCATATTCGCTGGGTAGAATAGACACTACATTGCAAATGACATCGAAACTGGCTTCAGAGTCTTCAAAATCTGAAGTCACATCCTCCTCCATGTCGAAGTCAGCGCTTTTCTTCCTCAATGATGACAGTGGAGGAAAGATTCTTTCCATCGCAGGCCTCCTTGGTTCCTCTATTACAATAGATTTACCGCCAGCCTTACTTCCAACCTTTACTTGGTTGGCAACACGTATGTTCACTTTAAATGCGTTCCCACGGCTCTGAGGTCATATTCTTAGCCGCTTTTGAACTTCTGGCGTCTTCTCGTCGGCAACAAGTGTTGCCTTCTTCTTCGAAATGATAATAACGACGCCATTGGGTCTTGGTCATGGGATTCTTCCCTTTATAATTATTCTTATAATTATATTTTGCAGCCTCCCCTGTATTTGGTTTGACTGTTTCATCACGTAGAACAGCACTCCTATAATGTTTACACCCAGCATGTATCCATTTTTCATTTTGGAGGTTTGCTCTTGGAACAAATGGCTTGGCCGACACCGACAAAGACAAACCCTTTCTTGGTCAGCGCTCTTACCAAAGTGATCGTGGCTTGCTTGTTGAAGGTCTGTTCGACCCTTGACCTTATAAGGAAGGTCCCCTTTTGAAGCTAAAATTTGGTTTTTTCTCTGGCCACTTCCTTTTTAGAGGCTGTCGAACTTGGCAGCATTCGACACTTTTAGCCGCTTCCTTGTCGAATACAGCACTACATCTGGGGCATAACATTACCTCAGAGTTCTTTAGCTTGCACCTATTAAGGAAGTCTATTAATTCCTCTTCAGCTTTGGGGTACACGAACTGTACCTTCTCTTCATACTCCTCCTGAGTAAGCTATTGCACAAAGATCACCCTTCTCGCACTACACTTTTGATCTTGTGCAGCCGAAGGCCCAACAGCTTAGGAGAGCACGCCATCTTTACATCTACCATGCTTATGTTCATTTCCATCGGTTCCGCATACATTGCCTCTGCCTGATGGAGTGGATCAGAATCAATCTGCATGGGAGCTTTGTTCTTTTTCTCACCGAATTTTAGTCTCCCTTCTTCGATTGCCTTCTGAACTATGTCCCTGAAAAGTACACAACAGTCGGTTGTATGTCCCAAAAATTATGAAACTTACAATAACCCTTTTTCTTCCTCTGCTTGAGAGGAGGAACTTTCAGGCCATTTGGCACTATGATTTGGCCATCAGTTACTAACAAATCAAATATTTCATCACATTTAGTAACATCAAAAGTGTATGTTTTAGGCACGAATCTATCGTTTTTAGGCTCTACAGGATTATTCCCATTTGCAGGCCTTAATAATTTACAAGCATAAGGAGGACCAGGCTTAAGTTCAGCCACATCTATTTCCTCAGATTCGACATCACTAAATGCGAAGTCGAATTCCTCATCGACATAGGCTATTTTCTCTTTCTTATGAAACCCAACTGAGTTTTCTTTTCTATTGAACTTATTCACTCTAGCCTTTTCCTCTTTAAGCCTTTCGACTTGTCGAACTCTATCGGCTAACTGGGCCATATCTCTCAATTGAGAGGTATCCAATTTCTTTCTAATTGAATAATCAAGGCCACTTGTGTGAAACACCTAGCCTTTAATAGCCTAAATCTATTCAGATAATCATCGATAGCTTCAGGCACTTTGCGTCGAACACTGGCCAATTCTTTAAGACTGATCTTCGACTGGCCCATATAAAACTGCTCATGAAAAGCCTTTTCCAATTGCCCCCATGTGTACATGGATCCTGGGGGTAAAGTGGTAAACCACGTAAAGGCATTCTTAGTTAGAGAATTTGGAAAATATTTCATTTTCAAATTCTCATTTTGGGTTATATCTCCTGCCTCAGTCATGTAGCGAGCGATATGTTCGACAGTAGATTCATTGGTATCACCCCCAAATTTAGTAAATTTAGGAATTTTCCAACCTCTTGGCAATTTTGCCTGCAACACATATTCACACAGTGGTGATATGAAATTAGGCCTATGTAAACCTACGTTAAGGCCATTACATTGCCATTATGGTTTCTACCAAATTGGCTATGTTATCTTGGCGCAAGCGTTATTCCGTTGCACTTGTCTAATAACCTCATCGCGCTTACGGTTTCGATGCACCATAACTACTTCAGGGGACATGGTTTCCCGTCCTTGTTGTTCGCCCACAACCTTCCTCGGGCTTCGCGATGGAATCGATCTTTGTGGGGTATTAGGCGCATTATTCCCACCGTTGGGTAATTGCCTATTATTCCCGTAGGAGCCCCAAAGAAATCGCTATCCTACCCATTTGGTTTGCTAACATCTCGGTAACTTGTATTGGTATTCGAATCAGCAGTTGAAAAACAGTACCAATTTGTTGGGTGAGCATATTAACCATATCATGATTGCTCTCGTCCACTTGCTTTGTCTTAATGCCAACAAGGACGCATTGGTTAATGCAGTAGGATTTCGACCCAGTGTGCTTTCAGAAGACACATGAGAGGGGAAAAGGTGGAAACGTGTGGCATTCCAGTAGGCATGCCATATACACCAAACGGGTATGGTGGTAGACTCATGTTCTGGAAACGTGTCTCTAAACTGTTCCCTGTTGCCATATAAGGACTAGAAGGAAGTCCTATACTTTGTGGCAAAGACATAGATTGTGTCGACCCAACATTGGTCATCGACATCGTGGGAACGGTTATTGATGTTACTGGGGCCATTGTCCCTGTAACATTTTCAATACTGACACTTGTAGAGTCTACGGTTGTTCCTTGCCCTTGCGATACCACAGGGTTAGAACTAGAGGCATTGTTAGAATTGGTACGTACCATTCTACCACTCCTCAAGTGCATACAAATACACACACTTATAGAAACAACACAAAGTTAATGGCAAAGGTCCCACTGGGCGTGCCAATTTGTTTGCTGGTGTTTTTAGCAAACAATCACTAGTTTTCAATATCGAGACTGTGAGATCAAACTAGAAAATCTCTTTGACGATTGCCATTGAGTTTTGTGTCTTTCACGTACGTAAGAACAGTAAATAGTAGAGAGAAACGGATTGAAAGTAAAATACGAGCAATAAATGCAACTAAGGTAAAAGGAAAGTAAAACTTTGCATTAAATGAAGAAAGAAAAAATGGTTCACCAACACGTACAAAGTATCTGTTTCACTCGTGTTTCGCTTTGGCTTGGAAGTTGAGTTTCTCAGAGTTCTTGTAAAATGTGGCGACCACGATTCTCTATTACAAAAGAGTATTTATACTCATAGGACATGATCGTGGGGAAAGAGTAATCGCCTCCTAAAACTACGGAGAGTAACCGCCACTAATCTTCTTTGCTCTGCACATTTCGACTAACCCGTTGTCAACCGCTTGACGAAGTGTTGAGCCCAGCTCTGTCGAAGTGTTGGGTCTTCTCTTGTCGAAGTGTTGGGTCTTCTCTTGTCGAAGGTTTCTTGCATTACTTGCTTCATAGCTTTGAGAGCTAAGCTTGTCGAAGCTTACTTGCACTCCTTGCACTTGTATACCTTTCCTGTCGAATTCATGGTGCATTGACTTGAATATTGACCTATGGCCCACAGAACAATATTAAATGTGAAGTCAACCCCATTTAAAGCTTCATTTAATGTGCTGTCGAAATTCTGAGGTAACAACAGTCTATCTTTTACTATCTGTTATAATCTACTAATCAACTAAAATAATCAATTCAAACTACTAGATAGCTGCAATAATATATAAAAAAACACGGGACAACTGCACTAATATATAAAAAATACGAGATTAATATTTGTTATTGATAATTAAAGTAATAAAAACCTACTATCTAAAAAATAAGAAAGCTTAATGACTATTTAAACTTTTACTATCTGCTATAATATACTAATCAACAAAAATAATCAAATAAAACACGAGATAACTGCTCTAATATATAAAAAAAATACGAGATTCATATTTGCCATTGATAATGATAATTTTTTAAGACTACTATAAACCCACTATCTAAAAAAATAAGAAGACTTATTGACTATTTAAACTGATTAATATTTCAAACAGACGGGACAAATATTTTTCACCAACACTTAAAAAAATGACAATTGTCACTGATATATAAAAAAACACGGGATAAATATTTCTTATTGATAATCTACTATTCATCGTTTACTATCTACTATAAATATTTGTCATTAATAATTAAAAAATTTCATTAATAATCTACACGGGATAAATATTTCTAATTGATAATCTTAGAATAAATATTTGTCATTAATAATTAAAATTTGTGAAGACCACTATAAACCTAGCTACTATCTAAAAAACAAGAAGATTTAATGACTATTCAAACTACTGATTAATATTTAAAACAAATATTTCTTATTGATAATCTATTATCTCTCTTTTACTACAGGATAACTGCAGTGATATATAAGAATTGAAACTACGGGATAATTGCACTGATATATTTGTCATTGATAATTAAAAATGACAAATAATTGTCACTAATACCTAAAAAATGACAAATAATTGCCACTGATATATAAAAAAACACAGGATAAATATTTCTTATTGATAATCTAATATCTATCTTTTACTATCTACTAATAAACTCAAATAACCAATTGAGACTATGAGATAATTGCACTAATATATATAAAAACGGGATAACTTTACTGATATATAAAAAAATACGTGGATATATAACTGCGATTATATATATATATATATATATATATATATATATATATATATATATATATAAATATATATATTTATATATATCGTGGATAATTGCACTGATATATAAAAAACACGGGATAAATGCATAGATTGTTTTTAAATGATACTTTTACATTTTTATATTTTTATATTTATCTGTTTTTTATTGAAACTTATTTATTATCTACTTTAATTTTGTCTTTGTTTTCATGGGGTAACGTTCAGACTATTTAAATACGGTCTAAGTTCATTCATAAAAAAAACACGACGACACCCTGTGCGTATGCACAGGTATCCTACTAGTGAATGACATATCAGCCCTATCTACTCAAGTAGCCTCTTTAACCAACTTGATCAAGCAGTGCAATAGTGCACCTACATCAAGTGTAGCCACACCTAAAGAAAACACTACAACAGCTATAGAGCAAGCCCCTCCAGGAACTACAAGTTGTGTCTATTGTGGGGGAGGCCATCTATATGAAGTGTGTCTTAGCACTCTCGTCTCTGTCAATTATGTAGGTTACAACAAAAATAACAACGTTTACTCTAAAAAGGCATTTCAGCTTTGATGAGTCTTGTATGGAAGCCTTTAAAAAACTTAAAAAGGCATTGTTGACAGCACCAATTGTAGTAACTCCAGACTGGAGTAATCCTTTTGAGCTAATGTGTGATGCTAGTGACTTTGCAGTAGGAGCAGTCCTAGGGCAAAGACATAACAAAGTGTTTCATTCTATATATTATGCTAGCAAAACACTCATTGAGGCTCAAATGAACTACACTGTAACAGAGAAAGAACTATTAGCAGTGGTTTTTGCTTTCGAGAAATTTAGATCCTACTTGGTTGGCACCAAAGTAATTGTGTACACTGACCATTCTGCCATCAAGTATCTAATTTCCAAAAAAGATGCAAAACCAAGGCTAATTAGATGGGTTCTCCTCCTTCAAGAATTTGATCTTAAGATTAGAGATAAGAAAGGAGTGGAGAACCAAGTGGCTGATCATCTCTCTAGACTTGAAAGTCAGAATGCATGTACAAATGAAGAAATCAAGGAAAGTTTCACGATGAGAAATTACTAGCAATTACCATGAATGCGACCGGTGTTTACGCACTTAGTGTGGCCACACCTCATGCTTGACACCATGGTATCTGGACATAGTAAACTTCCTTGTGAGCATAGTTGTACCAAGTGACATGAGCTATCAACAAAGAAGAAGGTTCTTCCACATAGTAAAGCAATACTATTGGGATGATCCTCACCTATTCAAGATGTGTCCAGATCAAATAATGAGAAAATGCATTCCTGAAGAAGAACAACAAGCAGTGTTTCTGCATTGTCATGCTGCACCATATGGAGGTCACTTTGGAAGTCAAAGAACAGCAACAAAGGTACTTCAATCAGGTTATTTCTGGCCTACTCTATTTAAAGATTCATATTATATGGTCAAAACCTGTGATAAATGTCAAAGAAGTGGTAATATATCTAATAGACATAAAATGCCTAGGACTAACATTCTAGAAATAGAACTTTTTGATGTTTGGGGCATGGAATTCATGGGTCCTTTTCCACCTTCTTTTGGCAATGAGTATATCTTAATAGCTGTAGACTATGTGTCCAAATGGGTAGAGGCTGTAGCACTTCCAAATAATGATGCCAAATCAGTTAGCAAATTTCTTCAAAGAAATATTTTTTCAAGGTTTGGCACTCCAAGAGCAATCATCAATGATGAAGGCTCCCATTTTTGCAATAAACTCATTGAAAATCTTCTTGCAAAATATGGAGTAAAACACAAAATTGCTACTGCCTATCACCCACAAACTAGTGGACATGCTGAACTTTCAAATAGGGAAATAAAAAGAATGCTAGAGAAAATGGTTGGACCAAATAGAAAAGATTGGTCCTTACACTAAGATGAAGCATTATGGGCATATAGAACTGCATTTAAAAATCCATTAGGTATGTCCCCCTATAGGTTAGTATATGGCAGAGCATGTCATCTCCCTGTTGAATTAGAGAACAAGTCATATTGGGCTATCAAAAAGTTAAATTTTGATCTCAAAAAGGCAGGTGAGCAAAGGTTTTTTGAGCTTAATGAATTAGAAGAATTTAGGCATTTCTCTTATGAGAATGCAGAAATTTATAAAGCAAAAACCAAAGAATGGCATGATAAAAAAATCCAAAGAAGAGATCTTAAAGAAGGAGGAATGGTTCTGTTATATAATTCTAGGTTGAAATTGTTCCCTGGAAAATTAAAATCAAGAAGGTCAGGACCATTCCAACTAGTCAAAATTTACCCCCATGGTGCAGTTGATTTATATGATGTAGTCACTGATACCACTTTCAAAGTCAATGGCCAAAGAGTAAAAATGTATTATGGAGCACATGTAGAGAGAGATAAGATCACCACTCATTTTGAAAATATCTAAACAAGGAGATAGTCAGACTGTAAGACTCTTAAAACAAGCGATTGAGGGAGGCAACCCATCATTTTAATTAGTTAATGTTATTATTTTGTGCAATTTAATGTTTTGTGTGTTTTCTAGAAAAACAGGACAACAGAGTAGCCAATGTTTCCACACTTAATGTTGCAACACTGCCCACACTGAGATTCATATCTTAGCAAAATGAAGAAAAGACTTAAGTGATAAGACTCACTTTCCAACTCATCAATTTAGTGCGAAATTAAGCTTAAATGAAGGTAATGCGCTGTCAAGGCTAAGCTTAGCATGTGTTGGCTTGCATGCCAATCCACGTAACCCTAACGGCTAGTTTCCAACTACCATTCCCACTAACTCAAAACCTCATCTTACACAAAACCGCTCATATTTCTCACAAAATCAATTCTCTGATTCTCTTGCAAAACCGATCGTCCCTATTTTCTAAAACACCAACTTCATCTTCAATCACATTTCAAAAATTCCAAATCTTCAAGCAACATGGTGAAGAAACAATCGGCTTCCAAATCTTCGATGAAAGCATCAAGTGCAGGAACTCCTGCAACATCAAAGAAGCCAAAAGCACATGCAACTATGGATATGATTCCTGGGTGCGAGCATTTCTGGAATATGAAGTTTCTACCAGAAAGAGGCTTCAACTTTGCAAAGGCACATCATTCATTCCTCTCCACAGTCAACAACTTACATTGGGAGAGATTTGTGCAAACCAGGGCATACTACTTGGAGCCATTGGTTCGAGAATTCTATTCTCGAATTCAGAACACCAGAGGAGGCACAATCTTCTATTCCAAGGTGAGAGGCAGGAAAGTTTTCTTTGATCCTACTAGAATCAATAAGCATTATGATCTGAACTACCAAGGTGATAAGTATGAAGAGAAATTAGAAACCTATGGTAAGAAACAGATGGCTAGGATTAAAGAAAGAATAGCAGTAGAAGGTTCTCAATGGGAGAAATTCACAAACACAAAATTTAAGCTTAAAACTGGTGACTTAGTTCCCGAGTTAGGTAACTGGCACCTTTTTATTGCTACATCTATTCTCCCCACTTCACACACATCTACATTGTCCAATGATAGATTGATTCTCATAGATTCAATCTTGACTAAAGATAATGTAGATATAGGAAAATTGATCACCAATGAAATTATAGAATGTCAAACCAAAACTTCTGGCTTTTTGTATTTCCCTTGCTTAATCACTGAGTTATGTCAAAAACAAGGGGTAGTGGCAACTGAGTTAGAAAAAGTCTATAAGAAAACACCCCCTAGTGGTTTATCAGCAGAGGTAAGAGAAAGATTAAGAACTGCTAGAGTTAGAAATACTGTAGAGCAGGAGGTGTTGGAACACCTGATGCATAAACTCCAGGAAGTATGGGAATTTCAAAAAGAGCAGCATAATTGGTTGACAGTGAAGTTGGAAGACCCTGAGGAAGAAGTAGAAGCCCCAATATTCCCTGAATGGACTATTGATGAAGATGTAGACGAAGAGAATGAAGAGGAGGAGGTAGTAGTTGAGAAAGAGAGGAGAGCAAAGAGAAAGAGAGATACTCAGAAAGACAAGAAGGGAAAGAAACCAAGAGTGGAGGAAAAATTTGAAGAATTAAGTGAAGAAGATACTGAGGTAGATGAGGAGGCAGAACAAGCTGTAAAAGACATTGAAAAGGATGTAGAGGAGGATGAATCAGAATCCATGGAGGAAACTGAAAGTGATGATAATGGCAGTAATAACATGGAGGCTAGTGCTAGGAAGAAGTATGAACTCAGAAAGAAATCTACCAATGAACCACAAACACTATCACCACCATCACAAACCAACATTCCATCCCCCACCACCCACCATTCACCAATTCACACTTTACCACAGAAATCACCCACCCCTCCACCAGAGAATGCTTCCCAATATGAAAATCCAAAACAAGTCACAGAAGAATATGCACCAATCCCAACCCAGAAATCTCCCACCCTTCCAACAGAACCAATTGAGCCAACTAACTTTGATTTTGAGAAAGAAAATTTGCAGGTACTCACTGAAGAACCTGAGAAAGAAGAAGGCCGAAAAGATTCTGTCATGGAAGAACAAGAAGAAATTATCACCAAAGCAGCTGAAGTTCCCACACCAAGTGCAAAAACACTGAAAACAAAAGTGATGGAAACCAGCCCAGAGGCAACAATTCATGAAGTCCTGAAAGCCTTAAATAAAAAGAAGGAGTTGCTTGGCTACAATAGGAAAACAATCAAGCCAACTCCAACAAAGAAGATGTGGACCATGATTTCCCTCTATGGTGTACAGGGTCTAGGAGCAATTTCTGGAGAAAAAGAATCAACTGAGAAGGTCACTTCCATTGAAGGTGAGAAAGCAACTGAGGCAGTAGCAGAGCAACAAGAGGAACCTGAACAAGAAGCTCAACAAACTCCAGTGCAGATTGGTGTCTCAACACCTGAAGTTCCTGCACTGGCAACACCTGAAGTTCAAACATTGGCTACACCAGATGTGCCTGCACATGCAGAAATCCATGAAGCAAGTGTAGAGGATCCTGGTGTATCAACTGCTGATGCCACTGCTACCAAGGCCAATCCAAAGAAGATGAGGGCCAAACATGTCCCTGTCAGAACCAGTCCTAGAATCAAGAAGAAAGAGTAAAAGGATAATTTTAATGTTGTTTCAATATAATATTATGTTTATATACTTATAATATATATGTGCAAATACTATGTGTTTTGTTTTAAACTAATTTTGAAGTATGTCTCCCATGTTTTGATCCCTTGTTTACTCAACTTAGAGCAGTGGGGACACTGCTCATATTTAAGTTGGGGGGAGAGTGGAGAATAGTATGTCTTTTGAATGAAATATGCACTATGTGAATATTAATATGTGTTATGTGTGTTTTAGTAGTAATAGAATAGTATTATGTGAATATGCAATATTAGTAAATTTTAGTACTTTTAGATGTACTTAACAAAGCTTGCAATAGCATGATAAAATTGTTTTCAAAAAAATAGAAAAATTAAGTACATCATGTGTATATTAGACTTAAATGATTATGAAGCATGATCAATTCATATTGCTTTTCTAAAAATTTCTGTAAGTGTATCAAATGAGCAAAGTTTTAAAAGGAAAAGAAACGCCTTGTTTTTTTTAGAAATGATCATTGCTATAATTTCTTTGACACAACAAAAATTGAGTTTTTAAAAAAGTAGCATGCTAGATGGAAAAGCTATCTAAAGCCAAGGAATTTTTGGAAAACTAAGGTCAATTTTTTTTACTAACAATATAGAAGAGCATAAAGAAATAAGTTTGGGGGAAATTCAGATGAATACAAAGACAAAAACGTGGAAACTTGAAAAGTTAATGCCAAAAGGTGTCAAAAATCTCAAAGGTGTCACAAAGATCAAAAAGCTACACTTGCCTGAGTCATATAAACTGAACTTATCCCTTAAGTGCAATTGGTTTGAAAAATGAACAAAGTTCAAAAAGAAAAGAAAAAGAAAAACAAACCAAAGAAAAAGAAATGCATGTGGAGGTAAGTGAGGAGGGAAGTGTATGCTACAACATACTCAAAAAGTTACCAAAATAGCTACACAAAGTGTACCTACAACACCTACATCAAAAAGCAACTACACTAAAAAATGATGTATTTGCACTTATTGCATTACATCAACAAAAACACCAAAAGTCTAAATAAGGCAATTGACTCAACAAATTGAAAATCCAAAAGCCCTTTGATTGTGCTTAAGAGTCCCCTAAATCTTGAAGAAATTGTTAGTCTCATCCATATTTTGAATTTTTTTCTAAAAGTGACCAAAAGAGTTCCACATTTTTCAAAAGCCAAAGAAAAACTCTTTATCTAGTTATGGAACCAATTGAAGCTCAATGGGCCACACACTCACACAAAATGAGTCTTTATAGCTTTGAATGTTTCAAAGAAAACAAAGGTTTAGAAAATTCCTGAAAATTAAAGCTCATACAAGATACGCACTTTAAACAAAAAATTTAGAAAAACATGAGTTGAGGTGATTTCATAATCATGGAAGTCTTGTGTTTATTTCTTGTGTCGTTACTTGAGGACAATCAACAAGTTAAGTTTGGGGGTGTGATAACTCTATTTTATATAGAGTTATTCATCTATTTTTACTTAGGTTATTGTTTATTTTCAAGTACATTAATATATAAATATAGCTTATTTATTAAGAAACAACATTTTAGATATCCAAATGATTAGGACAATTAAATAGGCATAAATACACATATCTTGTTAGGTTTGATGTTTTTGTTCAGTGCAGCAACTGCAGGAGTGGAAACACTGCCAACACCAGGAGTGGAAACACTGCCAACACTAGGAGTGGAACTCCATTCAGATTCTTTGCTGGTCGTATCCCAGATTCAGGAGTTGTATGATGCAAAGGATGAAGTCCTCAAGAACTACTTGGCCAGAATAAGAAAGCTACTCCGGCAATTCGACCAAGCAGAAGTGAAAGAAGTGTCAAGTGCACGCCGATGTTCACATCACCCCTTCTTCAGAACTACAGAGCCTCGCCTCACCATGGTTGTTTGCTTGGTGGGGGATGGATCTCTTGGGCCCGTTCCCGCCCGCTCCAGGCCAGCTCAAGTTCTTGATAGTGGCAGTCGACTATTTTACAAAGTGGATGGAGGCCGAGCCTCTAACGACCATAACTGCATCAAAAGTAAGCAAGTTCTTCGGCCGAAATGTGCTAGCCCGATTCGGATTCCCCCAACAGCTGATAACAGACAACGGGACTCAATTTGCAGATAAGAGATTCAGGGAAATGTTGGTCAGCTAATAACTCTAATTTATATAGAGTTATTCATCTATTTTTACTTAGGTTATTGTTTATTTTCAAGTACATTAATATATAAATATAGCTTATTTATTAAGAAACAACATTTTAGAGATCCAAATGATTAGGACAATTAACTAGGCATAAATACACATATCTTGTTAGGTTTGATGTTGCAGGAGTGGAAACACTGCCAACACCAGGAGTGGAAACACTGCCAACACTAGGAGTGGAACTCCATTCAGATTTTTTGCTGGTTGTATCCCAAATTCAGGAGTTGTATGATGCAAAGGATGAAGTCCTCAAGAACTACTTGGCCAGAATAAGAAAGCTACTCCGGCAATTCGACCGAGCAGAAGTGAAAGAAGTGTCAAGTGCACGCCGATGTTCACATCGCCCCTTCATCAGAACTACAGAGCCTCGCCTCACCATGGCTGTTTGCTTGGTGGGGGATGGATCTGCTGGGCCCGTTCCCGCCCGCTCCAGGCCAACTCAAGTTCTTGATAGTGGTAGTCGACTATTTTACGAAGTGGATGGAGGCCGAGCCTCTAACGACCATAACTGCATCAAAAGTAAGCAAGTTCTTCAGCCGAAATGTGCTAGCCCGATTCGGATTCCCCCAACAGCTGATAACAGACAACGGGACTCAGTTTGCAGATAAGAGATTCAGGGAAATGTTGGTCGGCTGATAACTCTAATTTATATAGAGTTATTCATCTATTTTTACTTAGGTTATTGTTTATTTTCAAGTACATTAATATATAAATATAGCTTATTTATTAAGAAACAACATTTTAGAGATCCAAATGATTAGGACAATTAACTAGGCATAAATACACATATCTTGTTAGGTTTGATGTTTTTGTTCAGTGCAGCAACTGCAGAAGTGGAAACACTTCCAACACCAGGAGTGGAAACACTGCCAACACTAGGAGTGGAAACACTGCCTACACCTGCAAAATCCAGCAGTTTGCACTAAAACATCCAAGGACCATTTTGATGCTTCCACACTTGAATTGTGACGTCATGCCTAGTCACCTGGAGCAGAGTCACTTGCAGAAGTCGGCGATAAACATAAAAATCAAGTTGCAAGGCTCACTTATCTAAAAGACATGTGGCACTTCTCCAATGGACCACTCCTTATGTTATACATGCAAGCGACCATAACTGAGCTATTTGCTTTATTGGTTGTCTGATTTTATCCAAGTTTGGTCCCCTCAGCTGATCTTACGCGCCAAAGGAAACCCCTCAACGGAGGAAAGCTTTCATGCCTATAAATAGAGGCCATATCTTCACTTACAAATCATCCTTCATCCTTCATTTGTATTTCTTCATTTGTTTCCGAAAGGATCACTTAGTTTTAGTTTAGTCTAGTTTAGTTTTATTTTTTCTTTACGTTTCTGAAGAGAATGAATGTAAGCAGGTGCTTGACAACCACTCCCTTCACTTCTACTTGAAGGAAACTTGTGTAAGGAACTCATATTGTACTTCAACTTGGGAAACTCATGCAAAAGATCTTCTATTCGAGTAATCTCTCTCCTTTTAAGTTCTTTTGCTATATTACTCATTTGATTATGCTCTTTTCAGATTTTCTCTATTATATTATGAGCAACATGAGCTAAATTCTCTTAAGTTGATATGTTATAACCTTGTAATGACCTTCTAAGTATGTTATTATGGTTTGTATAGTGTATGCATTTTAATTCTTGTGTAATAGTTCTTTCAAAGCTTATTCTGGAATTGATCACTTTAGAATAGGTAAACTTGTGGCAGCAGACATGGGTCACATTTATGAACTCAAGAATTAATAGGAATGAGAGTTTATAACAACTTCTTTGTTGAACTAGTTTTAATAAAGATTTGATTGTTAAAACCATGTTAAGTCCTAGACATAGGATAACATAGTTCCTAGGGTGATACAGTGGGAGGTTAAAAAGACAAGAGTGAACCTATTTAGCATGCCTAGACATAGGAAGCTTGTAATGAAACTCAAGAAGAAAGTCTTTGTGAGCACACACTCATGCAAATTGCATCCAAAGTGGAAACACTACATACTCCACTTTAACACTTAGAAGTAAATTACTTGGTAAAAACATCTCAAATAAAGATTTGACAAATGTCATAATTGGTCTACCTCAAATATTAATGATCTACTCTTATATTGGATGTCTTCGTTGTCAATTTAAAGTTAGAATAGTCATCAGATTCTAATCCACGTGCTTATGTCTTGGTTGTTAATTTATTTGTGGGAAATCCCCTTAATCTGTGAATTCAGATGAATTTTTTTAAAGTTTCATTTGTATTAATCAATATTATCTTTTAATGAATGGTTCAAATGTTTGAGTACTATCTTTATCACTTATATGAATTTGGCTTGATGAATAATATATATTAAACATTGAATCATACTACTATGTAAAAACACGTCCACCTCAGTGATGAAGCAAAAGGCCCTAATTATAAAGATAGTACCACTCTTAACTTTGACAATTTATTATCAAAAAGAAAACTTTGACAATTTAAGAGAGTATGCAATCCAAACAATTGATAAGAATAGTGTGAATTATCAATTATGAATTATTTTTGTTTTACCCTACAATTTCACACGGATCTGGAAAGGAAAGTTAACTAGTGAGTATTACATATTGATAATAATGATGAATTGGTAACTTTAAAATCCCATTTTGGACAAAAAACAAGACCCGCAGTATGTAATCAAATATTGTCGTTGATTTTTTGGAATGAGGTTGTCCCGATATCAACAGGGTAATTGTGCATTTAATGAGGGGAAGAAGTTTGAATGTAAAGTTGGTATACTTTTGTCGAAAACATATAGTATAGGTACCAACATGATTTTTTTAATCATAATTTTGTCAAATCCAAAGTTAATAAATAAATATCATGAAACATATATTATAATATTTTTTCTATATTATTTGTAATTCGTTAAACGAATTTGAATCCCACTTATCACGTGCCTTCCTATAGTTAATAAATATCTCATCAAGTTAATTCCAAGAATTCCGGCCAAATTAATACTAATATACGAAAAATAAATAGGACTTATATATCCTCTTAGAATGTGGTTTGCGCCTAACTCAACCCCACAAAACCGGCTTGTAAGGTGAGGGTTGCCTCTTCATTATAAATCCTCTAGAGACCTTATCACTAGTCAATGTGGGACTTGGGCTTTCCCTAATACACCCCCTCACGCACAGCACCTTTTTATTTTTTTTTTATTTTGGGCTTGTAGCGTGTCTTTTTTTTAATGGTGGTGGCCCGATAGATCTATGATAGGCTCTGATACCATCTTAGAATGTGGTTTGGGCCTAACTCAACCCCACAAAACCGGTTTGTAAGGTGAGGGTTGCCTCTTCATTATAAATCCTCTAGAGACCTTATCACTAGTCAATGTGGGACTTGGGTTTTCCCTAATATATCCCAAGCTACTTAATCATCACAGTTGCTTAATCCCAAGAATTTCAGTCAGAGTTGTTTTTTTGTTTCCCATAAGTTAATCTACAAATGTTTATTCTTTTTTTACATAATCACAATTATATTACTATATATATATAATAATATCATTGGTCACAATAAAGTATTTTAACAATTATATATATATATCCATATCTCCTTAGTTTTTTAAATAATTTTTTTTTCAATTTTAATTCATCAAAGAAAATGTCGAAACATGTTTTATGCCGTCTATCAAGAAAATACTACAATTTATAAGGTAACAATTGTGATTGGCCAACAAGGGGTAATGATTATCTTTTTTTTTCTTGATAGAGTGGGATCACTTGATTTTTCCATACTTCCATTAATTTGTGTTCTACAAACTATCATAAGATTGATTTATAAATTTAGCTTAATAGACAAACCAACATCAAACATTTGCTTTAACAGATAACACATCTTCAGTTTTTGAACCAAAAGACTTTTGGTAACTTTACATTTTATGGATTATTCTACACTTTCTTTAACCATTGCTTACTTGGTTGTGGGATTTATTGCTTATAGTTGGGATTGATAAACTTGAATGTCTATTGCAAACTTTTTTTTTGGTTATTAACGTCCATTGCAAATACTGAGAAATGTGTTCCATGAATATTATATATTTCATTTAAACCTCTTCCAATGCTTATAGTTAGAATATAATATATTGGACTTTTTAACAAGCACAGATGATTGAAGTTTAGTTTATATGCAACTTCTAAAAGTCATAGCTTCAACACAACTTGACAGTTCAATTTGTATGAAGAACACAACTTGACTTGCTTACAGATTTGAGATTTTATTATGCATGTGGACAAAGAAAAGTGGATTAATTAGTTTTCCTAAGACAAGTTGAAAAGAGGGATGCTTCTTAGGAAATGAGCCGAAAAAAAATCTTTTAACTAAAGTGTAATTGTAACATCCCTAATTTCGTTAATTTTGAATTAAGAAATTAACTAGTAATTTATTACTCAAGTAGGTAGTAAATCAAGTCACGGATATGAGGTTGTCACGAAAGCAATTTATAATTGCTAGAGTAGATAATTTAAATGCATTATTGAGTGGAAATTAGAACACTAAGAGTAAAATCGTCATTTCACCTCATATTGAAGATTTATTATTTGGTGGAATAATAGATTGAGTCCTAAACATGATAGAATCATGGGAATGACAACTAATTTGCTAAGTATATGAATTGATGAATGCTTGATTGATTAGAACTTGAATTTAAGTGGGAATGAGAGACAAAGGGCATATGGGTCATTTTATTTTCTTTAAGAACAAAACCCCCTCAGCTGAGAACTCAATCACTCTCACTTATTGTTTTGGGAAAGAAAAGAAAAAAAAAAGGAGAAGCAAGGAGAGAGTGAGAGAAGGTGACGAGAGGGAAAAGGGAAGAGGGAGCTTGGGATCCTCTTTGCACGTGAGTAAAAATACCACCCAAGAGTTCCATTCCTCATCCTCTTTCTTTTGATCTCACTAACATCAAGTGAATCAAGCTGAATTGCTCAACCCCTTCCTATTCTTTCCATCGAGTTTGGGGTGAAAGACGTGAAGCTTCTTTAGGATATTTGACCCAATCATCAATTCAGAGTTTAGATGAAGTTTTAGTAGCTACATTCAAGTTCAATTCGTGGATCCAGAGCATTTCAAGGGTTTGTTTCAGTTTGGGATAGTTGGGTGTTCGAATTATAAGTCATGGAGATGTTAAGAGCTTAGTTCGTGAAGTTTCGGAGCGAGTTCGGAAAGTTCGGGATCGTGAGCTTCGGAAAAGTCTCGAGATTTGCGTGATTTTCATCACGTTAGGTGGGTTTTACTCGCTTAGGGTTTTGTTTTATGTTGTGTTGACTGATCGATTTCTGTGGTTGTCGAAATTGCTCGCGTTTCGTAAATTTTGAGTCGCGAAAAACACAAATTGGTCACGAAACCACTGTTTTAGAAAATCTGGACACAGCTACGGTTTCCTTAGAACTGGGACTGTTTGGTTAATCCAAAAATTATGTTTCTGATTGTTTTTGAAAATAGACTTCACGCCGGTCGTTTTGGCACTGGTTTCATCAAATTTCATTAAGAAATGAGAAAGAAAATTGAGTCGCAAGTTGGGCAAAAAGTTCTGTCTGATTTTTGGTACAGCAGTGTAGTATTTTTAAAAACTGTATCAACTGGAGCCTTGTTTTGAAAAATGGATATATCATGTAGAAACTACACTCAGAGAGCTTTTCAATGAGTGTTCGTTTGTTGAAATCCGATGTCGTTTGCTATTTTAAATCATTGGTCGGGCGTAGGTGCATCACTTGTAGGAAATTCTGCACTTATGTGTGTGCAAAAATGTCGGTGTGTGTTATTCCAAATCTTGAAACGAATTACTTGAAGTAATTGCTTGTGATTGCTGTGGTCTGTTCTGGAATATGTGTATATTGGCTGTTGTGGTTGAAATTGGATTGAAACATAGTTTGGGTTCGATCGGAGAACGAAACGGAACAGAATTTGGGCACTAAGTTGAGAAGTTCCTATGTCCCCAATATCCAATGTTTCGTTTCAACGCTCCGTTCGGCTTCGAACTTCTTTTAAATCCTTTTCCTAACCACCCATAACTTATATGGCTGATATTGTTTGTTTTGTATGTGGTTGTAAATTGTCTGGATTGGTTATACAGGTAATTATTTTTTTGGGATGTCCATATTTCAGAGGAAACTCTGCCGAATTTTCGTTAGAAATTTTGATACATGATCAAAGTGGTTTTGAATTAAACGGTTAATGTTACGAATATTTCGTAAAACTTAGAGTCTCGTGTGAGGACATATGTTTTGGAAAGTGAATTGAACAAAATGTTCCATTTCTTAATTTATAATTGACTCGGGATGATTATGTTCATCTAAACCGGTTCACGTTTTACGATATATAAGAAATATCGAATTGAGGTGACGACCTCCATGCGTTTAGTATACTAGGAGAGGGAAGTCATGCGCTCTGGTCCTAGGCCCCCATGTTAAAATTAAAGCTATCCGCCTTTAAAAGTTGTACACTTATTGGCTATGTTGGGGTTCACCCATGCTTCCTTATGTGTTGTTGGTGATGTACTAGAATTGATAAAACTTTTAAATGTGTATATTGTGATTTTGTCACTCAAGCTTCTTTAGGTTGTTGGTGACATGTCACAAGTGATTGATAAAGAGGATAGTGCATAGCCATCAAGAATTGGGCAATGAACTATAGATAAGTAATTTAAGTTGTACATAGTCATCAAGAATCGGACTATGAACTCTTATGTAATTCATTTATTGGATTACACATGATTGATTGTATATTGTAATTCTTTTTGAATTACTAATTATGGTTTTATAAATGGACCGAGTGATAGGTAAGGGGTCACGGTAAGACTCACTGAGATTTGTTATCTCACCCTACAAATGTTGTTGTTTTTCAGAGAAACAGGGGGAAGAAGATCCTTTATGGCACGAGTGGATGGCGTGCTCGAGAAGGAAATGGAAGACGTAGTTCTTCTATTATTAGATTATGGGTTTCCCTTGTATCTTTGTTTTCGATTTATAACTTGAATTTATTCTAAGTTATGTATCGTTTCCGCTATTCTTGTAAAGATGTAAATCTAAGCAGGAAATGTATCTCTGATGTATGCTAAAAAGGTACACTTTAGTATTTCTACTAGATAGAAATATGAGGGTGTTACAGTAATCAACATTGCCTATGGACTTCTAAGTTCTATCTTAGATTTGAAATAAATTGCACTTCTGAATTCAAACTCTTAAATCAAATGATCTATTATATTACCCTCTGATTGAGCCTTTTCTGATTTGGTAAACTTGTGTTATGTTGCAGTTAATTTATATGTTAAACTCATATCTAATGTAAGTATGTACCTAGCAACATATGGATAATATTTTATTGTGATTTGTGTGTGTTGTTGTGACAGGATTGTTCAGCTCAGTGAAATGATGCATTAAAAGGGGAATGAACCAACTTATGCATGAATGTTGTGTTTGCAATTGATGGGCAAATAAAAAATGCAAGTATGTTGCTTGCCATCGTTAATTACCCTCAGGAACTCCGTAGAAGCCGTCGCAAAGAAAGTCTTCTCAGATGGATGCAGCTTTCGCGTACAGAAGCGGAACGAAGCGGAAAAGGAAAGTGTGCTTAATTTGAAGATCTGTTTCATTACACCCTTAGCTTTCTAAATAAAAAAGGTTTTATTTATTAATCATAAGATTTTTCTTTAATTTTTTCTTTTTTGGTTTGTTAATAAAAATTTAAAGATAATAAGCAAAAAACTTTGGAAACATATAACATAAAAAGGGAGAAAATTTAACAATTTGTTTTCAGTAATCAATATTTTACAATATCAAGTATCATATAATAAGTTTCACAATTTTCTCACGATAAGCAGAATTAGGGTACAAATTGAATCCTCAAGTAATTTTTATGTATATCCATATTAAATTAAATAAATATTTCAATAGAAACAATTACGTATAGTAATAAACTTGCAACAAAACTAAAGTTACTCAATTAAACAACTCAATTGGAGTTTTGGAAATTAAGTATTTGATTTATCAATACTTTTTTAAAAAATAAATTTAAGCAGTAACTTTTTGATTCCTTACACGTAATATTAATCAGTCATTACCAATGTTTTTTTTCATGGTTGATGTTATACTTATCTTTTATATCTGATCTATCCAACATAAATATACAAATGTATATTTTTAAACTTCCAAAACTTTTCAATGTTGCTAAATTAAACAACTAAGTTAGACGATTGCAAAATTGTATTTCCAATTATCAGTAGGAATGGAATATAAAATATATATTTTTGATAACTTACCGATTGAAAATACGTAATATTAACAGGTAATACAATGTCTCTTAATGGTTGATGTTATACACAACTTTTATATTTCATCTAACCAAAAATGATAAACAATTGTTTATAAAATATATTAACAACAAAATCATTATAAATTATGTTTAAAAAATGTATTCCCGTGCTGACACGGGTGATACATACTAGTAAAGAAAAGACACGAAAGAGAAGAAAATCAAAAGATGGAAAGGACAAGAGGTGACTCTGTGGTGAAGAGAAGCCACATCTTTCATTGAAAGATTATCTCATGATTGGGTCGCCACAAAAATCCTAAGCTCTTGATAAGATCCAAAGACGGTTCAAAGAAGAACCCTAGAGAGAGCACTTGTGCTAATTCCTCTCAAATTAAAAATATGATCAAAGGTCTTTACAACTTGCAAAACCACACCTATTTATAGAGAATAGGTTGTGGGCTCACTAAAAAGAAAACATAACAACTAGAAGTCCAAATTCAAGCCCAAACTAGGTCATACACAATTAGGCTTTTAAGAAACAGAAATAACATGCCAAAAAAATGTTTGGCTTATTACAATTTTAAATTCCTATAAAATTTTAATTACAAGAGCATTTAAAAGACATCGGTCCAAGTGTCAAGTCTTAAAAATCTGTGTTTTTTGCGTCCATAACAGTTGGTAAGTGTCAACAATATGCTTTGGTGTACAAGGGGTACAACCCGAATAACCTTTGCATCCACAAGAATAGCAAATATTTTTATTTTTGTGACTCTGCCCACTTTTGTCATTCTTTTCAATATTTTTACACTTCTGGTGAAAACAATGTTTATTGTAATTTCCATTGTGATTAGGATCAAGATCACGATCACAGGCTTGCACATAGTGATCGTGTGTTGCTACATTCACTTCTGGAAATGAAGTAATAGTGGGACGAGCCTCGTGACTTTTCACCAAAATTCATTATTTTGTTATCGAGTGTTGCTATATTCACTTATGGGAATGGAGCAGAACTAGTGGAATGAGTCTCGTGTACTAGAGAACGAATTATAAGGTCATGTTGCATTTTTCCATGAATTTGTAAGACAATAGAATATAGTAATGATCAACCAATAGTTTTCGTGTAATATTAAGCAATTTAACTAAAGTACAAGATTGTGAAGTAAAAAAAATTAGTTAAGTGTGCATATAGATAGACATGGAACAATATTCCACCTTACCAAGTTAGCCAACCCCGTGTAATCAACTTCTTTTGTCAATTTTGGCTAAGTTACCCAAAGCTGAGCATGGGGTGACCCACCTATGGTATTAACTCAACTAGGAATCCAAATCACCCTAGATCAACTATGGTATCCCTTTGTCCTAGCCGATTCAAGGCCTTCAAGGATCCAACTCTTGGATCCTACACTCATAGAAGATACTATCAATAAGTAATTTGGGGTTCATCCAAATCTCTTAAAAGACCCATGTCCTGAAGCCTTACCCTGAATGGGTGGGCAGATTGGCGCCTCTATCCACTACAACAGAATTGTTAAAAAAGATCGCACCAATTAGTAGCGCTTTTGCTGAAAGCGCTCCTTATTTAGAAACAGGAACATCCATAGGGTGCGCTTTGGGGACGAGCGCTCCCTTTGCTTAACACGGAATAACCATAGGGTGCGCCTAGAAGAGAAGCGCTCCCTTTTGCTTAATACGGAATAACCATAGGGTGCGCCTAGAAAAGAAGCGCTCCCTTTTGCTTAACACAGAGTTGCTATAGGGTGCGCTTAGGGAATAGGCGCTCCTTATTGTCAAAATAATTTTGCTAAAAAAAAACTATTTTCATTTTCACTCACGCGGAACGTCTCTCAGCTTCTCTCTCACGAAGCAAACCTACCCTTCTTCCTTACGATCGAAACCCAGCGTCTCTTCTCTCTCAGCTTCTTCCTTACGATCGAAACCCAGCTATCTTCTCTCTCAGATTCTTCCTTATCACTCTTCATTTTTCTTCTTCATCTTCTTGTTCCTCCATGGCCGCCGAGAAACTCAGAGATTTGAGATGTTCTCTTTCTCGACACTGCCGCGTTGCCTTCTATGGCACCGTCCCTTGCTCGTTCTTCTTCCTCATTTTCCTTCTTAATCATTTCGTTTTCGTTTTTGATTTTTTTGCAGCACAACAGTTTAGGGTTTGTGGGATTTGGGAATTGGGAACTGAATCTTTGTTTGAGAGCAGAAGCATCAGTTTAGGGTTTGCAAATTTTGAATTGGGAACCGAATTTTTGCAGCACAACAGTTTAGGGTTTTAAATTCAGCCTTATTTTTAATTGATAGTTTTCCAATTTGAGACCACTTTGTTCTATTTTTCAGGCTAGATCTAAGCTTCGATGATGGGTTGTGTTACCAGTTTTATTTGATGAGCACTATAAACTTGGGAAGTAATGTTTTTCTTGACTCCAAAGCACTTGATGATATGGGAAGCCGTATAAATGAGTTGGAGCAGAGCATCAATGACCTGAGAGCAGAGATGGGGGTAGAGAGCTCTCCATCACCTGTGGCCCCTGCTAAGTCAAAGGAAGAAGAGTTGGACAAAGAAGATGGTTCCACTTAAAGTGTTGTTTTAATTTCAATTTCTCATGGTTCTTGTCTCGCATTGCACAATGATTGGTATGGTGCGTCCCAGATCTTTGTCTCAGTAGTGATTCAAAAAAGTAAATGTTTGTGTTCTTTGTATCTTTATCATTTTGTAGCTATATCACCCTACTGCTTTTATGATTGATTGATACTCTTGCAATTTTTTTTACTATAATCACTCTGTTGCCATCGACCTCTATTACCCCTATTTTTAAATGCATGAGGGCTTGGATGATCATGAGAAAAAGATTAAATGAGTTGCTTGCATGTTTTTCTTTTCAACACCTATATCATAACTATATATCAAGTCTATTATTTTTAGATGTAGTTTGTTCTTGTATTGGTTTAGTTGTTTAAATTAGTTAACGATTAGCCTTGATTAACCATGTTATATCTGTTTTCTATGTACAACAGAATACAAAATCCAGCAGAAATTTGGCAGGTTGTGCAATTGTTTGTCAAGAACTGTAGTATGAGAAATTTGGCAGCAGATATTATGGGCACTACTTGATTTCCCCTTTCTTCAATAGGAAACATGATTTCAATAGGAGATGTTATTGATTATGATAGTAATGACTGGTGTTAGTACATTAAGTTTTATTCATAAGTTATCTTAGCATAATGTAATTTTTGTTATGTAAGGTCATTGTGGCCCATTTCCTTCAACTTTACTCATCGACAAAGTTGTAATTTTTTTGGTTTTGGCTTGTCTTAAGCCTTTACCTAAATTCATTAATTTTTTTGGTTTTGGCTTATCTTAGCATAATGTATTTTTTTGATTTGGAATTTGTTGTTGGTTTGCTGGTATTGTTGCTTGATGATTATGAGCAGGGAGCTATAAGAAAAACAGAAAAAAAAAAATTTAAAAAAAAAATAGGCATAGGTAGCGCTTCGTTTAAAAGGCGCTACCATTGGTACTAGCGCATATTGGGATAAGGAGCGCTTGTGCCCAGAAGCGCTACTCTTGAGTGTAGGAATAAGGAGCGCTTTGTATAACAGGCACTCCCTTTGGTCTAAGCACATTTCAAAATAAGGAGCGCTTAGTTTAAAAAGCGCTACTCTTTCCTGTTCATTGGTAGCGCTTTTGGAGCGCTACCTTTGGCTGTTTGGCAACAGGAGCGCACGGTTTAGGAGCGTTCATGAGCGCTACCAAAGGGCCAAAAAAAGCGCTACCTATTGCCTTTTCTGTTGTAGTGATCTAAGGGGTTTAAAATGCCTGACTTTAATTTCTACCTTTTTTTTGGAGAAAGTTACAAGTCTAATATGGAACACGTTGGCTGACTCAGATTCCAATGTGGGAAAGGAAGCCAAAATGAGTTTAATAAGTTGCAGTTGTTCTCTTTATCTCTAACAGGAAATTATTTTACATGATATTCCTCCTTCCACATAATTCCACATTTCGTTTCCTTTGTAAACCTTATAAAACTATATAGAGTAATATCAAAATAATAGTAATAGAAACAATAATAATATCAAATCATAATTAGCTTTTAACAAAGCTAGAAAGTAAATAATAAATAATAAATTGTAGTAGAATATATCAATTACAAAGGCAAACACACAAAATATCTTAAAAATCTCTACTCTATTCAAGCATGTAATTATACATGTATTAATACGAAAATTTGGGTGTTACATTCGTATGTACGTTTATTATGGAATTGAACTCCACGACATATATAGTGTATATACCATGTATTCATACGAAAATTGGGGTGTTACACTCACATGCTTATTATGGAATCCAACTCCACGACAGATAGTGTGTATACCACGATCACCGAAACACCAATAAAAAATGCTTTGGGTGCGATAATTTTCACTTCCCATTTGCCATTGATATTCCCATTGAGAGATGAACAACTTGTAACACCCCAATTCTACCCGTTCGTTTTATAAAATATCAGAGTGCGGAAACTAAATTCAAAACAGAAATTGGAGCATCACATTCGACATTTTCAAAATCCAGCGACGTGTAAATAAATAAAACGTGGAAAACAAAATACTTTAATTTAGTTTACATCCCGAATATTTGTTCCATACTTCAAAACCACAAACTCGTGTTCAAAATAATTAAATGCAACAAATAAATAAAAAGAGACAGTGTTCATCCCCGAGTGCTACGTATTAGAGACGACACTGACTCAGCTCATAAAAGACCTTGATCTTCATTCGTGATTACCTACACGTTACCGACATCGAGGTAACATTTTAAATGCAGAAGGGGTGAGTCTAACAGTATAAAGAAAACATGATAAGTAGTATGCTGGAATTGAGACAACTACATTTACCATAACGCAACTATACCAGAATACAACCCTCAATGAACATCAACTATAAGAAAACACATAAATCAACGACGACATCCTGATATCATGACGCTATAACTACCACAACACATTAACACCATAATACAACTATCACAGAGCAACACCAACAAGCAACAATATAAGCAAAACAACAGGTAGCAACATAAGAAAAACAACAAGTAGCAACATAAGCAAATCAACAAGCAACGACAACATGAGTATGACGTATATGTATGAAATGCAACCCACTCCGACGGGTATATGCATGTGGTACCAATCAACGTAAATAGCCTTTGTGGCTTCATCAACAACACTGAGCAAAACTCTAAGACCGCAGCCTACAACAACGTGGTATACATATGCCATGTATGAGACACCATGTACGACACCTCGGGACCATCAACAACATAATCATACATTATGCACAACAACATCATCAACATCATCATCAACATGTGGTCATACTTGACCCAACAACAACTTCATCAACGTTTTGGTCATACTTGACCCAACAACGACAACAACAAGATTTGGTCACATTGACCAAACAACGACAACAACAATATTTAGTCACATTAACCCAACAACGACAACAACAAAATTCAACTTCAACCTATTCAACAAAATAATCGTTCTTATTCAACGTTCAAGCTAATCTACATAAACTCAGGTGCAGAAAATTCTGTAACTATGCGCCTACTTTGGCGAATTAATTAAAATAGTAAACGACATCGTATTTCGACAAATAAATACTTGTTGGAAAGCCCTATGGGTCTATTTCTTATCCCTAAGTTCAGTTTTTGAAGGAGAGTGTTCAATAGGTACATTTTTCAAAAATACACATACTAGTTTCAAAAGAGGGCAGTTTCTGTCCTTCAAATTCAAGCAGTTCTAAAATGACCAAAACTCAATCAAATTGCATGAAACTTGTGCATAAACTGGAGCAAATTATATTTAGTTTTAAAAGAAATTGGATTCGTTTGAAAATTAGTTCTTTTGAAAACGCAGTAGCCAAAACACTGACCCTATGTCCAGATTGTTTCCAGAATCTTACCTTAACTTGTGGAATTCATATCTCGAGCTACACAACTCTAAATGCAACCAAACCAGTGCCACATTAACAAGCATTAAGTCTTTTTTCCAGAAAAGTAAACCACATAATTTTTCATTCAATACAACGTTCCCAGTTACCGAAATACTGAACCCATACCCAAATCGTTTCCAGAATTTTAACCTAACTTTTATCGCCTATAACTCGAGCTATACAACTCCAAATGCAACCAAATCAGTGCCAAATTAACAAACATTCAATCAAGTTTTCGAAATGACAAACCACATAATTTTCCAATCAGTAAAACGTTCTCAGTCACTGAAATACTGAACCTATGTCAGAACATCTCAAAACAGTGAATCACACAAACAATCATCACAATTCAGCGACCAATTCAAACACTATCAATACATTCATCAAACACCTTATATGCAACGTTTTACCATCGATTTCATTCAAAGCCATCAACACTCAAAACAACACCAACAACATATATATATCATGATTCATTACAAACATATAAGCAAACATGTCCTAGGCATTGTAGATTCTACTTCCCACATACATCCCATCATGCATCCCTTTATACAATTTAACCCACCCTTACCTTAGAATTTGATGGAGACAAGAACCCTTCTATGAATCACCAACAAGAACCACGGCAACAAGTTCCTTCTTTCTTCCTCCTTCTCTTCGCGATTTCTCCCTCCTTTCTCTTCTCTCTCTCTCTCTTCTTTTCTTTTTGCCGTCGCACTCCTCTTTCTCACGCTCCTTTTTTTTTTTCTTCTTTTCTTTTCTTTCCCTCCAAGTGTCTAAGATACTAACCCTAGCTCACGTCATTGGGCTCACTTGACTTGGGCCCTTCTCACCACCTAATTAATTACCAACACTACTCCTTTTTCTTAATTAAATTACCACTCACTTATTTACTAAACACCACCCTTAATTTAAATCAAATACACTACTATTATTTTAATATAACCAGCCTACATACCACTTTAATTAAATTAATTAAATGAATACTTGAATTATTTTTGGGGCGTTACACTGCTCGCCACCATACATGTTGACCAACAAGAAGCGAGGAAGTGCTATGTGAACAACCTCAAGAAAAGCTCAACTTTGGGAAAAGAAGAATCTTGTTTGGATGTAAAGTAAGATCTTTGTGCTATGTTGGAACTTAACCCTCAATGAGATAAAGAGCACCCACCTTTTCTACTTGATGACATCAAACTGTTGGAAGGGACGAGTCCTACAAGAAATTAGTGAAGATTATGACACATATGTCAGGAAGAGCGGTCGCAATTTGGATTCTAGTGTGGCTAATTTCACCAATTTGCATGGGGACCAGAAGACATGCCTAAAATAGATACTGAGGTCGCTTGTCTTAGTCTGGACATCGAGACCAAATCTCGTCCAGTATCCCCAATGAAAAGGAAGGTGGCAAGTGAAAAATGACGAGCAGCTCAGGAAGAAACAAAGAAACTGCTAAAGGGTGCAGAAAAGCGGATGTACTTTTCTGAAAAATTCACCAACGGCTATATAAGTCAGGGGACAACCTCTAATTACTCTATCAAAGTTCAAAACTCTTTAAACACTTCAAGGAAAGCTTTAGAATATTTTGGTGAGAGTATACTATAATTACGCAAACTTCTCAAGGCTTCTTAAGATTCAACCTTCTCTCAACCACACCCAACATACAAACTATATCTTTTGGGAACTTTTTTGAGTGTGCTATTAGCTTGTTGTTGTTAGGTTCTGTTAGAATCCTACCCTTATATCTAATCTATAGTATCCCACCAAAACCTAAACTTTTACTTTGTATCTAAATATCTTCTAAACATGGCATAGGTTTGCTAGTTGTTGTAGAAGTTGTCTAGAAAGTTGCCTATCAAATTGTGTAGTTTCTTAGGTGTCTCACAGTTCATACATCTATGTCGGAAAAATAGTGAGACACTAGGTAGATCTGTGTAAGAAAACTACCAAGTGCTTTGATCTAGGTTGACTTATAAAAGTGTAAAGCTATTTAGAAAATAGTGGAAATACTCATTGGGTGTGAGAAGTGAATGTAGCCTTGAGCTTTTGGGGTGAACCACTATATAACTCCTCTATGTTATTCACTATTTTGTTAATACTTCTTAGCTACCGCTTTTTTTAAAAAAAAAAAAAAGATGAGGTTTTCTGCAAAATTGTGAGAAACACTACATTCTCACACTGTCAATTTATTAAACTCAGATTTTCTATACTTTTTCACCTAAGTACTTAGCTTCTCTACATCACATAACTGTAAGAAACACATTAAAATAATTTTTTTTCAATCTATCAACCATTAAAGTGTCTTTTTACGTAGTCTATATCTGTTGAGAAAATACAAGAATCCAAAAGGTTCTCATTTGTATACCTTCTCAAAAAAATTGGTTTTTCTAACTCAATTTTTAAAAGGATTGCAATTCCAACCCCCTTCTTTGTGACTCAATTGACTTCAATTGGTGTCGGAGCTCAGCCTCTGGTTGAACACACTCTAAAAGTGTTAGAGGAAAGATCTTGGAAGAAGTCATGAGTAAACCAATTTTGTTGCCTTCTTACCAAAAGGAGCTTCATCAAACCGGCCAACTAGATTCAATGAAGAACACAATTACTACTAGAAAAATAAAATGAAGTTATTCATTGAATCTCAAGACACTGATATATGAGACATTTTTGAAAATGGACTGTATGTTCCCATGGTAGCTTATGATTATGGCACCACTGCAGTTTGGCCTAGATCTGAGTGGAGTGCAGATGACTGATAGGTACCAAAAGCCATCTCATCCAAAAGAGCAAAATAAGTGTGTATTTGATAGAATATAGGTCTTTGAATCTCACGATATCGACCCTAAACAAGAGTTACAGGGAGAAAGAAATAAAGAAAACAATGAAACAATGAGAATGACAATCCAATTGCCAAACCCCTAGCCCAAGCCAATCCCAAAAACCAGCCTCCCTTCTCTTACCTCACTCCTCCTATTTATTCCCTCAGCAACTATGCGTGAGGTCATCAAGTTGGTTACAAGATTCCCTCCACTACTTGGTAATATTTACCCTTGTACCCTTTCTAGAATAGACCTTATCAAACCTATTGGGGTGCTCTTGGAGTAATAACGCCAATGATCTCATCAATACTCCCCTTTTGAAATTCACCTTGTCCTCAAGGTGAGAGGTTACAAATTCTGTTAGTACTTCAGTTCGCCGGTCCTTTGGATTCTGTTGCACCCCGAAAAATCCTTGGAGGGACTTTTCTTCGCACAACGAGATTTTAGAGTCGCCACCAATATTTTTTAAGGATAAAACATTGAAAAAACCTTTTTTCGGAAAGCAATGGTCTTGGAACCATTAGATTTGGATTCGGGGGTCTAGTTACGTACGGGGAAGGTATTAGCACCCCACAACGTCCCTTCAAAGAAGGGTTACCTTAATTAAATATGTGATTTGCAGAGTTGATTTGGAAAAATGGTTTGTTTTTACCTCTTTTGTTTATGAGTGACTTAATGAAAAATCTTTAATTTTTGCGCTTGATGGAGGATCCACTCCTACGTATCTCGGAGTGCGATGGAGAATTCAAAGCTACGTAGTTCTTGTTTAGGAAAGGTTTTGTTTTTGTTTTATCTTGTTTACTTGTGAAAGTCGAGCTTTCATGATGATCAATTGAGCAAAGGCTCCAAGTGACCATCATTAGCACTCAATTGTTAATAATCATGCAAGCCAAGGCTTCGCAAGACTACTAACAAAGTTTTTGATTTAGTGAAAATCTTTAAGAAAATTAGGCATTCACGATGATCAATTGAGCAAAGGCTCCAAGTGATCACCACTAGTACCTCATTGTTAGTAATCATGCAAGCAAAGGCTTATGCAAGACGACTACCAAAGTTTTTGATTTAATGAAAATCTTTAGGAAAATTAGGCATTCATGATGATCAATTGAGCAAAGGCTCCAAGTAATCATCATTAGTTCCTCATTGTTACTAATCATGCAAGCAAAGGCTTCGCAAGACTACTAACAAAGTTTGATTTTTTTAAAAAATATTGGTTTGTAGGCCTCGGCCTTTATAATAAAAGATTGTGTTATTAAGGATAGGGGTGAGCATCATTACTGGCGAGGGTGCCAAAATGAATCACACACCCTCTTAAGAAAGGAAACAGGTGTTGTATAAGTAAGAGGAAGGGTGTGAGTAGCAAAGCAGTCTGATTTTTAAAAGAAAAATAAATAATAAAAGAAAAATAAATGATACAACGTGTGATAATTAAAAGGAAAGGGATATTTTGAAATCCCTAAAACTCCTCATCTCCCCTCACGCCGTTTCCTACTTCCGTTCGACAGAGAGAGAAGCTTGCGTGACAGGCGGGAAGTGAGAAAAGGGAAGAGAGGAGGAGGAAGAAGGTGAGTCGCGAACCGAGAAGAGGAGACCTTGCGGTTGAGCCGCGCGGTGGTTTGAGGGTGGCCCGAGGTGGTGACGGAGGCGCGGCGTTCACTTGCTCACAACAACGAGCGGCACGGCGTTCGCCGGCGGACTTGCGGAGGTTCGGCAGCGTGAGGTAAGAACGCACTCCTTCTTCTTCTCCTTCCTCCCATTTTCTTTCTTTATTCTCTCGAGTTTTCTTACATGGAGTTCTTGTTGTTGTTGGTTTGGAGTGGGCGAGGATGGATTCATGGAGGAGATGATTTGTAGTGTGTGGAACTCAAAAATCTACATTGCATCTCCTCCTTTTTCTGATTCTACTCTGTATATCTTTATGTATCTGTATGTTTGTATGTGTGTTTTTTTTTGGGTGAGTTTGTGTTCTCTGTGTTTACGTGTGTGTGTGTGTGTTTTATGTGAGTTTGTTGTGTTCTTGTGTGTGTTTGTGTTCTGCTTTTCTCTCCTTTCAATCTGTGTTTTTTGTTTCGTCTCAAATCTTTGTGTTATATAGAGACTTAAAGTTTATTTCTTTGTTGAAGATGCCAGCCATGAATGTCTCATACGTCCCTCTCATACTTCCTATTTTATGATAATCTTGTCTTCTTTGTTGGTGCAGTGGTAGCTCTTTGTCTTACCTTGTTTAACCTCTTTCATGTTTGCGGCTTGGTTCGATGGGGCAATGTGGGCATGAGATGGTTATTTTGTGAAATTTTTGGAGATGGATAAAAGAGGTGTTGGAAACAAGCTCTAAGTGGGAGAAGGGGTTGAGTCTTTGCACCAAGGAGGAGAGAGAGATTGGTTTTCCCCTTTTTTTAGTTTTATTTGAACTAAATAATATCTTTTAAATATTTTTAGCTTTTGTTCTTTTATACAATTGACACTAAATTGTAATACAAGAGACAATATAATGAGTCTAATTTTGTTTTCTCTATTTCCTATTTATTTTTGTCTAAATAAAATAAGCAACAATAATAACAAATAATAAACGCGCGTATGCAACTAACACGCGTGCGTGAGAATAAAACATGCAAGTTCGTTAAAACTAAACGCGCGTACGAGAAAGGAAATAATGTGCGAGCACAACGAAACAGGTTTTTTGAGCTCTTTTAAAAACGAGAAGAATACCCGTTAAAATTGGGCGTTTACACAAAATATATTTTGTTTTTGTAACACATTTTGAATTAGTCGACAAAATTGAGGTATGACAATTGCCCTCTTTATTTGGATTTTATCAAGAAATATGAATTGGTAGAGACATATTTCAAGATAAAATAGAAATAAAGAACTTCGAAAATTATACCAATTTTGTCCACTGGGAAATCTGAATTTTCTTTTTCTTTTTCTCTCTCTTTTTCTTTTTTTTTTTTTTTTGGAAAGATAGACACTTTCGTGTCGATCTGAAAGCGATAAATAACACCGACGTGCGCGAGAAAAAGTAAAATGGGCACTTGCGTCTGGCGGTAAAATGGCGGTGCCTAAAACTCGTAATCCTTAAACGAACTCTTGGCGAATCCGTGTTTGCACGTGGCTTTGAGGAGCACGCTTCTGTTGGCCTTTTCGAGCGGCCGGGGATCGTTATCGACTCGGAGGCCGATATACGAGATCAATGCCACGGCGTCCACTGTATCTTAGGTGATACAACTATTCCGTTGAACCTCACATGAAATTGCGGTCCATCGCGTTAACGTACGATGTGAGACACAGGCGAGAAGGGGCGATGATCTCTCCGGGCTCCAATCCATGATGCGCGCTGGCGCTCTCTTTTCTTTTCCTTTTTGTTTCTCTCTTTTCTTTTCTTTTTAAACTCCCAACTTGGGGAGCATTTTCTGGAATCAAGGCGATCATTAACAACTGCGGTGTTTCTTTGTAACAGACCGAGGTCCACCACAAACCACACCAGTAGCTATTACCTCACGATCTTTTCTACCCCCTTGTAGAATTTTTGCCTTCCGTGGGAATCAACCTTGTACATGGGGCTCAAATACAAGTTCTACCCCCACCTAGAAAAGATCGTGAGGTAATAATACTGGGTGGCCATGCTGGACTGAATTTGATTTCAATTGGTAGTGGGAAAGAGTGGAACTTTGTATTTGAGCCCCATGTACAAGGTTCGAATCCCACGGAAGGCAAAAATTCTACAAGGGGGTAGAAAAGATCGTGAGGTAATAGCCCACTGGGGTGGCGGCTGCGGTGGACACAGAGGGTCATTACAAAAAGGCGCCTTTTTATGTGACCCGGGTCCTGCACAGCGACTGTCAGCATCTGCCTCACGATCTTTCTACCCCACTTAAGGCTTTGCCTTCAGATCAGACCTGCTGAGCTGGGCTCAAAAAGTTCCACTCTTTCCCACTACCAATGGAGCCGCGATTCAATTGGTAGTGGGAAAGAGTGGAACTTTGTATTTGAGCCCCATGTACAAGGTTGAATCCCACGGAAGGCAAAAATTCTACAAGGGGGTAGAAAAGATCGTGAGGTAATAGCGCGGGGGTGGCCGCTGCGGTGGACTCGGGTCATTAATCGAGTGCCTTAAGAAATGTTGGTGCAGTGAAGCTACTGCTGCTTTGGGGTGGACAATCCTCCTCCCCTCACGGGTGGGGATCCTCAAGCCCTTCAAGCAGTGCAATGGCCTCCTTTGGTCTCCCACTAGGCTACACGCCTCCTGCTGGCGACACAAATCACGGAGGAGATCCTCCAAGAACCGCGGGACAAGCTCGGCTGGCGTGGTTGCGAATGAAGTTGGAGCAGGGGCGCCTCAAGCCCGCATCGAGATCCTAATCCTCGCCACTTCTCCGGGAACTCCGTGGGTTTCAATTGGCCAATGAAGGTCCATCCCCAAGTTCGGGACCAATCCACGAATACAATTTACTCACGTGACCCACACGTGAACCCGGTAAATAGTGACAATGAATAATCCTCATTCACGGTGTGAATGGTTTCCCTCACGAATTACCCTCTTTGAAACCGAAGTCGATGTCGGATGCTAGAGGAGAGACTAAGAGCTGTAGAAGGAGCAGGTTCACGGGCCAGAAATGCCCATGAGCTGTGTTTGGTCCCTAATCTAGTCTTGCCTCCCAAATTCAAAGCACCAACTTTGATAAATATAGAGGGCGACTTTCCCGATCGATCATGTGACAATGTCTTGCCAGAAAAATGACCGCCTATGCGGGATGATAACTCGATGATGCATTGCTTTGAAAAAGTTTAGCCGGAGCTCCTCGACCGGTACATGCGGTTGGGCCGACCAATATCCATCTTTGGAAGGACATGGCGGATGCTTTTATGCGTCAATCCGGGTACACCAATGATTTGGCTCGGATAGGACTCAACGACAATGCATGTCTAAGAGAGATAATGAGTCGTTCAAGAATACGCTCGAGAGGTGGAGGAACCTCATTGCTCAAGTGAAACCCCTCTCTTGGACAAAGAAATGGTCCACATGTTCATGGATACCCTTCATGCGGTGTATTATGATAGGTTGGTTGGCGGCGTAGCCTCAAATTTCTACGAGATGGTGGTCACGAGGAAAGAGTAGAGAATGGTATGCGCGGAAGAATATCTCATGGCCCAGCGCCTCCTTCCGGTCGAGAAAAAACCTTTTTCTCGGACCTACAAGAAGAAAGAGGTGAAACCAATGCGATTATCGGAGCCGGTGGTCCGTCACACAAAGAATCCTCATGCAAGCTATTCCATTCCCTTCTCAAGCACCACCGCACGGACCCATTTCAATCAAACTATCGATCTGGGAACTATAATGAAAGGAAGCTTTGTCTTGATCCCATTCCCATGTCCTACGGACTTGTTTAATTATCTTATCACCAACAAAATAATCAACACTCGTCGGATGAAGCCATACCAACCTCCTATCCCGGGGATACAACGCAAATGCTACTGCGCTTTCATTCTCGGGGCGATGGGTCATGTAGTGGAGGATTGTAAAGCATTCAAGTATGTGGTGCAAGAATTACTTGATGCAAAGACTATATCATTTCAACAACCCAATGTAGCCACCAATCCGTTGCGGGGCATGGAGGTCTCTTTGTTATGCCATTGACCATCGGGGTTAGTGTTTGGTTAGAAAAGTTGATTGCATTCGGATGCCTTTGAATTTTATCCATCTTTGAACTATGCCGTTTTGGTGTCATCAAAGAAGGGTGTGCTAGGAAAGAGCGCTGTGATAATCCTCGATGCATCGGGGCATGTGAAAGCTTTAAACCAATTCTCCAAGATCTCTTGACGCGGACACACGGTCCAAGTGGGAATCCGAAGAAAGAAGAAAGTGTATCTACCTTGCAATCAGGCAATGGAGGCTTCAGGAGGCCGATTGAAATTCCTTGCAATCTGAATTCCAGCCCAGCTGTGACGAGACCCTCGACTATCGTTATTCCAGTACCTGCTGCTACCCCTAGTAGGGAGACTAGGATGACTCCGTGGAGCTGTAATGTGCAAATGCAAGCAGAGGTCCCTAAAGGCACTTTGGATATAACAAACATTGTTGGAGGTAGTGGCATCACAAGGAGTGGAAGGGTGTATGCTCCTGAAAATCTTAGGGAGAGCGATCAAAAGCAGATGAAGAAAGGGCGTAAGGAAAAGACAAGAAAGCGGTAGAAGTCGAAAGGTATCGAGACAAAGAGGCTCAAGAATTCTGAAAGTAATGAAAGCAGTGAATATCGGGTGGTAGACCAGGTTGAGTCAAACTCCATCCAAAATCTCGATGCTCTCTTTGTTGCTTAGTTCGAGGCACATCGTCTTTGCTTTATTGAAGATCTTGAATGAAGCCCACGTCTCCCAGGCATTCTGATGAAACCCGACTTGATGGTATAGTTGGCAACATTGTAGCATCCAACTACTTGACCTTCTCGGACAGTTTCCTCTGGCGCGGGAAAGAGTCATAATCAAGCTCTTCACATCTCGGTGAAGTGTGGGGACTATATGCTTGCCGGTGCTCATTGATAATGGCTCGTCCTTGAATGTGATGCCTAAGTCTACAATGAATAAAGTTGAATGTAGCATGTTCGTATCTGGCCAGGGTTCTACTTTGGTGAGCATTTGATGGGTCGATGAAGGAAGTTTTGGAGAAGTAGAAATGCCGCATTGCAGTAGGCCCCGAAATGTTTTATGTCATCTTCCAAGTGATGGACATCGAGTTCCTCCTATAGTGCCTGCTAGGACGTCCTTGGATACACGCTGCTGGGGAAGTACCGTCCTCGCTTCATCAGAAACTCAAGTTTGTGGCTGAGGAAAGGCGATAGTGATCCACGGAGAAGAAGAAACAGCGATAAACCGATCACCACACGAATGCTATGTGGAAGCAGCGAGAAGAGTCCTTTGAGACTGCTTTCCAAGGATTGGAGATTTCAAACGCTGTCTTCGTCGAAAGTGAGCCTCTGCGGAAGCCTAAGTGGTCCAAGGCTGACATGATGACTGCAAAGGTGATGTTAGGGCATGGGTATCAGGTCGGCAAAGGCTTAGGAAAAGCTTCTCGAGGATAGTAACACTGTCCGGTTGAGGAAACATTGAAAGGTTCGGTGTTGGGTACATCCTAAGTCTTCTTTGATCGGGAAAGGCTAGCATCTGACAAGAGGGAGAAATGGCTGGCCAAACTCAGAGGAGGAACACCCAATCAGGGGGGGATGGTTATCGCTAACCTCAAGGACAACTTCCGGAGTGCTGGCATGCTGAACCCTAGGTTAATGTGGTTGAAGAAGGATCCAGCTCGAGTGGCGGTGTTAATCGGCTTAGTCTTATTCTTTGTGCTATTGGAGAGAAGCTTTATAAAAGCGGGAGACCATGGATTTCCGTATTTTTCAATTTAAAGTAATTTTCATTGTAATGTAGATTCCTCGGCTCTGCCCGAGCCTTGGAACATTTCATTCGGGCACGAGATGTTTTGTGAAGACTCATCAATCAATAAAGTGTTATTTTGAATTTTCAATAAAATTTCTGTCTTCATCTCTCGTTTGTGTGTCTTTTCTTTGTCTTTATTATGCGCTCCATTTTAATGCGAGATAAAAATAATCTCACGAAAATAATAATGCAGAGGAGATGTTGAGGGCGATTGGGAGATGTTGAAGCAAGAAGAAAAAGTCATTGAGCCCCATGGGAATCCACGAGAAATGATCAATTTGGAGTCTTGAAAGACAGAAAAAGAGGTCAAGGTTGAGTGCGCAATGGAAGATAAAGAGCGCAAAAAGTTGATTCGAACACGCTTGACTATCTTTGGCGTGTTCGCACGGACTTATCGAGACATGCCGGAGTTGAGTCTGCGATATTGTTGAACCGCATTGCTAGTGAAATCGAATGTCCCCATTAAAGCAGTTGAGGCGAATGAAGCTGAAAATGTCTTTGAAAATCGGGGATGAGGTCAAAAGCAGGTTTGATCTGAGGATTCTTAGTGTGTGGCAAAATACCACTGAGTGGGTAGCAAACATCGTTAGGTCCACTAAGAAAGATGGAAAGGTTCGAATGTGTGTATGCGACTCACCGCGTGATTTGAAACGAGCAAGCCCTAAAGATGATTTCCTCTACCCCACATTGGCGTCTTGGTGGATAGTCTTTGCTCGGCATTCGATGTTCTCCTTCATGGATGGATATTCGGGCTATAACGAGATCAAAATGGCTCCAGGAGGATATGGAGAAAACCACCTTCATAACCGCTTTGGGAACTTTTCATTACAAGGTCATGCCTTTCGGGTTGAAGAATGCCGGGCAACCTATCAAAGAAGCGATGGTAACCCTATTCCACTATATGATGCATAAGGAGATTGAAGTCTATGTGGATGACATGATCGCCAGTCAAAAAGCGATGAAGAGCATGTGGTTAACTGCGAGAAGGCTTCGAGCGTCTCGAGAAAATACAAACTCGAGGTTGAACCACGCTAAGTGCACCTTTGGGGTTAGGTCGGGAAGTTGTTGGGTTTCATCGTTAGCGAGAAGGGAATTGAGGTGGACCGGACAAAGTGCGAGCAATTCTAAAGATGCCGGCGCCTAAAGCAGAGAAAGAAGTCCGTGTGTTTTCTGGGAAAGACCCGAATTACATCTCTCGATTCATCTTTCGATTGGCGCAACTTGCTAAGCTGTTCTCGGGTGTATCAGCCAAATACGAAGCGCCAATAGCAATTGGACTGCGGCCCGGCCCAACTCGATCGGCCCAAACACGGCTGCTTGGAGCGCAATTCTCCGGCCGTGAAAATCTCGCTAACGGTCGGACCTCGCGGTATATATCGCCATTCGCATATGGCATCGATGCGTTCTCTAACCTTGTGCTATCTCGCCCGGCGACTGTCACTAGATCGTCGGAGTGTCTTTGCGGTACCACCCGAGGTGCTCTCTGCGTGAAGCGGGCCGGTCCTTTCACTCATTCAACGGCCGGCCCATTCAGCGGAGCTACAACTACTTCACCACCGCATTGGTCAGAGTACGATCAATTGGCGACCACGATGGGAGGAGGCGTGCGCTATCCTACCTCATTCATGGCTCCACGCCTGCGGCCGGCCCCGGCGGGCCACTTCTCGACTCAATCCTCGGGCGAGAATCGGCCAGCCGAACCCGGGGCGTGGCCGTCACGATCCACGAGTCTCCGGACTTCGCGACAAAGCGCCCGGTGCACAACGGTGCGGACCTATCCTCAACGAGTTGTTGCCCGCTCACGGGAGACTGCCGCCCGCCGGGTTGAAGCGGGCATTGAGGAGCCTTTGCGGATCATGTCACTCAAGCCGTTTTGCGGATCTTGCAAAACAAAAATCGGTGATCGCAGAGCGAGACGCGCTTCTCTCCGATCGAAAGAGAGATCGATTCGGGCGCCACGTGCGCGGAAGGCGGAGAACCCTACGCTTTCGCCGCCCGGCCGGCGCGAAGACATCGCTCCCCTCCTCGAAGGAGCATTTCTCGCCGAGAAAGCACTACTCATCGCTTCTCGGCGGAAGAAGCGAGCGGCACACGCAGACGCCCCGGCGAGAAACAGCGTGAAGCGGCGGTTCAATGTCCTACGATTATGAAGATTCTAGCTATCGTCCCGACGCCGGCCGCTCGCCCACAAAGTACTCTTCCAATGAGTCGTCCGGGTCACGTCGATCGAAGCGAGATCTTGGGATTCTCGAGAAGAAATGGAAAAATTACGAGAGATGGAAGAATCGGGGCGTTTACGCATCGGCCAAGGAGAGGCGAGGCGGCGACCAGAAGGCCTCCTCCTTCCACCAATGGCCCGTTTGGAGGATTTTATGGAATCTTGGGAACGCGAGGCTTGCCTCGCAATGCAACCTTTGGGTGAGCGGCGTTCGAGCGAGCACGGCCCGTTCTCCGGGAGATCGGCGTTACAAAATTCGAGAGATCTCATGGCCGCCCAATCTCAACAAGTTTGGCCGTAGGGGATCGAGACAAACATCTCCGCTTACTTCAATAATTCTGGCTTTGCTACGAGGAATTGGGACCGACCATGAAATGCGAGGCTTTTTCCCGATCGTTGGGCGGTAGAGCATTGGAATGGTGGGAGTCTCTGCGACCCGATTCCATCTCCTCATGGGACGACTTTGATCGAATATTCTTGTCTCACTACTGCAAACCAGCGCCAATCTGGTATGAAGAATACTTGGACTCTGTTGTTCAAGGAGATAATGAGACGTTGAGGCGATATGTCGGCGGTTTAACTGCGAGTAAAAGTCCGTTCGCGACTTGTCGAACAAGGACAAGCTAAAATATCGAGCGTGGTATTCGACCAGGACCACCGGTTCGTAGAAAAATTCACTCTTAACCATTACCGAGATCTCGGTTACTTCTTGGCAGAGGCTAACGTCCACATGGCGTATGAAGAAACTCTGCAGCGGCAAAAAAGGCCGTCCGTGCGACGACTAAAAGCGATGCGATAAAGCGGCCAAAGGGGCATGAAGGTCGCGCGACAATCGGTCGACTTTCGAGATAAGAAGTTCGATCATCGCGCACTCGGCTAACGCCTCTATCGCGCAGATCTATAGCGAGTGCCAAAACAATGAATTTGTGGGAGTAAAGCGGCCCGATCCACTCGTGCTCAAGAAGAGGGCACGGCCAGACTAAAAGATCTTGCCGTTACCACAAGAGCAGGGCCATGATACTAACGGTGTATGGCCCTCAAAGATGATATTGAAGAGCTCATTCGAAAAGGAAAGTTGGGAAAGTATGTGAGGTCGGAGGAAGGCGGCCGACCTCGAGAAGCGGCGAAGAAACCGATCACGGCGGAGGAAAGAAGGCGTAGTTGTTTCAAGCGTCCAAGAAAAAGAAGCGGTCGAAGATCGAAGCCCCACGATCCGAGTCGCAGCGTCGCTATGGTCATTCATGGTGGCAACCCGCTGGATCGTAGAGAATCAAAATAAAGCCACCAAAAGGAAGTGGGGCGAGCTCGATGGTCGGTTCAACATCAACGATCCCCACCGGTCTCGAGCAGACCCCATCTTGTTTGGAGATAGCGACACGCACGATGGCGAGCCAAACGATTATGTTCCGTTTAGGTAATCGAGCGGTTATGGCCATCTTGAAGTTCAAAGAATCTTGATGCGACCCGGGGTAGCTCGTGACATCATGTTTGAAGGCTTGATTGACAAGATCAAGGTTGATCGGAGCGAGATAATTCCCGGGCCGAGCGAACACCCTGGCGGGCTTCAATGGAGCGCGGTCACCTACCCGTTAGGAACGATCGAACTCATGGTCACATTTGGTGGCGACACCGAGATAGCACCTTATGCAGGGCGGTCCGCACGGCGTTCCTCGTACTCCCCTCAAATCATGCTATCGATTGTATCATTGGTAGGCCAACCACTGGGCAAGCTAGAGGCTGTGGCATCAGCGGTCCATCTGAAGATGAAATTCTCTGACAAAAAGGCGACCCGTAGTTACCACTGGCGGCCGACTGAAGGCGTGAAAGAGCGGTGCCCACGATCTGTATCAACAAATTTGCGATGAGGTAGACCTTGGCGAATGTTGGCTTAGCGGTGAAGGCCATCAAGTCAATGTCAGCGATCACGGATGCTCGGTATGATCCGATACGACCGAGCAGGACAACGATGATGACTTAGCGAGAAATTTGAAAAAGCGAGGTTGAAGAGGCGAGAACCTCGCGGAGAGCTAATAGATGTGCGGTTGGGAGCGACCCAACAAAGATAGTCAAGCTCGGTAGCGACACGCGAGCAAGTGAAGCAAGACCTTGTGCAATGTTTGAGAGACTATCTTGACTGTTCGCATGGCGGGCATCGAACATGCCCGACATTCCTATCGAGTAGCACGCCACCAACTTTCGATCGATGAAGGGTTAAGCGGGTCTCAAAGAAGAGCGCACTCGAACGAGCGAGGAAAAATCTCAAGCCGCAGAAGGCCGTTGAGGACCTCGTAAAGGCCAATTTCATAGAAGAGATCAAGTACGACGACTGGCTATCCAATGTCGTGTTGGTCAAAAAAAGCGCAGCAAATGGAGAATGTGTGTAGACTACACTTGACTTGAATAGGTGTCATTACCCCAATTTTGTCAGACTAGGTCAAAACCTAATTTTCCCAAAAAATAATTAAATTAAAAAGTAAAAAAGCATCATGCATTGCATTTAGGTTTCTAAAGTCATTTCAAAGCTTCCAAAATCATTTTTGGAGTTAGAATGCATTTTTTAGACAAATTAGAGTTTTTTAGTGCAAAAGGGTATTTTGGTCATTTTGCAAATAAAGGACAATTTCTCGAGGACAAGACATTCAACATGTATTTTTTGAGGTACTAGAGGTCACTCCTAGGGAGAAAAATCATTTTGAAGTGGAAATGTGTTTGAGGCAAGAACTAGGGTTTTTAGAGTGAAAGGGCATTTTGGTCATTTAACACTAAAAACAGTTTGTTGTCCCAAATCCTTGAATAATCATCAATGATTTATTTAAGGGATATTTGTGCTCCATTGTGAATATTTTTGTGCATAAATATTAAACCTTGGGGCCTAAAAACCTAGTTTTTGGATAGAAGGGTAAAATGGTCTTTTCCTTTGAGGTGGGAGTAAATAAATCAATTTTGGGATTGGTGAGATCATAAAATTCAGAGCCCAATCATTGAATCATAGGATATGGCCCAAAATGGCATGAATTAGGAAGAATGATCTAGAAGGGAATATTCTAGACTCCTTTGAATTAAGGATAAGATCAAAAGTACAATTTGCAATTCCACTCACTCTCCACTCCCATAAGCTGCGAAATAACAGCCCATAATCACCCCATTTTCATTTATTTTTATTGTTTGCAATTGTATTAAATCATGGCCATTCATTCAAGTGTGAAAATCAATCCTCACCTTTCATTTGAATTAAAATGGCACTTGTGTAATAAGCTTTGTAGAAAAATACAATTGTGTAATTAAGCTTATCCTTCACCACCTCCCTTAAGCTGCACACCCCAGCCCTCTCTCTCCTCATTTTATTGCCCCTAATCCATGTGATCTTGCATCTTGACCCTTGATTCAAAATTCATCTCAAATCTAGTGGTTTGCAAGAGTTACATTGTCTTAATTACCCTTTAAGTTTTCACTTCATATAAAAGCCCAAAATAAGACCTAGCTCACATACACACTCTCATTTTACCTAGCACTCTTCTCCTCTCCTTCTCCTCTCTCAAAACCGTAGCCCCCTCTCCATTCTCTCTTCCATTTTCTTCATTTTTCATCACTAAACCTTCACTACTTTTGATCCTAGCACTAAACCTCCTTCAAAACTTCTATAATCTCTCAAGTTCCATCAAGATCCTTCCAAGAAAAGGTGTTTGGCGTGGAGATAGGGGCTGTTCATCAAGTTATTTTGCTTCATCTTGCATTTTTTCTTCTTTTGCTAACTAGTTCTAGAGGTAAATTTTTAATCTCTTGCATTTTCTTTAACTATCACCATGTAGATTCTTCTTACTACTCCTCTTTTCCTTCTCAAAGGCTTAGAGGACTTGTTTCCAACATTATGACAAGGACATTGGGAGCCTTGGGTGTTGGCAATGAGTCCTTGGCCTAGAGAGGGGTTTTCTTGTGTTTTCATTTTGTTGTTTGCATTTCACACTCATTTTATCATGTTTTCCTTGCATATACTATTTTGATTGCATGATTTTTGAGTCAAATAAGATCATCTCTTCATGGTTGTGGTTTACGGCCTCTAGAGCAAAAAATTAGGGTTCATATGTGTTCTTGATCATTTCATGGGTTGAAGGTACAAAATGGCTTGATTGTGAATATGTGTAGTTTAAGGTTTTGGTTTTAGAAATTAGGGGCTATGTTTTCTCTTGTGTTTCTTAATGTTTAGTGTGAATAAAATATATGAGTTGCTTAATTGTGGTTTAGTAGTATAGCATATTAATTTAGGGTCTTATCTTGTGTATGTTCTATGTGTTGATTGTGCAAATTTAGCAAGAAATAATTGATTGATTAAGCATGTATATGTTTCGGTTTTAGGGCTGTTTTTGGTGCCTATTTTGTGCCTAAAATGTGTTGCTTGATCTTGTGTAGATAATGGTAATTGTGTTAGTGTGTTTTAACCTTTTACCATTCACTTATTTTCACTTTACCATTCATTAACCTTTTACTAAAACTCAAAAATATTTTACCATTTACTTTTTACATTTTACTTTACCATCTCATTAAATAATTACATTTTACCTCATGCATCTTTTTACTTTACCATCTCATTAAATAATTACCATTTACCTTCACTTAAATAATTCACCACCTTCACTTAAATAAGTTACCATTTCATTAATAATTTACCTTTACTTTTTACCTTTCTTAAATTACAAAAAGATCCAAAACATTTTCTAGTTTACATTTATAACTTTTTCAACTTTATAAAATTAACCCAAAAATACTTTTTACCATTTTTCCTAAGACTTTAAAAACACCAAAACATTTCACCATCTCCTAAGAATAAGGTAACTAATTTTTACCACTTCTTATGACACACCCTCACACACTTGCACTTAAATAAAATCTCATTCATTCTCTTGCATACTCTCTTGTTTTGACCTTCATACCTTTTCATATATTCATATCTCTTGCATATTCATTTGTACTCTCACTTGTTAATACCTCATGCATCCTTACTTGTCTATACTTCTTGCATTCTCACATGTCCATTCATAATTAAATAGTCATGTATCCTCACATGCTCATGCATTAATATACTTATTCAATCATGTGTTCAATTAATCATGTATGCAATTGTTCATGGCAACTTGTAAATATTCTTCATGTTGCTTTGCTTATGCTTTCATTATTATCTTGGTTTGGATTTGAAAAGATTTGAAATGTTCTATCTCTTTTTCCAAACTTGAAATCACTTGTTTTCAAATAAAAACCTAAAGGTGTTTTCATAAACAAATCATTAACCATCACTCGAAGCCATTGCTTGTTTGATCGTTAATGAGGAGTCATTAGTGCTAGTCACTCGAAGCCTTTGCTTGTTTGACTATCATGAAAGCTCCCACACATTAATAAAACAACAAAAACCCAATTCAAAATCCAAAAACAATATGAGTCGTTAGTGGTAATTATCACTAAGATTCATCCTTTTCCAAAACAATTTCAAAAGATAATAAAGCGTTATGCGTGGTAATCACTGAGTAATTGCTCGTGATTATCGGTTCCAACACTTTCTTTCAAGTTAGTAGTGAAGCGCCACTCGAAGCCATTGCTTGTTTGGTATTCATGAGCGGCAGTCATATTTCAAAAACCCAAAAGATAAGATAAAAACAAAACACAGATTTTTCTCAAAAATTAAAGAATTAAGAACTACGTAGCTTTGATCCTCGGTCATTGAAGTGCGTAGAGACAAGGTCATATCCCGTCAAGCTCGCTTTCAAAAATCACAAAATAAAGAACTAAGAACTACGTAGCTTTGATCCTCGATCATTGAGTGCGTAGGAGGCAAGGTCATATCGTCGAAGCTCGCTTTCAAAAATCACAAAATAAAGAATTAAGAACTACGTAGCTTTGATCCTCGGTCATTGAAGTGCGTAGAGGCCGGTCATATCGTCGGCTTCGCTTTCAAAAAACCCCCAAAACAAAGAATTAAGAACTACGTGAGCTTTGATCCCTCGGTCATTGAAAGTGCGTGAGACAAGGTCATATCGTCAAGCTTCGCTTTCAAAAATCACAAAATAAAGAACTAAGAACTACGTAGCTTTGATCCTCGGTCATTGAAGTGCGTAGGGCAGGTCATATCCCGTCAAGCTCGCTTTCAAAAAATCACCAAACAAAGAATTAAGAACTACGTAGCTTTGATCCCTCGATCAATGAGGGTGCGTAGGAGCCGGGTCATATCCGTCAAGCTCGCTTTCAAAAATCTCAAAAAGACTCCTTTCTCCTTGTCTTCAATAAAACTCTTTCAAATAAAAAGGAAAAGAAAAGAAGTAGAACAAAAATTATCTCAAATCAAACAATCCAAACCACACATCGAATTAATGGTTCCCTTTCGGTGAGAAAGGAGGTGTGGGTGCTAATACCTTCCCCACACCTAACCGACCCAGAACCTACATTTCTGTTTTAGAAAGACCACCCGCTTTTTGTAAAAAGACCTTTTCTAATGTTTTGGTCTAAAAATTAAAATATTAGTGGCGGCTTCACAATTTTCACGTTTGTACAGAGAAGTCCCAAACCAGGATTTTCAGGCATAGCAGTGGCGACTCCACCGGGACAAAAAACTTTTTAAGAGGGTCAAACCTAATTAATCAGATGTGTGGTTCAAAGTGTTTGATTTGAATTAGTTTTCGTTTTACTTCTTCAATTCCTTACCTTTTTCTTTTCTTTCTTTATATGCTTATATGATTATGCATGCATTCCTCCAATCCCCATGTTCCCTCTTCTTTGCTCCCTTTCTTAAGGTAAGACATGCATCTCCCCAATTCTATCATAATCCCCTCTTCTCTGCTCCACTTTCTTGAGGTAAGCTCTATATGATTGTTGATGACACCTTAGGTTAGTTCATTTGTTTTGTGATACTAAACCTTAGGGTAGATGACATATTCTTGTTTGCTTCTGTGTGGATGTAGTCTGGTTTTCCTTGCAGGTGGGGAGGGTAGACTTTAGAAAAGTATGTCCTCAATCACACACTTTCACACCTTACATTTTGTATGTTATGAGTGGGCTCCTATACCGGATCAAAAAACACCTAGGAGAGTGGAGGCGATTAGTAGATCGTCATTCGAGACTTTTGTGCTGTTTGATACTCATGAAAGTCTCAACAGTGCGCTTTCTCATGGCGCTTCACATTGGTAGTTCTCTACATTTGTGGATGTCGCCATGAGGATTCTATAGCTCTGGTAGCCATTGTGAGGTGTGAATTAGAACTACATGGAAGGAACCTTTGAAGTTGCCCTAGAACTTAGGATTCCCACATGTAGGACACGAGGACATACAAATTGTGTGTTGCATTGTAGTTTAGACATGTCTTTCTTAAAAAAAGAAAATTTTCAAAAAAGAGAAAAAGAAAAGAAAGGGTTGCATTGTAGCCTTTTCTTTTTGCTTAGGTCCGTCTAAAGCGACATATAACCCACTTTTCAAAAAAAGAAGAAAGAGTTACTTCATAGCTTTTTCCTACTGGTCTATATGAAGCAGATGGTATGCATTCAGATTTTCAAAAAGGAAACACAGTTATTGCAAATAAAGTTTTTCTAACCGCATTTGCATAAAGCATCATCGTCATTTGCATACATTCCCGCATTGCATAAAACTTAAGTTTCGCGCAACTCACGCATCCATAGTGCATCCCATTTGCATTTGCTTGTCGAGGACCACCGAATAATGCACCATCTTGTCATAGGTGTATCAAAATGGAATCAAGTAGCAAAGCTTCACTTACTTCTCGCCTCCAATTATTAAGAAGAAGTATGTCGATTTGCTATTTACGATTCCTCGTTTATCTCTTCCAAAATCAAAGAGAAAAGTTTTTGCGCTTATGACAAGATAAGGCATCCTGTGGTTCCCAGGCATCAAGCAAACATTGTACATGCATTCACATAATCATTCATGCATTCATCTTGATTCTTATACAATAAATGTCTAAATAAAAGGAAAATGCGCTTTGTTCTCTCTGTCACCGAGATATTACACCCGTCTACAAGCAAGATCGATGGCTAGCGATCGAGGATCTCGAGAATGAAGACCCACGAGTGAGATAAGAAAGTTGGGAAGGGCTCACTCCTGGCGATTAGTTCAGAAGATCGGGCTCTGAAGGCTGAAATGGAAGCACAAATGGTCGAAGAAATGAGTATCTTTGCAGGATCGGAGGGTGGGGCCGTTCTTGAGGCTATCGTTGTAAATCCCGGAAGAGTTGTTGCCGAACCTGCTTTCTCCCAGATCCATTGAAGTTACAACCACTCCCATTTCTCATGGACAAGGAGACGCTTACTTCACCCATCATCCGAGGGTAGGCATGTGCAGCTTATCTCAAGACTAAAGCGGTCCTCTGTGGGGTCAAGTCAACTTGCCACTTACACCTAGAGGAGTTACTCTTTTGGACCACAAATTCATACTCCCGTGGTCTGGTATTATGCTGCCAAGAAGTTCATCTAGTCCTACCTCGAAATTGGCCGTGAATCCCCGTAAAGTAGTTTATCACGTGGAAAACCCTACTCAAGATGCGGGTGTTACCACATCAAGAGAAGCACCACTCCCTTTCCCGGCGAAGAAGAAGGGAAACGAATGTAATCTCGAGAAGAAAATCCGGCCTTTGGTACTCCTCCCACGAGAAACGGTTCCATCTGCGCTATTCTGTCGCCGTCCCCGCCCGCAGGAAATGAGCGGTCGAGAGGCACGCGAGTTATCGATGCGGGCAAATTAACTGATCCAACATCGATGACATACGATGAATTGTTCAATCACCGCTTCCGTAAGCTTGATCAACACTCGGCCAATGAAAGCCCGCGACCGCCATTTCCCCAGGTTACAAACGCTAATGCCACCGCAGCTTTCATGAAGAAGGGATTGGTCATCATATAGAAGAATCACGAGTCTTCAAAGCGGTGGTGAAAGACACGGCAGATCTTTGGCCGGATCTCGAATGGTCCGAATACAACAATCACCCATTGCAAAGCACGCAAAAGACAATCACTAAGGCATTTGAGATCCTGGTGGACAATTGGTAAGGAAGGTTGGGAAGGTTAAGACTCCACTTAGAGGTCATTCATGCGAGAGATGTGCAAATCGGAGTCATGGCATGAGGGTTGCACTCAGGAAGGGAAGGTCCGTGCCCAATGTTAATTGCGGCTTTGGGGCATGTGAGGGCCTTCAAGGCAGTCTTGCAAAACTTATTGGATCGCCGTGTAACCCAAGCAGTGGGTACAGGAGTACGCGAGGATAGGCGCGGGTTAGGATATCACCACACGCCGAGTGATGGAAGAGAATGGGCCGAGGAAAAACAGGAAAGAGGCTAGCTAATCTTGAGAAGCGGCACTAATGGAGGAGGTCCCTATTCATGATCCTTCCCTAACATCCCTGTTTGTGATATCCGCCAAAGCTTTGTGAGCCTTTGGATTGTTTGATTACAATTCTACGGTTCTTGCCATCGGGATGGATCCGAGGTTGAAGAGGATGGTGCAGAAGTGCAGTGCGTCGTTTGCGATGTTGGTGAAAGAATTAAAGAACGAGTAAGTGCGCCAATTTTCAGTGACTTTTAGTTCAAAATAATGATTATAATGCAACCACACAATGGTTCTGCCCAAGGCCATAGGACAAGTTGTTAGGGCACGCGCATGTTTTTATTTTCGTAATCATCATCATCAATAAAACGCTTGTTTTGAATTTCCATCAATAAAAATCATTTCTCCATATTTCATGTGTCCTCTTTCCTGCTTTATTATTGGTTGCTTGTTTGTTTCGCTTTTCATTCCCGCTTTTAAGCGCCTGGCCAAAAGGCAGATCCATAGCAATAGTCTCTGGCTCTTGATCTTGAAACGGTCCGTGTATTTTGACTTTGATTACCCCATCGATCAAAGTGAGGGATGTTGAGGAGAAGGCGAAGCTCCGGCGGGGAAATCATGAGG